>CAKLBY020000227.1:1200000-1800000 GCA_921007115.2 Peronospora matthiolae | reverse complement strand
ACGCTCATCACGCTCTGACGAAGAGGTCATTGCGTTTGATGCCGATATCGATAACATCGATATCGAAGAAGATGATGCCAGTGAGAGTGCGAAAGCCCTCACTGAAGAAAAGGTTAATGTTGCTGCAGTGCGCTCACAGCGCACTGAAGCTAACGAGTCATCAGATGAGTTTATTCTGGCTCGTGAAACGGTAGTCCGTTTTGTGCAAGATTCCATCGCCGAAGCGGTGGATAAGCAAAAGCAAAACGCTGATAAGAATGGAAGGGCAAACACTCTTTTATTTAATAAAGGTGACTTAGTCCTACTGTCTACGGTTAATCTACCAAAGCATGTAGTGACTAACTTGGGTAGCAGTAAACTACTACCCAAGTACATCGGCCCATTTCGTGTATTGCACCGCCTAGGCAATGCATACACGATCGAGTTACCACGTAAGATGCGAACGCATCCCACGTTTTACGTTGGTCGGCTTAAGCCGTACCATCAGTACGCTGCTTCTTCCGATGAAGAACGCCCTTGCTCTCAAGCATCTCGCAGAGAGCCTTGTGCTCCCGATGGTGGGCATCAACAAGGGTCTGAAGAGCAGCTATCTGATCCCGAGACCGATCAACAATCCCACGAGCTACCCTTAGCTCGTCACGAAGAGATGTCAGAGATCTCTCGTTCTCGAGCTGAGCAAAGGCAAACTCAGCTCGATGCTTCAAGACAGTGTCCGCCATCTGGAGACCCTATTCCGCTCATGCTCGAGATCGTCGCGTAACCCTTGCGTTACGCGATCAAAGAAGCTCTCGGGAACACACGGATCCACATGATCGTGTGGAGAGCGTCTTTCCTCCTCCTCTACCTCCATTAGAGGACTCTCGCGGTGGCCAGCGCTATCTAGTTAAGCAGTTGTTGAACCACCGCGACGTGAACGGACGTCGGACGAGCTATCTCGTCCGGTGGCGCGGCTATCCCCCGTCCTGGTATACTTGGGAGCCCCGCTCCCAACTGATGATCGACGTACTGGGTCTGGTTGAGCAGTACGACGCGGCACATCCTGTGCCGCAGAAGGACCACCGGAGAAAGTCTTCCCGGCACGGTCGTAAAGGGATTTTAAGTTGTCAATCCCTTCGTACATCTCAATAGAGATACGTACGCGCCACCACGGGCTATTAGGGAGGTAAGCCTTCTTGGGTGCTCGTGCAGAGTTGTTCACACAACACGTGCACGAGTCTCCCCAAGAGAGGCAGGGTAATCCTTTCCCCCTTGACAGACGATGCAGCTTGTAGCGTGCACCTGTCGGGGTTCGCTTTTCAAACTTATCACGAGCTTTGATAAGTTTGTCGTTCCAAGCGTCACGACCTACATCCTCAAGGTTATGGATGTAGGCGTTCCACTCTTGAAGTAGTGAGGGACCATCACGCTTGTGGTTCCCACTGTACCATCGATGTCTAAAGAAAGCATCGATGAAGAATTCATTCTCAGCGCGATAGTTTTTCGCGCTGGGGTCAAGGTGATGGATCCTTGACGAATCGAACAATCGTGTTCGATAACGATCACTCGTCGTCGCCGACAAGTGACCCATGACTGATTTGGGAGGCATCCATGCCTTCTTCTCAGGAGCGAGACGCAAGACATTGCGGTCCCGCTCTTCCTGCGATGTGCCGACAGAAGTACTGGCACCTCGTTGCGAAGTGGTGTCGATAGGAGAACCGACACCACTATTAGCGCCCGAGTCTCGCGACCTCGAGCGCCTTCGCTTCGGCGATGGTTCATCTGATTCATCAGATGAACCAAAGATGCTGCGACGCAAAGCATCGTCCATGCCACGCTTGGCAGGCGGATTAGATTCAATCGCCGTCGATACGGATCCGTCATCCGTATCAGGAGAGTACGAGACACCGAGCTCGTACTCTGTGAAGACATGAGTGTCTTCATGACCAGCGCCTGCATCACCAAGTGACACAGGCTGGGTCGCTTCAGCAACCGATGAGACATCAGTTGCTGTTGTTTCTGCTTCGGCGTCCGCACAGAGACGTGCAGACGCGCTCTTGGCGGCCTTGCTCGCGCATCGCATGGGCTTGTTAACCATGCGATGAAATGTTGGAAAGTGGACTCGGACCAACAAGTGCAAACCCTGTCCCAACTGATTTGGGACGAGTATCCATTTAGTCAATCAGTCACTAAAGTGACCGATGGTTAAGGGGGTGTGATGTGACGGGGTTAATCGTTGCATAAAAATTTATAAGAAATTGTTAATAGAATATAACTATAAGAGTTATATTCTCAGAATATTGTCACAAGGACAGATATTCTGTAGCACTTACGAGTAGTTCCTAATTGGTCGATATAGGCCATTGTATCAACCAACGAAGACGCGCCACGACAGACGCACGCAATGAGTGGTGAGCAGATAACTGATTTACACATTTGTATTTAGACATAGTTAGATGAAGATAAATAGTGATTTATTGCAGACATTAACTATACTAAATACAGTTCTACTTTTTACTTTAACCAAGTACTCGCTTCTTCTTACCGTCTTCCTCTGCACGTACGAGTGTACGTGAAGTTACAAGGCACCGCCTTATTCTGTCATCAGAATAAGTAGCTTGTACTGTCACCAGTACAAGCTTCAGGGTGCCCCGTTACATGGTTTATAACCGCCTTGTTGTCCCCGACGACATACAGCGGTACGAAGTCTCGGACCTTAGCTTGTCGGAGGCCATTGACGAGCCCGTGATATGAAGCCACGGCTTCTGTCGTGCGCGCGGAGTATACTGGCTACCCAACTGATCGCTGCCGCATGTGTATCCATGTTTATTTTGACAATCACCGACCCGGCTTCGCCTGGCCCTGGATTACCTCGAGATGCTCCCGAGAATAAGAGCAGATAAAGGAGGTCCTGGCCAGCGTCTGCTGACAGATTCCGTAATGGAGCTGGAGTAAGGTGGCGAAGCAGAGCATCCGCTAAAGTGGATGGCCTCCCGTCACGACACCTGGCTGGTAAGTACAGACTGTCAGCTTGCACGTCACCCACTTTGCCGCATGCGTAGCAGGTGCGCATATCTCTTCGCCTAAAGTCTAGATGAGCAGCAATATATTCGCGTCCAATTTCCACGCTGCCGAGCTCGATCGACTGGGCAAAGTGCGCCAGCTTATCTGCATGTCGTAGGTAGCTGACACGTGTCGGGTCGTACTTGGCCCGCATGACTTTCACCAGCTCAGGCGACGCGTGGTGTGCGATTTCACCTATGACAAGCTAGTCGGCACCTCTCTGCGTGTCGCTTAACGTAATTATGGAGAGATAGTGCTTTGCCCAGGTGCGCTTGGAATATTTCTTCTGCATGAACAGCTTCATCGCCTGGCTAGCCGTCAAGGTCGTTCTAAACGTTGCAAGCAGCTGGCACATAACATGGTCTAGCGTCGGCCTCTGGCTCTACCACGTGTCTACCTGCTTGTGGAAGTATCGCTCAGCCGTTCCGCTAAGGTGGTGAACAAGAAAGTCTACCTCGACATCCTCACTCCAAGTGAAAGCGCACGAGGACTCTGCATGATTTACGGCGCGCAAGAACGTGAGACCCCAATGGAGGTTTCCGGACCTTAGTACCTTGTAAAACACCGTCACGTCAAACTTACTGATAGACAACTCGCGCTGTCTCGCCTTCGGTGTTGCATAGAACGCTGTTGTCGCAGAAGGTTACCCTAATGGTGCCGGTCCTGCTGCTGGTCGCCGAGCCTCGACGGGAGTCGGAGCGCGTGCACATGCCGGAGAAAACGACACAAACATCGACTCTTTAGGATCAGGTGCACGCGCGCAGTGACCGCGGAGCCAGCTTGTTCTCGGGTGAATCCTTGAGTGCGTCGATGGTCATAAGCCTTGCTCGCGCGTTTGCACCCAGCGCTGATGCGAACATTCCGTTCGTCTCATCTTCCCGTGCTAGTATTCATTGCTTCATGGGGGGGGGTATGACATAATTGGTTGCTTGATGTTGGATGGATCCTACGTAGCGGCTCCCCTACGCCTATTTGGAAACATTTGCTGGATGGATCGATGAAACTAATGAAGCATTCGGTTAGGCACAGTACAGTAACGTGGTATGTAATACTTTCTTCAATTTACCTTAACTCTGCAAGACCCGCTTAAGCAAGTCTAGCGGACCGATCACCTCTCTGCAAGCCACGGGTGCGTCAAGTGCATAAGTTCTTGCCAGGCGAGACAATTACGGACCTCTTCGGAAACGAAGTTGTTTTAAACGATCTTCATAAAAGCCAATAGTGTCGATTCTTCAAACGCCGGCCTAAAAAAAGTGGAAGAAGAGCTTTTCGTGCGTTGGATCAGCGATGGTGATAGACCTGACGTCGTCGTTAAGACATTTGAGGTCGACAAAAGGAGAGGACTTCATACAGGCTTGTAATGTGAACTAGCGTCAATTTGATCACTGTTGCAACCTCAGGTCTTAGTGGCAAAAAACACTTTGTTGAAACGTTGGGGAAAGCAATATCCAAATAAGGCCCTTTGGCGCTGTACGAGGGAAACAGTTTCAGAGTTACAGACACTGCTGCTGAAGACATGGGACGGTCTAGGTTTGTCGGAAGTAGATGTCATGGATTGGCAAGAAATGGTGGAATGGGAGAACTCCTGACCGACCCAAGATTCGGCATGATCGTAAAATTGTTCGAGATGCTTCAAACAAAGGATTCGATGCGTACATCTTCGCTTGTCAAAACACTAACGGAGCGCTTTGAGACCAAAAACGTGGCGATTGCACTGCTAACCAAAAAATGCTGGACTCGGCAGAATGCAGACGTAGCGAAACTGGAAAAAAACCAACTTTTTTAGTGGTGGATCAGCAATGGTGGCACACCTGACGTTGTCTCTAAGACATTTGAGGTCGACAAAATGGATGAATTATTCAATGACCGACTGAAGTTGCTGGACAACTTCACATAGGATTTCCAACATGGAGAACGATACTAGTGTCGATTTTATCACCGTTGTGATCTCAGGCTTTAATGGTAAGGGCGGACTGACATGGATACTGTTCAGGACAAAGAGTAGTATAAATTCAATGGACATAGTTTATTAGAAGAAGGTGTACTTGCAATATGGAAAACGCAGAAAGCGAATCCGAACGTGTCGTGGACCGAATAAAAATGACTGAAGGTATATGAGATCATACAGGACCTAAGTTGGGTATATCTATGAAGTACATCGCCATGCTTGACGGAAACGACCCGGGACGTGCGTTCTCGCAAGTTAAGATGTTTATGGCGAAATTCGGGGATGAATCTGTGGTGCACGCACTAGTAGACGCACAAGTGACAAGGACAGACAGCCATTCGCCGCCCTACTCGCCGGTAAAAGACGTATGGAGACTTCTACCACAACTTGTGGGTGACTGGATCAGCAGCGGTAAAACCGCTTACGAAGTCACCGTTACTGAATCGCGTAGCAATGAAAGCCTCCGAAGAGTTTGCTGTACAATGGACGTTGAAAATCGTCCGTCGGACGTATAACGAGAAGATGCGTACTCCTGATAATTTGTCCACGCTAGGAACTCAAACTTTGATGGCGTGGACAAGCTGGCGCTGGATGTTATTATCTCAGCACGGACACAAGACTTCGGAATTGGGGCCACAGCTTACGGGGCGGAAATATCTGAAGTTGTCGCCGAAAGCGGTTGCATCGAAATTAAATGATGATGAATTATAAAAAGATGACATGCTCCGAGTTCGGCACGTACATGAAGTACATGAACACGCTTGGCGCAATCAGAAGCGTGCTTTTGTTGGATGCCGACAAGTTTACGACGCGCTTGGTATTGAAGAAGCAGTAGTCGCTGCAAAAACGTGGCAGTCGGCCGACCACTTCAGTTGAATGGCAGTTTCTATCCTGGGATGGTGTAGTAAAATCAGGGCGAAAATGGTTGGTGTCGAAGAGATGGAAGCATGGTAGAAACTTGGTAACGACAATAACACTTCTACATTTTGCATTGGCATCTTCCTATTCTAACAGGTTATGAGCCCAAACGGTGATACTGATGCCGCTGGTGCAACTGGCGCGCAACCTAGGGCACTGACTGGTCGCGAAAGGGCCAGCAGCCTACAAGGCGAAAATTTAGAAGTCAAGGCAGAGGCGGTGCCAGGGAACACGGAGCAAAGGATGTTGGACCTACTGACGGGACTAGCGGAGCGGATGGCTAAGCTAGAGGCGTCACAAGGGACCAAGGACCAGCCGATGGACAAGGAGTCCAGTGTGTTCGGGTCAGCAATAGGCCTGGGGCAACCGATGAATCGGCGTGCTCTCGACGTGACACCGCCGAGGGCTCCTTCTCCACATATGTCGCCGGGGACGTACTTCGGGATGAACCAACCGGGGTATGCAAGGGCGGCTGAGAACGTCGAGAGGGCACAGGCGCCGCAGCCGGGGTTACCACAACACTTTGTGCCACCTCCAGTGTGCCAGCAGGCGCAGATACCGCAGCACGTCCCGTCGTATGCGAGAGTGCCGGACGCTAGACAGCGCAAGCTGAACATCCGTCATTTCGATGGAAAAGAGCTTTACCAGGGGCTAGGGAGCGGTTTTCTATCCTGGGGGAAGAAGTTTGTACGGGAAGTCTCTTTTGCTGAGCTTGCGAGCGGATTTCCGTGGAGTGAGGATGTCAAGATAGACGTCCTTGGACACAATCTCACGGGAATGGCTGAGCGGTACTATAATCGCCAAGTTGAAGGGTGGTGGCAAGAAGAGCCAACATTGGAACACGCCATGCAAAGGCTGCTTCATACATTCGCAACTAAGATAACGCCAGCGCAAAGTATGAAGCTATTTACTGCTGCCAAGAGCCCCAAGCGCAGCTGGACAGAACACTATTTGTATTTGGTCGCAGTAAGCGAGGCATGCGGTGGAGCAGACAACTTGGTCCAAGACAACATAGTCCACTACGCTGATCCGGCAATGAGAGTTTCAATGCTGGCGCGTTTGAATCTAACAAGAATTGATTACTTGCGCCAAGCGGAGGAGCTAACTCACTTCGCTCAGTCGACGGAGATCAAGCTGCGCGGAAAGCACATTGGAAAGGACGTCGTCAACAACGTTCGACATGTGCGCGAAAAGACACGAAACGGGCGTAAGGACAATCGCAAGTGCTACAGCTGTGGGAAATCTGGACACATAAAAGCTGCGTGCCCGGGGAACAAGGTCTCAAGAGAAGCAAGCGTCGACGTGGACTTTGTGCTCGCAGTGGGCAACCCGAGCGCTAACCACGGCTATTGGACACTGGACAGTGGCTCGAGTCGTCACCTGGTGAACGATGTGAGCATGCTCGAGAACCCAGAGGACTGCCAAAGCGAGTGTATCGCAGCTGACGGAGGGCCCTTGCGCATAACGAAGCGAGGAAGCGTCACAATCACGACCACTGTAATGGGCAAGGTCACTAAAGTGCGACTCCTGGACGTGCAATATGCCGAGAACCTCGAAAGGAACATTATATCCTACGGTATATTGGAGGCTAAAGGGTTTGGGATAGCCTACATGGGTGATCGCAGGGTCGTCGGCAACATTGACAGTGGGGTGGTTGTCTTTGACGTGGAGAAGAAGAACAACGTGCTAATAGTGCGGGACCACGATCGCGGAAGTGTTCAGCTACCATCGGACATACTAATGACGGCTTTAGCGCAAGGAGAATTCGAAGTGAGTCAAGACGTGCAACGGGGCACGCTTATGCACTTTCACAGAAGGTTGGCTCACCTGAATTATGACACGATCCTTCGCATGGCAAAGGATCCAGCCTCAGGGATACAGCTGACCGATGAAACGCGTGAGAACTGTCTAGCTTGCGCTCAAGGTAAACAGACCAAGAACCAGCAGTCGAGAAAAGACACTGGCACGAATGCGCCGATTGATGTTATCGGAGGAGTCATCTGCTCTGACCTGAAGGGTCCCATGACTCCTCGCGACAGATTGGGAAATCGTTACATGGTTAATTTTGTGGATCATCGCACGAACTACTGCAGAGTTTTCCTGGCGAAGAGCAAAGACGTGGCGGCCCAAAAGTTTAAACACTTCATGGCATTTTTCGAGAGGCAATTTAATTGTCGCATTCACGTGCTGCGAACGGACGGCGGAGGAGAATATCGTACTCTGGACCTCTTTTGCAAGGAAACAGGAATTGCGAGGCAAATTAGTGAGCCAAGCAACCAAGCCAGCAATGGGAAGGTCGAGAGGATGCATCGCACCATTATGAATATGGTGCGTAGCATGGTGTTTGCGTGCGGACTGCCGCTGAGCTTCTGGGGGGACGCGGCGGAGTATGCGGCCTACATACTGAATCGAAGCCCAAGTAAAGCCAACGCTGGTCGCCTATCACCTCTACAGATGTTGACCAAGAAGGTACCTGTTTTAAGTGATATTGTGGTTTTTGGGTCACCGTGCACTGTGCACCAGGACGCGAAGAACAAGTCACTAGGAGCTTGTGGCAAGCAAGGCGTGATCATAGGCAAGAGCGATGAAGTGAAAGGGTACCGTGTGTACATTCCAAGGGACAAGGTCGTGGTCGTAACTCAACATGTTAAGAACGTTGAAACCCTTACGAAGGAACAAAACGATCAACTACGGCGTGTGCATCTGAAGGAGATTGATGAAGTTGCGTGCGATGGCTCGACGCAGAAAGAGAAGACGCAAGCGACTGTTCATGATGCGATGAGAAGAAACCACTCGAAAGTTGGTGGCTGGACGCGAGAGGCGCATGTGACGAGGGCGACTTCGAGAAAGTCACGCGAAGACAATGCAGAACAAAAAGAGGAGGAGGTTTCGGATGTGGTGAATGTCATTCGTGAGAGCGACCCAAAATCCTACGGTCAGGCCATGAAGAGCGGCTTAAAAGATAAGTGGGTGGCAGCAATGGATGAGGAGCTGCGAGCTTTGGAAGACAACGATGTGTGGAAGGTGGAAGTGCCGCCCAAGGGAAGCCATGTCCTACACACCAAATGGGTGTTCAAAACCAAGTTGAACGCAGGGGGAGAGATCGATCGTTTCAAAGCGAGGCTTGTGGCATGCGGGAACGAGCAGGTCTACGGTGTCGACTACGGGTTGACGTTTGCTGCGGTGATGGAATTGAGCACGGTGAAGGTCATACTGGTACTTGCCCTACGTTGGGGAGTACCAGCAAGACATGGTGACATACCTAACACCTACGTGAAGGCGAACAAAGAGGAACATTTGGAGATTTTTCTTGCCATACCTCAAGGCATGACTGTACCTGATGTGATTTTGAAGCAATTTGGAACACAAGGCAGCGACAAACTGGCGCTCAGGCTTAAAAAGTCGCTTTACGGCCTTAAACAGGCGGGTCGTCTTTGGAGCAAATTGCTGGACACGAAACTGGTCGAGGCTGGTTTTAGTCGATGCGTGTCTGACGCATGTCTGTATTTCAGACACGACGGAGGCGAGCTGACAATTGTCGGGGTATATGTTGATGATTTGTTGGTGACAGCGACAAGTCAGGACAAGGTGGAAGAATTCTTTAAAGCGATGAGTGTCCTCTCTATTAAGGATTTGGGTCAAGTTAACAAGTTCCTGGGCATGAGGATGGCTCTAAAGGACTCGAAGACTTACACTGTCGATCAGACTACGGCGATCGATGAGATGCTAAATCAACATGGTCTGGATGCAGCAAACGGCGTGAGGGCGCCCATCGGTGACGACAGCAACGACGATGTGTCAGAAGGTGTGTACCTGTCGGCAAATCGGGGCAAGAAAGGCGAGCCTACTGTCCGAAACTTTCAGTCTTTAGTGGGTAGCCTTCTATGGATTGCCCGGTGTTCAAGGCCTGACATTAGCTTCGCGGTTCACAGAGCCACAAGACGTACGCACCAGCCCACTGTCAGCGACTGGAAGCTGGCAAAACGCGTCGCGAGATACCTGAAGACAACAAAAGACATGAAACTCAAGATGAGCCTCGAAGATGAGAAAGATGTTATCACGGTGACATGTTGGAGTGACTCAGACTTCGCGGCAGATAAGTCCGACCGCAAGTCATCGTGCATTGGATCTGCAAAAAGCAGACCGGAGTATCCTTGTCTACCATGGAGGCCGAGTTTACCTCGGCGTCGCACGTTGGACGAGAGCTGCTGGGATTGCGAGAATTGCTGAAGGAGATTGGACTTCCTGTGACGGAGCCAATGAGCATGCTAATGGACAATCAAGCAGCAATCAAGATGTTAGAGTCTGAAGGAAGCATGGCGAGTGCGAAGCACGTGGATGTGCGGATGAAATTCATCTGCGATTATGCTAAAAAGGGTATCGTCAAACCTGAATTCGTCGAGTCGAAGTTGATGAAAGCAGACCTGTTGACGAAGACACTGCCGGCGCCAAGGGTCGCGGAGCTACGCGAATTGTTTAACCTTGTTTGAATGTTGCAGGTGGACCGGATGAAGCGCGTCGTCCGAGGAGGAGTATTGAAGAAGCAGTAGTCGCTGCAAAAACGTGGCAGTCGGCCGACCACTTCAGTTGAATGGCAGTTTCTATCCTGGGATGGTGTAGTAAAATCAGGGCGAAAATGGTTGGTGTCGAAGAGATGGAAGCATGGTAGAAACTTGGTAACGACAATAACACTTCTACATTTTGCATTGGCATCTTCCTATTCTAACACTTGGGGCTGAGGTTGTGACGGTAGCGCAGTATTACAAGAGATGTCTCACGGTAATAAGTCTGCTGAGGAAGTATCCGCGCGGCTCAATACGAAAGGATTCAAACACAAGATCCTGGAGGTCCAATTCCGTTTAGCAGATTTCTTTGAGGTGTTCAGGACATGCTACGGTACTGACGTCGATTTTGCTCTCGTTCTCTTAGACTGTTTGGTCTTGGACGTCATACGCATCAATTCTAAACTGTTCCTGAAGTCTCTATCGACCAACGGTATCGTGAAAGCGTAACGGTTGGTAGTCCACTCTTCAAAAGTGTCAAAAGAGGGATGCAGACAATCTGGTTGGGCTCGAGGGTATATACACAAAAAATTGCCGGACGAAACAGCAGTAGTGAGGCATACGACAAAGCCTACCCTGGACGTATCATTAATTTACGACCGTCCACCGGATGAGTTGATGGACGTATGTAACATCGCTTCCATGGTCTGTCTCATCACCAAAGTGTCCAGCCCACAAGCAGACAACCCTTACAGTCAACAACACTGGTGCTAAATGTCAATGTGTGTGTTTTGTAGCGAAACGTCTACTAGGATCATTGCAAGTCTGCATGGCAACATTACGCATTTTTGGCTCTGTGTGACCTCATATAGAGCAGCAAAAGATCCATGCGAACATACAAGATATGCGTTCGCTGGACATACAGACAAGCAAGTCGTTGCCTCGCTGATCGGATAGCACGAATTTCGGACTGCGTTGCGTCGTTAACATGGCATCATGAGCACTAAGGGCTCGTGGTATTTTGTAAATAAGGGGAACAGGGTGATGCAATGAGAGGTCACTGACGAAGCGATCATCTCTCTTGTAGTGAGGCCATCACTCGAGTCAATTTTGCTGTGACGAACCCCTCTCCAAAGGTATGTCGTGTGACCGAGCATGCATCAGCCTCGAGCGCGGTAGTTGGTCGCTCATCGCGATTCAATCCGAGAGCTATTTCGTGTTCTGTGTACCGGCTGGAACACGGGTCACGTGACGAACCAAACGAGATGTGCGAGCAACTTGGTACTGCTAAACTTTAAGTGACGTTACTGCAGGTCAGCAGGCGAAAGAAGCAAACGTCGGTCCTCACTGACGCATTTGTCCGTATCGAGTTAGCTGAGTGACAAAGATCGGTTTAGTTTTACGAGCAAAACCACTTCAACAATGCAGCTCGGACTCAGAGCATACTGACATTGTACCACTGTCGCTATCCGTGACGGGTAGGTTCGTGACAAGAATAATGCTAACGGCATGGTGCCACCAGTGAGAATTTTTAGCACCTGTAGCCGAAAGATTGAGACGTGAGGTCATTGTGTACGCGATGCCAGGTTGATCGACAAAGACACTCACTGCCCATGAAGTACTGAATGAATGGACACTGGACGTGGAAAAAGCCGTCGACGCAGTGTTGCACATTGCTCACCATCAGAATCCATGTCTAGGCGAAGTAGCCAATCGAGTACTTGCACTCGGACTACAGAGCGCGGCAGGACCGGCCAAAACAAGCACGAGCGTAATGGAAGATCCAAAGCTGCGAAGTATACGCCATGTGCGGATGAATGAGTAGCAAAAAAAAAAACGCAGCAGACGAATTCGCGGACGCCTTGTCCGGTTTCCAAGCAGGTTTCGCCAAGTCGAAGTATAGAACACCATCAATTTGGCGACTATGCTTGGTCAGTTCGTGTAGTCTCACTTTGACAACCAGCTCAAGCGACGCCGGTTTCGCAGATTTATGCAAGACGTGCCAGCTATGGTCCAAGGAATGTGTTCTGGTCGAAAAGAAGAATAGGGTTGTCACTGTGATGGATGTATTTTTGTTGCATCATCACGAAACTAGTTCGTCTGCCCAACACATCTCGGAGTCACGAACGAATCCTTTGTGGTAATGCTTTTTCTACCCTTTACCAAGTTCACGATCCAGCCATACGCAGCCTAATGATATCATCAATGTCGCGCATTCGCGTAACTGGTTCCGGTGTTTCAAAGTTTGGATATCATACGAGAATAATGGGCATCTTTGAATCTTCACTGTGATTGTCTCACCTTTGTAATGTCCTTACTGCTATCGTGTGAAGCCTTCCATCGTGGCACTACGAAGCCTTCGACATCTGATTTGTACTGGTGATATCGCGTGACTGGTTTGCTGTTTGTTCCCCTGTCACGATTCCAAAAGGGCATTTGGTTCTGCTTTCGTTGTAGACCGAAGCTATTTACACGTGTAATTGTGTACTCGTTGCTATCCTGACAGGCTTATTGGTACCGCAGCGACAGTGGCACCAATGAGTTACCACCGACTCAGATACAGGAACGAGGCTAGCATCAAATGCCGCCATCGACAGCAACGAAGCCATCTCTAGGAGGCAGTCGTACATCTTACATACAAGATAGTCCACATGCTCCGTCGCGAGTGTTTCACGTCGACTTTTTCACCACATTGTGACACAAGTCGATCAAGGTTCCAACTGGATTGCCACTTTGTTGATGTGAAATTACTGACGTGCACATCGTCATCAAACATCAACTTTGCCGACTTTCCAGTACTGAACAACGTCACATCGAGCAGTAGCATCGCCAGCATGGATGCGTTCAGCATGTAATATATGGACAGCGAAGCGACCATCTTGACTGGACCGGGGTGCGACGAATGAATGTGTGTGCGCGCCGATCACTTGGGGCAGTTATCAATAGTACAAGGACAAAAGCAAAGAAGGAATAGAGTTTCGAGATATGAAGCTCCGATTGTGCTACTAATTTTTGTACGACCCATGTAGTCTGAGGACCTTCAGGTATGAACTTGAAAGCTGATCGGTAATCAGTGAGTTTCCTCGGACCCATTCGTCTTGGGGTCTTGGGATATCTTCCTACCTTACAAACTTCGTAAATAACATCAAATTGTCCATCAATCGCAAATTGCGCTTCCGTGTTCTTGGTTGGGTCGGCATATTGTAGCTACTCGTAGCTACACCTTCGTCTCTGCAGTGACATGATCATTGCATCATTAATGACACTACTCCATCGACCCTTTCGTGAATTGACGGTGGCGGGGTGCCGTACGACTCTCTCCATGATACCAAAGAGGATTGCCACATCTGCGAACATCACCCCTGCTCTAAGCATGTCCTTTGTGAATTGTGCCTCGAAATCGCACTGTAACCAGCATAGCGATGGACGCAGTGACAAGATCCTTCTGCACAGTTTTGCCATCTGGACGACAAGCATGTCGATGGATAATTGCGATAGCATTGGGTACTTCGATTCCTTACCGAATGTCTCAGCCGCGACATCACAATTGTTCTCTCTGAGGTCGTATAGGAACTGTACATCTGATCAGCTTCTGGGTTTTCTCATCGCCTTATTGCAGCAATGAGGGTTGTCATCTTCACGTTTCGATTTTGCTGCAGTAGCATTGGCCATACTATGTAATTAGCGAGAAATTATTCTGACGTTTTCAAGCTAAGTCAAGACGGACGCAGAATTATTCAACACCGATGTCTATCAAATGACGCCCTTAACCAGAAATTGGACCCGATACCTTCGTATAAAATACGGCCCTTCATCAAATGCATTGTGAACTTCGCCCGACAAACGTTCATATCTGGAGAATTTGTTTTTCGTGAGAAGACGGTCGTGCTCTCTCTGTGAGGTGCATCGAGATCTATCGGTAGGCGCGATACTAGTGCAAGCGTCTTCCGACTCACCGACAGGAACGGCCCGACAAAGGTTAGTCGCGTCGAACTATAAATGGGATGGTTATAATCTTTTCCGCAAAGATAAACCAATGATTGCAACGGTCGTTACTGGTTCGCCTGGTAGTGAAAGGGTCTGCTTGAGTGTTGATCGTGCGTACGCTCTAGCAAGATGTGACCTCTTCCGGAAGTCACTTTGAACGTCGACAGCAGAGCTTCACGAATTAATCGGCAGCTTGCACTACCGAGCCGTAACAAACGACAACGACAGCAGCAGTCAGTAGTCAGTGGACTTTCTCCTGCCATCAGAGTGCACACACTTTGCAGAAGCTTACTCTGAAAGCAAAAGACGTGTAACGATTCCAGTGCATCATCCCTGTTGCCGTAACAATCGTCGCAATGAGGCCCGGCAGCTTAAACGTGAGGACCGCCTAGGTAATCCACGTCCCAAAATCTTCTGCCACTACGCGTACCAATTACCATTTCAGCTAATAAACACAAGATGCACGCAGTTGCAGCCGTTCAGTGACCGACCATGCACACTTGTGTTCAACAGTTACCCCCTTCATCAAGCCTCACGCCTTCACGTCTAACTTTCGTTCAGCCACTGTCAGTCGCTTGCAAATACCAAGTACCTCGCTGCTATCAGGAAGCTTATGGCCCATTCCAGCCTCGCACCAAGACCACCAAGTGGTACAGGAACTACAAGAGTTGCGTGCATCATTGCAAGAGCAAGCGCTTGAGCTGGAAAAAGGATCATCACACTCGAACAATCTCGGCTTAAAGTGGCTACAGCCGCTAGCCACCAACTGAGGTGTTCCCCGTCTAACCAAAGAGATCATTTCCTCCATCCTCCCGCGCACGCTCGCCAAAGAGATCGTAGGCTGCATTACACTTGCGTCGGAAGCGCAGTACGATCGGCCGCGGCGTCTTACTGACAAGCGATTTGAATTGTGCGGTATTGGCAACACTCATACCGTTCACGGCGACCACGTAGTCACCGACAGCGATACGCCCCGAAATTGCAGCCGCACTTGAGGGGACGCACTCGCGCACAACAACCGATCGTCCGGTCTGCTCGGCGACAAGACCCAGCGAGGTGCCAGAGAACTCCACCTCGAACTCGTCGTCGCCACCCGTGGATGCTGCCTCCAGCTCACTTGCAGCCGGCGCCTCCCCAAACAGCGTGTCCGAAGTAGTTGCAGTCACGGAGTTATCGTTGTCCTGCAAGTCGTCACTGATTATGACCACATTCACTGACCACCAGGTTTGAGCTTCTTGTAGCGTGAACGTTGCCGTGTAGCCCCGATTGGCCTTTAGCCGTGCAGTCTTGCGTGTTGCGTAGATGTTACAGGCGTTTGATTGCACTGTGAAGTAAACGTCACCTGACGTCAGCAATGTCGGCGTGTAGCCGTAAGCAAATACCACTAGAGCACGGTCGGATCGCCATGATGTCGCACTGCCTCCCGCAGCTGATGCGGTTCCAACTTCGCTCGAAGCATCCAAAATGCTTGCGAGGTGCTGCCGCCCTATTGGAAGAGCTCGCAGTGATGCTCCGTCGTTTAGCTTCGTGTTCATCACCAACGAATGTCGCGAGTTATTGATCAGGGCAAGAGCAACGCACCCGCGTGCCTCCAGACCTGTGTGGTTGGCATCCCAGTCATACACTAGGTGTCGTACTTGACGCAAAAAATCCGTGTTACAGCGGCACTTGTCCAGTGCTCGAGAATGCTTTCGCACGATTTCATCATTCGACAAGTTCTCAAAACGAAAAGGGACGGCCAGCGAACTACTACTATTGGCATTCAAAGAGTCCGATGTAAGCAATCCGGGAGCCACGGCGCCAGCAGCTGCAGCCGGGTCAGCTCTACCACGCAACGTCGAGACGAGTGATGTAACACCGCCGGTCACCATGCTCGTGACAAGGGACGTCACCTCGATCGAGTCTATCAGATTGAGCGCCTGTGACTTCACAGATTGCTCGTAAAAACGCATTATCGACGAGCTCAGCGACTCCGGCGTGGCCAGTGCGTGAGATAACCGATAGCCCTCTAACGTCACGCACGCGTTTTCGATCTTGATTTTAAGGTTGGAGAGCCAAAATCCATTGTTGCCACGACGGCTCGAATCACTTTTGTTGCGCGCAAAACTTACGAGTACACGCACGGGCGAGATTTCGCCCGATGCGATGTACAACTTCCGACCTGTCATCGATGCCATGTCGACCACACTTGTACACTCTTCGCCTGTTTCCTGATGCGTAAAATAGGCGAGCAAGTCGCATTCGTCGTCGTCGTCCCCATTACTGATATGTTCATCTGGGAAAGCAGAAACCAACGACTTATGCTGAAAATGCGCAACTGTTTTCTGCTGCAACTTGTTGAGACGGTCAACAAAGCGCGTGGATGTCGATACCTTCATGTTTTGCAGTTCCACTCGGACTCGCTCCACCCACGTGTATTTCGCGTGTGGTCTCTCGAGATACGTCAGCTCAAGAAAATGTTTGTCCCTTCTTCCTTTTACAGGACCGAGAGTACTGTCGCCTTGTAAGAGTGGTCGCAGCACTACACGGTTTTTGGATCGTGGAAGCAGGTCCTCTACCTTTAGTCCCGCGAGGGTCAGTTTGGCAGCAGTGGCCTGCGACGACCAAGACGCCTCCACACCAACGCTTGTAAATGTCGCACGAGCTACTAACTCGCTTGCCCCTTCTGATTCCCCTGCAAACAAACTCTGAGACTCCTCCACCATCCCAGCTTGTTTCTTATCGGTAACTGTGACAATAATGCCGGCCATGTGTGCGTGAAGACTAAATGTTTGCCATTTAGCTGTCCCAGTACTTGCTACTGTATCCCTCGCGGATGGCGAGAATGCCAAACCAGCACTTGACAGTCTTGATGACGAAGAGGTCGGAGAACTGGTGACCATGTTAGTCACCACAACCACGAAAGAAGCCTGAGATAAGCTACCCCTCTTCACTGCCACCCTCAAACGGACACCGCGCCCACTAGAACGTGGCGGCACCAACAAGTCCACTGTGCCTACACGATAGACAGCAAAGGTTGCACTCCAATCGTAGCCTTCACCACACAGCGTGTCAGTGTCATGATCCAAAAGCACTGACGCGCGTAGCAAAGCTCGAGCGCCTCCCACCCAGTAGAGTGCATACATGTCTTTTGCTCCAAGTACATGATGCGCAACGTTGTCGTTGCTAGAATCTTCTAATTGCTCATGTTGACGGCTCGAAGTCTCACGCAGTAACAGTGTGTGTGACGATTGATTGAAGATCAGATAGCGAGGGATGACACTTACAAGAGTTGTGACCGAGCCAAAGTGTCGGGTCGCGTAGTCTGCTGACACGCCCAGCTCATACAGTACGTCACCCGAAGACAAGCTGCCACTAGCGGAGCGGAGCGTAATGCACTCATCTTGCCAGCTGAGTCGTTTGGGGTCGGCTTCAAACCGTGCCGACCAGGTGCAACCACGCAAGCCAACACGCACCACAGGCACTTTTCCGCTACTATCGCTCGAGTACGCACTGATTTGGGCGTTGCCCACCTGAGCACGTGCTGCACGGGGTGGTATGTAAGCTTCACTGTCTGAAGCTGTGCCGTACACCAATTCCAAACCCGTGCGGTTGATGACCCAGATGTCGGACAGGAACTCCACACGTATAGGTCTAGAAGCGTGATCGGTATCTCCTACCACGCGCAGAAGAAGTCGAAAAAGGCGCCCATCATCCACGCGAAAAAGCTGTACGGACAATACTGCCCCACTCGCTGTTCCACGAGGTGCTAGCTCTAGCCACTTAGACGGTAGTGTGCAGCCTTCTACGAGTAATTGAAATAGAGGTCGCTGCGAAATATCGGTCCACCAGATACTGGCCTTGCCTCCCACAGCGATCGTTTCTGGCTCCGATGGACTATCGCTTACCCCCAGTCCATAAGCGGAGCTCATGGCTGACCGCACGCGGTAAGTTAGTCGCACCGGTAGCTTATTGATGAGAATAAGCGGTTCGGCGACAACCAGAGCACGCATCTCTTTGTCGCTCAATATAGAAACGCAGTACACAGCGTTCTGACGATTACACTTATTGACCACGCTCACACCTGAGCCTGAGGAGGCAAAGGAAGCGGCTGCCTGTACTTTAAGCTCGACCGCAGAAAGCGTCTGCAATGGAATAGGGGCGCTCCACGAGTATGAGGCCCCGTCCTCTGCTGGTCGCAGGCGCAGCTCCGACGCAAGAGAAAGGAGCACAGGGATAGCTGAGTCTTGATTTGGCCTCAAGATCCCGATCTCGACTGGTGATTGCCATGTCGGGTCGTTTACGAGTAACGCAACGGGACGGCATGACGTTAACCGGTTCACCAACTTGATAGGTGACGAGATGATCAGCAAGATACGACCCTCAACGAGCTGGGCCGACAAGCTTAGTGTAAAGCTTGTTCTCTGCCCATGGGTATCCACCAGATGGAATGTGCGGGCGCCTAGCTGCTCAAGAATAAGTCCTTGAATGGACTGAAACCGTGCCACACTGCTGCCGCCCGTGCTTTTTGAGTCCATCAACTGCAAACTGAGACGTAAATTGGCAGCGTCCCGATCACCAGATGCATAACGCCGAACCACACCACGCCCTCGACCTGAAGCATGAATGTAACGAACATCAGCCGAGCTTGTTGCAGATAAAACTTGAGGCTTTGTCGTAAAAGACCCGTTCGTGAGCCAAAAACTCAGCGGCAGCCCGGTCTCGTTGCAGATTACACAAGGGGCCAGTTTGCGTTGCTTTCTTTCTTGTGCTTCATTTTCGTTTCCTTCAGCAAGTTTCTGTGCTGTAAATGAAGCTGCACGACGCTTCCACGCGCCACCCACAGATGCCATTACCTCCAACAAACCCTGCGTAACAGTGAGGTCGAGGGATTGAGATGCCGTAAGAGTGACATGCAACTCACTTTCGCTTGAAATGGATCCCTGGACTGACGCATCAAGTGACCACTCCGTGCACATGGGGTGCCAGTCGCGAGTATCCGGGTTATAATAAGACATGAGCACCACCAAGCTCCCTCCGCCAGTTATTGTTGTCGTTACTGGTAATGCAGACCAGTCCTGTTCCAGCAAGGAACTAAATGCGACGTCATGCTCCTCCGCTTGCGAGACATCGGTCAAATTTAAGAAAATTTGGCAACGCTCGATCTGCAACTGCGCAAGCCCCATGTCGCATCCATCACAATCATTTATCAGAGTCAGGTTGATGGACGGCAGCTTACACGTAAAGTATCGGTGAAATTCTTTCTCCTGTGCAGTGTCTCCTAGAATTGTCCTTGACGACGTACGCGACCTTGCCCGTGGACGGGAACTGGAACTTTCAGTACGCGACAATTGACGGGAGTTAAAGGTACTACGATTCTTTCCGTGTCGTAAAATCGCTTCGCTTACAAATTCCATTGTGTCCATTGCCATACAAGCGTCTTCGTAAGACACAAATACTTCAATCGGGGTAAAGCTCAACGCCACGATCTGTTGTTGCTGGCCCGCACGCGGAAACAGATCGCTCACTTCCATGTGCAATGAGCATGGTTCAAGCAACTGAATCAACGGTGCAATATCAATACCATCCCACTGCGCATTGGAAGATGGAGACGCCACGCAACATCCCGGCCGTCTGGCGTTCTCAAGCACTATTTCCACATTGTGCACATCAGCAAGAATTCTGCTTTGGATATTTAATCCACAATCAGCCTCTTTGTTTGAGTCGGAGCGTGGTTTCCACGTAAACTCGAGCGTAAAATCGCCTGCAAGAGCTACACGTGGGCTCTCCGGATCTTGCACATTGTGCGGAAGCGCGACACCCACTCGCTTCGCTGTCGCACGAATAGTGATTGCCATTTCCGGGTCCTTTCCATCGCGTAATATATCAGATATACTTTCGCGCCGCGTCGACAGAGCTGTAGATGACGGTATTGCACAAGCCCCATGTGACGTCATTTCGTTGGTCGGGTCGGTCAAGTCTTTTCCTACCATATTCGTAGCCTGACTCAGCTTTGACGGTAGCGTGAAGAACCCAAGAAGCGCAAATAGAGCTTCCGGGATAATGGTGCCCGTAACATCGGAACAAATTAAGTGCAGTTCACCCAAAAGCGCAATGTCGTCCCATGTGTAGCGTATTTCCAGAGGCTGGGGTGAAATAAGCAGTGCCACACTTTTCGCATCACCAACTGAGTCTTTACACGTTCCTACCAGATCTCGAGCATTGAAAGCTCCCAGACGCAGCGCCAAGCACGGATTCTTATCAATTTCGTTTCCGAAACGTAGCGAAAAATCACTGGCGGTGACCTCAACAAAGGCCCCTTTGCGAAGAGTTTGTGCGACGTCTGAAAGGGCGTGCTGCACAATCGTATCGACTGGAATGTCACTGTTTGCGAGTGGTTTCACCTTCTCATCCAAGAACAACAGTATTCGGACATCTTCCATAGCAAATTGCACCTGAAATGTTGTTTCATCCGCGTTTGGCTGGAGATACGTATACGTCACAGTGGGGCGTAATGACGGTACTCCACCGGCACCTGTACTACTGCGTCTTCTACCAAGTAATCGAACAGCGCTGACAGCTCGCTCATTCTCTTCCGTTGCGTCAGAATTGTTTTGTAGTTCGTCGGCACCAAAATTCGACAATATGAGGGCGACTATACCCAAGTAGCTGGTACGGGATAAGTGCACTTCCAACGGAGGTAAGACCGAGCTCACGGTAAGTCGCGGAAGAAATACTGCTTTCGTTTCGTCGCTGCTGGCCAAATTTTTATCGCCTAAGCAAATTGTAGATGACACAAGGTCCTCTATGCTGATCTTCAGGGCAGCAGGCTTAGGCAGAATGTCTTCGTATACAGGCCTTCCATCGGCATTTTTCGTTTTTCCGCCTGCATTCGTTGCCGTACAAAAGATACGAACGCGCTCAAGAAAAAGGTCTTTACAGTCCACTCGCAACGCGATACCTCCAGCTCCATCAACAGGTCTACCAGACGCTGGACGCACCGAGTCTTCATCATGCACAACCCGCTTACTTCTTGCTTCCAAACTTTCATCGTAGTGCACTACGCTGGACGGAAAATGAACTAGTCGTAACACATCTGCGGTCACCTTAACATGGGGAGCATCTTGTAAGCTTAAAGGAAGCACCAGCGTGGGTTTCAGAACACTCAAATCAAGCACAACACTGGCCTCATCTTCGCGGAGTATCAGCTGCGTTGCGTTCACCAGCGTTCGACTTACCATTGCGCCCAGTACCCCTTCAAAAACAAAGTCCACAAGCTCTAAGACTTGCTGGTGGTAGTAAACGCCACGGACAGGTTGAAATGCCAATCGCAAAGCACTCTTTTCACTTGCGGACGGGTCACTTGCAAACTCGAAAGTCAACAAAGCTTCCACTTCTTTTCCCAATTTGCTGCAGCAACAAACTTCACCGGCATCCAGACCAAGTAAAGTCGAGTACAAGGGGTGCTTTGATGTACTCAAGTCTGTGCCCACAAAATTTCCCACGTGACCCGTTACCTCGAACGAATCGTCAGAGGATGTTCGGCCGTCTACCATATAGCTGGTATAGTTAACGGCTGCATTGCTCAGATCTAAGCGTGCCAGTTGCCGGTCGAGCTGGTCTTTGTTCAAAGTCAAACTGAACTGAACCAGCGATGCTCGCACCACAATGACAGGCTGACCTCGAGACCGCAAACTGGAAAGCATGGCAACTCTCTCCTTCTTCTCGCCGCATCTGGTTCGACTTGTCGTCTCTAGAAGACATTCTCGGTGAAACGATGATGCCGATCTTTCTCGTGGAGGCGTTAAATCTACAGGCGGTTGAAACGCAGATGCATAGCCGGAAAGAATGCGATAAAATAGCGCCACAGACGACGGATTCCACTGTAAATGTAGCACATTCACTTGCACATTAGCTTCCAGCTGCGCAGGACCCCCTCTTCTATTCTGCTCTTTCGTTTCAGCGGAGTCTGCAGAAAATGCAGCAACATCAATAGCGATCAGATGAGGGGCCTCATTCACGTTTTCACCCGTAGAAATCAACCTGTAGAATCGCGAATTGGAATCA
Source organism: Peronospora matthiolae (assembly GCA_921007115.2). NCBI lineage: Eukaryota > Oomycota > Peronosporomycetes > Peronosporales > Peronosporaceae > Peronospora > Peronospora matthiolae. The sequence goes on along the minus strand of CAKLBY020000227.1, from coordinate 1,777,560 downwards.
TAGAGCTTGTCTTCCATTATAAGCGCCTTGAGTCGTGCACGGTACAAGTGGTGACCCGAGTACGCTTCGACTGCAAATGAAATACGCGATGCTCGCAAAACAAATGCGTCCTTGGCAGCTGACTCGCGTAGGTTCAATTCCACGCATCCAAGCGAAAGTTGCATCTCAAGTAGGAACTTCTCGCCTACCGTAACGGCAGCACCAGTCACCTTGTCAGGGCGTTCGTCGCTGATACTATCTGACTCGGCTGTATCATACTCTAGCTCTTCCTCTACAAAATATGACAAACGTCTATTGTTCCTGGTGATCGCAGTACTTGCTTGTATAATAGATGAATGAATCCGTCCCAGTGCCACGAGCTGTTTTTCAGTTAGCAATACAGTTATCGTATCAATAGCAGCGTGGACACCCACTTGCGGCAGCGGCTTGACTGCAACAACATTCTCTTTCCCCCGCGAGGGAAGTCTCAGGCGTGAAGATGATGATTGTGTTTGGAACAAACACTCAACAGAGAGATCTTCCACAATTTTGGTAAAAGCCTGTAGCTCTTCGTTCGTCCAGTCCACCAAATGCTCATGGCGGCCGAGCAATGCATAGATTTTTGTCAACTTTAGACGCCAATGCAAGCGATGCGGGTCGTCAGCTGTAGTACCAAGGATAACGTCCGAAGACTTTTTGATCGGCGTCACCTTCTCTTTGTTGCAAAAGCTCAGCATACCAAGATCGATGACAAGAACCGCGCCAGTCGTGTCGGCTATATTCTCTGGTAGTACAAGCACAGGTGCATTCATGTTCACCAGGATGTCGTACGCAATACGGCCTGCTGCCTTTTCCAGTGAACGCATTAACTCAGCTTCTTTGGCTTCCTTTTGTGCACTACGACTGGATGACTGCAAGATCGCTGTTTGATCTGTAGGATCATCAGAAAACATCCAGTCTGCTACGGAAGATGTCGCGAACTGCCAGACTTTTTCAAGCTGCTTCTCTGACAGCAAGCTGACGAAGAATGCGTGCAGAAACATCACGAATGTCGGATCAATCATCACACGAATAGGCTCTGAGCTCACACGTACATTCAGCGTGGCGTGTACGTCATCATCACTCCGTGCATGGGCTTCCCGCACCATTACTCGCCGACTTATATCAATACTGACGCAAGCTGTGCGCTGCTCGACCATGGGTGATGGCAAGGCTGACGGACTGCAGAACGAGCGAAACCGAGGATTGCTCGCCAACCCGTTGAGAATGTCGAAGTGCTGAACGCATAACCTGACATCGTACTCATCTTTTGGCTGGACGTTTACAGCAAGTGACCCCTTAAACACGCCAATGACGAACGGACGCTTGTGAGCATTTGACTGATATAGAGCCATCGAGCCATTTACAAGCTGGATCTGCACAGACACAAGGTTGCACCCAAGCGGCACTTCGTGCGCACTGCTAGCTTTTATCACAGCATCATCGTAGGCCTCACGCAAATTCTCACGTCCTTCCGCAGACAGCACATGCCCCTCCTCTTCGTTGTCCTTTCCAGTAGCAGCAACGGCATCTCCACCAAAAAAGTACGAATACCACGACCCATCACCGTTCTGGGCATCCTGGGACTTCGGTTGTGCCTTTGCAAACGCCTCTGCTTCTTTTCGTGCACGGTCTTCGGCGTCTTCGACGACATCACGCAAGTGCAAAACTACGTCGACAGGGTATATCTCTTCATACCGCTGTTTGAATTTACCTTGTCTAGTTGAGGGATCCAGAGAAGCCCCATTGCGCAATTCCGCACGAAAAGACTCCATGTATAATTGCTGCTCAAGCACTGCTTTATGTATAGAAGACCATCGCATTTTACGACAATGAAGCCGTCGTCGTTGATGCAAGAGGAGCGTATCAGCGCCCTTCACCTGATCTCGAAGCTTTGCCCTGCGTTGCTCAAGCACCAGGCGAGTGGCGTAGTCCCACCACTCACGAGGGCGCGTTCCGGGTGTGTGCAATGGCCGTCCCCTCGCCAGTGCAAAGTGTGCTTCTACAGCGCGCCGACCTAAAAATGCACGTTGCAAAAACAGCACATCCTCATACTGTTCGCGCGTCAAACTTCCCTGTAGCGCACCTATTTCCGCTTCGACCGTGTACTTAGCAACTGCCAAGTAGTTGGCACTCTCATTCTTCGTAAGCTGTACCATCAATGAGCAGGGGCGCAGCACCCATCGCCTCGACATGTCGGCGTGCTCGTCTCCCTCTTCTCTGAGTGCATCTACCATTTTTCGCATCACTTTTGGAATATTTTGGTCAGTCTCGAGTCTCGAGCTATCGTCGGTAGTGTCCAGTCGGTCCCAGTACATTCCAAATTGCGTGAGTTCTGCCTTTTTATAAGTAAAAGCGCTGTGCACGGACGTGTGATCCACAAACGCTTCTTGTCCTTCTCCGTCCGTTGTAAAGTAGCGAAACCGCTCGAGCATGAGACCACACGCAAACGGTGCGTCAGGATTAGCCACCGCATCTTCGTACCTCACGTGCACACCAAGCAGCGTCACCTGCAAGTTGTCCACGATACGAGCCGTCAGCCTCGACGCAAACGTGCTCTCATCTTCCGCTTTTTGATGCGGTGACTGCCGAGCTGGAGCCATGCGGGCGGCAAAGCGACCATGTTGTCGAAGCAGCTCTCGCCTCTCAAGCTGGTTTTTCTTGGCCTGGAGCACTTCTGCTGCTGTCGCTCGCTCGGTATTGGGTAAGACCAGAGCCGCCACTCCTTCGAGAGTGATGGTCACACTAGCACTTCCCAATTGGTTCCACGGTACACGCACGAGGACACGCGCCACGCTGCCACTGGCTACAGTCAGAGGAAGCTGCAGCTCGGCCAACGCGTGTGGCTTGAGTGTCAGGTCACGCAGCTCCAGTTCTCCGCTCCAGAGCCCCACAACGAGCGAGTCGCTGCGGAGACCGTCAATGTATTTGCCTAGTTGCGCCTCGAGGATCTGAGGATAGAAGCACAGAGAGAACGCAATAGAGAGACAGAGAGACAGGAGGAGAAGGCAATCAGTACGAAGGAGATAGAGAGGAGGAGAGGGACTCATAGCGGTGGACAATGCATGCGAGACATACGGACGTGATGATGGCCTTGGCCATGGCGAGGTCCGCCGATCGGGCGAATGAGGCCGGGACGGTTTGTTTTCTTTCGAGATGGACACTTGCGGCTGGACAGGATTGCGATTGCAGTGAAGCGATTTGAAAAGTTAGTGGATGTTTGTTCAGGAGAATACGTTGGCTTTCGAAGATCGTTAGAAATATAGGTTGGGTGAGCTAGAGATAGGGCTGTGCTTTAGAAATGCAACAGACTGATCGATCGGTTTAATAGATACAGAATGTAACAGAATGGTAGATCAATTGTTTTGTTTCGGATGGTGCTAACACAAAACTTGCAAGATGAAATACGAAAAAGTGTTGTTGACCGCAGCTATTTTATAAGGAAGTGATGTAGGGAGTCGTTGTTGGAATGTTGGAAATGGGTGCAAGGGTGCGTAACGGTGATCGGAGTGTTCGGCCGGTGACTTGGGGTTTATTTGGAAACCTGATATCACAAACTCGCTGTGCGTAAAAGGTGGACGCAGAGTGACAAGCAGGATAGTGACCCGAGTAGAGCCAGAATGCGTGTGAGATGGATGACTGGAGCAGAGGGCTTTGGCGAGCATGGCAGAGAAGAGAGACCTAGTAAGGAAATACAACAGAATCTTATTGTTCACCTAACGCTTCCTTCTCGCAACACGCATCTTGCCTACACTTATGAGCTTAATGGCCGCAACCACCGAACTGACAACGAAGACACTAGGGGTGTCCCGCTAGCCACGCCTGGGCGCGGCTAGCCAGCGCGTGCGCCTACCGCACCCGCAGTCGTTAACGATGGACCCGCTCGCGAGAGCGGGAAGCGAGACGATAAGATTCTCGCCGCGCTCGCCGCACTCACCGATCGACTGGCGAGCCTCGAGTCGTCGCAAAGAGTGCGAGACGAGGAGGAGCGCATGCTCGGGGCCGTGGAGAGCGGACTGCTCGCCTCGAAACTCGGCGCCAACATGCGCGGCCGACCAATGACGATTGACGCGATCGGAGACGCTGAGAAGAAGGCACCGGTACCACGTGGGTACCAGCGCGACTGATCTTGGCGCGTCGCGAGTCGCATCGCTCGAGCCACCTCGCGCGCGCAGCACCGCAGCTGCAGCAGCGCTCACCAGCGTCTGCGCCACCTCCGCAGGAGTATGCAGCGCTACCGCCGCGGCAACAAGTCACTCCGCCACAAGCCTATGTGCGACCGGGCCTCAACGGCTACGGGATGCCGTCATCAAACCAGCGGAAGTTGAACATACGCAAGTTCGATGGTACGGTGCTGTACCGCGGACTCGGGAGCGGATTCTTTGACTGGGGGCGTGCGTTTCTGCGCGCGGTGAGCCTCGCGGAAGCGTCGTGTGGTTTTGGATGGACCAAAGACGTCAAGGTTGACCTGCTTGGGCACTTTCTCGCCGGCACAGCTGAGAGGTACCATCACAAGCAGGTCGATACCTGGTGGACGCAGTCACCCACACTGGAGTACATCATGGAGCAGCTCCTGCGCACGTTCAAGACGTCAATCACTGCACTCCAGGCGATGAAGTTATTTGTGGCCAAGAAGGACGCACGACGCACCTGGGCCGAGCACTTCCTGTACATGGTCGCCGTTGGCGAGGCACGCGGTGGTGCCGACTCGCTTGTTCTTGATAACATCGTCCACCACGCTTCGCCGGAACTGCTGAACGTGATGCGCTCCAAGTATGAACCCACTCGACTCGACTACCTGCGCCATGCCGAGGAGCTGGCGCACTTCGCGCAGTCCATTGAGCACGATAGCAGCGCGGTGGGTCGTGAGGTCGTCGCCGCGCTCGTGCTAGGCAAACCCAAGGGCGCGATCACGTGCTACCGATGTAGGCGACCAGGCCACATCGCAGCCGACTGTCGCGCGCGAGTCGTGCACGACGACGAGACACCCGAGGAGGGTGGAGGCGCCAGCAAGATCCTTGCACTGACCGAGAAGCGCAGAGCGACCACGAAGAAGCGCAACAGGAGGAAGAAGGGCTTGCGCGGCAAGGACGCCGCAGCGACCAATGCAAGCGATGGATCGCGAGCCATAGACGGCTCATGCGGCTTCGTGCTTTCGACGAGCGACGGAGTACGAGCCACGGACGGCACGCGCGGCCTCGTACTTGCGGCGACCGATGCCACGGGAGTCGGCCGAGGAGACTGTATCCTCGATAGCGGCGCGAGCCGGCATCTTGTCAACGACGAGTCGCTGCTGCTCAAGTCGACGGCTTGCAGCCAAGAGATTGCAATGGCAGACTGCGAGTCGCTTCACCTGACGCGTGTCGGCAGCGTGCGCCTCGAGGTTCTTGCGCGCGGCGCTGAAGCGGTAGTGACGCTCACGGATGTGTACTTGGCGCCGCGACTGGCAAAGAACATCGTGTCTTACGGCAAGCTCACCAACAAAGGATTTGCCCTAGTGCACTCCGGCGAAAGGCGCTCGCTTTCTCGGTGCAGAGATGGTACGGTCGCGTTCGATGTCACAATCGACAGCAACGTGCTGTATGTCGTGACGAAGGCCACGCGCGACAAGGAAGGTGCAGGCTGCGACGCGATCATGGCGGCGCTCGAAGCGCATGCCACGGAAACCAACGCCGACGAGCCGCACGAAGCCTCGCTGTTGCACTGGCACCAGCGACTCGGCCACCTTGCGTTCGACACGATCGAACGCATGGCTCGCGATCCGGCATCGGGCATTCGGCTCAGCAACAACAAATGTAAGGCGTGCGTGTCGTGCCTCGAGGGCAAGCAGAATCGCAACGCGCAGTCCCAACAAGACAGCGGCAAGCACTCGCCCATCGATCGCATCGGCGGCGTCATCTGCTCGGACCTGAAGGGTCCAATGAAGCCGCGGGACCGACTCGGCAATCGTTACCTTGTGAACTTCGTTGATCACAAGATCAACTACTGCCGAGTCTTCCTCGCGCGCACGAAGGACGCTGCGGCGAAGCAGTTCGAGGTGTTCCTCGTCCACTTCTAGAAGCTTTTCGGGTTCAAGGTCCACGTGCTCCGCACGGACGGCGGCAGAGAATACGCCAACGTGGACCTGTTCTGCGAGCGCACGGGCGTCGCGCGCCAAGTGTCTGAGGCGCAAAAGCAGGCCTCAAACGGCAAGGCGGAACGAATGCACCGGACAGTGCTGAACCTTGCGCGCAGCATGATCTTTGCCTGTGCGCTGCCCCTGATGTTCTGGGGAGACGCGGTACTGTACGCCGTTCACATCCTCAACCGGAGCCCTACGCGAGCAAATGCAAAGAGAGCGTCACCACTCGAGGTGCTGACGGGCAAGACGCCGGATCTGCGTAAAATTGTCGTTTTTGGCTCCCAGTGCAGCGTGTATAGAGACCCGCGGAAAAACTCGCTGCTGCAGCGCTCGGGGCGCGCCATCACTGTCGGCGTCAGCGAGGAAACCAAGGGCTACAAGGTGCTGCTGCCGCGTAACAATAAAGTGGTCGTCACGCAGCACATCAAGAATATCGAGACATTGACGGAGGCGCAAAACGCGCAACTCCAGCGCGCGATGGACGTCGGCGATCGAGCCGGAGGCCAGGAGGAGACGGACGCGCCAGCAACAGTAGTGGCGAACGATGGTCGCGCAGAGGGCAACAGGGAGACGCGTAAAAGCAGAAAGCGATGGACGCGAGCGGCGCATGGAACACGCGGGGCGTTGAAACGCGCAGAAGCGGGCTGCTCGTCAGGAGGAGACAGCCGCGAGCGAAGAAGTCGTAAATGCTGCTTTCGAGCACGATCCGCTTGACTACGGACAGGCGATGCGCAGCGGCAAGCGCGAAGGGTGGGAGAAGGCGATGCAAGAGGAGATCGCCACGCTCGAGGCCAACGACGTCTGGACTATCACAAGGCGAACGGCAGGACAGCATGCTCTGCACACCAAATGGGTCTACAAGACCAAGACAGATGCGCAGGGCGACCTCGAGCGGCTGAAGGCGCGACTGGTGGCGTGTGGCAACGAACAGGTGCTTGGCGTCGACTACACGCTCACCTTCGCTGCCGTGATGGACCTATCGACGGTCAGAGTGATCTTGGCGCTTGCGGCTATCGGGAAGGGGTTCCTGCCAAGCACGGCGACCTTTCAAACGCCTACGTAAAAGCGGACAAGGAGCCGCACCTCCGCATCTATCTACAGATGCCGCGCGGCATGCCAGTCTCGGAGGAGACGCTACAAGCGCAAGGCGTTTCGAACGCGAGCGAGCTGGTGTTTAGGCTGCGGAAGAGTCTCTACGGGCTCAAGCAGGCAGGCCGGCTGTGGAGCCAGCTGCTGCACTCGAAGCTCATTACTGCCGGTTTCACGCGGTGTGAGAGCGACATGTGTTCTACTGGAAGCGCGACGGCGAAGACCTCGTCGTGGTCGGCGTGTACGCCGACGATCTTAAAGCGACAGGGACGAGCGCGGCAGCGGTCGAGCGGTTCTTTGACAGCCTCGCGTCGTTGTCGATCAAGGACCTGGGGCGTGTCAACAAGTTCCTGGGAATGCGCGTGACGCACAACGGTCAGAATGGGTACACGCTCGATCAGGAGGAGGCCATCAGAGACCTCCTACGCGACAACGGACTCGCTGAAGCCAACTCGACGTGGACGCCGATCGACGACAGCTGCTACGAGTTGGAGGAGGGCGACGCGGAGCTTCTTGGGACGCCAAGCGCGCAATTAGGACCGACTGGGCGCCAGTTTCAGTCGCTGGTCGGCTCGCTGCTCTGGGTGGCGCGTTGCACGCGCCCTGACATAGCGTTTGCGGTGCACAAGGTCACGAGACGAGCCCATGCGCCTTGACTAGCAGACTGGAAGTTAGCTAAACGCATCGCGCGATACCTCAAGGGTACGGCGGAGCTTGAGATCACGATGATCCCAGAAGACAATTATAGGTGCGGCGATGCGACTAGAAGCGTTCAGCGACGCCGACTTTGCCGCCGACAAGACGGAGCGGAAGTCAATGACGGGCGGCATCGTGATGCTGAACGGGATGGCCGCCAGCTGGGGTGCGCGGAAGCAGGGAGACGTCTCCCTGTCGACGATGGAGGCGGAATTTGTCGCGGCGAGTGAAGTCGCGCGCGAGCTGCTCGGCCTGCGCGAGATGTTGTGTGAAGTTGGCGTAGAGCCCGCGCTTTCGATGCAGTTGCGGGTGGAAAACCAAGCGGCGATCGCGCAGATCGCGGGAGAGGCATCGTCGCTGAAGGCAAAACATGTGGATGTGCGCCTTAAGTTCCTTTGCGACTACTCGCGTCGCGGCATCATCACGGCGAGCTAAGTCAGATCGGAGCAGATGCTCGCAGACCTTCTTACGAAGGCGTTGGACGCGACGAAGCTCTCGAAACTGCGCGCGCTCGTGCGCATTGGTTAAGAAAAGGTCCAGGACGATCAAGGAGCTCAAGGATCGAGGAGCACAAGGACAAGGACATTTGCAAGCTCAAAAAACGGAACTGGTGTGAGGGCAAGTCACGACCGAGGAGGAGTGTTGTTGGAATGTTGGAAATGGGTGCAAGGGTGCGTAACGGTGATCGGAGTGTTCGGCCGGTGACTTGGGGTTTATTTGGAAACCTGATGTCACAAACTCGCTGTGCGTAAAAGGTGGACGCAGAGTGACAAGCAGGATATGATCCGAGTAGAGCCAGAATGCGTGTGAGATGGATGACTGAAGCAGAGGGCTTTGGCGAGCATGGCAGAGAAGAGAGACCTAGTAAGGAAATACAACAGAATCTTATTGTTCACCTAACGCTTCCTTCTCGCAACACGCATCTTGCCTACAGTCGTTTAACGACGTACCACACCTTCTCTTCTATGAACCACAACCCATGTACATATTCAACAATAGGAGAGCAAGCTCTGGAGCTCGCCCTTTGATATTTGTAATCCAGTTCGGAAAACGGAACCAAGTTGCAAAAGGTACGCAACTGCAGTCACTAGAGAATGTGTAAAATGCTGTAAATGTATATGTTAACTTAGTACAGTATACTCGGGCAACGCGATTAGCCTTTTCTCATGAGCGTACGCATTTGCTACTGTGATCATACTTGTGTAAGGTTGCCTCCGTTACATAAAAATTTACAGAAGGTAATCATCAAACATGAATATTATGTTAGGACAAACATAACATTCTTACAATATTATCCTGATGGATAACATTGCTTCGTAGATGTAACACACTGCTCATTGGCTGACATAGGACTAAGATATCAACCAATAAATTCTAGCTACGACAGAAGCACGCAGTGAGTGGTGGGCAGATATTTACAGTACATGTTTTTATTCAGGCATAAATGAATGAAGTCACACAGAAATTTACTGAAAGGGTAAACTGGACTAAATGCAGTTCTACTTTTACGTTTACTGAGTACTCTTACACCGTTTAGAAATCTTCTTTTGCACGTACGTGTACGTGAGGTAATCGGACGCACACATTCTTGCACTGTCAGCAGTGCAAGGTTTATTCAGTTAGATGAATAAGGTGTGCGCCGTTACACCTGGTAGCACCTCGTTGTCTATTCAACGAATATAAACATGTTGGACGATGGAAGAATAATTTTCATCCCACGCATGAACGCTTTTCCCATTTTTTCTTGTCGAATTGAGTGGGATGCCACTGAACGTTTCTGTTCGACGATAGAGCAAGTAGCCATTGGCGCAATGCTGTCCGCCCTGGGTCCAGACGGACAGCACGCCACCATCTCTTAATTCATTCAGAAAGAACTTGACATCGAGCGGGATAAGGTAACCTTTCTGCACCAACAATATTCTCGACAGACAGAGCTGCTGAGAGAACAAAGGGCTCAACATTTTGAGCTGTTTAGACAGCAGTAGGCCACTGCTTCCGGGTCGACGTACACATGTCGACCCGAGACTCTAGAGATTGACATCTCAAAGTGCAAGGGAGCAATGATGACCCTATGTTGAGATGGTTTGTGGAACTAGACGATGCCATAAAGGCTCTTCACATCGTCAATGGGCAAAAACAGATCACTTTTGCCTAACTGAACTTGGAACGACGTGCAAAATGTGGGACTTGGACTTTAGGTACATGACGTATATGTCTTCGGGTTGCTGGAAGTCTTCAAGTACCTGCTTAGGCAAACATTTGAGCCGCCGCAAGCTGAGTTAGGGGATCTCTCCGGACACCTGAGTATAAAGAAAGGTAAACGTGACATACAATAGTACATTCAGTACATGCGTCACTTTACCAGTTACGCATAACAGTCGAGTCACTAAACGAGCAAACGCTGATAACATTGTTCACGCAGGACCTCACTGATGGTCCCGTTGAACCTTCATGTTCCGGTTGGAATCCAACAACCCCGAAAAGACCGTAAAGGTTGCGGAACAGGAGGACTTCAGCGTGAAACAGGTTCATGCAAATTCGATTTCCTATCGTCCATCAAGACGACAAGAAAACAAAGGCCTAAAACCAGTGTACCTCTGTCACGCGGGAATCGAGAGCTCTTGTGTTTATAACTACAAGAAATTGAAAATATGCAATCGACATCAGAAGCCAGGACATTATTCATACGAATGCAGTGCCCCGAACGCGGTACCACGTACTGCAGGAAACAATAACCGCCAAGAAGCAAAGAGGAGTCCAAGGCGCGGGTCTGACGCTGTTGCAAAGACGCAACGCCGTAACGGACGACCAAAAAACGGTCAGTGTCAGTTGGCGCACACTACTGATCCAGCAACGTCAAGAGATTTTTCAGGCTTATTCACGAAAGGTTCTCGTAACGCTCAATCATTGTGTGTTGCTGCTTCTGTTAATGAGATTTCCCTCATTGCCTTGAAACTCGAAGTAGCACCAAACATGTCGCTTCAAGCCCTAGTCGATCGTGGGGCTTCGAACAACTTTGCATAAAGCCAATCGCTAGACGACAGCAAGCTCGAATATATCGAGTGCGAGATCCATTCTACGAGGAAGACGGTGCACCTCGCGACAGGCGCATGCGTAACAGTGATGAAAAATGTAGTGGGTAGTATCGATACACTAAAGGGAGTCCAAGATAATGCTGACTCTATTATGCTGATCTTGGATAACAAATTTGATTTAATCCTTGAACTACCGTGGCTCAGAAGGTAAGAGCCACAATTCAGCTGGCCATGAACATTCTACATGCCTGTCACTTTTTCACCAGACGACCATCTGGTGAACTCCGTGGAGCGCCCACTAATATGTGGTTGTGCTACGAGCGAGTGCGATGACCTTGCGTGTGGCTCGGTCGTCAGTATGACTGCACGTGGCCATGACGTGGATGATCGCCACACCATGGAGCCAGATTTTGGTGACTGCATTGAGACCCAGATCGCCCCGAAGGCCCACCACCCGAATTGTTCGAGTGGACTGGGGCGTGGGTGTCTCCAAACGGTCAACAACAAAGTGACGACGAGATGATTGACAGTGGTCGTCAACACGATGATCTTAGTGCTATTGGAGAATCTCAAGTAGAAAACGTGGAAGCGGTAGCGCAACCGCCGCCAGAGAATAGCTAGAGAACAATTCCACTCGTGTCATGTAATGGGGGTAGCCCAAGAGGCTAGTGAGGGAGTAAGTCTTCACTCAACTGTGGAAATAAGTTCTTAAATAATAACAGAGACATTAAATGTCCACGTCAATGACGGATCAAGTATGTGCACTTACCAACTTGATCTGATCGCGCCTCCGAAGACAACATCAAAAATCAATTAACTGCTCACGCTTGAACAGAAGAGGTTTTCGCGTGATCTGCGAAGTGGCAAAGTCAAGCAGAATTGCATACTTGTCGCGGAAGACGAGTATGTAACCGTTGTTCGGTCGGATATGGTATTATTCACTGTAAAAAATTCTCAGCATCTCATCAATGGACGAGAGTTTTCGTGATCAAAAGAGTCGGATTGAGCGATATACATCACAATCATGAAGATAGTTTAAGACAAATCCTATCTACGATAATTTGACGAAATTAAGAGATGTGTTCCCTGAAAGATTGTCGTGCAAGTTACCAAAGGATGAGGGTACTCGTCATGAGATCGACCTGAAACTAGGTACAAAGTACTGCGTCATGAAACAGTAGTCACTGCAATATGAACAGGTACTATCTATTGACAACTTCTTTGTAGATTGCTTGGCAGTGGTCCATTTGAAAAAATCTAATTCCCACATAGACCTCCAAACGTTTGGGTCCGAAAGGCCACAGGAGAATGGACGACTGTTCATTCATTCAACAAGTCTAATACTGCAGCTGTACCGGCTCAAACGTTGATACCAAGGAAGGATGTCATTACTGATGGTACGGCAAAGTTTACCATTGTTTCTTTGATAAATCTGATAAAAGGATTCTACCGAATCATATGCGTGAAAGGGACATCCCGTAAACAGTGGTGATCATCCCAAGCGATATGCGCTGGGGTGGCTAAGTATTCCACGGGGAATCTAGGTATACCCCTGCTACTTTCAACAGATGCGTTAAAAATCTGTTGAGATCTGGGCGAGAATTCGCACCTAGTTATTTTGACGACGTCTTCGTCCATAGCCGGATCATGGATGGACAGACGGATGTGGAAGTCCACTGACTCTACGTCCGAAAGGTTCTTGCACTGATGAGTGAGCTATATATTTGACAACCTCACAAAGTGAAAATGCTGCTATCGAAATGCCAATTCTTAATGCATCGCAGTTAAGCGCGGGTCCAGCTCGATCCGAAAGAGATCAAGGTGATCAATAACTGTACGGTGCCTACCGACGTAATAGGACTCCAGAAGTTCCTTAAACGATCGGCGTGTTTGCACGAATAATCGCACAATTAAGCCGAGATGAATGTTCACCTCTCTCGTTTATCGAAAAAGAATGAAAAGTGGGAATGGGGTGCCGACTGCCAGCTATCTTAAAGGCATTAGGGAAAGCTTAATATGATCGCCACTTTTGGTAATTGCAGACCAAGACAGACCAGCTCATGTAGTCTACGATGCAAGTTAATTTGGCCTTAGATGTGCACTAATGCAGTATGAAGCAGAAGGTGCTGATCGTGTTTTCTGATATCAGTCACGTCCGATGCAACCGGCTGAACGTAACTTCCCGGTCTATGTAAAGTAACTTATCTGACTAAGTATGATTTGGCTAATTTCGGGGTCTACCTGCTAGGCTATAGACCCTTCATCGTTTGCACGGGCCATGCGTACTTATACACGTCCGTTAAGAGTCCACACCTATCGCAACTAACGACGAGGTGTCTGTCGTTCTTCGTGGATTATAACTTATTCGTAGAATATAAGCCTGGCCTTCTAAATGTCATCTCTAATTCTTGGTCTCGCCGGCACGTTTGCGAACCGGCTGCGCAATCCGACACTGGTTCGACCACTGTCGAGAAGTTGACGTCGAGTGTCCCATCGTCAAAACTATTCGAAGACATACACAAGGCGTACGATCCGGTGATGGTCCGTATGATAGATCGTCTCTTTAAACCATCCCATCAGTACCTTAAGTGGTTGCCCTCAATACACCGATCCTACACGGATAGACATACAGCCTAAAATGGCTTACTTAAGTATTCAGCCATTTCCGGCTACACGTTTTATGTCTTTGTATCTGATTATTTTGAGCTGCGACTGCGCGTCATGTATAAGTGCCACGATGCCCCTAATGGTAGACCTCGTGGTCGAGAGACGACATATCTCACAGTTAGTCACGAATTTATTGGCCTTGCCAGAAAATAGTCGTACGTAAGTACATCCGCGCATACAAAGTCTGTCAGCTAATGAAGTCATTTACTCCACTTCGTGCGCCATTGCAACCCTTTCCCATTCCGGCAAATGCTGGGAATCTGTCTCAATGGACTTTGTCTTTGGATTCCCGCAGAACCACACAGATATATCAATACTCTTGTGTTCGTTGACAGATTCAGTAAAATGATACACCTAGTCGAAAGTGAAACGTCTAATGTATCGACATGTGCTCGTGTTTTTGTTAACACGATCTTTTGTCTTCAAAACATTGCCTCGTGAACCTGTCTTTGATCGAAAATCACTGCTAACTGCTGAATTATGGCGATTCGTGCTTAATAAACTTTAAACGCGTCTTCAGATGCCAACCTCTGACCACCCTAATACGTATAATTGTAGAGAACGTGCCAACTGCGTTCTCGAAAAACCCCTTCAGGGATGCGTTCATTCGTTTGCGAAGTGGAGCAAACTCTTGCCCATGGTGCAATAGAAATCAAAAACTCGGTGCACGCATCGACGACACATATACGGTTGTTTTGGAATGGCTTGCTTCATCCACGCCGTTTCACTTCTTTCGAGTAAAACGCTCGCTTGAGGAAGAAGGGACTCATTCGAGCGAACACCAAATCGGCTCTTACGCATCCCGTGCTGACCACGAGTTCACTAAGTATGAATTGGATGTCTATCACATTGAATTCGGTGAAGAAGAGGAAAGTAAGAGCGGGGGTGTTTTACTAACTAGGTCACTGATCTTGTCGCATTGTGCTCCAAGCGCACTATAGACAAAGACAGCGAGTCAGCAGATGAATTCATACAATCTCGCGAAACATTTGTGCGTTTCGTGCAAGATTACATTGCAGAACGGTGAACCGGCGAAAGAAACTCCAACAAGAATGAAAGAGCAAGTGTTTTTTAGAAACGAAGGTGACCTTTTCCTACAATATACGGTAACTATACCTCGACACATAGTGAAAAATGTGGGTACTAACAAACTACTACCCAATTTTATCGGTCCATTTCGTGTACTGCGCCGCTTAGGCAACACCTAAACGATTGAACTGTCACTTAGGATGTCCATGCATCCTACGTTCTAAGTCGGTCACCTTTGGCCTTAACACCAGTTCAGGACTTTTCTGGTGAACAAATCCCTTGCGTTGAAGCATCTTTAAGATATACCCGTGCTTGCGGTGCTGACTATCAGCCCGCGTCTAAAGTTTGGATATCTTTTCACGAAGCCGAGAGACACCCTGACGAGATTCCGCTAGCTCGTAGCGTAGAGAACGCTGTACACGATCGCTCTCAAGATTAGCAAAAGCAAATTCTGGTCGATCCCTCTCCCGTTCCGAGGAGAGACGGCTACCTTTTTCTACTAGACTTAGACGCCTGCCTCTCTCGTGCTTGAGAGCCTCGCGCGACTCACATATTACGCGGTCGAGCTGACTCACCGTATCAGACCGGAACAGCAAGTCCGTCTAAGAAGTATTGCATCCTCCACCTCATTTACTGATTGATGCGCGCGGTGGCCAACGCTTTCTCGTGGAATGCTTATTAAACCATCACGACGTGAAGTGACGTCGGACGAGTTACCTCGCCCGGTGACGCGGTATCCACCGTCGGCAGATACTTGGGAGCCTCTCTTTCAACTAATGGTGGATTTCACGGACGTTGTTGAGAAGTATGACCAAACACATTCGATTCCAAAGTAGGCCCATTGGGGACCGAACACCAAGCGCACTTATACAGAAGCTGCAATGTATCTATTCCTCCGTACATTTCTTGAGCTACACATACACTCCGCCAGAGGTCAGGCATTGAGTGGGCTTCCTTTGGAGCTCGTGGTAAGAGTTTTACACAACTTTGGCAACTATCGCCCCCAGATAAGAATGGAAGCCCAGCCTTTTTTGATAATCGATGCATTTTTGGAAGCGTGCACCGGTACAGGTACAATTTCTAAACTTTTTGCTTGAGCTAGAAAAAACTTGGTTAGCCAGACATCATGCGCAATCTCAACAATGTTGTGGATACTTTAGTTACATGCCTAATTCGACGAGGAATCATCACGCTTGTGATTCCCACAGTACCATTTTGCTTGCAGTACGCATCGATGAAAAAATCACGTTTTAGTGCGAAAGTTACTTGCACTGGGATTAAGATTATGAATCTTTGTCGAATCGAACATGTTATTTCGAATACAATAACTCGTCGTGTCAGACAGATGAGCTAACACTTTTTAATGAGTTAGCCACGGATTCTTCCTAGGAGCAGCGCGCGAGATTCTACAATCCTCAGCCTCTTGCCTGGTCTTTGCAGAATTACCGACACCATAATCATCCCGCTCACCCAGACTCTGGTGCATGTTTAAATAACCTTCAAGATCTTCCCGGTTTGTCCAGATCTACCACCTTTCTCGATGTCAGCCAAATACTTTGTCTCGGAGACGGAGGGTCTGACTCGTCGGACGATCCAAAGTAGGTACGACGCTCTTCGAGACATAAAGAGTTGAGGAAAACCCACTTTGTCAAATCCGATTTTGCTAATTCTGGCTCGTCATTGGCTTTCGCCTTCTCCAAGTCGGTCTCATCGTCAGACTCGCCAGAGTCCATGAGCTCGAGCTTATAATCTACGATGTCACGCGGTGCATCACCGCGTTTGCCTTAAGCAGCAAATACTGTAGGCTGAGTTGTGAAAGCAGCAGAGGAACTTACGTTAGCTGCTTCGGGTGATCTCGTGTCTCCTGCGGCAGTGGAGCGGAATCTCATGGCTGCATTTTCAGTAGCTTTGGCTACACACCACATGGACGCTTTGACCATGCGATGAGAAAAGAGAGCGAATGAACTGACCAAATGTACTTCCCTGTACCAGAGTCATTTAAAATGAGTCACTCAATCATCAATACTCACTAATGTGACTGACGTTAAGGAGGGAGGGGAATGTTATGGGGTGCAACCATTACATGGTAATTCGCAAACGATAAATATCAAGCATGAATACTGTCTAGCGAATAATATAATACTCTCAAAATATTATTCTAATGGATAACATTACTTCGTAGATGTAACACACTGCTCATTGGCTGACATAGGACTAAGATATCAACCAATAAATTCTAGCTACGACAGAAGAACGCAGTGAGTGGTGGGCAGATAGTTACAGTACATGTTTTTATTCAGGCATAGTTAAATGAAGTAAAATAGGAAAATACTAAAAGGGTAAACTGGACTAAATGTAGTTCTACTTTCACGTTTACTGAGTACTCTTACACCGTTTAGAAATCTTCTTTTGCACGTACGTGTACGTGAGGTAGTCGGATGCACACACCCTTGCACTGTCAGCAGTGCAAGGTTTATTTAGTTAGATGAATAAGGTGTGCCCGTCACAATATTCATCTTTGGTCGATTGATGCTGATCACGCACGGGCTATAAAATATTGACGTAGCCAAATAGTTTATCAGGATATACCTATATCTATAAAGGGAAAATGTTATATCGTACTCAAAGCGTGTAAGGGACACCTGCCACCGTTCTTTACGAACACCCATAC
This sequence comes from Peronospora matthiolae, assembly GCA_921007115.2. Classification (NCBI taxonomy): domain Eukaryota; phylum Oomycota; class Peronosporomycetes; order Peronosporales; family Peronosporaceae; genus Peronospora; species Peronospora matthiolae. The sequence goes on along the minus strand of CAKLBY020000227.1, from coordinate 1,760,234 downwards.
ACAGATTAATAAAATCAAATATTTCGACATCCAACCTTGCGCGCAATCACTAAAAGCTTTAACCCTGGTGTAACGGGGCACCAGTCACTCGTACTGCTTCAGTACTAGTGCACCTACACTGATGACAGTGTAGGTTGTGTCGCGCGTCACTTCACGTACACGGTACGTGCAGAGGAAGGCTAGCTAGTGAGCAACGCGTTCGATAGGAGTAGAAAGTAAAGCTGTATTGAATGTAATTTGGTACTAAATACATGTACCTGTGTTTGGTCCAAACTTAATTACATTTATCTTCAAAAGAGTATGCTAAATTCTTGCTCACCACTCATTGCGCGCGTACATCGTTGTTTGAAACGCTAGAGCTGGCTGATATGATGGCCCATATCATCCAATCGGCGAGTGATTCGAAATAGTATCCCTTATCGTTGTATTCACGAACAATATCAACTTTTACAAATGTATTCAAATCAACAAGTGTCATAGTTAATTCCATGTTACAGGCTCACCCCGTTACATCAACATCCCCCTCAAACGATAGTCACTTAATTACTATCATTAGGGTGTGGTCACCGTAAGACCACATTAGGGACAGAAGGCATTTCTTTTGGGCTGATCCATCCATATTGAATCTCCATGGCATGGTTAACAAGTCCATGCGAAGTGCGGCGGAAGATGCTGAGAAGGAAGCTGCGCGAGTTAACGCCGCTACTCTTGACGATGCCGAGCCTCTCGCGGCATACGATACTTCGTATGATGACGCTTCAATCATTTATGCAGCACCAGTTGCTGTAGAAGCACGTGCTGTGTTACCACGTGCTGATGATGATAATGGTTCTCAAGTAAAACTCATCTATTCGGGAAGTAGAACGGTGGGTCCGACTTGAAGAAGGCGCGTAGGTTGCCCAAATCTCAAAAGGGACCAAGTACGAGCCTAAGAATGGGACCCGCACGGATAGCCAGGCTCCTGGTCACTCTAACAGCCTGTTTAGTTTGGAGAATGAGTATTCTGACTCAGCCCCTGCGCCTGCTATTGCACATTCGCTTCCTAAAGAATGCGGTGATGTTTTGCAACGTTTTAATTACCATTGTTTTGGCACCAAGACTTACGTATATACCACACAGGAGGCTCTTGACAGCAATGTGCTGCGTCCGGCCCGTGAACACAATCCTTGGGTGCTACCAGAAAAACTTGTGAATGGCAGACAAGTCATCATTATCGAATCCCAGGGTCGATCCAAGGTTGTTGCACGGCCTCGACAACAGCGCAAGCATCTTTCACGCTGAAAAGGACTTAATCTCTATGCTTTTCTCAAGCATCGTTGGTATAGCAGCACCATAAACAAGATAAAATATCGTTTCTGCAGGCGTGGAACGCCTTCACATTCAATGTGCAGCACATTGAATGTGATGCCTGGCTACGAAAACTTGACGCAGTCCGTGTCAGTTTTATGAAACGAACCGCCATTGGTCCACAAGTCAGGTTGCAAAATATGTCTCGCAAGGCACAAGTCCCGTGCCTCGCGGGGGGCGACCCATGTCCGTGTTGTTTCGACATCATGCAACGCAGCCAAAGGGACGTATAATCCCTTTATTCGCTTTAAAATGAAATGTACAGATCTTCTAAGATGAAAAAAAATCGAATAAAAAACATGTAATCGATTTAACAGCGCCATGATCGCGTGCTCTACGATGGATCTTCTGGTTCATCGGACGTATCTCGTCGTACTGATGGGGCGAGAACCTCAACGTCAACCATCAGCTGATCGCGAGGCCCCCAGATGTCGTGCGACGGCAGATGGCCGCGCCAGCGAAAAGATAACACGTTTACTTCTCCTTTAAGTCACGGTGGTTTAAGATGCGCTCCACGTGAAAGCATTTGCAGCCGTGCGAGCCCACCGACGGCTGAGGTGTGGGCGGTAAGATCAATTCCAAACCATGTGTTGGAGCCGCAGACGGAGCTAGATCGTATTCAGCAACGTGTACGCGAACTGTGCAATCGTATCGATCAAGAGATACGAGAGCGCCTCTTTTTGGATCTGTGGTGCAACAACTCTTCTTTTTTCAGTCTGATGACCGAGCGGAGTTCGAGTTCTTATAATTCGAGAACGAGTAGAGGCATCAAGCCTTTCGCGATAAATTGTCTGACATTCGTCGCCAGAACGGAGCCAAATTAAGATACGGGCTAAGGACCAAAAGTATATCTTGAAGGTCTTTGAGCTTGGCGGGTGCATTCTTCCGAGAAAGAGTCCTCGTACTGATAGGAAGGGCTGCGACGGCGGACATTAAATGTAAGATGCGTGCGCATCTTGCCAGGCAACACGATCGTGTTCGCACTTCCTTTTCGGCTTAGTACACTTAACGAACCGATGTACTTGGGTAGTAGTCCATTATTAACCACATGAGTTACTACGTGCTTAGGTACATTTATCTTAGACAGTAAAACTAAGTCTCTAAATAATGCAACGTTTGCTCTATCATGTTTACCAGCGTTTCCGTTTCTGTTAGTCCGCCGATTGAGCGATGGTGTAGTGCACAAAACGGACCACTTCTTCTAGAGTCAACAGAAAATTATCTGCTGACTCTAATGTATTTGTATCAGTGCGCTTGGTTCGCACAGCTAAAAGTTCATCTTTATCTTAGTAAGGGCGCATCATCCTCGCTGTAACTGTCGTTAGCGATGATGGATACACTAGCATCGTCGGCCTCGTCTGGGTCAGCAATATTTTTGTCACTTTTGCTGATGTTATCTTCTGCGATGTCGAATGGATTAAAATTCTGCAACGTTCGCGTTTTCGAGTACTTCGACGCGTGATGAGCAAAGTCCAGAACGGTTTTGCTCGCCTCCCCTTAAATTAGAGCCACACTTTAATTGGGGGGTTGGCGTGGATGTCGTAAGGCATTTACTAAAATTACTGTATGCGCTGTCGACGCAATTCATGGAGTTGTTGATTTCAAACTTCACCATCGGCAAAGGCCGTTCCAATATGTAGAAGATTTTGATCGGATCCTTGATTAAACGCTTCTAGGGCGCGCTTGACGCGTTCTGACTGACCATCTGTCTCGTTATGGTTAGAAATTGACACCTTTAAACATGTTCAGAGGGATTAAAACACGGATTACTAAAACGCTACCGTGTATCAAGGGTCTCTTTTATCGGAGACTATTAGGGGACAGACCGTAAACTTGGAATACCGTGTCACTAATACACGGGCATAGCCCTGTGCTGTGATCGACTTCCGAGAGGCAGCAAAAGGTACTATTTCTCTAAACAGGTCAGTAAACACAAGAATTTCACTGTTCTTGTGAGCGTGTTCGAGTAAATGAAAATGAAGTCCATTGAAACGGACTGACAGCACTTTGCCGGGATTGGTAGAGGCTGTAGTGGCGCACAGGATGAAGGAACGGGCTTTGTCTGTTGGCACACCTCGCAAGAGCGAACGTACTTGCACATAAACGGATATCGGAGGGGTCATTAAAAGTCGCGACTTAACGTGAAATAAGTATTTTCATGCCCGAGGTGCCCACTGGATGGCGCATCATGAAACTAAAGCAAGATGCGCAATCGAAAATTATCATGAGTGGGGACGACGACACAAGGTGTTTCTCCGGCAACGGCTGCATATAACAGAAATCCGTTGCGTGTTGTGCTTCGATCCGCAGAGATTCGATACAAGGTCGAAAAATCTATGAGATATTAATGAGATGGAGTCATTAGATAATATTTTAGTCGCAAAAGAGGCTTATTTTCTGCGTAGGCCTCTTTGACGTTGTCAAGCAATGTCGACGACGGAACACTAGTGACTAGTGTTGCTACAAATAATTCAGTCCCACTGCTGGACTGAGCAGACGATTCGAAGTCGGTTCGGCGCAGTAAAGTCTCCGCGACGCGATTAAGTCGTCCGAATTCTATTTCTACGGAGAAGTTGTACTCCGAGAAGAAGGACATCCACCTCGCCATCCTTGCAAGAGTTGTGGACTGATTACGGCCGTGCGCAATGACGCATAGTCCGTATAGACTACAAACGGCCTATCTCCTAGGAGATAGACGCGAACCTTCGCCAGTGCGTACTAAATGGCAAGGGTTTCCTGGTCATGCACTGAATAGCTAACGCTCAGCTGCTTGCAACCGACAAGAATGGTAGCCGACAACGCTCTCTGCGCCCTATGCATCGTACTGCATTTAAGCGTGGCCGATTGCGAAATCACTTGCTTCACACACCACGTGGCATGGTCTGACTTGATCTGCAATTTCCAGGATGGGAGATTGCATCAAACTCTACTTAATACTCTCACAGGAACGCAGACAACCAGCTTTCCATGATAACTTATAGTTTTGTTGTAAAAAGACAATAGAGATGGATGGTCATCTCTGCGTACTTTAACGAGCACTTGTGTAAGTACGCCGCTAGACCAAGGAGCTTCGTTAGTCCCTTGACAATGACAGGCCTGTGCTAGTCGGTGATCTCCTTGACATTTTCGGGATAAGGGCGTACGCCGTGTTTACCCACGATACACTTAATGATTGTTGTATCGCTAGAAGCGCATATACACTCCTGGAGATCAGCTTAAGGCTAATGCTTTCGCTTAAGCGTAAGAGCCTGACGAACGAATGTTTTGTAAACCTCTATGTCCGTATTTCCGCCCATATCCCGGCTATGGACGAATACGTCGTCAAAGTAAGTCGGTGCAAAATCTCGCACTGGTATCGATTAATTGAGTACACATCTGTTGAACGTTGCAGGGACGTAACTCAGTCCCTGTGGCATCACTAGCCGCTCCCTCATAATTCCCTTGGGGCGCTCACTGCTGTGTATGGGATGTCCCGTTAACGCATGAGTATCTGATAGAAACCATCCATCAGACCCATGGAATAGAAGATGGTGCATATTGACATACCATCTATAATTACGTTTTTCCTCGGTATCGGCTTCTGAGCCGGTACAGTTGCAGCATGCAGCTAGCCGGATGCGTACACTATCCGCCACTCTCCTGTGGTCCTCCGCACATAGAAGGTCGGAGATCTGTGTGGGGAAGTTAATTACCTCACATGGACCGCTGTCAAGCGATCGGCCAAAAACTTTTCGATCGCTGGTAATTGATCATTAGGCAGTGTCCACTGCTTTAAGTCACAGTACTTCGACCCGGATTACGCTCGGTCTCGTATCGAGTGCCTTTGTCCTTAGGAAACTCGCATGCCATGGTATTAGGGAACACGTCCATGAATTCGATCAAATTCTTATACAAAGTATTTGCATGAAGCAACGTCCGAGTTTAAAACGTGCATCGCTTAATTAAAAGCTTCTCATTGAAGACACTTTCGTCATAGATGAGCTGCTGAGAACCCGTTCGTTTTCGAAAATTTAACTGCCGACCAAATGTCGATCACGGATAGTCCCATGTGACGAGTACACAGATCTGCTTTACTTTTCCATTCCGCAGATCTAGCAAGAAACCTTTTAATTCTAGCTTCAGGAATTGTTGTGATCTTTCAAGTTGTCTTGAAAGTCTCGATCAGATCAAAAGTATATGCGTCGACACTTGACACGTCTTTAATTAAGACATTTAATGTCTCGGGTTTTTTTCGGGAACTCTTTTCCACTGACTGCGGGAAACTTATTATCCCCGGTTTGGTTAGGTCTTGCTACCTTATCGGATAACGCTTCATGTATCTCTTCCTCAATTACAGGAGGAATTATTCATTCGACCTCTTCCAGCTGTAATGACGCTACCACAGCGAGGTCCTCAACGATGGACTCTCCAGCCGATCTAGGATTATCGTTTTGCCCAGTGTGGGAAACCAGTTTATCCTTTGTTGTATGTATCCCATTAGGCGTACAACCATGTCACTATCAACTTGACTTCTACTAATGGTGGACGTTCGGCGCTGCCTGTGCATTTGCACAGCCGCCGGCTTCTCTCTCCTCAGTGTGATTGGTTGTGACACTGTAATCTTGTGCATCGTACGAATGACCGTACCGCAACTGAGTCCATTGCACTCACTCGCAGTACATCCACATACTTGTTTAAACTCCAAGCCTTTCATCACATGGCCATCTGATGAATAAGTGACAGGAGGTTTTACAGTTTGACGCTGATAGATGCACCTTGGTTCGTACTGTTGAGCCATAATAAACCTAGGATGACATCAAATTTTTATACGAATCAAGTACGATGAATTTGTTATCGTGCTGCAAATATTATAGCGTGCAGTTAAGCACCACTACAAGTTTCACTAAAGTTATCGATGTACATGTTGCTAGGCGCACCGTCATCCTAATTAGAGGGATAACGCGCTTAACAAAATTGACCTTACAATCCTTTCGTGACTGGAGACGAACGAGGTTGTTCGACGACCCACAGTACACTAGGGCACGAAGTAACAAATCCTCTGTCACTTTTAACCTCAGAAGATGTGGGGTACGTCATCACCAAGTGCAGAGAAACACAGTGATTGTTAGTCTGGAGCAGCTTCTATCAAGGGATTCGCAAATTCCTGTTGAGGTTGCTGGGTCAGCAGGGCGCTTCGCCCCGAATGATTTTGACCGCTTTTTGACGGTCCACTACGCTGTTTCTATTTTTCTACCACTTTGGACCCGCTTCCTTTGCCCTTCTTGGCAAATCATCGATCAATTCGCTCAGTATTTCAAGTTACTAAGCGTAAGGCGCTTCACTCATAAGCATAGTGACCCAATGTCTGACAGCAATTCTACTTCTACAATCGCTTATTGGCTGGAAAATAAAGTATTTCGCTCTCAACATTACAGAGGTCCATGAGATTTAACCTTCAACTTCTTGTCTTCTTGAGGGACGATATAAATCCTTACTAGCGTGAGCCTGTCTCAAGCTTAAGTCTTCCTGTTCCGTAACTGATATCGCTTCTTCTAGCGTATCCGGCTCCAAGCGGAACAAAAAAGTCTTGACGGTACCATCTGCAAAAACTTGCATGAACACAGCGATCAATGTGTGTTCATGAACCGGGTTGACCGTAATACAACTTTTAAGGAGTCTAATGGGTTGGGCGTACGTTTGCACATCACGCTTACCCTGCTTGAGTTTCAGGAGCTGTGATCGAGCTCAAAACTCAGCCATTGGCGGTTTAAAAATTTTTTGAGCCGAGCATTCAAGACCTTTAACGACCCAAACACATATGGTTCGTACAGCTTGAGCCCTAATGCCCAGGTTTTGGCACGTTCAACCAGGTTCCGACGTAGAACATCCGACTTGCATTTGCTCATTGACGACGTAAAGAGCCCTTATGGCGTCGTTATAATCTACGGACCATCTCAGCAGGTAGTTTTTTCGAATTCGCTGTACTTTGAGATGTCTATCTATAAAGATCCGGGTGGACACGCGTGCGTCTCCCGGGAACAGTTGCATGTGCCTGATGTTTTCTCAACATTTCGAACAGTTAAGCATTCTGTTTTCTCAACACACCTCTTCCTCTTGAGAACCTTGCTGATGTAGCAAGGTTACTTTCTATTGTGACTCGTCGCGTTCATGTCGTATAAGCTTGACAACAGTGGCGTGCTGACCATATCTGTACAGTGCGGACAGCATGGCAGAGGCGGAATGTTCGCCCACGGTCGAGCCCATTCGTTCTACTACACTCCGTTCGATGTCACTCAAATAGGAGTAGCTTCCATGAGTGGCGTAAAAACTGTTACTATCATCATCTAAAATGTTCGTGTTGGATGTAGGTTGTTTAGTCCTTGGACGGACTGCAAAGTGCTACCAGGGGTAAAGGGGCACCAGTCACTCGTACTGCTTCAGTACTAGTGCACCTACACTGATAACAGTGTAGGTAGTGCCGCGCGTCACTTCACGTACACGGTACGTGCAGAGGAAGGCTAGCTAGTGAGCAACGCGTTCGATAGGAGTAGAAAGTAAAGCTGTATTGAATGTAATTTGGTACTAAATACATGTACCTGTGTTTGGTCCAAACTTAATTACATTTATCTTCAAAAGAGCATGCTAAATTCTTGCTCACCACTCATTGCGCGCGTACATCGTTGTTTGAAACGCTAGAGCTGGCTGATATGATGGCCCATATCATCCAATCGGCGAGTGATTCGAGATATTATCCCTTATAGTTGTATTCACGAACAATATCAACTTTTACAAATGTATTTGAATCAACAAGTGTCAGATTAATTCCATGTTACAGGCTCACCTCGTTACACCTGGGGTCGAACAAAATTTCGAATGAGAGGTATTGTACAGCATTTAAAAGAGGCTTAGACTGTATCTCATAGCTACTTATCACTGAAAAGATGTCAATTTGTGTAGGAACCACCTCTTTATCGTATAGCATGACACGGAATTACTACTCCTAGCTTTTTTTTGCTGGATCAATACGTCGGGCGTCACGTCGTGCACCCCTAAAAGAGCCTATGGGGCCGCCCGTTGAACAATTCCGAGTTTAATATCTTTTATGCACTCTACCGGATGGTAGGGCTGCTCTTGCGCTTGAAGCAATTTATTCAGAAGATGTAGGACGCGTAATTCGGAGTCCTAATACTACTGCAGTAGTCCCAGCAGTCCATCTTGACGCAATCCCTAGTCATCACCTCGTAGTCGACTTCTTGCTCTTCATGTCAGCTGGGCTCACAATGTACTCAAATGTGCCCAGACGCACCACTAGACGAAGAGTATTTGGCTCGGTGCTACTGTACTTAAAGAACATGTACTGGATCCCAACGGGAATCACCACAATCTTGGGGAAATAAGTCTTCGTGGGGCCAGTCTCGTGCCCAGCGAACGTGTCGGCAAACTGCAGGCAAAACGTGAAGGGTAGGTTTTCTTTGGTATTTTAGGGTGACTCGATCCATCGTCGACGTGCCCTGCAATAGGATTTTCTGCGGACCGCTTCTCTCTCGATTCGCAAATAGAGAGGAGAAAGCATCCCCCCTTTGCTATGGCCTCAATATAGGGGACTTCCCTCCCAATAAAGAGGCCCAGTTCAATGACTACCCGGAGCTTCTCGTCTCTGTCCGTTGTTGGAGCTGGCTGCCAACTGGGAAGTGAGGTATTGTATATTATATATGACACGCCCCAATAACCTATCAGCAGAGACGAGACGACGACACCATGTGGCTGGTACCACCAGTTTTTGCGACATTCTCGTCGCATAGTATAGCATGGTAGTATTTAATGCCCAAGCGGGATGCTGCTAAATGCAAGAGATCTTATACCGTATAAAATATCGAACATGCTGTCGTAAACTGTAATAGTAGTGGAGCTGCACAGCTCATAGTCAGAGAAATACTTACATCTCTAAAAGCCACTTATTTCTACGTAACTAAGTTCCTATCAATCCAACAAGTCTCCATTTCTTAGAACTACTTTATAAATATAATGATAGTCCTTAATCTCGTAGAGCCTCTAGTACTGGTTCAAGGGACTAACGACGAATCTAAGAATTGCACGCATAAGGTGCTTCAGAGCATACGCCACAGACTGACTCTCGCACACAACGATCTACGGACGTATTTTCAAGAGACGTGTTATAACAAGATCAAAAGAAGAAGTAACCTTTATTGCTTCATATAATCCGTAATAAATTGCATTTTACTACATGATTATGAGATTAATCTTATTCGTATAGTAGTCATTAGCATTTTAGAGATAAAGGGGTGGTACAACCGTCTAGCATGAATGGGCGACGGAGGTTATCAAACGCATCAATTATCATAGGTATTCCTGGCATTGCGAATTACAGATACAAGGTTAATCCTGTCAGGAAAGTAAAGGTCGCGTGACCCTATACAATGGTCACGGCGGAGCAGTCAGAGCATGTTGCTTTCACATGCAAGTTAAAGAAGGCACCACTTTATCGTGATCGTGTGCGCACATATAAATGACCATTTCGGTGTTAGTTACCAATGTTTGAAAATGTTCATAAGATCACCTACTCCTCCACCTGGTCGGACAGAGGACTCTAGTAATGTGTACTATTTCGTGATGTTTAATTAAGGCATGATATTATATCGACGTACATTTGTATTAATTTGCCATGTATATGAATTGACACAGACCATGATATCATAGAGCAATGTTTAAGGCTATGGGGGTATCTGGAGGCTTGGTGGTAATACTCCTATATTGACTTCGGGTTCCACCACATGATATTCTACTCAATGAGTTATAATGAGCATTGGTGTTAAACAATGCTTGGCACGGCCGATTAGTTTGGTCAGGATGTCTGCCATTTTGTCTGGTATCGAGCAGTAGAGAACCTTAAAATGCTTGGCTTACGCATTGTACCAACCAAACTAAATATCGACGTTAGTGTGCTCGATAAAACATAATATGATGTTCTCCATGTTTTTGACTGCATCTTGATTGTCAGCAATGAGAAAAAGTGGTATGTTATGTGGTGTGATTTTCAGATTCGATCCGAGATCTTCACCTAGAGGCATTCAATTACTCTTGTTGCAATATCCATATACGCAAGTTCCATGGTAGTAAACGCAACAATAGGTTTCTTCATAGAATATTACGATATAGACGTACCGTTTATTGTTAGGAGGACACCGGAGGTGGGCTTTGCGTCTCTTTGAAATCGGCCTATGACGCATAGATTTAGACTTTCATTTGTGGCTGCGACGGAACTAAAGTGTGCTTCTTGATGAAAATGCCGTCAGCCAAAGTGCGTTCAAAGAAACGCGTCAAACAGATTACGCAATTCAGCGTATATTGGTAATTGCGTGCGTTGCCCTTACACCGTATTCGTAGCCGGGTAATATTAGGACGACTGCAGTTGAAAATTTAAAAGTTGTGGCCCCAAACGTTTGTTTGAGTAAGCGCTCGAATTTGGAACACGTAGCTCATGCTTTTTATTCATTGGTGTCATTTGGGTAGTGCAGTTAGGAAATTTGCACCTGTGCAGGAGAGGTTGGATATTGTGCTGTTATTTTCGAAGCTTCAGTGTTTGATGCAAATGCATGGATGAAGTAAAGTGGTAATTACAAAAATTCTGATGTGTAGCCGAACTTTCACTGGCGCCTGGAAACTGACGAATGGAGAGCATACTACGGACCTTCTGTCTTGTCTTGTCCTTTTCCAACCCAACTTGTGTACCCTTCGGCGGGCGGGTTGCACTCTTCTGGGTGACTCAAGATCGATGTCTATCTTGCCGAGTTAGGGATAGCTTCGGTGTAATTACGTGGAGATTCTCCACACGATCATCTTTTACATAGAGCGCTCACGAAGAGTCGCCCTGACCTTCCTTGAGATTGCCTTGCTCAAACGTAGGTACTTGGTCTTATTGCTCTTCGAACCACTTGATCCTGTTGTTCTTATTACCACTTGATCCCGTTGTTCTTCTGATCACTTAAGCCGTCTGAGTACCTTGTATTTAAATTCTGGCCGGGTCAGACCGCAGGATAACCTTAAATGATTATCCTTCTATCCAGTAACGCCAGTCTCAAATCTTGAGCAGGCACGAATACCGCAAATCTGAACGTCGTGTGGCCACAAGTATCCCAGCCCAGAGGGAATCTGACGTGTGTCTTTTGTAGTGAATGCAATGCCGCTGGCTATGAGCTAGTAGAAGCTAGAACAATGCTTGTGCTCTTCATATCTCAGTTTCTGTTACGTACTACACTTCCCACCACAATTTTAATATCCTAAAAGTTGCCAAACCCAACCACTATCATAATTGATAGTCATGGCTGGTCATCGTGACCTATGGTCACCGATAGTGATCACGACCGACGGTCACTGCCGGTGATTATGATCGGTGGTCTCAGCTTGTGATCGTGACCGATCGTCTCAACCAGTGAGCGTTCCTAATGGTTACAACCAGTCGCTTTCCCTTCATAACGTTGGGGTTTTCCGGAGGTCAGTCCCAAGGCCTTCATGACCGGTCCTACACGTACAAATGGCTTTATAAGATTCGAATGGTCGTATTTTTTCCCGATCATTTCACCTCAGAAATCTAAGTTAATTGGTGTGAATCTAGCTTCGAGAAGAAAGTGTAGAATCGATTCAGTTTACAGTCGCCATCCCTGTTTTAAACCGTAAAGGATGTTCTGCAATCGAATGAAAACATGCCATTTCTGTGGATCTAGGCGGTGTTCTACGTTACTGGACGAACAAATAGACTCACAAAGATGAACGTACCGAGCGTGATTCGATATCGCGATTTGCCATTGTAAATAACGGATATCTTGCCTCGCTGAGATAGACGCGGTAGCGCTACTAAAATCTCCTTACTACTACCCAGGCATTTAACATGTCAAATCTTCTCATCAAGATGTATGTGAACCTAACAACTCATCTTGTCAAGAGAAACTTGGCTGCAGGGTGTTAACCCGCTATTTTCCGCAAAAAAATATTTACAAAAATGGTCTGGATCGAAAAGCATAGCTTTCTTCAGTGTAGCCGAAATGGACAAGAATTTTTTCAAGGATTTTCTTGGGGGTCTGGACCAACATGCGAGATGCAAGGCCGTATAAATGGAGGGATGCAGGTAGCTCAAAGTATGTAATGGATACCTATTCATCGTGTTTGAGGAAACCGAGTGCACTATCTATTCGACGCTTAGTAAATGTGGCGGTGCCGATCGGGTTACCTGTCTTGTATTAATCGCCGTCATCGCTACCAGTAGCACCACTATCTTAATTAAATAATGCCCCCTCCTCAGGAACTGGCGTAGTCGTGTCAGCAGTCTGCGGTAGTAGCGGCAAGATCAAACATTCGATTAGCATGTGGATGAATAGTTCTGCGTGCTACGTCAAGTGCGTCAAAGGTGTCGAAGAATTCAAAAGTTGCGTCGATATAAGGGGAATTATCACTTGATTTGTTGTAGCTGGTAAGGTAGGTCTTGGAAGGGGAGAATGGAGCTTTAAGTCGTAGCTAAAGCCGTCAATGTCTAGAGTGATTGCTTTTTTATAGCATTTCCATAGCAAATATGGTAAATCTTTACAATGCAGCAGGCACCAAACTTGAACTAGTAGCTCACATAGGGTTGTGTTTCTGTAAGTATTTTGAGGGGTGGGCAGCGTTCTGCATACCGTGGGTCAGGAGGCATACAGTGCTGGAATAGAGTAAGGCTTCTACCTTAATTTTAGTCCGCGTGTCAGGCGACCAGAGCATTGATCGAGTTGTATCAAATATCGCATAATGGAAGGCTCAGAGTTGCAATATTGAACGAATGTGTCTTGTTTAGTTGTCGGTTGAGAATTCAATGGAGCTGCAAAGTATGCTTTATCCCAAAATTGACCGAATTACGCCAGGAATTAAAAACACGCATTTATCACAAACACCAAATTGATGTCCAAAGTGTGTGTGTGGGAAATTTGATGAGTTGTCAATTCCTTCCCCCTTCACTTTATAAAGTAGACACGTATCACCAAAAATCATCGACAACGATCTTAAGTACTTTATTGTGTCCTTTATGGTAGACACGATAGATGATAATCTCTAGGTCCAAGCAGAGGACGAAACCTATTTTGTCTGTGGCAGCTGATGTTAAACTTTTTGCATGACTTGATGGTTGCAAATTTGCTTTGCCTCAGCACACCGCATACAAAAGGATATCGTATTTTGCCAGCTCAAAAATAGCAGAAAGACCAGATGACCTAGCCATTCAAGCCGCTTGCAAAGGAAGGGCCTCCAATTTGGGCAAGAATGCAACTGCTTCATCATCAGTGCTAGATATTTCAAAAACTTAACAAACTGTCAATTCACATGGGGCAAGGGCGACGATACGATCGTTGAAATAGATCTAAAATAGATCGGAGAATGACACCACAAAGTATTGATCAATAAGCTTGAAGATAGAAAAAAGGTGTGTGATATATCGGGTACGCAGTACAAATCTGTGAGCACAAATCGGGTATAAGGTTCCGCCTTGATTGTGTTTAGCAGCACTCAGACTCTACTGACGGTCAGAATCACGATACCATTTGTGAAGTTGACTTAATGTACTGGGTGAACGCTTGATAATGCCCGTTGCAAAATTTGTAAAGTGATGGGCAGCGTTTCTGCTAGCAAGCCACTTTTTTAATATCGGCACGCCATGTGATTGAAGTACGGAACATGGCACGAACATGGCACGAACCAATGTGTCCACGTTGGAGATTCTGATAGATATTGATGCAATACAATTTTTTCTAACTCGAGAAAGAAACACTTGTCAGCTGGTTTTAGATTATGGAAGTGTCACCTTCGACGACGTTTAGTGTGGTTGATCTATCTATAAGATGTTTGCGGAAGCAATGTAGCCTTGACCAGTTCATTGTTTTACACATTCGATCACTAAGCATTCAAATGTAACATGATATGTTGTCTTGCACTCCCATCATGAGTTGAAAGTCGTCTTTTTGTTGCGGGAGACTTGTGGATATGTATTTCGGTAACTTGGGTTTATCGATTCTTTCAAAGATGATGTGGCTAAAATAATAGATGCTTTGATTACATACACCTTAAATGTAGAGTATGGTACCTGTTCTTATCAAAATTTCAATGTGATCCAAAAGCTTCGTGAATAGCGAATAGTCTTAATTTATTTCGTGGTTGATATTTCTAGCGTCGTAGTCCATAACGCTAGCTCAGATCCGATGCCTGTGTGTAAGGATGCATATTGTAGAATACCCCAAGATAATATACGGCTTCTATCACCTACTGTTTTGTGTTAATGTGGCTCAGATAAACTTAGTACTGTTTGCTCTGATTTCTTAGGCTTAATTAGGTAGTAGCTCGGTCGTAATTGGGATAGTTGCACCTTAAATCTTTACGCAGAGCTGCTAATATTTTTTAATAAGAATATTGAGATAGTTTGAGTCGAAAAACTATTATAGATACAGGAAATTAAAGTCCTAGGTGTCGCCATCGAAAACTTGTTCACGCAATATGTCTTTATTGGTCGAGACGTTTCATTAATTTTCACAAAAAATGTCTTAGTAAAACCTACGCGCAAAATTGTTAAAGCTAGCGCTAAGACCCGGGTATTCATTTATCCGGTAAAATACTCACGCTTAAATATTTTGATCCTGGTGCATTGTTATTGCTCCTGGCAAAGGAGGTAGTTTTGGTTTTTAAAAATTAAATTAGCCCATTCGATCACGAAAAAATAACGTGTCATATAAACAGTATTCAGAAATGCCTCAGACAATGAAAAAATAATGCCTCACTTCCTAGTATAATCAAGATGATGTGGTACATAAAAATCTATGTCGTCAATCATCACTCACTTTTATATCGAACGGCCGTGCTCTACCTCACCCTGCAGGCAAAGCAGCGTGGGTATCTCTGCTGTGAGAGCGCTGCGTTAGGAGCCACCAGTTGCGGGAGCAGACGGCACAAAATATGTGCGAACGTCTGTGTAAAGTCGGCCGTGGCCGTACATGTGGACAATTGGTGACATTGTTGTTGTTATTAATGGCAATGTTTTGCTAATAGTTTCATGTTGTTATTATTTGTTCAATGTAAAATTTGTTTGAATAATTTTCAGCCGCTGCTGTATTATCGATAGTGTCTTTATGGCTGTTGTCGTGGTTGCGTCTACCGATGTGACTGTAGCCTCTGTTTTTTTTGTAAAGAGTAACATCAATTGTTTCCGTTTCTTTTATCACTCATGATGCTTAAGTTGGTGCCGTCGCTGCTGATGTCGTGTCATTGCTACAATTGTTATTATTCTTCGTGTTCCCGCTGTTCTGTGGTTTTGCTCTTAATTTATGCTGCTATTGTAGTTGTTTAGATGTGGGATACGAAAATATTTCCTGCTCGCACACTAAAGTTACCTTAAATTTTATAGAGATACTGGACTTCAATGGATCTATCTACTTGGATAACTATTTCTTCTTAAATTCGAAAGGCTTTACCAGTGCTGATAGAAATATTTGGCGCTGTTTCATGAATTGATCAAGGCTAAAAAAATTACTATCAAGGACAGCAAGCTGGAATTACAAAGCTCGAGAGGTGTGATAACACACACGTAAAAGAGTTTGGTCGGCATGGTGACAGACTTTAGTCCACATGTCGTAGTTTAACGCAAATGAAGACAATTTTTTAGCGTACGAAACGAACTCCAAAAAGATTTTTTCGGACTTTATCCAAAAGCACTTGGGATGCCGCCTCCTAAAGGTAATATGTGGTGCCACACCAATTGCTATGTTGATTCGATGTGCTACTAAACTAATTTATACATACTTTTATCTTCAATTGTTAATAATTCGGGAGCTTTAGAAATGCTAATGTACCAACGCACCCGCTGGATTCGACACAAGTGTTTTTTAAGGCACTTAAATCATACTCTTTTGCCCTTTTGACGTATGCATTCACAAACCGTAGCGTTGGTACGCGAGCGTAGCATAAGTCCATTCTGCCACAGTGAATATCCGCATAATCGCAAAAAAGGATCATCTGTTTATATTAGTCAGACGTACAAGTGTATAGCGTATCATTGGTATTATAATTAGATTAATTTTTTATCGAAGCATAATGTCGTTATGTGTGTACCACATTAGCTTAATAATATTAGACTGAGAGGCATTATTTTCGAATTGTTAGGGGCCTTTTGTTTTTCATTTGATGGAACAGTTTATGCTCAGTTTTTATTAAATCCTTAAATCTACAAAGCAGATTTTATCTAAATTTTAAAACTTAAGCTATATCCCATAAACAAAATGTAAAGGCAATTTAAGTGCGTGGGATAAATGACGGAAACTAGCAATTTTTTTTTACAATTATGCACTTGTTTTAAAGGAATGTTTGAAGTTTACGTTACGACATGTGAACGACCCTCTATCCAAATTTGAGTGCATATACCCCTAATGAAATATTCCGCAATTGGCAGGGCTGGTGAGATGACAGGAGGTCTGTCGATAAATCTTAATCTGGCGTCGGTGGAGTTAGAGTTGGCGCATTTACCGATCGAATGGGCGAATGTACAAGTATAAATTTGGAAGTGGAGCTTGGATTTTGCATGAGCTAATCTAATCGAAAGGCTTTTGAGCTTAGTAAGTTAGTGTCGGCCTATTACAGTTGTGGTGTGTGGCTGGAAATGGCGGTAGAATATCGCTCGGTACTGCTCGTGAATGGTTTGCAGGATTGGGGTAATTCTTTAAAAGAAGATGGAGCTGCTATTCTTACAGCTGGGAGGTCTTTGACAGCAGTGGCTCGAGGAATTTTTATAGCAATGTAAAATCGATGGCGCCATATAGCTGTTAGTCAGCAGTGATTCGACGTTGTGCCTCTTCTTGGACGACACGATGATCAATCAATTTTGTAAATTAATCTTAAGCGTCAATATCGGCTCTAAGTGCACGCGCCAATGACACTGAGCTATTTGACGGATTGTTTATTGCTCTTAATTCTCTAAAGCATCGGCATTATCGGAATCGAACAGTTCGTAGCGCTGGATGAGACGAATTAAGTCCTGATAAAAACGTTCGAAGACTACTTGGTTTTCTATACGTCAGTTGCTGAGTGCATTAACACCATGTTGCTCAACTTTATCGTTATTTCGTGTACTGAGCGTGTGCGCTCCACCAATTGTGTACAAAAGCGTCCATGGCCCATTCATTAATATTACGGACACAAAATAAAATACTGCGTCCACAGACAATTGACACAGCGATTATCAGCTTAAAAGCCTTATTTGTATCCACGTACTTTAGCCGATAAGATCGTTTATTTACTCGTGCGCACAAGCTTTTGCTTCTTGAACATTTCATTTCATTTTATTTTAGCAAAATAACAGTCCTTTTCCTTTAGTACCGATTACTATCTATTGACATCGAGTGTACTTTACGGATGTGAGTTTCCTTGATAGGGTGACGATTTAAAATTGCGAGAAATTTAGTTCGACCCTGCACATTGACCGGGCACGCTGCAGGTGAACGTCGGTGTCCCATTTAAAAAGGTACCACAAGTTTGCGTCAGTGCACTGCCTTCCAAATTTTTGTTACTTCGATAAGTTTGTGACAGTTTCGGACTACGCCTCCACGACCGCATATGTAGAAGACAAGTTGTCGTCTATCGCGTAACTTGTTTGAGGACTTGGTGAAAATGCTATAACCGATTGCAACGGCTTTCACACTTCTATGTTTTTTCATGATCTTTCGCGTGATAATAGCTCTGTTTCACTCTCTTCCATCCATGTATGCTATGAGTTCTGAATTGCACAAATACATGATGAAATTAGCTGGATCCGAATCTGCCGTCCATTTTCTAAAGGATTTTTTAAGGGTAGCGAATCGTAATTGAACAATAGTAATTTTATTACAATAAAACAAATTGAACGTTTTACGCTGTGAATGGCGGTGTTATATGTCTGTGGCCGTAGTAGTTTTGTCGGTGGAAATAGTAATAGATTCTGTGGTCATAGCGGCTTCCTTGTCGTATTTGCCGTAGTCGTTTCAATGAAATTAATGATAATATTTAATAAACTGGTATGCGTCTTTTGCTGAGGTCTTCAATAATCTTAGAACGATGTCCGATGGCTTAAATTCGTTAAATTTTGAAGTTCATTTCGTTTTTCACATACTGTCGTGACGTCATGCTAAACACTCATTAGAAGGTTCTAGAACCCTTAATTGTTACGTGTGAGTATGCCATTTTAGTTGGAAATGCAGTGAAGATTTTCAGATCATCGTTATCTTCCAAACAACCTTGCTCAGAATATAATGCGGTTTGCATTTAGAGATGGACAAATCAAATGATGAGAATCGTTTAGTTCAAGCTAGTCGAGATGATATTCGCTGAGATAAGATTCGTCAATTTTAGACTTGTCAGATTAAGATCCAGCGAAGCAGCTGGATCGACCGTTCAAGTTACTAAACAGTTGTTCAGGAGAATTGGGGTAAATAAAGGGAGCAATCCGATATTCTCCATCCAGCAGAAAATTAATAAGGGAATACAGAGCAGAAAATGTTAAGTTCAAGACACGCGTACACTTATAAGGTAATTCCTTGCTCGTGCTAGATTATGCCTGCCGTCAAACTTTAAAAGGAATGGCTTGCAAAGGTTTTAACTGGAAGCATCAAGCGATCATTCGGATCGTTTTGGGTAACACTCGCTTCCAAAGAAATGAGTCTCTTCACAAGGCGAGCCGTTAGCCTAAAAGAACGTCACCTTTTTAAGTCTTGTCGAGTGGCGAGACAGTGACCCAGTAGACGACACAACAGTGCGACACGTCGAGAGACGAGCCTATGGGTAATTAACCAAGGACACTGTACATATTGTGGTCGACTATACTTTGCACTCAATGACCTGTAAAAGCGTGAAATTATTAATTTGTATTCATTGGTGTGAGTCACAGATTTGAAGAAACAAAAGTTGCGGAGCTCAGGCAGGCTTTTAATAGAGAAATTGGTTGTAGATATATTTGCGGGGGTAAAAGCCGCAACAGTCCCGAAAGGGTGGACCGCGAAGGGATTTGCTCTGGCGTACGGGCACAAAGTGCGCCGACTTACTCGGCATTTTTAAGCTGTTATGATTAGACTACATTATTGCAGATTAAACTAAATGCTGTACCGCAGGTGCATTTAGCGCGGTTCTTAGTTGCTGATCGAAGTAAGGCAGCGAATCGCTACGTGATTGAGCTAGTTTTATCATTGAAGTGTCGAGTGCACCCAACCAGTGATCGCACATGTAAGCGACCTAGTACAACATAAAATGGCTGAAGTTGAATATGATGTGGTATTGCCTAATACTCACGCCGTTTTTTGTATTTTCATATAACCGAGAGACAAATGGTCAACCGTTCAATGTATTAACAAGACTGTATCCGTCACGAATAGATACCGGCCATCACTATATTAAGCACTAGCTGTTGAACTGGTTTCTAAATCAGCACTGCAATCGCGATCTTGGACTCTTTGTAAATAAAACATTTAGAAAAAATTGCGATTCATTGCATAAAAATGTTTGAGATTCGAGCGGATGTGATTGCAGGTGCGTTATCTAAACATCATGTTTACACTCTGTACTGGACAAAAGTAGGTATGACGGGCGGGAGGGGGTCTCGTGCATTTTATCGGTGTAAAGTAGCATAGAATTTTTTAAAAGTTTTTAAGAAGATTCTTTTAAATTTGAGCGAGAGCATATGAGATAGATGACGCGAACGTCCCTTTCATCTATAAAGTATTATTATATGGGCTAGGGTGCACGCTTAAAGGCCTTTAGATAACTTTAATCCACTTTAAACTACTCATGGGGAGTAAATTAGCCGACCAGCACCGATATGGGGCCACAATCTGATCCCAGCACCAATCTCAAAATCAGCACTATTTGAGATAAGGGCTAGTCTGATTACTTAAAATTTTACTTTTACATACAAGATAGGGGAGCGTGATCATTGGCTCGCCCCTTGATGTAGTTTATTGTCTGTAAAACCGAATTATGCTGCGAATTACTTATGAGCAGCAGCAATTAAAGAATGTGTACACATTTGATTACAATGTATCATTTAGCTTAAATACATTTTAAGTTAATTACGTGCGTATTTCACGATGGAAAATTAACCAAAGGCGACACTAATATGCCTCCATACAAATGTGGTGGGGACGGGCTAAAAACCACTTACTTTGGGTAAGCTACACCTAGCCGCGTTTTATACAGACAGACTCAAAAACACAGACACATAGGTAAGTGCAATATTAAAGTTCGGTATTCAACCTTGCGCATACTTACTAATAGCTTCAGCCTTCGGGCTTGCATTCACTTGATCGAACATAGAGATTTATGCCGCGCGGTCCTTCAGATCACTCTGGGGTGAACTGCGAGTACTGTGACTCAGTTTGAACTCCTTACAGGACCCGAACCCCTCATTACACTACGGGGCTTTTCGGTCAGTAGGGCCTCCAGCCCACCCAACTATCACACGACTTGAGCGGGTTGGCAGGGCGGCCACTTCTGCGTGGTTGGTCGTCTAATATTTCAGCCATTCTCAGGTGCCCTGTAATCGAACCCCCACCGGGCATCAATCCAGGTACCTCCCGGTTCCAGTGGTCTACAACTCGGCCACTGGGGTCGGTTCTTGAATGAGCATAGACAGACACACTAAGCCAATCCCATAGATATTCACTCTTACGATCAGTTGATCAAGGCAAAATGTATTCACGAAGGGCTAAAGTCAGGGGATGCATAAAGCGGAAACTCCTTTCCCGCCAACATAAGTCGTGGCGTTTTGGTGGATATGACATCAGATCAGCATTTGCAGAAGCTACTGTAAAGAACGAGTTCCATGTTAGTAACATAAACAAGTGAATTTTACATTAGCACATTCTGTTGTTTATGTTCTCACTCAAATTTTGATTTTTTAAAAGACCGTGGCCTAAGGTTTTGCTGTCCAAAGGGGCGTAGTCAACAGCGCGTTATTATCGGTATTATTCCAGTTTTAAAAGCTCCTTCGTCGCCTGTTTCGCCTCTCTATCGCCAACTTCCATCCACACTAACCTTTGCATCCGAAGCTGACCGAAACGAATGACCCTACAAGCCGTTTTTCTTCAGCCGCTACTTCTACTGCCCTAGCACGCCTCTACGATTATGTTCGTACCAGTGTAAATCGACTATTTAACACTACAGAAATAAAAACCTTAGCACTTCTCCTCGGCCCAAACTAGATGTCCTATCCGAAACGCACTTGAGCACGCAAATGTTGCAAGTTTGAAAATTTCGAGTGCCTCATTTAGGGAATAGAATCTTACCTCTTCTGATCGCATTGACATTGCCACCACAATTATACGCAGGAAAATCGCTTTTAACTTGACTCGACAATCAGGATAATCTGCCTTTAGCCACGAGTCGCACCCTCAAGCTGTCGATTGCTATCTTAATTGTCAACATGTATTAATGATAGACAATGGTATTACCACGCCTATTGTGAATAGCACTACGCGCAGGCCCAGAAGCTCTCGGACAACCTCGGATACTGCCACAAATTCATCTTCTATTATCACAAAGGGACACGGCACCAGTCCAATAAGCACTTACACTGAATGCCATACCACAGACAAAAACGATACCTCCGTTAAGAGCATTCCTTTAGCTCTTTGTTCGCGAGAAATTGGCGTCTTTGTGGCTCACGAGCATTACCTACTCATGTCAATTCCCAGTTCGGTCGTATTTTAAAATTATATCTTCTTCGTGCCTTTGAGGTAGGGTTCCAACCGCAATTAATAATTTTCACTCGTGAAGCCGAATTTGATAGGTCTGTCGTGCCACCTTTGAAAAAAAATTCGGGTCGCGTGTGTGTCGTGACCTGCAGCAGCAACCTAATCAGCAACTAAACATCCTTAACGTTTAGTGATTTGTTCGTACCGTTGATCTCGATCATCGCGCTGTCAATGATATGCAACTGGTAGCAGTCAGCTCAACTATTACATGTGTCAATTTGACATCAGATATTTTGTGCTCACGTGTTGGGTCACTTATCGACTCTTTCTAATTAACAACATAGCCGTCACCTTCTATGAGCAACACACTCATTTCGGGAAACTTGATTGGTTCACCTTGTTTCCTGAAATTTAAAAGACTTGTGCAGAGTGGGTCAACCGCAGTCACTCCAGTACCGGTGACAAAATGTTCAACTTCAAAGAGAGCTGCAACAAGAATGTTGATCTTGTCACGCCTCCACGAAAAGAACATAGCAGAACGAATCGAGTTAAGCCTGCATCAAATTTTTGATGCCGAAGCTAACCTCATATCCTGCCTGCTTCCTTGAGGCCGTACAAGCTGTTGCACTATTGCAACGAGTGATACTTCTCGTTTTGCACAGTTAGATATCTCAAAGTAGCTTTGCCAATGCATAAGGCTTTGGGAGCTTGCAAAAACAATTTCTGGTGTAAATCTTCGTCCACCTCCGGATTAGCATTGGGTATATCCACATAATTCGCGGCAACTCCCCATGTCGCCACTGCAACGGGGCAACCTTTGTTCAGGTGCCATAAACTTCACGTACACTAGTACGTGCAGAGGAAGCTAATCTACTTAAACGACTCGGTTAAGTACAGGTAAAAAGAGAACTGAATTTAACATAGTTAAGCTGTCAATATAACTTCAGTCTTTATCTAACTATATTAAACTACGCCGTCGTATGACGACAACGTGCTCACCACTCAATGCACGCGTCTAGCAGCGATTGGTGGCAATCTATGGTTGATATGTCTTAAATCAACCAATCTTGGAGCAGCGCATGAATTTTATTTAAGGAGGATAGTATTCTTCCCATGTTATCCATCTCGGATAATATCGGTAGAATATTGTCATGCTAGACAATATGCCTATTGACATCATTTGGTGTCAGTATCATGTAACGGGCTACCCCATAAGAGCCACATCAAGAATTTAATTTTATCGCTATACGTCCTGTCATAATGTGCAGATGAGTTGATAGTCAGCGCCATGTACTTGCTTGTTTACGTACGCAACAAGTCAAGCGTCGAGACTTTTAAGATCGCCGTGTGCATCAGTTCTAATCTTAGGCAATCATTGGGTGTGTAGTGTGTTACTGGTAGAAGTTTACTTGACCAAGCACCACACTTTGTTCGCCTTCTTGCGCTACTATAGCTTTTGCTTTAGCTTTATCTGCTGATATTTTAGTAACCTCGACCTGCGCAAGATGTTTGGATGCCAGGTCGGGTGCGAGCAGCCTGCGAATGTCCTTCATCATAAAAACTTGGACTTCGAAAACAATGGGACCTCCTTCGTGATTAAATGATAAATCAGTTCGTTATCCTGACATCATTTACATAATTTTAATGCGGTAGGTGCCTCAACCATAGTGCACTCCCGTCAAAATTGTTTTGTACTTATCACACTATGCGAGGCAGTTGGCTGGATTATCTTGGGTACTGGAGCACCACGATCAAATTTTGGTCAGTTTACTGCGCTCTCAATTGCCGTTTCGACACAAGACATGGGGGATGAAGCCATCGACAACAAATGTAATAAACCGGCAGTGATGTCCATTTCTATCGCTTGCGGATAGCTCGGTGTGGTCATGAGGATGGTAGCATCTGCTGCCGTACTGATCCACACTCTCACTGTGTCCGCTTCTAAACGACTAGTCAGTTGCATGAACTGGTGCAACAGGGACCAACATGCGGCATTGCAGTCGCTCAACGCTTCCTTCTAGGCAAGTGATTTAGACGCTATAAGCTTGATGTGTCCATGTATAAGCTGTAAGGTTGAGAGCTGCCAGTGGCATGGAAGGCGGAGATATATGGTTCGTGCTATGACACTTCAAGCGACTACTGGCGCCTTGGAGTTTTACAGCCGCTCCAGGTAGTCTGGAATCACAGATGCAGATTCAGGGACACGACGCTAGAAAACTCGATCTGTCGATCAGTCTTGCTACTACGAGGTCAATTACATCAAGGGTGGCTGTCACTACGAAAAAACGCATTGACGAGAACATAAGATGAGGCGGTCTGTCGTGCGGCATGAGTTGTCCATGCGGCCGTAGCTGCATCTCCGGAGAGGTCAGCACATGAGCTTCGATAGGGCATTAACAGAAGGTGCACGATACTCTTCTTTGATGAGGGTGCGAGAGGTAACCCCGGTCCCGGGAGAACCGGCTCCATCCTTGTTGTTGGCGAAATGACCGCCAAACCGCCGGTTAAATAATTGGTGGGCAGCATCTCTTTGGCTGCCGCAGCCACGACCGACAACGTGGCCGAGTACAAGGTCCTTCTATTTGATCTCAGGAAAGATCAAGCTTATAACCCGAATGGACTTGATGTCGTCGGAGACAGTAACCTCATACGGGGGCAGCTGAGGAGGAGGAAGGAGCCGAGAGCACGTCATTTGCAAGACTTACACCGACAAAGCAGAACACTCGCTGATCGGTCGAACGTGGCCACATGGCGACATCATCTTCGACATTTCGGTAGGATGGCGGATGCTCTGGCTAATTTACTTAAGGACTCGAAAAGAGCACACAAATTAGCCAATAAGACGTGGAGAGGCTCCCTCCACGCTAAAAATCGTCAAGGGGGCATTAGAAGAAGACCTAGGTCACTGAATCGAAATGAATGGAACAGCACAAGCAGAATAGGTGCACAGTGACGATGGATAGAAACAAGGCACACCGCAGTAGTTTGCATGTGCTAGCATATAGAAATATGTAGCTATCAAAGAGACGAGGGTTGTTTTGGCATAAGCCGGACGGAATTTCTCAGGTCGTTACGATAAGAAAATGACTGTAATGTAAAAAAGTAAGGATGAGAGCCCAGCAATCGTTCACCTCGGAACGCGTGAATACGATCTCTCACATTCAGATTTGTGCAGAGAAAAGAGTGCATTGTGCACTATGAGTAAGTTGTCAGAAACTCGCTGCAGAATAGTCGTTAACATTGGCAGCAAAATGTACCCTACAGAAATGAAACCGGGTAGTAATTGCAGGTGCTGGCCAATAGCCAATATCCGATCTTATACTTCAAAATGTCCTGCTCCGCTCTGGTATGCGTCATGTTATTGTAAATAGAAGAATCCGTCAATTAAATTCGTTAATTTGTCCATAGCTGTTGCGTTTGAACTTCAAGCAGAGTGAGAATCTTTTAGTAGCTGTAAAGACGCAAGTGATACGATCTACACGAGCGCTGAAAAGTTGCACTGTATTTCGTCTCGTCCCCATGATTCTTTGTCGCTCGTCTCCTTCTTGAGCATAGGAGAATTATCAAATAGGTAGGACTTTAGTCGGCTGACACCATCTATCGACTTCACAGACGTTGATGGTCCATCGTATGCGATAGATCGATAAGAAGAACCTTTTTAGCGCGCTGGCCACATTCGATCGTGTCGAGGACACCACAGCACTGTCTAGATGGAGGATACAGTAATTAACGACGGTAAAATCGACACTGCTCATTCGTCCTTAGTCGGTCCGGCACGATCTCATCCTATAAGGATCCTCTCTCCTGAGAAACAATTGTAAAGTCTGAAGAGTCACTGTAACGGGGTGAATCGTTACATCACAATTTATTAGAAATTGTTAGATAGAATATAACTATAAGAGTCACATTCTCAGAATATTGTCATAAGGACAAATATTCTGTAGCACTTACGAGTAGTTCCTAATTGGTTGATATAGGCCATTATATCAACCAACGAAGACGCGCCACGACAGACGCACGCAATGAGTGGTGAGCAGATAACTGATTTACACATTTTTATGTAGACATAGTTAGATGAGAATAAATAGTGATTTATTGCAGACATTAACTGTTATAAATACAGTTCTACTTTTTACTTTAACCAAGTACTCGCTTCTTCTTACCGTCTTCCTCTGCACGTACGAGCGTACGTGAAGTTACGAGGCACCGCCTTATTCTGTCATCAGAATAAGTAGCTTGTACTGTCACCAGTACAAGCTTTAGGGTACCCCGTTACACCTGGCAGCACTTCGTAGTCCGTCCAAGGACCACGTTCACATCTAACATGAATATATTGGATGACGAAGATGACCGAAGCTTTCACGCTACGCGTGACGGCTACTACCATTTGAGCGATGTCAAATGGGATGCGGTTGAACGGATGAGTTCAACATGGGCATCCATGCTGTTAGCGTCATGCTAGAGGCTCTCAATAGAGATGCCCAACATGCTACTATCGCCAAGTTCATTCAAAATGAACTTGACGCTGAACGCGAGAAAGTAGCCTTGCTTCACCAACAAGGTTCTCAACAAGCAGAGTTGTTGAGAGAACAGGGTGCTCAACAGTTTGAACTGTTGAGACAGCAGCAGCAGGCTGCTGCTGGTGGGTCGATGCACTCGCGTCGACCCGAGACTTTGAAGATTGACATCTCTAAGTACAGGGGAGTCGAAGAGGACTCCCTCTTGAGATGGTTCGTCGAATTGGATGACGCCATAAGGGCGCGTCGCATCGACGACGGGGATATGCAAGTTGCATTTGCCCAATCAAATCTGGCAGGACGTGCCAAGACTTGGGCACTGGGGCTCAAGTTGCACGACCCATATGCGTTTGGGTCGTTGGAAGTCTTCAAGTCGCGGCTCAGACAAACGTTTGAACCGCCTAGAGCTGAGTTCAGGGCTCGAACTGAACTCTTGAAGCTCAAGCAGGGTAAGCGTGATGTGCACGCTTACGCTCAACATATACGACATCTCACGAGTTGTATAAGTTCCAATCCGGTGGATGAACACACGTTGGTTTCGGTGTTCATGCAGGGTCTTGCGGATGGTCCCGTCAAGACTCACCTGTTCCGACTTGAACTAGATTCACTAGAACAAGCCATTTCCATTGCGGAACAGGAAGACTTCAGTCTGAGACAGGCTCGCGCCAGCTCGACATCATATCGTCAACCGAGACGATATGACAACGGAGGTCCAGAGCCTATGGAACTCTGTTATGTAGAGAGCGAGAAGGCTCGCTCTACAGGCTACAAGAAGTTGCAGAGATGCAACAGATGTCAAAAGACAGGACACTACGCTTACGAGTGTAGTGCCTCTCGTCCAGTGTCTCGCGACACTGGGCGTAGTGACCGTCCACCCATGAGAAAGGGGCAGGGACGAGGGTCCGCAGTTGGTGCAAAGACGCAACAACGGGATGGACCGTCAAAAAACGGACAGGATCAGTAGGTGCGGAGCACCCTACTGATCCAGCAACGTCAAGAGAATTTGTAGACCTCTTGATGAAGGTTGCTCCCAATACACAAACGTTGTGCGTTGCTGTTCTAGGTAATGAGGTCTCACTCATTACCTTGAAACTCGAAGTGACGAATAAGTTGTCCCTTCGAGCTCTAGTCGATTGTGGGGCGTCCAGCAATTTTGTGCGACGCCAATCGCTAGAAGATGGTCACTTTGAGTTCAGTGAATGTGACACACCTCCTACGAGGATGACGGTACGTCTTGCGACAGGCGCATCCGTAACCGTCATGAAGCGTATAGTGAAGATCCACTATACGCTAGAAAATACCCAATATGACGATGACTTTATCGTATTGGATTTGGATGAAAAATTTGATGTCATCCTTGGAATACCGTGGCTCAGAAGGTACGAACCACGGGTAAACTGGCAACATTTAACAGTAACGATGTCTGCCGCTTGTTCATCAGATGGCCATCTGATGAACGTTTTGGAGCGTCCACAAGCGTGTGGATGTACTACGAGTGAGTGCGATGGCCTCACTTGTGGTACTGTCGTTAGTACGACTGCACAAAACCTTAGTGTACCAAACGGTTACACTTCGGAGCAAAGTTCCGGCGGCTGTGAGGAAACACAGGCTGCGCCGAAGGTCAACCACTCGAATAAGTCGGGTGGACGGGGACAAAGATGTATCCCTAGCGGGGAACATCCAGAAGAGAAACAATCGATCGCTCAGGTTAAGCGAAACGATAATCCTAGATCGACTGGAGAGTCTTTTGTAGAGGATCTCGCTGTGGTTGCGCAACCCCAGCTAGAGGAAGTTAAGGGAATAAGTCCCGATACTACAAATACGGCGGAAATAAGTTCCCCGAAACCCGCGGGAATAAGTCCCCGGGAAGCCGAAGGAATAAGTCCTTCGAAGCCTGAGGGAATAAGTCCCCAGGAAATGACAGAGACATTGAATGTCATAGTCAATAACGGATCAAGTGTAGGCGCTTATACACTTGATCTGATTGCGCCTCCGAAGTTGACTTCGGAGATCACTCAGTTTCCGACGCTCGAACATAAAAGGTTCTTGCGTGATCTGCGTAGTGGCAAAGTCAAGCAGATCTGCGTACTCGTCGCTGACGACGACTGTGTAGCCGACATAAGGTCAGCAACAGTGTTCATTGAGAACGAGAGAGTTCTCAGCAGTTCATCTATGGACGAGAGTATCCTAGATGAAAATACACGAATTGAGCGATATGACTCCCAATCGTGGGAATCGCTCAAGAAAAATCCTCTCTATGAAGATTTGGTTGAATTCAAGGATGTATTCCCTGAAACTGTTCCGTGCGAATTACCGAAGGATAAAGGTATTCGACACGAGGTCGAGCTTAAACCAGGCTCGAAGTACTGTGTCATGAAGCAGTGGCCACTGCCCCGTGAACAAGTACTTGCGATCGACAAGTTCTTTGCCGATCGTTTAGCAGCGGGCCATGTGAGGGAATCAACTTCCCCACATAGCTCTCCGACCTTCTGTGTGCGAAAAGCAACAGGAGGGTGGCGGATAGTGCACGCGTTCAACAAGTTGAATGCTGCAACGGTACCGGCTCAGACGCCGATACCGAGGAAGGACGTAATTATTGATGGTATGTCAAAGAGCCGTATGTTTTCGTCCAGGGATTGATGGATGGCTTCTATCAAATCCCTATGCGGGAACGGGATATACCCTATACCGCAGTTAGCACGCCTAGCGGCATGCTCTGGGAATGGCTAGTAATGCCACAAGGGCTTAGTAATGCCCCTGCCACGTTCAACAGATGTGATACACATCTGTTGAGACCAGTACGCGAATTCGCGCCAATTTATTTCGATGACGTATTCATCCATAATCGAGCTATGGATGGAAAGTCGGACGTTGAGGTTCACAGGTACCACGTCTGAGAGGTTCTTACAATCATGCGAAAGCATCAACTGTATGCCAATCTTAAGAAGTGTATATTTGCAGCAAGCGAAATACCACTTCTTGGGTGCATCGTTGGTAAGAACGGTGTACGTCCTGATCCCAAAAAGATCAAGGCGATCACCGACTGGCCTGTGCCGGTTGATGTCAAAGGTCTTCGAAAATTCCTTGGGCTAGCGGCGTATTTGCATAAGTATTCACGCAATTACGCCGAGATGACTGTGCACCTCTCTCGTTTGTTGAAAAAGAACGAGAGGTGGTTATGGAACGCTGAATGTCAGCGCTCCTTTAATGGTATCAAGCAGAACTTGATACAATCCCCAGTCCTAGCAATAGACGATCAGGACAGGCCATTTCATGTGGTCTGTGATGCCAGCGATTTCGCAATCGGCTGTGCATTAATGCAGTACGATCTTGAAGGCGTTGAACGCGTCGTCTGCTATCAGTCGCGTCAGCTGAAACCAGCTGAGCGGAACTATTCAGTGCATGACAAGGAACGCCTTGCCATGAAGTATGCACTCGCGAAGTTCATAGTCTATCTATTAGGAGATAGACCCTTCATTTTTTACACTGACCATGCGTCATTACGCACGGCAGTGAACAGCCCTCACCTTTCACAACGAATGGCGCGGTGGTTGTCATTCTTTGCGGAATACAACTTTACGGTCGAGTACAAACCAGGACGACTTAATGTCGTCGCTGATGCACTCTCACGTCGTCCCGACTTTGAAACAGTCGCGAAACCCAACAGTGAGACAGTCACTGTTGCGGTTATGACGTCCTCAGTCCCATCTACAACGTTGTATGATGATGTGAGGCGGGCATGCGCCCAAGATGGTGGGATTGTGAAGTTGTTGACACATCTCTCCCAACCATCTCGAGAATCTTTAAAACGATTGTCGCCTGCGTATCGATCTGCATCAGATCGATACACTACTCGCAACGGTTTACTGTATTATACAGCCGTTTCTGGTGACACACCACGTGTTGTCATTCCAGATGATACTGATCTGCGTTTGCGGATCATGTTCGAGTATCACGATGCTCCTATAGGAGGACATCGTGGCCGAGAGAAAACATATCTCACGGTAAGTCGAGACTTTTACTGGCCCCGCCAGTATCAGTTTGTGCGAAAGTGTGTTCGCGCATGCGAAGTCTGCCAACGAGTGAAGTCAAGTCCTTCACTGCGTGCACCTTTACAGCCTCTACCGGTTCCGGCTGAGTGCTGGGAATCCATCTCAATGGATTTTGTCTTCGGGTTACCCAAAGACGCACGCGGGAATACGGGTATTCTCGTATTTGTTGACAAATTCAGCAAAATGGTACACCTTGTGGCTGTACCAGCGTCAATCACGGCAAGTGACTGTGCTTGTGTCCTTACCGACACCAGCATCCGACTTCATGGGTTGCCCCGTGAACTCGTATCAGACAGAGATCCACGATTCACTGCTGATTTCTGGCGTTCCGTGTTCAAATCACTCGGAACGCGCTTAAAGATGTCGACATCTGATCATCCAGAGTCAGATGGTCAGACGGAACGTGCCAATCGTGTCCTTGAAGGGATACTTCGAGGATACATACACT
The DNA here is from genome assembly GCA_921007115.2 of Peronospora matthiolae. Classification (NCBI taxonomy): domain Eukaryota; phylum Oomycota; class Peronosporomycetes; order Peronosporales; family Peronosporaceae; genus Peronospora; species Peronospora matthiolae. The sequence goes on along the minus strand of CAKLBY020000227.1, from coordinate 1,729,156 downwards.
CCTTTAAGAGTTGGAGTGAGTTTTTTCCAATGGTAGAGTTTGCCATTAACAACTCGGTGCATGCGTCCACGACACATACACCGTTTTACGTGAATGGCTTACGCCATCCGCGTGTACCCACCATTCTAGAGTGTAACTCTGGTTTAAGGGGGGGGAGGGACTCGCGCGAGCAAAAACCGAATTGGTTCACGCTCATCACGCTCTGACGAAGAGGTCATTGCGTTTGATGCCGATATCGATAACATCGATATCGGAGAAGATGATGCCAGTGAGAGCGCGGAAGCCCTCACTGAAGAAAAGGTTGATGTTGCTGCAGTGCGCTCACAGCGCACTGTGGCTAACGAGTCATCAGATGAGTTCATACTGGCTCGTGAAACGGTAGTCCGTTTTGTGCAAGACTCCATCGCCGAAGCGGTGGATAAGCAAAAGCAAAACGCTGACAAGAATGGAAGGGCAAACACTCTTTTATTTCATAAAGGTGACTTATTCCTACTGTCTACGGTTAATCTACCAAAGCATGTAGTGACTAACTTGGGTAGCAGTAAACTACTACCCAAGTACATCGGCCCATTTCGTGTATTGCACCGCCTAGGCAATGCATACACGATCGAGTTACCACGTAAGATGCGAACGCATCCCACGTTTTACGTTGGTCGGCTTAAGCCGTGCCATCAGTACGCTGCTTCTTCCGATGAAGAACGCCCTTTCGCTCAAGCATCTCGCAGAGAGCCTTGTGCTCCCGATGGTGGGCATCAACAAGGGTCTGAAGAGCAGCTATCTCATCCCGAGACCGATCAGCAATCCCACGAGCTACCCTTAGCTCGTCACGAAGAGATGTCAGAGATCTCTCGTTCTCAAGCTGAGCAAAGGCAAACTCAGCTCGATGCTTCGAGGCAGTGTCCACCATCTGGAGACGCCTATTCCGCTCATGCTCGAGATCGTCGCGTAACCCTTGCGTTACGCGATCAAAGAAGCTCTCGGGAACACACCGATCCACATGATCGTGTGGAGAGCGTCTTTCCTCCTCCTCCACCTCCATTAGAGGACTCTCGCGGTGGCCAGCGCTATCTAGTAGAGCAGCTGTTGAACCACCGCGACGTGAACGGACGTCGGACGAGTTACCTCGTCCGGTGGCGCGGCTATCCCCCGTCCTGGGATTCTTGGGAGCCCCGCTCTCAATTGATGGTTGACGTACTGGGTCTGGTCGAGCAGTACGACGCGACACATCCTGTGCCGCAGAAGGACCGCCGGAGAAAGTCTTCCCGGCACGGTCGTAAAGGGATTTCAGGTTGTCAATCCCTTCGTACATCTCAGTAGAGACACGTACGCGCCACCACGGGCTGGTAAGGAGGTAAGCCTCCTTAGGTGCTCATGCAGAGTTGTTCACACAACATGGGCACGAGTCTCCCCAAGAGAGGCAGGGTAATCCTTTCTCCCTTGACAGACGATGCAGCTTGTAGCGTGCACCTGTCGGGTTTCGCTTTTTTAAGCTTATCACGAGCCTTGATAAGTTTGTCGTTACAAGCGTCACGACCTACATCCATGAGGTTATGGATGTAGGCGTTCCACGCTTGAAGCAGTGAGGGACCATCACGTTTGTGATTCCCACTGTACCATCGATGTCTAAAGAAAGCATCGATGAAGAATTCATGTTCAGCGCGATAGTTTTTCGCACTGGGGTCAAGGTGATGGATCCTTGACGAATCGAACAACCGTTTCGATAACGATCACTCGTCGTCGCCGACAAGTGATCCATGACGGATTTTGGAGGCATCCATGCCTTCTTCTCAGGAGCGAAACGCAACACATTGCGGTCCCGCTCTTCCTGCGACGTGCCGACAGAAGTACTGGCACCTCGCTGTGAAGTGGTGTCCATAGGAGAACCGACACCACTATTAGCGCCCGAGTCTCGCGACCTCGAGCGCCTTCGCTTCGGCGATGGTTCATCTGATTCATCAGATGAATTAAAGATGCTGCGACGCAAAGCATCGTCCATGCCACGCTTGGCAGGCGGCTTGGATTTGATCGCCGTAGATACGGATCCGTCTTCCGTATCAGGAGAGTATGAGACACCGAGCTCATACTCTGTGAAGACATGAGTGTCTTCATGACCAGCGTCTGCATCACCAAGTGACACAGGCTGGGTCGCTTCAGCAACCGATGAGACATCAGTTGCTGTGGTTTCTGCTTCGGCGTCCGCACAGAGACGTGCGGACGCGCTCTCGGCGGCCTTGCTCGCGCATCGCATGGGCTTGTTAACCATGCGATGAAATGTTGGGAAGTGGACGCGGACCAACAAGTGCAAACCCTGTCCCAAATGATTTGGGACGAGTATCCATTTAGTCAATCAGTCACTAAAGTGACTGATGGTTAGGGGGGGTGATGTAACGGGGTGAATCGTTACATAACAATTTATTAGAAATTTTTGATAGAATATAACTATAAGAGTCACATTCTCAGAATATTGTCATAAGGACAAATATTCTGTAGCACTTACGAGTAGTTCCTAATTGGTTGATATAGGCCATTATATCAACCAACGAAGACGCGCCACGACAGACGCACGCAATGAGTGGTGAGCAGATAATTGATTTACACATTTGTATTTAGACATAGTTAGATGAGAATAAATAGTGATTTATTGCAGACATTAACTGTTATAAATACAGTTCTACTTTTTACTTTAACCAAGTACTCGCTCCTTCTTACCGTCTTCCTCTGCACGTACGAGTGTACGTGAAGTTCCGAGGCACCGCCTTATTCTGTCATCAGAATAAGTAGCTTGTACTGTCACCAGTACAAGCTTCAGGGTGCCCCGTTACACATGGACTGAAGTGTCAGTGGCAAAAATTAGTATCGGCAGAATTAACTCGAGCTTGTACAATTATGAACGCATACTCGAAAGATCTCTTCAATGACACGATTGGCGCGTTCGGTCCAATCATCTCCTATTAATTGTCAGACGGGAAAATATTCAATCGCATATCAAGTGTTTTGAGCACGGATCGCCAGAATTCGGTTGTGAATTGAAGATTCGATCGGATACAAGTTTAAGAGGCAACTTAAAAAGGTGAAATATCGTGTTGATAAAAACACGGGCGTAAGACGATGTATTAATTGATTCGGGTACAACAATCAGATATACCATCTTGTTTAACCTTTTAACGAACATATAATACCAGTATTCTCGTGAGAGTATGCGGTGAATTCAAAGATAAATTTCTTTTAGACGGATTTCCAGCACTCGGCCGAGACGTACAGAGGCAGTGACGGGGCTCGAAGGAAAGGAACAGACTTCACTCTTTGACATGCTTTGCATTAGCAGACGTACTTACGCACGCCTTGATGCTAGTCGGGGCAGTAAAAGTCGCGACTAACTGTAAAAGATGTCTTTCTCGACCACGATGTCCACCATTAGGAGCGTCGTAACACTCATACATGATGCACAGTCGCAGGTCACCATGATCAGGTACGAATGCACGAGGGATGTCACCGTCAACGGCTGACTACTTCAGTAAGCCACTGTAGAGTGCATGTCTTTCCGTGGAGGATCAATATAATGAGGGCAACCACTTAAGAGACTGAAGGAATGGTTGAGAGAGACGATACATCAGACGGACCATCGCCGAATCGTACACCTTGTGTATGTCCTCGAAACATTTTGACGACGGGAAATTCGACGTCAACACCTCGAAAGTGGTCGAACCAGTGTCAGATTGCGCAGCCGGTTTGCAATCGGGCCGGCGAGACAGAGAATCAGCGATGACATTCAAAACTACAGGCTTATGTTCTACGGGGAAGTTATACTCCGCGAAAAACGACAGTCAACTCGTCATTAGTTGCTAGAGGTGTGGATCTTAATTACCGTGTGTAAGGACGCATGGACCGTGCAAACGATGAAGGGTCTACCGCCAATCAGAAAGACTCTGAAATTCGCCAAAGTACACTTTATGGAAAGACAATACTTTTCATGGATCGGGTTATTACTTTTAGACGGTTGCAGTGAACGTGACTGATAGCGGACGACACGCTCAACACCGTCTGCATCCTACTGCAATAGTGCACATCCGATTGATAATCACTTACATTGTAGACCACATGATCGGGTCTGTCTTATTCTGCAATTTTTAAAACTGGCGATCACATTAAGCTTTGCTTGATACCTTCGAAAGAGCGCTGGCTGTCGGCACTCCATTCCCACTTCTCATTCTTTTTCATTAATCAAGAGAGATGAAAATCTATCTTGGCGTATCTGCACGAACATTTATGCAAATACGTCGCTAGGTAAATAAACCTTCGTCATTCCTTGACATCGGTAGGCACCTACCAGTCGGTAAGCCTTGAACTTTTCTGGATCGGGCCGGACGCCCAGTTTACCCACCATGCAGGAAGTATGTAGTACTTCGCATTCAGCATATTTACGCTATTGAGGTTAGCTTACATCTTACGACTGCGCATCAGTATTATTAATTGATAGAAGTGGAGTCGGTGTACTTCCACATCCGTCTGTCCGTCCACATCACGGCTATAGAAAACCAGATCATTGAAGAAACTAGGTGCGAACTTTCTTACAAATCTTAATGTACACTTAGCACATCTGTTGAATGTGGCTGGATCATTACTTAGCTTGTGGCAAATGTGATCCATTCCCAGTGCATATCGCTTGGGGGTGGTCTCCGCAGTAAACAGAATATTCCTTCTTAAGCATAAGGATGTGATATATCCCATCCATCCGATCTATCGTTAAATAAATGGTAGTTTAAGCCATTTTATCTATGACGACATTTTTTCTAGGTATTGGTGTTCGAGCCGGTACAGTGGCAGAATTAATTTGTTAAGGGCGTGTACTTTTCTTTAACCTCCTGTGGCCTTCCGCGCAGAGGAGTTCGGTTATATGTGGAGAAGTGTATTCCCTGAAATGGCTGCTAGTAAGCGATCTGCTAAATAAAACTGTCGGTCTCTAGTACTTGTTCACAAGGCAGTGGTCATTGCTTCATGAAAAAGTAATTCGAACCCTTTTTCATTCAGGTCAATTTCATTCGAGCATCTGTGTCCTTAGGTTACTCGCACGGTACTGTATCTAGAAAAACGTGGATAAATCTCTAAATTCTGTTAAATTATCGTAGAGATGATTGATTCTGAGCCATTTCCCTCGGTTAAGACGTACTTCGCTCATTTCGAGCATCCCATCAAGGACGCTCTCGTCCATCGGTAAGCTACTGACATCCCGTTAATCCTCGGTAAAAATGTATACTGCCGATCGGACATCAAAGACGTACTCATCCTCCGCGACGATTGCCTTGATATGATTGACCTTGCCACTACGCAAATCACGCATTGACCTCTTTAATTTATCGGTGGTAGTTGAGATATCTTTAGAGTTAATTTAGCAGGTGCGATCAGAGCAAGCATATTCCTATGTTAGATCCATCATTAACCAGGAAATTTTGTTTCTCTGTCATCTCGCGGGAAATCACTTTCACTGTTTGTATGGGAATTATGCCCTCAACCCTAGCCTCTTGGGCTATTCCATCTCCGTAGTGAACCATCATTGGCAACTAATGGTTCATGATCTGGGTGATGTCTATAAGGATGAAACGATTCCCCGTTTCGCTCGACCAACAAAGAGGTTGGCCTTCCGCACTTCCTGCAGTTGTTATGCAGCCATTGGAATGTTGCTTCGCAATACGACGATTAGTCGTATTGTGATCTTGTGCAGTCATACTACCGACTCGACCACACGTGAGGCCATATCACTTTCTTGTAGTACATCGGCATGGTTGTGGACGCTCTTGGACGTTCATCAGATGGGCGTCTAGTGAACAAGCGGCAGGAATATCGACACTTCGTCGTGCCAGCTGACTTGTGACTCGTACCTTCTGAGCCACGTGAATCCAAGATTACTTAAAATTTGTCATCCAAGTCCAAGACGATGAAGTCATCATTGTATAAAACTTCTTTCAGTGCTTAGAAAATTCTATTACAAGTTTCATCATCTTTACGATTGCGACTGTATCGAGGCCTACCATCATCTTCGTTGTAGAAATCTCTCGCTCAAGATATTTAAGCCCGCCACTGTCTAGCGATCGGCGTTGTACAAAGTTTATGACACCCACAGATCGACTGGGGCTCGAAGTGACTTGACCTTTGCCACTTCAGCTCCAAATAATCAAAGAAGCTCATTTCCAGATGCTGAAACGCGTAGTGATTGCGTGCCGGGAGCTATTCTCGCCATGAGGCCTGCAAAATCACTTAACCTTGCTGGACCAGTCAGTAGAATGCTTCGCATCTCCTGACCCTGACCATTTTTTTTGTCGTCCATTGCAGTGCTGAGTTTTTGCAACCGCGTCGGTCCCACGACTCCGGCCCCTACTCGCCGCTTGACGCTTTCTATTACCTGCGGTACGTATTTCCGCGTTCGGGGCGCTGTATCGCATGCAAGTTGTCGTGTTGTTTGATGTATCATTTGCACGTCTCCAATTTCTTATAGCTGGTAATGCGATAGATTTAATTCTTAGTACAACAAAGGTCCATCGGATCTAGTCCTCCACTTTCCTGTCGTCTAGGGGACGATAGGAGTTTGAGTTCACGTGATTTTGTTTCACGCAAAAATCGATTTGTTCCGCAACTCGGATTGCATCTTCCAGAGTATCAAATTTCAACCGGATAAGATAGGTCCTTACTGGACCGTCTGTGAGACCCTGCATGAACAACCTGATCAACACTTGTTCATTTGGCTGATTGAACGTGATGCGGTTCGTAAGATGAAGTGCGTACTAAATGTACGAGTGTACAAAATGTTTGCCTTGCCAAAATTTCAGGAGTTCCTGGCGAGATCTATAAATTAGCTTAAGGTGGTTTAAATGTTTGTCTTAGCAGAAACTTGAAGCCTTCGAACGACAAAGAGCAAATGATTCGTGTAGCTTGGGGCCTAAAGGCTCAAGTATTGGCACCTTCTGCCAAGTTTGACTGAGCAAATGCGACCAGCATATTTTCTCGACGATGTGACAAGCCCCTATGGCGTCATCTAACTCCACAAATTATATCACAGCAGAAAATCTTCTTAGCTGCTTTGTCTTTTAAGATGTCAATCTTTAGAACCTCGGGTCGACGTACACACGTCGACACGGTATCAGTGGCCTGCCGCTGTATTAACAGTTAAATATGTTGAGCTTTATGTTTTCTTAACAGCTCTTTCTGTTGAGACCCTCGTTGGTGAAGCAAGGCTACCTTATACATTTCAGTGTCAAGTTCATTCTGAGTGAACTTGACGATGGTGGTGTGTTGCCCGTCTGGAAACAGAGCGGACAGCATCCGCCTACGGCTTTTTGACTTATCGTCCAACTCAAACGATCAACAGCATCCCGTTCGATTTGACTCAAATGGAAGTAGCTCTAGTGCAGTGGATGGAAATATTCCGCTTCATCATCCAACATGCTTATAGTCGTTGGATGGACTACGAAGTGCTACCAGGTGTTACGGGGCACTGGTCGCTTGTACTGTCACAGTACAAGAATTTTGAACTGAACACAGAGTAAGTTGGTGCCTCGAGACTTCACGTACACGTGTCATGCAGACGAAGGTATTAACATGAGAAAAGGGTGAAAGTAGAACTGTGTCTATTACAGTTAATCTCCTGTCAATGAATCCCTATTTGACTTCATTTACCGATGTCTGAATACAACATGTGTTATAACTATCTGCTCACCACTCATTGATTTCTACTGTGTGGCTCGGCTGTATTGGTGAATATCGTTAATCTATGTCAACCAATAGGCATTGTATTACTTCTGCAACAAGATCTTACTTACTTAGCTAGCATGTGACAATATTTTTTCTCTTAACAGAGTATTCGTACCTATTATTTACCTGATAAACTACATACATCAGGTAAATATCAAGTACGAATACTCATGTAACAGAAGCACCCTGTTACAACATGCGTCGATACAGTGTGGACTTACAACATTATGTATCCTATATTCCGTGAAACAGGCAAGATCTGAATCTAAAATAGTGCATGATGAGCAGGGTCATTGCAGAAGAAAGATGCCGGTTACAGATACTTACGTACGGACGTCAACCACATGTATAATGCTACAAGATTTTGCTGCGTATTTAGACGTACACGTTGGCCTGTTTGACGGTTTCCTTGAAGGACTTTGCCGCATGAACGCTTGACTTGCCCAATTGATCCGGAACACGTTTCACACTTGTATATTATGAGGCTTCTGTGATGGACCAAGATTAAATGATACACTCTAGTGTTTAAGACCAGCTGGTCCGGGTCCAGGGTCGAGGTCTGACCCGGACTAATGACCCTGGGTCGGAGCCCTGGACACACCAAGACTGCTGAACTGTTCATGCTTATTGTCGTAATACGTAGGAAAGTGCGGGCATTCACGACCGTGCGCATGATTAGTACATGGTAGCTGATACTGACTTGTTTGCTAGAGACGGTGCTCGAGCAGAAGTCATACTGAAGTAAGGTACCCAGCGCGATCACAAACCGCAGGTGGCGCGCTGTGCGCAGATATCGCGATTCTTGCGTGATCCGCGAGTCCATGGTGAGCTGGATGCTAAGTAGCTGACTTTGTCGCGGTCTCGCAAGGTTACGACGACATTCAGGATTAACTGCGGTACTAGACGCAGGCGAGATGCCAACGCTGGTCGTAAACGAGCGAGCACACGTTGCGAAATAGGATTGGACTATCCTGTTCAAGAAAAGCTTGTCGACGATCGCCTGCCGCTCGTCATCGGTCTGGCTATATCATCACGGGATCGGAAAATGTGGACCGATGTCTGATCATACAGTTGAAGGCACCTGGGCTCGCCATGTTGTACCTGCTAGTCTTGCTTTACAACATGTTTGCTGGAATGTGTAGTGAGTGATAAAGAGGTGACGTCAGGTAAGACAGGACAATGTCGACGAACGCGGCGCTCTTGGTCTATGTTCAAACCACGGCGGCAGACGATCGAGCTGAAGAGATCTGGAGGTGACGGACAAGAGGGGGAATTGCCGCCGTCTAAACCTCACTAGATAAGCACGTGAAGTTTCCATCGTGCAGCCTCCCTTGTACGCCATCATTGCCGAACCAGTAGCCAGTGAAAAAAGGCACTCGAGTCAACGCGAGCAGCCCTGCGAGAGCACCGTCGCGTATCAGGGCAAGCTTCATTGAGGTGAAATCGTCGTGCTCGTTCATTTATCTCTTCCTCCAGTGGTTGACGGTTCTAAATCTATGCTAGAACTTTGATCGCTCTTTTACACAGACGTAAAAGCTATTTGTCGCGGTGACGAAGCAAAGTGGCTCTTCGATCATCTCCACCATTTGTGGTCCAAAAACAGCACCGAATGTCCATGCAAAGCAGCATGTTCCTCCTTCATCAGTACACTGGGTATTCAATAACGCCATTGCCTCGCAGTTGCTTGCGGTGAATTTAATATCGGACTGTGAAACGTCGTCGCGCAGAGAGTCCAGAGAGCAGACCAGATGGTCGACGCGAGTGCTCCAGCTGCGGTGCATTATGTGATGACAGTGGCGAGTTCATTTGAGGCTGTGCCGGTCGCATGGCGTCGTAAATGGCTTGAGATCGCTGATACGACAAGGCATGCCACCCTGACTCTAGATTGCACACGCAAAATGCATGCACCTCAATGGACAAAGCGGTCAATGGGCACTCAAGGCGAGGTGTTGGCTATCTATTAACCCCCAGCAACTGAACAGTTGCTGCCAAGTGGTTCAGTTGGCAGCTGCCCAGCTGTCAAACGTGACGGATGACACCGGAGATCGATGAACATTTGAGCGAGTGGACGTGGCAACGTGTGGTGACCACCAAGTATCAGTGGCACGCTATCGTGGACAGGACGACGTTCCACTTGGCCAGCTGTCACTGACTTCTTTTTATGTCCCACCTCACGCGGCAAAAAAACGGACCAAATGACCGCGATTGTCCGCGTTTGTTCGATCTCTTTGTAAACACACGTCCGCCCTCGCTTGTCCTTCCAAACACCTTCTGTAAACTATCGGAACATCTCTCAACTTCCAGCATCGATCGATCCAAGGTTCAGAGTTTCACGTAACGTCGTCTGCGACTTTCATTTGGCTTTTTGCAGGCTATCGACTACTTGCCGCGTCAGTCGACGGCCATACCAAACGTTCCCACGTACGCACTTCCATACATCCACATAGAGGAAGGAACACATGGATCGCTCTGCATCTTGCGATCATCGTCTTCCGCTAAACTTACACGCGTCTCCGACCTTATCGGCAGCCCGTAACGTAGTCGAGTTAGAGACCGTCACATCTGTATTGAGCCTTGAGAGCCGAGTCGTGACGCTGACGCAGGACGAGATCCAAGTATGTACTCGTCTGGCTGACTTGTTACTGGCCGACGCCTTGCGAGCGTACATCGAGACGAACGGCAGTCCAAAAGTAGATGTCCAGCAGTGGAAACTGCTCAAGAAGAAGGACCAACTAGGAGCGTACAAGCACAAACGCAATGCTGGAACCACTGGACAACAACTGGATCGTCCATTTGCCGCAAAAGAGACGGAGCTGCCGTTGCTACTTGTCACGGGGTCCGTGGCTGGACATGTTCACGACGCCATGTACGGTCTCGTTAGTGCCACTACACGGACCATGAAGATGAATGGCGCTTACGCGGACGATTCACTCGAAGATGCTCAAGTACTGGCAACAATTGAAGGTCCGACAGTGAAAGACCCTTTTCGCTTTCTTGGTCTCAAGTGGGCCGTACGTCGCGATGCCATGTATGGCTCGTCGTTTGTCAAGCGACGCGATTTGCTCTACTTGGAAGCCACAGGTCTCACGAAAATGATGGACGGTCAGTGCGTCGGGTACCGCGTCATCCACTCGGTGAGTATTAAAGCTCTCGCGCAATTGGCGACGAAAAGTATCTCGTCCTCCGTGATCCGTGCTCGTGCGTCCATTGTGCAGTTGTTTCATCAACAGCCGTCTGTGGACGGATCGCGAGGTCTGTCAGGCACGTTGAACGTGTTTGCGAGAGGCTATTATGACCCGCAAGGCGGCATGATGCAATTCATGGCACTTCATGCAGGAGCAGAGCTCTTGCTGCATATGACGTTCTCTGCGGTAGACTGTGCCCACCTCAAGAAGATCGCTTTTGCAACCCAACAAGCTTGTCGACGTCGACAAGGTGTGGCAAGTCAGCTGCACAAGACATACTACGGCGACGACCGTGGCATGGCAGGAATTGAAGAAATGAGTGATGAAGATGCTGCTGGGTTTATGGAAGACAAGGTTTTGTCCACGCACTGCTCGTTGTGTGAGCGTCGCATAGGCAGTCTGCTCAATCGAAGTGGGAGACCTTGCACCATTTGCGCAAGGATGGTTTGCTCGCGCTGCTGTGTGGTCAAGAAACTACCCTTTTTTCTCAGTGATGGTTGCAGCTTACCCACACATAATGGCACGGGGCTTGATGGGAGTATGAGTGTACAGCAGCAATTCGAGCGACCCGAAGGATCACGAGCTTTGACCGAGCAGAGCCGTAGCAGTAATGGCAGTGGTGCTGCAAACATGAACGGCATGTACCAGCAAGCTCTCAAGTTCTGTCTGCCGTGCGTGTTGCGCGCAAACCAACGCAACGCCTCACAGATTGTCATTGAAGAGATTCTGGAACAGACGAGCCTCGGACTTGTCACGCCTCGCAGTACGTTCAACCAGCTTGACGGCCATCCTAGTCCGTCGCCATTGCGGCGGCGGTCGACTCAGTCTGTACGGGCAAACAACTCCGCACAAGTCCCGTACGGGTCCTACCAGTTTCCACAGCACGCGGCCCCTATTTATTCCCAGCCACGGCAGAAGGCGTACAGTGCACCGTGTGGCCAAGTTGGCGTCCATCGCTCATCTTCGATTACCACGCGCGTGATGCTGTACGTTGAAGACCCAACATCGCAACTACCAGGCTACAAGGCCGCTGCATAAATTATATGGTGCCATCAAAAAGCGATTGACGTACGTGTAGTGTAATAGACTGTACACTGGTAATAGCGCATAGCAATGCAGGAAGTGCTTCTTGATGTAGTCGATCACTGGGCAATTGTCAATTGTGAGTTTCATTGTGCTCGTCATGGAAGGCGTGACACAATCAGCAAATGGTTTCTCCCAAGTTCGTGTTGCTGTGAAGATGTTTACATCAAGCAGTCAGCTTGCATCTCGGGCTACCACCCTAGTGGCGACGTCAAAATTTAATTCAATGCAGCTTTCGTGTTGTTAGAGCTACCGAGGCTTCTTGTCTCCTTTGCATCTCATCAACTCCATGAGCCGTGGCTGAAGCTGTAAAGTCACATTTAGTTGTCAGCAGCTACCCACGGCAAAAACAACAATATTGTAGCACAACGAACGGAAATAACTGGGAGACGTGCAAACTGAGCGGATTCATTGTCAGGGTAAAAGATGTTGACTAGATGGAAACTAGCGCGCTGTAAGAGTCGATCACTAGTTATTGAGTAAAAGTGACGCTCTCCATTATTTTCCACGCCTCTATCATCGCACAACGTGCAATCGCCACAACTATCGTAGACATGGGGCCGCATACTTGTGAGGCAGGAAATCGAGGCCTTACTGACTCGAAGACGTGTCGTTTTAGCGCAAAAAAATAACATGATCGTCCTAGGCGCCTATGCGGCTACTGACTAGAGCAGCATGTATTCCTAACCAAATGGAAACGTAACATCCCTTAGTTTGCCGCCATTCAATAGGAAGACACACTTGTCTGCCATGGACCGATTGTTTTATCAACGAAAGCGACCACGAAGTCTTACGTCGCATGCACTCGTGTTCTATGAGGCAGAGATAGCCACTTGACACACCTCTTTGAACAAACAGCTCACAGCTTACAGACCAAGTGATCTCCTCGTCCGTGACTACCTGTCAACAACGAATGCGGTTGAATGAAAATCTGTATCCTTTTTGCGTGTCTGGTAGTCAAACTTTCAACGTTTGCGTCTTACCTCTTGGTAGGCAAGGGTGGCTTGTGGCATCTTCAGAAAGTAATGGACACCCACACATATCGCAAAACACGCGCCCAGGAAGTCGTTAGACGGTAACACACGGCGTCAAACAGTCACAAAACCGAGCCTGTAACCTACCGCGCATGGCTTTGTCAATTCTGTCGATTTAACAAGGCCATTCGCTGGGTGCAATGACCAACAAACGGAGCTAAAATCACTTGCTCTCAGAGTCCCTGGTTTTTCACCGTACAGCCACTCAAAGTTTACGTTAAAACTCGCGTCGACTACTTACTAACATTTAGAAAATGGTCTCGAAAATCGTCAAGAACCCCAAAATGTAGCCAAAATTTCGAATCTGAGATGGACCAGTGCTGTGACAAATTAGTTTGCCAAGTGTATTGCCTTTTCCGTAGGATTAAACATGTGTTTAATTTCCGATAAAAGGTATTTCGATCACTACAAATATGTCGCTGGCGAAAGCGCGTACGTGGCTCGCCGGGTATGCATATGAGCAACGCCGGCTCGAAGTGAATGAATTTAGTGGTCGACAGTATGTCCTGGATGCTGTTAAAATCTCCATCAGGCAATTGATGAAGAATTCCACATGCTTCTTCCGTCAATAGAATTTGAGCGCGTAATAAACGCAACTACTGAGACCAGTAAGCTACGCACGATGGTGCGGTATAACTGCTCGCTGTAGCAGATTAGTAGATGATCCGAGATGATGATAGAATATCTTCGCGATTTTTGTAGTAACTTCTCGAACGCTAGCAACGGTAACCTACTTGAAAAAAATTTCTGACCTAAATTAAGCACCACGTAGACGGCATGAGTGCAAAACGGATTGCCGTTTCGAAAGGACATCCGATCATAGTGCGGAGTAGGGATGTTGTCGTCGTTGTCACCGAGGATGCTGGCGAAGAGTTGCTGCACACACTGTCTATGACCTCATCTCAAGAAGGTCGTGCGGGACGCCACGCTCACCACATTAAGCATGCACGAAATGCGCGAGATATTCAGCATTCGCATAAGCTTTGCTGTGTTTTAAAAATTGGACTCGACAGACCAGAAGAAGGATCCTATCATGATGAAATTTAAGTCATGGCCTTCACTCGTCACCAGAATGGCACAATTCGGCTCCAACCGAAGCTCTGTGTAACGGGGCACCCTGAAGCTTGTACTGGTGACAGTACAAGCTACTTATTCTGATGACAGAATAAGGCGGTGCCTCGTAACTTCACGTACACTCGTACGTGCAGAGGAAGACGGTAAGAAGAAGCGAGTACTTGGTTAAAGTAAAAAGTAGAACTGTATTTATAATAGTTAATGTCTGCAATAAATCACTATTTATCTTCATCTAACTATGTCTAAATACAAATGTGTAAATGAGTTATCTGCTCACCACTCATTGCGTGCGTCTGTCGTGGCGCGTCTTCGTTGGTTGATATAATGGCCTATATCAACCAATTAGGAACTACTTGTAAGTGCTACAGAATATTTGTCCTTATGACAATATTCTGAGAATATAACTCTTATAGTTATATTCTATTAACAATTTCTTATAAATTGTTATGTAACGATTCACCCCGTTACATCACCCCCCTTAACCATCAGTCACTTTAGTGACTGATTGACTAAATGGATACTCGTCCCAAATCATTTGGGACAGGGTTTGCACTTGTTGGTCCGCGTCCACTTTCCAACATTTCATCGCATGGTTAACAAGCCCATGCGATGCGCGAGCAAGGCCGCCGAGAGCGCGTCTGCACGTCTCTGTGCGGACGCCGAAGCAGAAACAACAGCAACTGATGTCTCATCGGTTGCTGAAGCGACCCAGCCTGTGTCACTTGGTGATGCAGGCGCTGGTCATGAAGACACTCGTGTCTTCACAGAGTACGAGCTCGGTGTCTCGTACTCTCCTGATACGGATGACGGATCCGTATCGACGGCGAATGAATCTAAGCCGCCTGCCAAGCGTGGCATGGACGATGCTTTGCGTCGCAGCATCTTTAATTCATCTGATGAATCAGATGAACCATCGCCGAAGCGAAGGCGCTCGAGGTCGCGAGACTCGGGCGCTAATAGTGGTATCGGTTCTCCTATGGACACCACTTCACAGCGAGGTGCCAGTACTTCTGTCGGCACGTCGCAGGAAGAGCGGGACCGCAATGTGTTGCGTCTCGCTCCTGAAAAGAAGGCATGGATGCCTCCAAAATCCGTCATGGATCACTTGTCGGCGACGACGAGTGATCGTTATCGAACACGATTGTTCGATTCGTCAAGGATCCATCACCTTGACCCCAGCGCGAAAAACTATCGCGCGGAACATGAATTCTTCATCGATGCTTTCTTCAGACATCGATGGTACAGTGGGAACCACAAGCGTGATGGTCCCTCACTACTTCAAGAGTGGAACGCCTACATCCATAACCTTGAGGATGTAGGTCGTGACGCTTGGAACGACAAACTTATCAAAGCTCGTGATAAGTTTGAAAAGCGAACCCCGACAGGTGCACGCTACAAGCTGCATCGTCTGTCAAGGGAGAAGGGATTACCCTGCCTCTCATGGGGAGACTCGTGACCATGTTGTGTGAACAACTCTGCACGAGCACCTAAGGAGGCTTACCTCCTTACCAGCCCGTGGTGGCGCGTACGTATCTCTACTGAGATGTACGAAGGGATTGACAACCTGAAATCCCTTTACGACCGTGCCGGGAAGACTTTCTCCGGCGGTCCTTCTGCGGCACAGGATGTGCCGCGTCGTACTGCTCAACCAGACCCAGTACGTCGATCATCAGTTGGGAGCGGGGCTCCCAAGAATCCCAGGACGGGGGATAGCCGCGCCACCGGACGAGATAACTCGTCCGACGTCCGTTCACGTCGCGGTGGTTCAACAGCTGCTCAACTAGATAGCACTGGCCACCGCGAGAGTCCTCTGATGGAGATGGAGGAGGAGGAAAGACGCTCTCCACACGATCATGTGGATCGGTGTGTTCCCGAGCGCTTCTTTGATCGCGTAACGCAAGGGTTACGCAACGATCTCGAACATGAGCGGAATAGGCGTCTCCAAATGGCGGACACTGCCTCGAAGCATCGAGCTGAGTTTGCCTTTGCTCAGCTTGAGAACGAGAGATCTCTGACATCTCTTCGTGACGAGCTAAGGGTAGCTCGTGGGATTGCTGATCGGTCTCGGGATGAGATAGCTTCTCTTCAGACCCTTGTTGATGCCCACCATCGGGAGCACAAGGCTCTCTGCGAGATGCTTGAGCGCAAGGGCGTTCTTCATCGGAAGAAGCAGCGTACTGATGGTACGGCTTAAGCCGACCAACGTAAAACGTGGGATGCGTTCGCATCTTACGTGGTAACTCGATCGTGTATGCATTGCCTAGGCGGTGCAATACACGAAATGGGCCGATGTACTTGGGTAGTAGTTTACTGCTACCCAAGTTAGTCACTACATGCTTTGGTAGATTAACCGTAGACAGTAGGACTAAGTCACCTTTATTAAATAAAAGAGTGTTTGCCCTTCCATTCTTGTCAGCGTTTTGCTTTTGCTTATCCACCGCTTCGGCGATGGAGTCTTGCACAAAACGGACTACCGTTTCACGAGCCAGTATGAACTCATCTGATGACTCGTTAGCTTCAGTGTGCTGTGAGCGCACTGCAGCAACATCAACCTTTTCTTCAGTGAGGGCTTCCGCACTCTCACTGGGATCATCTTCTTCAGTGAGGGCTTCCGCACTCTCACTGGCATCATCTTCTTCGATATCGATGTTATCGATATCGGCATCAAACGCAATGACTTCTTCGTCAGAGCGTGATGAGCGTGAACCAATTCGGTTTTTGCTCGCGCAAGTCCCTCCCCCCCTTAAACCAGAGTTACACTCTAGTAAGGTGGGTACACGTGGATGGCGCAAGCCATTCACGTTAAACGGCATATGTGTCGTGGACGCATGCACCGAGTTGTTGATGGCAAACTCTACCATTGGCAAAAACTCACTCCAACTCTTAAAGGAGTGTACGTATCCTCGAAGGATCTCTTCAAGGACACGATTGGCACGTTCCGTCTGACCGTCTGACTCTGGATGATCAGATGTCGACATCTTCAAGCGCGTTCCGAGTGATTTGAACACGGAACGCCAGAAATCAGCAGTGAATCGTGGATCTCTGTCTGATACGAGTTCACGGGGCAACCCATGAAGTCGGAAGATGGTGTCAATAAAGACACAAGCACAGCCACTTGCCGTGATTGACGCTGGTACAGCCACAAGGTGTACCATTTTGCTGAATTTGTCAACAAATACGAGAATACCCGTATTCTTGCGTGCGTCTTTGGGTAACCCGAAGACAAAATCCATTGAGATGGATTCCCAGCACTCAGCCGGAACCGGTAGAGGCTGTAAAGGTGCACGCAGTGAAGGACTTGACTTCACTCGTTGGCAGACTTCGCATGCGCGAACACACTTTCGCACAAACTGATACTGGCGGGGCCAGTAAAAGTCTCGACTCACCGTGAGATATGTGTTCTCCCGGCCACGATGTCCTCCTATAGGAGCATCGCGATACTCGAACATGATCCGCAAACGCAGATCAGTATCATCTGGAATGACAACACGTGGTGTGTCACCAGAAACGGCTGTATAGTACAGTAAACCGTTACGAGTAGTGTATCGATCTGATGCAGATCGATACGCAGACGACAATCGTTTCAACGATTCTCGAGATGGTTGGGAGAGATGTGTCAACAACTTCACTATCTCACCATCTTGGGCGTATGCCCGCCTCACATCATCATACAACGTTGTAGATGGGACTGAGGACGTCATAACCGCAACAGTGACTGTCTCACTGTTGGGTTTCGCGACTGTTTCAAAGTCGGGACGACGTGAGAGTGCATCAGCAACGACATTAAGTCGTCCTGGTTTGTACTCGACCGTAAAGTTGTATTCCGCAAAGAATGACAACCACCGCGCCATTCGTTGTGAAAGGTGCGGGCTGTTCACTGCCGTGCGTAATGACGCATGGTCAGTGTAAACAACGAAGGGTCTATCTCCTAATAGATAGACTCTGAACTTCGCGAGTGCATACTTCATGGCAAGGAGTTCCTTGTCATGCACTGGATAGTTCCGCTCAGCTGGTTGCAGCTGACGCGACTGATAGCAGACGACGCGTTCAACGCCTTCAAGATCGTACTGCATTAATGCACAGCCGATTGCGAAATCGCTGGCATCACAGACCACATGAAATGGCCTGTCCTGATCGGCTATTGCTAGGACTGGGGATTGTATCAAGCTCTGCTTGATACCATCAAAGGAGCGCTGACATTCAGCGTTCCATAACCACCTCTCGTTCTTTTTCAACAAACGAGAGAGGTGCACAGTCATCTCGGCGTAATTGCGTGAACACTTATGCAAATACGCCGCTAGCCCAAGGAATTTTCGAAGACCTTTGACATCGACCGGCACAGGCCAGTCGGTGATCGCCTTGATCTTTTCGGGATCAGGACGTACACCGTTCTTACCAACGATGCACCCAAGAAGTGGTATTTCGCTTGCGGCAAATATACACTTCTTGAGGTTTGCATACAATTGATGCTTTCGCATGATTGTAAGAACCTGTCGGACGTGGTACCTGTGAACCTCAACGTCCGACTTTCCATCCATAGCTCGACTATGGATGAATACGTCATCGAAATAAATCGGCGCGAATTCTCGTACTGGTCTCAACAGATGTGATACACATCTGTTGAACGTGGCAGGGGCATTACTAAGCCCTTGTGGCATTACTAGCCATTCCCAGAGCATGCCGCTAGGCGTGCTAACTGCGGTATAGGGTATGTCCCGTTCCCGCATAAGGATTTGATAGAAGCCATCCATCAAATCCATGGACGAAAAGATGGTACTCTTTGACATACCATCAATGATTACGTCCTTCCTCGGTATCGGCGTCTGAGCCGGTACCGTTGCAGCGTTCAATTTGTTGAACGCGTGCGCTATCCGCCACCCTCCTGTTGCTTTTCGCACACAGAAGGTCGGAGAGCTATGTGGGGAAGTTGATTCCCTCACATGGCCCGCTGCTAAACGATCGGCAAAGAATTTGTCGATCGCAAGTACTTGTTCACGGGGCAGTGGCCACTCCTTCATGACACAGTACTTCGAGCCTGGTTTAAGCTCGACCTCGTGTCGAATACCTTTATCCTTCGGTAATTCGCACGGAACAGTTTCAGGGAATACATCCTTGAATTCAACCAAATCTTCATAGAGAGAATTTGTCTTGAGCGATTCCCATGATTGGGAATCATATCGCTCAATTCGTGTCTTTTCATCTAGGACACTCTCGTCCATAGATGAACTACTGAGAACTCTCTCGTTCTCAGTGAACACTGTTGCTGACCTTATGTCGGTTACACACTCGTCGTCATCGACGAGTATGCAGATCTGCTTGACTTTGCCACTACGCAGATCACGCAAGAACCTTTTATGTTCGAGCGTTGGCAACTGAGTGATCTCCGAAGTTTACTTCGGAGGCGCAATCAGATCAAGTGTATAAGCGCCTACACTTGATCCGTTATTGACTATGACATTCAATGTCTCTGTCATTTCCTGGGGACTTATTCCCTCAGGCCTCGAAGGACTTATTCCTTCGTCTTCCCGGGGACTTATTCCCGCGGGTTTCGGGGAACTTATTTCCGCCGTATTTGTAATCTTGGGACTTATTCCCTTTACTTCCTCTAGCTGTGGTTGCGCAACCACAGCGAGATCCTCTACGAAAGACTCTCCAGTCGATCTAGGATCATCGTTTCGCTTAACCTGAGCGATCGATTGTTTCTCTTCTAGATGTTCCCCGCTAGGGATACATCTTTGTCCCCGTCCACCCGACTTATTCGAGTGGTTGACCTTCGGCGCAGCCTGTGTTTCCTCACAGCCGCCGGAACTTTGCTCCGAAGTGTAACCGTTTGGTACACTAAGGTTTTGTGCAGTCGTACTAACGACCGTACCACAAGTGAGGCCATCGCACTCACTCGTAGTACATCCACACGCTTGTGGACGCTCCAAAACGTTCATCAGATGGCCATCTGATGAACAAGCGGCAGGCATCGTTACTGTTCGATGCTGCCAGTTTACCCGAGGTTCGTACCTTCTGAGCCACGGTATTCCAAGGATGACATCAAATTTGTCATCCAAATCCAATACGATAAAGTCATCGTCATATTGGGTATTTTCTAGCGTATAGTGGATCTTCACTATACGCTTCATGACGGTTACGGATGCGCCTGTCGCAAGACGTACCGTCATCCTCGTAGGAGGTGTGTCACATTCACTGAACTCAAAGTGACCATCTTCTAGCGATTGGCGTCGCACAAAATTGTTGGACGCCCCACAATCGACTAGAGCTCGAAGGGACAACTTATTCGTCACTTCGAGTTTCAAGGTAATGAGTGAGACCTCATTACCTAGAGCAGCAACGCACAACGTTTGTGTGTTGGGAGCAACCTTCATCAAGAGGCCTACAAATTCTCTTGACGTTGCTGGATCAGTAGGGTGCTCCGCACCTACTGATCCTGTCCGTTTTTTGACGGTCCATCCCGTTTGTTGCGTCTTTGCACCAACAGCGGACCCTCGTCCCTGCCCCTTTCTCATGGGTGGACGGTCACTACGCCCAGTGTCGCGAGACACTGGACGAGGGGCACTACACTCGTAAGCGTAGTGTCCTGTCTTTTGACATCTGTTGCATCTCTGCAACTTCTTGTAGTCTGTAGAGCGATCCTTCTCGCTCTCTACATAACAGAGTTCCATCGGCTCTGGACCTCCGTTGTCATATCGTCTCGGTTGACGATATGATGTCGAGCTGGCGCGAGCCTGTCTCAGACTGAAGTCTTCCTGTTCCGCAATGGAAATGGCTTGTTCTAGTGAATCTAGTTCAAGTCGGAACAGGTGAGTCTTGACGGGACCATCCGCAAGACCCTGCATGAACACCGAAACCAACGTGTGTTCATCCACCGGATTGGAACTTATACAACTCGTGAGATGTCGTATATGTTGAGCGTAAGCGTGCACATCACGCTTACCCTGCTTGAGCTTCAAGAGTTCAGTTCGAGCCCTGAACTCAGCTCTAGGCGGTTCAAACGTTTGTCTGAGCCGCGACTTGAAGACTTCCAACGACCCAAACGCATATGGGTCGTGCAACTTGAGCCCCAGTGCCCAAGTCTTGGCACTTCCTGCCAGATTTGACAGGGCAAATGCAACTTGCATATCCCCGTCGTCGATGCGACGCGCCCTTATGGCGTCATCCAATTCGACGAACCATCTCAAGAGGGAGTCCTCTTCGACCCCCCTATACTTTGAGATGTCAATCTTCAAAGTCTCGGGTCGACGCGAGTGCATCGACCCGCCAGCAGCAGCCTGCTGCTGTCTCAACAGTTCAAACTGTTGAGCACCCTGTTCTCTCAACAACTCTGCTTGTTGAGAACCTTGTTGGTGAAGCAAGGCTACTTTCTCGCGTTCAGCGCAAGTTCATTTTGAATGAACTTGGCGATAGTAGCATGTTGGGCATCTCTATTGAGAGCCTCTAGCATGACGCTAACAGCATGGATGCCCATGGTCGAACCCATTCGTTCAACCGCATCCCATTCGACATCGCTCAAATGGGAGTAGCCGTCACGCGTAGCGTGAAAGCTTTGGTCATCTTCATCATCCAACATATTCATGTTAGATGTGAACGTGGTCCTTGGACGGACTACGAAGTGCTGCCAGGTGTAACGGGGCACCCTGAAGCTTGTACTGGTGACAGTACAAGCTACTTATTCTGATGACAGAATAAGGCGGTGCCTCGTAACTTCACGTACACTCGTACGTGCAGAGGAAGACGGTAAGAAGAAGCGAGTACTTCGTTAAAGTAAAAAGTAGAACTGTATTTATAATAGTTAATGTCTGCAATAAATCACTATTTATCTTCATCTAACTATGTCTAAATACAAATGTGTAAATGAGTTATCTGCTCACCACTCATTGCGTGCGTCTGTCGTGGCGCGTCTTCGTTGGTTGATATAATGGCCTATATCAACCAATTAGGAACTACTTGTAAGTGCTACAGAATATTTGTCCTTATGACAATATTCTGAGAATATAACTCTTATAGTTATATTCTATTAACAATTTCTTATAAATTGTTATGTAACGATTCACCCCGTTACATCACCCCCCCTAACCATCAGTCACTTTAGTGACTGATTGACTAAATGGATACTCGTCCTAGATCATTTGGGACAGGGTTTGCACTTGTTGGTCCGCGTCCACTTCCCAACATTTCATCGCATGGTTAACAAGCCCATGCGATGCGCGAGCAAGGCCGCCGAGAGCGCGTCCGCACGTCTCTGTGCGGACGCCGAAGCAGAAACCACAGCAACTGATGTCTCATCGGTTGCTGAAGCGACCCAGCCTGTGTCACTTGGTGATGCAGACGCTGGTCATGAAGACACTCATGTCTTCACAGAGTATGAGCTCGGTGTCTCATACTCTCCTGATACGGAAGACGGATCCGTATCTACGGCGATCAAATCCAAGCCGCCTGCCAAGCGTGGCATGGACGATGCTTTGCGTCGCAGCATCTTTAATTCATCTGATGAATCAGATGAACCATCGCCGAAGCGAAGGCGCTCGAGGTCGCGAGACTCGGGCGCTAATAGTGGTGTCGGTTCTCCTATGGACACCACTTCACAGCGAGGTGCCAGTACTTCTGTCGGCACGTCGCAGGAAGAGCGGGACCGCAATGTGTTGCGTTTCGCTCCTGAGAAGAAGGCATGGATGCCTCCAAAATCCGTCATGGATCACTTGTCGGCGACGACGAGTGATCGTTATCGAAACGGTTGTTCGATTCGTCAAGGATCCATCACCTTGACCCCAGTGCGAAAAACTATCGCGCTGAACATGAATTCTTCATCGATGGTTTCTTTAGACATCGATGGTACAGTGGGAATCACAAACGTGATGGTCCCTCACTACTTCAGGCGTGGAACGCCTACATCCATAATCTCGAGGATGTAGGTCGTGACGCTTGGAACGACAAACTTATCAAAGCTCGTGATAAGTTTGACAAAGCGAACCCCGACAGGTGCACGCTACAAGCTGCATCGTCTGTCAAGGGAGAAAGGATTACCTTGCCTCTCTTGGGGAGACTCGTGCCCATGTTGTGTGAACAACTCTGCACGAGCACCTAAGGAGGATTACCTCCTTACCAGCCCGTGGTGGCGCGTACGTGTCTCTACTGAGATGTACGAAGGGATTGACAACCTGAAATCCCTTTACGACCGTGCCGGGAAGACTTTCTCCGGCGGTCCTTCTGCGGCACAGGATGTGTCGCGTCGTACTGCTCGACCAGACCCAGTACGTCAACCATCAATTGAGAGCGGGGCTCCCAAGAATCCCAGGACGGGGGATAGCCGCGCCACCGGACGAGGTAACTCGTCCGACGTCCGTTCACGTCGCGGTGGTTCAACAGCTGCTCTACTAGATAGCGCTGGCCACCGCGAGAGTCCTCTAATGGAGGTGGAGGAGGAGGAAAGACGCTCTCCACACGATCATGTGGATCGGTGTGTTCCCGAGAGCTTCTTTGATCGCGTAACGCAAGGGTTACGCGACGATCTCGAGCATGAGCGGAATAGGCGTCTCCAAATGGCGGACACTGCCTCGAAGCATCGAGCTGAGTTTGCCTTTGCTCAGCTTGAGAACGAGAGATCTCTGACATCTCTTCGTGACGAGCTAAGGGTAGCTCGTGGGATTGCTGATCGGTCTCGGGATGAGATAGCTGCTCTTCAGACCCTTGTTGATGCCCACCATCGGGAGCACAAGGCTCTCTGCGAGATGCTTGAGCGCAAGGGCGTTCTTCATCGGAAGAAGCAGCGTACTGATGGTACGGCTTAAGCCGACCAACGTAAAACGTGGGATGCGTTCGCATCTTACGTGGTAACTCGATCGTGTATGCATTGCCTAGGCGGTGCAATACACGAAATGGGCCGATGTACTTGGGTAGTAGTTTACTGCTACCCAAGTTAGTCACTACATGCTTTGGTAGATTAACCGTAGACAGTAGGACTAAGCCACCTTTATTAAATAAAAGAGTGTTTGCCCTTCCATTCTTGTCAGCGTTTTGCTTTTGCTTATCCACCGCTTCGGCGATGGAGTCTTGCACAAAACGGACTACCGTTTCACGAGCCAGTATGAACTCATCTGATGACTCGTTAGCTTCAGTGTGCTGTGAGCGCACTGCAGCAACATCAACCTTTTCTTCAGTGAGGGCTTCCGCACTCTCACTGGCATCATCTTCTTCGATATCGATGTTATCGATATCGGCATCAAACGCAATGACTTCTTCGTCAGAGCGTGATGAGCGTGAACCAATTCGGTTTTTGCTCGCGCGAGTCCCTCCCCCCCCTTAAACCAGAGTTACACTCTAGTAAGGTGGGTACACGTGGATGGCGCAAGCCATTCACGTTAAACGGCGTATGTGTCGTGGACGCATGCACCGAGTTGTTGATGGCAAACTCTACCATTGGCAAAAACTCACTCCAACTCTTAAAGGAGTGTACGTATCCTCGAAGGATCTCTTCAAGGACACGATTGGCACGTTCCGTCTGACCATCTGTCTCTGGATGATCAGATGTCGACATCTTCAAGCGCGTTCCGAGTGATTTGAACACGGAACGCCAGAAATCAGCAGTGAATCGTGGATCTCTGTCTGATACAAGTTCACGGGGCAACCCATGAAGTCGGAAGCTGGTGTCGGTAAGGACACAAGCGTAGTCACTTGCCGTGATTGACTCTAGTACCGTCAAAATGGTGTACCATTTTGCTGAATTTGTCAACAAATACGAGAATACCCGTATTCTTGCGTGCGTCTTTGGGTAACCCGAAGACAAAATCTATTGAGATGGATTCCCAGCACTCAGCCGGAGCCGGTAGAGGCTGTAAAGGTGCACGCAGTGAAGGACTTGACTTCACTCGTTGACAGACTTCGCATGCGCGAACACACTTTCGCACAAACTGATACTGGCGGGGCCAGTAAAAGTATCGACTCACCGTGAGATATGTTTTCTCCCGGCCACGATGTCCTCCAATAGGAGCATCGTGATACTCGAACATGATCCGCAAACGCAGATCAGTATCATCTGGAATGACAACACGTGGTGTGTCACCAGAAACAGCTGTATAGTACAGTAAACCGTTGCGAGTAGTGTATCGATCTGATGCAGATCGATACGCAGACGACAATCGTTTCAACGATTCTCGAGATGGTTGGGAGAGATGTGTCAACAACTTCACTATCTCACCATCTTGGGCGTATGCCCGCCTCACATCATCATACAACGTTGTAGATGGGACTGAGGACGTCATAACCGCAACAGTGACTGTCTCACTGTTGGGTTTCGCGACTGTTTCAAAGTCGGGACGACGTGAGAGTGCATCAGCAACGACATTAAGTCGTCCTGGTTTGTACTCGACCGTAAAGTTGTATTCCGCAAAGAATGACAACGATCGCGCCATTCGTTGTGAAAGGTGCGGGCTGTTCACTGCCGTGCGTAATGACGCATGGTCAGTGTAAACAACGAAGGGTCTATCTCCTAATAGATAGACTCTGAACTTCGCGAGTGCATACTTCATGGCAAGGAGTTCCTTGTCATGCACTGGATAGTTCCGCTCAGCTGGTTGCAGCTGACGCGACTGATAGCAGACGACGCGTTCAACGCCTTCTAGGTCGTACTGCATTAATGCACAGCCGATTGCGAAATCGCTGGCATCACAGACCACATGAAATGGCCTGTCCTGATCGGCTATTGCTAGGACTGGGGATTGTATCAAGCTCTGCTTGATACCCTCAAAGGAGCGCTGACATTCAGCGTTCCATAACCACCTCTCGTTCTTTTTCAACAAACGAGAGAGGTGTACAGTCATCTCGGCGTAATTGCGTGAATACTTATGCAAATACGCCGCTAGCCCAAGGAATTTTCGAAGACCTTTGACATCGACCGGCACAGGCCAGTCGGTGATCGCCTTGATCTTTTCGGGATCAGGACGTACACCGTTCTTACCAACGATGCACCCAAGAAGTGGTATTTCGCTTGCTGCAAATATACACTTCTTGAGGTTTGCATACAATTGATGCTTTCGCATGATTGTAAGAACCTGTCGGACGTGGTACCTGTGAACCTCAACGTCCGACTTTCCATCCATAGCTCGACTATGGATGAATACGTCATCGAAATAAATCGGCGCGAATTCTCGTACTGGTCTCAACAGATGTGTATCACATCTGTTGAACGTGGCAGGGGCATTACTAAGCCCTTGTGGCATTACTAGCCATTCACAGAGCATGCCGCTAGGCGTGCTAACTGCGGTATAGGGTATTTCCCGTTCCCGCATAAGGATTTGATAGAAGCCATCCATCAAATCCATGGACGAAAAGATGGTACTCTTTGACATACCATCAATGATTACGTCCTTCTTCGGTATCGGCCTCTGAGCCGGTACCGTTGCAGCGTTCAATTTGTTGAACGCGTGCGCTATCCGCCACCCTCCTGTTGCTTTTCGCACACAGAAGGTCGGAGAGCTATGTGGGGAAGTTGATTCCCTCAAATGGCCCGCAGCTAAACGATCGGCAAAGAACTTGTCGATCGCAAGTACTTGTTCACGGGGCAGTGGCCACTCCTTCATGACACAGTACTTCGAGCCTGGTTTAAGCTCGACCTCGTGTCGAATACCTTTATCCTTCGGTAATTCGCACGGAACAGTTTCAGGGAATACATCCTTGAATTCAACCAAATCTTCATAGAGAGAATTTGTCTTGAGCGATTCCCACGATTGGGAATCATATCGCTCAATTCGTGTCTTTTCATCTAGGACACTCTCGTCCATAGATGAACTACTGAGAACTCTCTCGTTCTCAGTAAACACTGTTGCTGACCTTATGTCGGTTACACACTCGTCGTCAGCGACGAGTATGCAGATCTGCTTGACTTTGCCACTACGCAGATCACGCAAGAACCTTTTATGTTCGAGCGTTGGCAACTGAGTGATCTCCGAAGTTTACTTCGGAGGCGCAATCAGATCAAGTGTATAAGCGCCTACACATGATCCGTTATTGACTATGACATTCAATGTCTCTGTCATTTCCTGGGGACTTATTCCCTCAGGCTTCGAAGGACTTATTCCTTCGTCTTCCCGGGGACTTATTCCCGCGGGTTTCGGGGAACTTATTTCCGCCGTATTTGCAATATCGGGACTTATTCCCTTAATTTCCTCTAGCTGTGGTTGCGCAACCACAGCGAGATCCTCTACGAAAGACTCTCCAGTCGATCTAGGATTATCGTTTCGCTTAACCTGAGCGATCGATTGTTTCTCTTCTGGATGTTCCCCGCTAGGGATACATCTTTGTCCCAGTCCACCCGACTTATTCGAGTGGTGGACCTTCGGCGCAGCCTGTGTTTCCTCACAGCCGCCGGAACTTTGCTCCGAAGTGTAACCGTTTGGTACACTAAGGTTTTGTGCAGTCGTACTAACGACCGTACCACAAGTGAGGCCATCGCACTCACTCGTAGTACATCCACACGCTTGTGGACGCTCCAAAACGTTCATCAGATGGCCATCTGATGAACAAGCGGCAGGCATCGTTACTGTCCGATGTTGCCAGTTTACCCGAGGTTCGTACCTTCTGAGCCACGGTATTCCAAGGATGACATCAAATTTGTCATCCAAATCCAATACGATAAAGTCATCGTCATATTGGGTATTTTCTAGCGTATAGTGGATCTTCACTATACGCTTCATGACGGTTACGGATGCGCCTGTCGCAAGACGTACCGTCATCCTCGTAGGAGGTGTGTCACATTCACTGAACTCAAAGTGACCATCTTCTAGCGATTGGCGTCGCACAAAATTGTTGGACGCCCCACAATCGACTAGAGCTCGAAGGGACAACTTATTCGTCACTTCGAGTTTCAAGGTAATGAGTGAGACCTCATTACCTAGAGCAGCAACGCACAACGTTTGTGTGTTGGGAGCAACCTTCATCAAGAGGCCTACAAATTCTCTTGACGTTGCTGGATCAGTAGGGTGCTCCGCACCTACTGATCCTGTCCGTTTTTTGACGGTCCATCCCGTTTGTTGCGTCTTTGCACCAACAGCGGACCCTCGTCCCTGCCCCTTTCTCATGGGTGGACGGTCACTACGCCCAGTGTCGCGAGACACTGGACGAGGGGCACTACACTCGTAAGCGTAGTGTCCTGTCTTTTGACATCTGTTGCATCTCTGCAACTTCTTGTAGTCTGTAGAGCGATCCTTCTCGCTCTCTACATAACAGAGTTCCATCGGCTCTGGACCTCCGTTGTCATATCGTCTCGGTTGACGATATGATGTCGAGCTGGCGCGAGCCTGTCTCAGACTGAAGTCTTCCTGTTCCGCAATGGAAATGGCTTGTTCTAGTGAATCTAGTTCAAGTCGGAACAGGTGAGTCTTGACGGGACCATCCGCAAGACCCTGCATGAACACCGAAACCAACGTGTGTTCATCCACCGGATTGGAACTTATACAACTCGTGAGATGTCGTATATGTTGAGCGTAAGCGTGCACATCACGCTTACCCTGCTTGAGCTTCAAGAGTTCGGTTCGAGCCCTGAACTCAGCTCTAGGCGGTTCAAACGTTTGTCTGAGCCGCGACTTGAAGACTTCCAACGACCCAAACGCATATGGGTCGTGCAACTTGAGCCCCAGTGCCCAAGTCTTGGCACTTCCTGCCAGATTTGACAGGGCAAATGCAACTTGCATATCCCCGTCGTCGATGCGACGCGCCCTTATGGCGTCATCCAATTCGACGAACCATCTCAAGAGGGAGTCCTCTTCGACTCCCCTATACTTTGAGATGTCAATCTTCAAAGTCTCGGGTCGACGCGAGTGCATCGACCCGCCAGCAGCAGCCTGCTGCTGTCTCAACAGTTCAAACTGTTGAGCACCCTGTTCTCTCAACAACTCTGCTTGTTGAGAACCTTGTTGGTGAAGCAAGGCTACTTTCTCGCGTTCGGCGTCAAGTTCATTTTGAATGAACTTGGCGATAGTAGCATGTTGGGCATCTCTATTGAGAGCCTCTAGCATGACGCTAACAGCATGGATGCCCATTGTTGAACCCATCCGCTCAACCGCATCCCATTCGACATCGCTCAAATGGGAGTAGCCGTCACGCGTAGCGTGAAAGCTTTGGTCATCTTCATCATCCAACATATTCATGTTAGATGTGAATGTGGTCCTTGGACGGAATACGAAGTGCTACCAGGTGTAACGGGGCACCCTGAAGCTTGTACTGGTGACAGTACAAGCTACTTATTCTGATGACAGAATAAGGCGGTGCCTCGTAACTTCACGTACACTCGTACGTGCAGAGGAAGACGGTAAGAAGAAGCGAGTACTTGGTTAAAGTAAAAAGTAGAACTGTATTTATCATAGTTAATGTCTGTTAATAAATCAATATTTATCTTCATCTAACTATGTCTAAATACAAATGTGTAAATCAACTATCTGCTCACCACTCATTGCGTGCGTCTGTCGTGGCGCGTCTTCGCGGTTGATAGAATGGCCTATATCAACCAATTAGGAACTACTTGTAAGTGCTACAGAATATTTGTCCTTATGACAATATTCTGAGAATATAACTCTTATAGTTATATTCTATTAACAATTTCTTATAAATTGTTATGTAACGATTCACCCCGTTACAGTGATGACTTTTTAATCTGTTAGGTATGGTATTGTCCTTGGTGTATTTGTTGTCCGTATTCCCTGTCGCCTTCAGCGCTCGATACATCCTTTTGAAAAAATAGTCGACAGGTACCTGGCAGCAATTTCAACAACCAGACTTTGTTACTTGCATATCTTAAAGAACTGGTGATAAAACAGTTAAAAAATGCATACGTGAAGTTGTTGGAAGGCGCCAGCTGTGACGCATTCTTCGATTTTCGTGCCTGTGCAAAATACTTTTGCTACCGCAGAGTACATCACTCTAAAACCAACGATGGTGTCTTGAATTGACTGTAAATGGCAAAAAAGACGGAAGACTTGACGAACCTAAAGTTCAAACAGTCGTGGAGTCCGTTGAAAGATGTGACTCGCAAAATGCCTCCCATGCGATACCACCACACAAGGAATTATCGCAGATGTTTAAAACTAAACCCATAACGATCGTACTGGTTTTGAAAGTGATATGCATTTCAAAGGAGCTGTCGAAAAGACTGAAATACTTTTGTCATGTAGATTGTTGAATAATTATGCAGCATCGGT
The DNA here is from genome assembly GCA_921007115.2 of Peronospora matthiolae. NCBI lineage: Eukaryota > Oomycota > Peronosporomycetes > Peronosporales > Peronosporaceae > Peronospora > Peronospora matthiolae. The sequence goes on along the minus strand of CAKLBY020000227.1, from coordinate 1,698,844 downwards.
AGATTTCGAGAGTGTGTAGGATCAGACACGCCACGCTTTTATTCCCTTGGATGTGTAACGTGGTCACACTAGCCTCGGCTAACTTGGTTGGAGACCTCATATATGTGATTTAGGAGACAAGTGTGGCCTCAGATTTTAGATCAATAGAGAATACTGATTAGTCGGTATTCTCTGAGTTACGGTACTTAACGTGTGCGTACTTTGTGCCTTCTTCATTTGACGACTGAGTGATGTGCCAATTATCCATTTAGCTCGAATACTGGTATTTGTATTTGTTCTAGTTTAGTAGAATATAGGGCACTTAAAGTAGATTTTTCCTTGATATAAAATCTAAATAAATTTATTTCTCACTTTGAGCAAAAGTCCGTGAGCTCCCCCCCTTCCGCACGTTGCGCTTGACAGTTCCTTAGAACTGTCTTGAATTAGAGAGTCCTTAGACTCCTGTATTCTTCTTGCACATAGTTCGTGTAGTTCCTTAGAACTACAGTGGTCTGAGCTAATAGCTCATAAAGTCCGCGCTAGTTCCGTAGAACTAGTCGAATCTTTAAATTGATACATTAGTTCTTTAGAACAAATCTGCTGCTAGCCTTCACAACTAATTTGACTGTTAGCCGTAAGCCTCTGGATCAACCCGTAAAGTCTTCCTCCGACTTTAAAGCTGTGTTAGCTCCGCTACAGGATGTGTTGGAGCACTTAGACAGCATGTAAAACAAAGGAAAGCCACGCAGTGCCATTACTAAGATTATTACGTTAAGGCGCCGTGCCATATTTCTCAGAGTCATCCTACAGAGCATGCGGAAGACATGGTGGACGTCAACATAAACACCGGGACGTCTTCTTTTTTTTACCTCGGGCACGGAAAGCTTCTTCGGACAATAATCCAGGCAGTTTGATGGAATATTTAGCTCACTGTCAGAATTTTGCGTTCATCGGGGCCATACTGTTTCCCATCGCTATATTCTGCAACCACCCTATTCAATGGTGATCAACTAATGCTGGAATTAGCCAGGCATCAGTTTATGTATCTGAGCAAGCAGGTAACTGCTGTCCAGTACACTCCAAATATCTATCACATTTAGAATGACAGTCTATGTGCGAAACTGGTGAGTGCCATGACCAATGACAATAGCATGCTTTCGTCGCCTCTACGACAATCGTGTGGCGGAATCCCTCATCTTATCTGAAGCCTTTTAACCCGGGCTATCGAGAGAACCGATTCGCAGGTACACGATATCATTCTAGCGAGCTCACGGTACAACGTACAGTTACGGCTGCATGATCCGATTGAAGAGATGAAATTCACGTGATCGCAGGCCACGGCTCCGGTGTTAGTCAGTCTGGAGGCAGAGATGTTGTAATTGCACTGTGTACGTACTTGAGACCATTGCGTGAGTATGTATAAAACAAAACTAAACATAGAGTTTAGGTACTTTATTACGACCTATCAGAGTGAGTCTTAGGGAGATGATTTACTCAAACAGTGTGTACGACGCCGTTAGCACCCATACGCAGCAAAAAGACTTTCCTGTTTTGTTTTCTAAGTTGGTGACGTGCATAAATCGGATCGTTAGGGGCTCGTGATAAGTGCCGTTTAGATATTCTCTGAAACCCTTTTTATTAAGTTTTTCGGCCATAATGGTATCAAATTATAATTTAAGCCGCTTTAACGGCATTGTGCATGATAGCTATATTTTAGTATGCAGTGTCAGGTCCCAGCATATACACTTTATTAGGGGTGGCACATTGTTAAAAAGGGTCTACTCAGTCTTGGTGCAACACCTTATGATGTTGATTCGTTGGAATTGTAGCAAAACCAAATTAATACATCGGGCACTCATCATCATTGAAACAGATGTAATTACGAAAAAATCGTTCTTTTCTTGTTGGAGTATTACCAGAGCGGCTATTACGAGTCATTAAAGAAGTCAGTAAAATCTTGGTAAGTAAGCAACTTGAAGATAGCAATTTAGTTTGCGAACTAAGGATTTCCATCGAATTTAAGTATCAAAATGCCATTAAGCATAGCTACTCTTCTGTAGGCTTCACATGTAAAGGGCTACCCGGTTTCATGATACTGACACCAAACGTTGTCAATATGGAGATTGTATAGCATGACAATTCCCTGCCAATACTATCAAAGATGAATGATTTTGAAGGAATAGTATTCCCTTGTAGGATAATGTTCATGCGCTGCTCCAAGATTGGTTGATAAAGACATATCAATTAAGGTTACCACCAATCGCTTCTAGACGTGCGTAATGAGTGGTGAGCAGGTTGTCGTCATACGACGACGTAGTCTAATACAGTTAGATAAAGACTGAAGTTATACTGATAGCTTAATTATTTTATATGCAGTTCTCTTTTTACCCTTTACTCAAACCAGCTGTTAGAGTAGATTAGCTTCCTCTGCACGTACTAGTGTACGTGAAGTTTCGCGGCACCCCAAACAAAGAGTGCCCCGTTACACCTGGTAGCACTTCGTTGTCCGTCCAACGACTACTTAGTGTCCGCTTAACATGAACATGTTGGACGTAGAAAACGACAGCTTTCACGTCACACGTGAAGGCTTCTCCGATCTGAGTGACTCAGAAGGGTAGATAGTCGGCCGCATGAGTGTGCTCATGGGCGATCCCGCCATCAGTGGCATGTTGGAGTCTCTACGTAGAGACCAGCAACATGGTGCGATCAACAAATTCCTACAAGGGGAACTTGCCTTCGAACGACAGAAGATAGCCTTGCTACAGCAGCAAGTCTCTCATCAGTTGATGGGCGGGCCGACGCACATGCGTCGACCCAAAACCTTGAAAATTCGTATGTCAAGGTACAAGGGATCCGATGAAGATTCCTTTCTTAGATGGCTCGTCGAGTTAGACGACGCCATCAGAGCCCGTCACATCGAGGGTGACGAGATGCAAGTCACCTTCGCCCTATCAAATTTGACAGGATGAGCAAAGACTTGGGCCTTAGGGCTCAAGCTCACGATCCAAACGTATTTGAGTCGTTGGAGATCTTGAAGTCTCGGCTCAGAGAAACGTTTGAGCCGCCACGAGCCAAGTTCAGAGCACGCTCTGCACTCCTAAAGGCTCAAGCAAGGCAAGCGTGATGTGCATGCTTACGCACAACACCTACGCTACCTTGCGAGTAGATTCACGGAGAATTATGTTGATGAGCACACGCTAATCAACGTGTTCATCTACGGCCCTGTAGATGGACCTGTGAAGACCTACATGTTCCGAGAGGACTTCCATACGCTGGAAAAGGTGATTGCGTATGCGGAACAAGTAGACTTTGGCCTGAGACAGTCTCAGGATAATTCGTCAAACTATCGTCCATCGAGACGACAGGAGCAGGAGGTCCCGAACCAATGAAACTCTGTTACATCGAGATCGAGAACTCTCGCTCTCTGAGTCACATGTGAACAGCAAGATGCTATCGCTGTCAGAAGATAGGGCACTAAGCTCATGAGTGTAGTATTCTAAGTACTGCATCATGTCCAAAGACAGGACGCGATGACTGCCGTTGGCCTAGGAAAGGTCCAAGGCGTGGGTCCGATCATGTCGCTAAACCGCGACAGCAAGTCAGACCGCCATAAAAACGGTCCGGGTCAGTAGGGGCGGAGCACCCTGCTGATCCAGCAACGTCAAGAGAATTTGCAGGACTCTCGATTAAGATTGCTCCCGACACACATTCGCTGTGTGCTACTACCACTAGTGATGAGGTGTCTCATATCACTTTAAAGATCGAGGTGACAAGTGGAATGTCATTTCGCGTACTAGTTGACTGTGGGGCGTCGAACAAATTTAGTCGACGCCAGTCGCTAGAAGATTGTAGACTTAAATTTGTTAAGCAAAAGTTCCTTCCAACGAGGATGACGGTGTGAATCGCAACAGGCGCCTCCTCAACAGTGAACAAACGTGTAGTGTGAATCCACTACACGCTAGAACGAAAGCAAAACGATGATGAATTGTTCGTACTGGATCTGGATGACAAATTTGATGTCATCCTCGGTCTGCCATGGCTTCAAAAATACCATTCAAGGGTTAGCTGACAGCATCGATCCGTGAAAATGCCTGCCGTTTGTTCACTAAATGGCCATCTAGTGAACGTCTTGGAGCGTCCACAAGCGTGTGGATGTATTACGATTAAGTGCGATGGCCTCGCTTGTGGTACGGTCGTTAGTACGACTGCACAAGATCACAGTGTAGAAGGCCACTACAATGTGGAACCAGCTTCCGGCACCTGTGTAGAGACACAGGCTGCGCCGAAGGTTCACCATTCCAAGAGATCGAGTGGACTTAAACACAGATGCACACCACGAAGGGTGCATCCGAGAAGCAAGATTAGTGTTGTTCATCCTGAACAACACGTTGAAGCAATATCGACTATCATAAAGTCGATCGTTTGTCGAATGTTGCAAGATCGACTATCATGGAGTCGATCATAGAGCAAGACACGTTGAAGCAAGATCGACTATCATAGCGTCGATCGTAGATCAAGCCCGATCGACTGAAAGAGAGTCGATCGAAGAGGACGTGAAGTGGTAGTGCACCCACAGTCGGTACATGTACTGGAAGAAAGTTCCAGCGTCTCCAAGAGTGATAACTCCCAAGAGAGTTATGTTGAGGGTGTGGATCCCCAACCACCTGCAGATGAGTTTTCCCAGGAAATCACCGAGACAGTTAATGTCTTGGTGAATAAAGGATCAAGTGTAGGCGCTTATACACTTGATCTGGTCACGCCCCCGAAGTCATTTTCGGAGGTAGTCAAGCTGCCAACGATAGAATCTAAAAGATTCTTGCGAGATCTGCGTAGTGACAAGATCAAACAGATCTGCGTACTCGTCACAGAGTACGAGTACGTCGCCGATATTCGGTCGGCTCATGTGTTTGCTGAGAACGAATAGATTCTTAGTAGCTCATCTATGGCCGAGAGTGTCCTCGATGAGAAGACCCGGATTGGTCGTGACACGTCTCAATCTTGGGAGTCTTTGAAGACAAATTCTTTGTATAAGGATTTGGTCGAATTCAGGGATGTTTTCCCCGAATCCGTGCCATGCGAGCTGCCCGAGGACAAAGGTACTCGGCATGAGATCGAACTAAAACCCGGTTTGAAGTACTGGTCATGAAGCAGTGGACACTGCCTCGTGAACAGGTCACAGCGGTCGACAAATTCTTTGCCGATCGCTTAGCGGCTGGTCAAGTGAGATAATTAACATTTCCACACAGCTCTCCGACCTTCTGTGTGCGAAAGGCCACAGGAGGTTGGCGAATAGTGCACGCGTTCAACAAATTGAACGCTGCAACGGTACCGGCTCAGACGCCGACATCGATGAAGGACGAAATCACTGATGGTATGTCAAAGAGTACCATCTTTTCGTCCATAGATCTGATGGATGGATTCTATCAGATCCTTATGTGTAAGCGGGACATCCCGTACACACAGTAATCCCCCCAGTGGTATGCTCTGTGAATGGCTAGTGATGCCACAGGGGCTATGTAAAGTCCCTGCAACGTTCAACAGATGTGTTACAAATAAATTGCGATCGGTGCGCGATTTCCCACCGAGTTACTTTGACGATGTCTGCGTCCATATCCGGACTTTGTATGGAAAGACGGACGTGGATGTTCATAGAACCCACGTCGGGGAGGTTCTTACACTTATGCGTGAGCGCAAGTTAAGAAGTGTATATTCGCAGCGAACGAAATACCACTTCTTGGCTGCATCGTGGGTAAATACAGCGTACGCCCTTATCCAGAAAAGATCAAGGCGATTAGCGACTGGCCTGTGCCAGTCGACGTCAAGGGACTTCGAAAGTTCCTTGGCTTAGCGGAGTGCTTGCACAAGTACTCGCGCAACTACGCCAAGATGACCGTTCATCTCTCTCGTCTGCTAAAAAAACGAGAGGTGGTCATGGAGTGCTGAGTGTCAGCCCTCCTTAGAAGGTACCAAGAAAAGCTTGATACAATCTCCTGTGTTAGCGATTGCAGACCAGGACAGACCATTTAATGCGGTCTGTGACGCCAGCGATTTTGCAATCGGCTGCGCGTTGATGCAGTACGACTCAGACGGTGTTGAGCGCGTTGTCTGTTATCAATCGCGTCAGCTGCAAGCAGCTGAGCGTAAATACTGAGTACAAGAAAATGAATTGCTTGCCATAAAATATGCACTGGCTAAGTTTCGGGTATATCGCTTAGAAGATAGGCCCTTCATCGTTTATACCGACCATGTGTCGTTACGCACGGCCGTAAACAGTCCACACCTCTTGCAACGAATGGCGAGGTGGCTGTCTTTTTTCGCGGAGTACAACTTTTCCTTCGAGTGTACATCAGGACGGCTTAATGTCGTCGCTGATGCTCTTTCGCGTCGGCCCGATTTCGAGCCGATTGCTCAACACAACAGTAAGGGTGATCCCACTGTAGCGACACTCACAATGAGTGTCCTGTCGTCGAATCTGCTCGACGACGTGCGGAAAGCAAACGCATAAAAAGAGTCCCTTCTGCGATTAAAGGGTTACGTGTCTAATCATGCAGTCAAGCTTTGAAAAGCTTGTCGTCTCAATACCGCTCTTTAACCGAACGTTATTTTTTTTCGGTTCGTGATATATTGCTGTACTATACAGCAGTCAACGGCGACACACCTCGTGTCGTCGTTTCCGCTCATGATGATTTGCGATTGCGCATCGTGTATGAGTGTCACGATGCCCCAACAAGTGGGTACCGCGGTAGAGAAAAGACTTACTCCACGGTAAGTCGTGACTTCTACTGGCCCCGCCAGTATGATTTTGTGCGCAAATACATTCGCGCTTGCAAAGTTTGTCAACAGGTGAAGCCTAGTCCTTCATCCCGTGCACCCTTGCAGCCTCTACCGATTCCGGCAAAGTGCTGGCAGTCCGAATCGATGGAGTTCGTCTTTGGATTTCCTGAAGACGCTCACAAGAATACTGGCATTCTTGTGTTTGTTGATCGGTTCAGCAAGCCGGTACATCTTGTTGTTGTACAGGAGTCAATCACAGCCCAGGGTTGTGCTCGTGTATTCATCGATACGATCTTCCGACTTCACGTGTGACCCCGTGAACTCTTGTCTGATAGGGACCCCCGCTATACAGCGGAGTTCAGGAAATCCGTGTTCCGTTCACTTGGAACACGTTTGACGATGTCAACTTCTGACCATCCCGAAACAGATGGTCAAACGGAACGCGTCAACCGCGTTCTCGAAGAGATACTTCGAGGGTATGTCCACTCGTTTACGAGCTGGAGTGAGTTCTTGACGATGGCGGAATTCGTAATCAGCAACTCGGTGCACGCGTCTACAACGCATACACCGTTCTTTGTGAATGGCCTACGCCATCCACGTTTACCCACCTTCCTAGAGTGTGACTCTAGTTTAAGGGAGGGGGTGGACTCACTCGATTAAAACCCGGTCTGGTTCTTGCTCATCACACGTCGAAAATGATGTCGACATGATGGATGCCGGTGTCGATGCGATCGATATCGATGATGACGACGCTGGCATATTCAGCATCGCCAATGACCTCCAAAGTGAGGACGATGACACCCTCACTGGTGAAGACAACATCCTTTCAGCAGTGAACACGAAGCGCACTGCTGTTGATAAGGATGAATCAGCAGAGGAATTTCTGCTGACTCGCGAAGCGGTTGTCCGCTTTGTTCAAGTTTCTATTGCAGATGCACGAGACAGACAGAAGAGAAACACAGACAAACATGGAAGAGCAAATGTTCTTTCATTTGATGAAGGAGACCTAGTTTTACTGTATACAGTAAACCTACCGAAACATGCGGTGACAAACGTGGGCAGCAGTAAATTAATGCCCAAGTACATTGGTCCATTTCGTGTGTTGCGCCGAATGGGCAACGCATACACGATTGAACTGCCCCGTAAGATGCGCACGCATCCTACGTTGTACATCGGTCGTCTCCGCCCGTACTATCAGCAAGAGCCCGTTTCGAGATGCGAAGAACACCTCCACAGTCGAGAGCCGAGACCACCTTCGAGTGGTCCCGTTTCAACGAACCAGTCTGGTCGACTAGCGAAGCGACCTGTTCACGCAGCTCAGCGATGTCTCGAAGAGCTGCAGCCAGATCATCACGAAGAAAACGAGTCGAACGTTCGTTCTCAAGTTTCGCGAACAAAAAAGCAGCACGATCTTCCGAACGATCGTGCGTTAGGAAATTACAATTATTCTTCACGAGATCCTCAAGCCCATAACACCGAGATTGTTCATGAGCCAGGTCATCTTGCAGTTGTTCCGTTACACGGTTCAGCTCTTGAACATCAAGCTGATCCGACCCTCGAGCCGGATCAGGTGTTCCCACCGCCATCACATACTTTGGTGGACTCAAGCGGTCGTCAACGCTTCCTAATGGAGCGAATTTTGAACCACCGGGATGTGAATGTCGTCCGGACGAGTTACCTCGTCCGCTGGCGTGGCTATCCGCCGGCGTGGGACAGCTGGGAGCCTCGTGCCCAGCTGATTATTGATGTCCTTGGTCTCGTCAAGCAGCATGACGAGACTCACCCGCTGTGTTTGAAGAAGGTCCGTCGGAAAACGACCTCCCCGAACGCGAGTACAGGGATTGCAAAGTGTCGATCCCTTCGGCCATCTCGGAGGAGATGCGCGCCCTCCAGTAGGGATCATTAGGAGGGTAGGCCTCCCTAGGGGCACGGTTCGAGTTGTCCAGGCAACCTGGACACGAATCACCCCACGAGAGACAGGGCAATCCTGCCTCTCTTGAAATCCGGTGCAACCTGTATTGCGTCCCGACTGGATTGCGTTTCTCAAACCTGATGCGAGATGCATCAAGTTTACCGAGCCAGGCCTCACGGCCAATGTACTCGATGTTATGGATGAAGGCGTTTTATCCTTGCACCAAGGCCTTACCGTCTCGATCACGGTTGCCGATTTACCACCGATGTTTGAAAAAGACATCGGTGAAGAAATCTTCCTCAGCACGGATAGTTACCGTGCTGTAATTAGGAGGACAGATCCTACTACAGTCAAACAACGGGATTCGATCCCGTTCGGTGGTCATTCCGGCCACTCGATCTAACTCTTTGGATGGCGGCATCCATGGAGACTACACTTGAGGAGCGTAGCGCAGGACATTTTGGTCCTGGCCTCTTGATTGGTGTCAGCATGAGCACTGACACCAGTAGCAGCTCGATACCTTGAGTTACTTCGCTCGTGGTGATGTATAGGGGCATCACCATGATCACCACGCGTCCTATCGTCGGATGGACCTGTGTGAGACGAGGGTCCGTCAGAAGAATGGCTCGGTCCGAAGATCTCGGATACGATGCCGCCACGTTCCACAAAGCCAGTCAACCTGGCTCTTGCAGCGTCCGCCCCAGATGATCCGGACGCGTGAGGTGTCGTCTTCGAGTCGGATGCATCATCCGAATCGCCCGATAGATAGGCTATGTCGCGGACTCATATACATTGCGTTTCGCAGCCGCAGACGCAGCGGATGTACCTGTCGCACGTGGTGACTCACCACGTAGTTTGTTCACAACAACAGGCGACAAATCACCTGCTGCTAAAGCAAGAGAAGAACTCTCTTCGGCTGCACGCATGCGTGTAGTCGCCTTTCTTGCTTCTGGAGTAGCAACTCACTTGGGTTTCGAAACCATGCGTTGGATTGACAAATAAATGGAATTTGACCAACAAGTTCGCCCCTTCTCAGAGTGATCCAACGGTGGTCACCCTGTCCCAATTAATTCTATTCAATCAACGGGTGATTGATGGTTTGGGGGGGTGATGTAACGGGGTAGCCCGTTACATGGTATTGACACCAAACGTTGTCAATAGGGAGATTGTCTAGCATGACAATTCCCTGCCAATATTATCCGAGATGGATGATTTTGAAGGAATAGTATTCCCTTGTAGGATAATGTTCATGCGCTGCTCCAAGATGGTTGACAAAGACGTATCAACTAAGGTTACCACCAATCGCTTCTAGATGCGCGTAATGAGTGGTGAGCAGGTTGTCGTCATACGACAATGTTGATTAGAATAGTTAGATAAAGACTGAAGTTATATTGATAGCTTAGCTAAATTAATCACAGTTCTCAATTTACCCTGTACTCAAACCAGCTGTTTGAGTAGATTAGCTTCCTCTGCACGTACTAGTATACGTGAAGTTTCGCGGCACCCCAAACAAAGAGTGCCCCGTTACGTGGCCTACTTGCGTGCATGGCATTCCACTGTCATATGTGTTGCCACTGGCTCGTAGCAACAACTGCTTGTTTGCCGTGTCAGACATGACACGAACACATTTACGGTAGCGTTTGAGCGGGCGCACATTCAGATGAGCAACAGCGACAGATTTTTATTCGTCTTGGAAGGCTGTGAGATACAGGACTCGAGCTTGAGGCCGTGATGAACGACTGCAGCTTGTCGTACACATTGGGAGGAGTAACCGTTCACTGGGCTATCACTCGACCTATACGTTCTTACAGAGCGCTCTAGCTTGAGCGCTAACTAGATACGAACGTTGTAGACTATTTGCGTGGTCTGCACGCCTTGATGTTCAAGCATCAATGCTGTGAATTGGGTCACGCCTACGACTTGTCTCGTAGGTCGATGTGCTAGAAGATCAATCATACTCAACGCCAACGGAAGTGCTATCGCTCGTCACTTTCCAAAAGCCACAAGACTTTTACTGTCACTAACCCATATACGTCGTCGCGGACCTTTGCCATGTTCAAAGACATTTCCAACTAGAATCCAGACGCAGAGAGGGCGTCGTCGATTGTTGCACGTGGTTCTATTGACCATCGGGCACTGACTGCTCATGTCGCGAGGGCCTGACATAAAACCGCGTCCATCACCAGCTTGATTCACCGCCTCGTGACTGCGTCGTCCCTTGATTTATGCGCACGCGAAGTTCGAGCCTCATCCTTCCTTTGCACTCAGTACCCCATTCCATCTCGTCGTTTGTATCGCGAGCCCGAAAATCATTTTCGAGGCGGAGCAAGACAAAGATCCAAGAGTCTCAATCAACCTGACAGCCGACACTGTCCAGCCGCGCCTTCTTCAGTCGAACTTCCCTCTCATTCCATAGTCACGTCTGTCTACGAGATCGAAGCGAGGTCGTGCACGAACGTTCCTACAACAGCTCGCGCCAGACTCTCATCGGGCTCTTTTTTACGTCAATCGATGACGGCGTCTCAAATATTCAACGACACGAGAGAGATTTCGTCCACGTTTGCAACCCCCGCTTTGCGTCAATTAATAAGGAGACTGAAGACCTTCGAACCTACACATTGCTCGAGCAGTAGGCAAGAAATCGTCCGAACTGACCGATCAAGCGGGAACTTCAACGATCTTTGAGAACGCGCCTGTGCCAGAACAGACCAGTCTGGACGCACTGTCGCAAACAGTTTCTCTCTGTCGTCTCTTCGTCGTAGGACGGAGGGCATCCTGGGGTACAGGATGCCTTGTAGATGAGCACTGTGGTGCAAAGATGCGTGGCCAAGAGAGAGAGCGACGAACGGACGTACCCATGTCGCGATCTCTAGCACGACGAGGAGGGTGGGGGTGAAGTCGATCGAGCACGATCGGTCGGTCGGTACGACCTGCTGCGATCTGGACGACCTGCACGAGTCCGTACAATCGTGTCGCGACGTTGTCGGACGAGACGCGGACACGACGTGCAGTCTCTGCTGGACCTCTGTCAGTCCCAATTGTACGATGCCTGTCTACTATTGTCAACGCGGCTGGCTACCTGCAGCAGCACCGAGAGAGACGCCTTGATTGCTGCTGTAAGTTACAGCCGGACGCACGCTTTTCCCGTAGCTCCTCGCCTACATCCAGCAGTCGTAGTAGTTATAGTAGGAAGTCGCTCAACCATCCGGCACGACTTGAATCCGCTGGTCAGACAAGAGGAAGTCAACACTGCCATCCCATGCCTCCTCGATACCTACCTTCTCAAGACCCTCTTCGGTCTCGAGATTGATGAATCACGCGCGCCCCTTCCTCCCCCCGCCCATCGTTTCTACTCATCATTGAGCGTGTCCCGCCTACCGATCAGTGAACCCGAAGCAGCTTCCCGTGCCAACCTCGATGACTGATCCATCCTCTAATCGCAGTCTCGCCTGCGCTCTTACTTCTCGAATCGCCTTGTGCCGTGACCATCCTCCTCCTCCTCCTCATCCCCATCATCCTCACCAATTGACCAACCTGACAGCACAGCACTAGTCGCCACACACATTCCCCTCGAGCTCGCTCCGATACCTCTCCATCCCCTTACAACCCCACCCACCCTCTAGCTCCATTCATGAGCCATCGGTTCCCCATTCAGTCCCTCCCGCCGCTCCAAGTGAGTGAGCTCGAGCACAAAGCATGCAAAGAGTTGATGCAGAAGCTACTGACCCACACGATCCGGGAGTTCGACTTCCACTCGTACCACAACAGCGGCATCGTCGATACGAGGCGGTGGAAACCACAGACGCATCGAGACGACATTGAGTTGTACCGAGAGCGAAAAGTTGGGGTTACCGGTGGCAGCGTCTTCAATGCCGCGCGTCGATGCCGCCTCGACCTCCCTCTCTTCGCCTCTACAGTCGAGATCTTAGCGTCCCCAACAATGCTATTAACCGGGTTCGACCACGGCCGCGTCGAGGATGCTATGAGTGCCGTGGTCACCGAGAGTCAGCACGACTTCGCCCTCGCCGTCAAGTTCAAACACCAGGACGTCGCGGACTGTGCGATCCTCAAGACGCTTGAACCCCCGAGTCAAGACGAGCCGTACCACTACCTCGGTTTCAAGTTCTTTGTCCGGAAGTCTCCCACCGAAGGCCATTTGTTGAAACACCGACATAGCGTCTACCTCGAATACAGCGGCCTCACGCACTCCAGCAAAGGGGAACAGCTCGGGTTCCACCTCATGCACTCGGTCGAGCTCGCTCAATTCACGGACCTGAACGACTACAACTCGATTCGGGCGTTGCAGTCCACTCGGTACCTGTATCGTCAAAAAAGTGCCAACCTGGTCGACGTCTTCATGTTGGGCAATATGGACATCTCGGGTCGGGTCTTGAAGCCCCTCGCGACGATGTTTACCGTCGACATCTTCTTTGGGGTCACGCGGTTACTCGAGCTCGCAGAAGTGCGTCGGCTGTCGCAAATGGCACTGAAACAACGGACATTTGGAAAGCACCCGGCTTCGCTTGGAGCTTCAGCTGCCTGCCATGTGTGTGCCCTAAGCGGCTCCAAGCGGAGATTGATGCACTGTCAATTGTGTGCACAAGCCGTGTGCAAGAAATGCACGATCCCCAAGCGCGTCTTCCAGAGTGACGCCTTTGGCATTCTCGGCGACTTTATCAAGGTCGCTGCCTGTCAAAGGTGCGTGCGGCAGGCCAACACTGGGACGTTCACGTCTCCTCATGAACGCGTGCTGCATACGCCGGTTAAGGACTTGAAGTTCACGTTCCACCAGCCGAAACCAAGAGGGAAGGGCATCTCTTCGGACTCAGCTGAGCTCAAGACGTCTAAACGTGAACCAGGCAAACGTCGTCAGACGTTCCCTTCCGAGTCGTGCCTTATGCCGGACCCTGCTCGAAATGGAGGCTCGAGTTTGCCGGTAACCTCTTTACTGAGCCAGCTGGATGAAGAGGAGCTGGACATCCCCGACTCATTTCTGGAGCGTCGACAACGAACGATGAAGGAGGCACGTTATAGCGACCAGAGGGATTACCCTGCAAATGACCCAGTACGGACGCGGGCATGGAATCCGAGCCAGGCGGACGGCCGGTTCATGTATAACCTGTTACCGCCAAAGGTGCAGCAGCAGCAACCCAGCGGGAAAACGTTCGAGGTGCCGACGAATGTATCAGCAGGTCAGCGGTCAATGATGACCCGACTTTTCGAGCTGAGCAAGATCGCTGAAGATACGTCTGCAACAGCTCGTCTGAATGGGATCTACTGCGAACAGTATTGGCGAGACGAGCTGGAGCCGGAGGTGGAGACCGGTCGATCGCAAGCTCGGCGGACGCAATGCTGACACGAGTGCGTCGTGCACTTGAGACAGAAACAGCGACAGACGTATCCAGAGACAAAGACCATCGGTCCCTTCGTTGAAGAGGGAAGCAGTGTGGATTGATTCACCGATAAGTGTGAATGGAAGAAGAGGAGGAGGAGGAGATAGTAGCGTAATATGGTAAGACACGTGTACAATGAAGTCAGCAAGATGTAGTGAATGCCTCGCTCTTGTTTAGTTGTGATGGAGACAAGAGTCACCGAACGAATGTGTCAACTGCTGCAGTGCGTGACCACCACATATCTCTCTCTCTCTTGACGGTTTCAACTGGGCTTACGTCATGTTCCAGACAGCTTTCCAGTCTCGAGCACAGCATCACGACCTCAGGTTGCAATTGAGTCGTTCGGATAAGCTCCACCGATCCAGGCTGTATGGTAGGCCATCCATCATCGGTTGCATGACATTGAAGTCACTCACTGCATGCACTTCTTGTTGCACGACGACAACTTGCGGAAGCGTACGCAGTAGACTCAACTTCGGTCTTCGCCATAACTTGGTCTTGGCTCTCTTGTCCGAGGCAAATGACGATCTCGGTTTCGACGCTCGCTGCTGCCTGCTGCTTGCACCACACTATCGGGAACGGCTAGTAACGACCACCAACTCGTGGTACAGCAGTTGAGCTAGGCATACACACGACAGAAGGGTGCCCACCTCAAGCAAGAGAAACACTGGACTCCACGAACAGACCTGCACACAGCCCGCGCTTTTTGGATCGCACCCTCTCGGCTCGTAATGGCAAGCGGCCAAGTATCCCACAACGTACTGCACAAGAGCGGCGCCAACGCTGCCCGTTCCATCGATAATGCCAGTAACAGTCGACAACGCCTCCGCATTGCCCCGAATGCTCTCGTGAGTGCCTAGGTCTGCAGAGATTGCAGTGCTGATCAGGTTTGCCGGGCCGCCGAGCATGAACCCCGATGTCAGCAGTAGCAGCGCAGTCATATCGTACGAAGCTCCATCTAAGAAATATAACGTGATGCTTAAACAAGACGCAGACACCGCGACAGTTAGCAAAGCAGCAACAGCAGTGAACAGCGGCGTTCAGTATCCTTCGCTCGTCCGTACCAAGAGAACAGCAGCATAACCACAACAACGGGAGACCGCACGCCCATCTTGTCGGACACCATTCCACCGACAAAGCCACCCACGATTTGTCCCACATCGTACAACATCTACTCACACGCATACACACGACCCAAACACCCAGCAGCAACAACCGCCACTCAATCAAAAGTCCCACCGTCCTTCTCCCTCTCTCACGAATACAACGGCGTACGACATCCCACGAACCGAAAACGACCCCGCCTCCGAGTTCCCCATTTGCAGCGACACTGTCAGGTAGAACGGGATCCAGAAAAATAGTGCGTAATTGACCGACTTCAAGCAGGCATACGACAGCGAGTACGGAAGAACCTTCATCCATCCATCCCACCGCCACCAACGAAAGTAAGTAACACTTCCCAAACAACCACAACAACAACCACAACAACAACAAGACACACACACACACCACCACAGCCACGGTCCGAAGCTTACCCCCGGAATACACCACGCCTCTACAAATCCAATGCCTCTACCCGCCCGCTCTTCACACACCACAACCCCATCTCCTTCTTCCTCCTCTTCCTCCAATTTCTTGGCTCTTCCTGGCTTGGCATCTTCCAGTATCTCGGGATAATACGGCACCTCTGTCGGGTCCGGGTACAAGAACAAGTACAGCACCAGTCCATATCCTGCTACAAGCGCTGCAACCACGACAAGAGCGAGTTTCCAAGCCACTTTCTCCGCCACGAGCAGAAACAAGAGCGTCACGAGCGCCGTGCCTGCAATGTTGCCCACACAGGCATTCCCGCTCCAGATCCCGAGCACTGCTCCCCGCTCGGACCGATTGAACCACTTGCCCATGACTGCGACATTCGCTGGCCAGCCACTAGACTGTATTAGACCGTTTAAGGCCCATAAAGCAGCATAGAACTCCAGTGCATGCACGTTAGCTAGTGCGCCAAGGCCGAACAGAAGCAGGATAGCAGCTGTGGTCCACATCCCCCCTGCCAGGAGCAGCTTTAAATCGTACTTATCGCCCAAGACGCCACTGATGTAGAGTCCGAGAGCGTAGAAGGCCATGAAAAGTGTATCCATGAGGCCGAACATCTCGGCCTGGTCTTGCAGCCGGTAGAGCTTTGAGTGTAGCCATTCCTCGTCCGCCATTTGGCCCTTGATCGCGGAGAAGCTCTTGCGACTGGCGTGGAACAACACGTAGCTACCGAACGTTAGTGCGAATACCCCGCGCTTGGAGGCAGCGAGGCTGGAGCAGGACGGATGAGGGGTGCGGTGCAGCATAACGTGAGGTCTTGCAATGATGTCGTGAAGAGTTAAGCTGGAGATACAGGATAACGAGCAGCTTAAGACGGGAGGAGGGGGCTGGTGGAGGGGACAAGCGGGATAAGAGAGGTATTTTTATTTGTGCATCCGGGGACGTATGCAATTTCGACGAACCTCTGAGATGTGATAATCTCGTGTCGGTATTCCGTTTTGTTTTGGAATATAGGGACGTGATGCGATGTTTTTTTTTTGTGTGGACTAATTAATTCGTTCGGTATTTTGAGAAAACAGAGCGGCGGGAGACGCGAGTTATTCCATGCAAGAGGTAAACGAACGTCGACAGCGTCGTCGGAGCGACGACGCGATCGAGGACGGTCAAGATGTGACGGAAACCGTTTCAATGTTGTCACATGCGACGCTACGACAGCGCTCGATGCCTGAGAGTTGGGTGCGCTTTGCGATGGACAAACTCTGGTCGCTCATGTTCTTGACTGTGGCGTCGCTCGGGCTGTACGAAGCGCAGTTTGTGTCGGCAATTGTGCACGCGCAAATCGCACTTTTGTGCACCTGGGCGTTTTGTTCGGGACGCTTTTGGTCGTTTTTGGCGGGTATATTGAAGTGTATCGAAGCGTGTTTTTAGGGGAACACGTTAAGTACGAGAGCGTCAAGACTGCAACGCATGGAATGCTGGCGTCGATGCTGGCGTCTGGACTTTGGTACGCGTGGTAATTGGCCGGATATGGTGCTGTATTTGGTTAGGGTCACTTTATGGTGTGGATAGTTGAGTTGACGTTGCTTGGACTATTACTTTTCACAGTTTATTGGTTGGCATGTGGCCAGTATGGCACTGGCTCACGCTGCCCTATTTGGTCATGTGGTCCTGGGGCGTCATCGTCCAGCTGCTGGTGATTCTACCACCAGTGCTACAGCGAGTCGTGTTCGTCGGCGCGTACTGCTGGTTCATGTATTCGTACATCTCGATGGCTTTTGTACGCGCGCAGGAAAAGTAGATGCTACCCTGCTACGTATTACTGGCTATCATCTATCTGGTAACACTTGCAGAAGCAGCTTGCTTTCGCAAAATCGAACAGATGCGTAGCAAGTCAATACAACACACACGGTGATTGATCCGTAGTTGAAGACATGCTGTGCCGTGGCGCACCGTCGAGGCTTCGTCAATTGAACCAACATACCAGCTCAGTGAACTATCGGGTAGGTCGATCGGTCATGAAAATGGTGTCAACCATTCTCTCGATCATTATGACAGAAGCGATACACCACCGCTTTGGTTCAACCAGTGCATACCCAACGAGTTGATCTTGTCGCTACTTGTCTACCGTCAGGATAAAGCGATTGCCAGGTGGCGACAGGACGGTACGACTCGTCGAGTAGAAACGAGGATGAGGCTGAACAAATTGATACATGCGGCTAAGGAGGTAAGTAGTAGTGCGCAGTAGACGGTAATGTGTTTCTAGGAGCTGAGTGGATTAGAGACGGAAGGAGGTTGTCAAAAGACCAATCGAGCGCATGAATATGTACAAGTAGTTTCGAGAAGGTGTCGACAGGCTTATGGTAGGGAGTGGGTGAGAACATGTTGTAGTCGTCTATGACGCTCGCGAAGAAGAGTCCTACGGAGGACCTTCATCGATTGTCCGTGTAGCATAGCGTCATTCGTGAAGACACGCGCGAAAAAATTGCCATCCCGCTCCTTCGTTACGCGCTGCTTCTTTACCCAGAGGGTAGGCAAGAACGACACACGGTGTGAAATGCCGCGGGTGAGGGACTGACTGGATTGCATTCGCGATGCCGCAGGAGAAGCAAGTTGAGCCCAGAGCGGTTCCAGCGTTCGACCAGGTATCACCTCAGTGGCACTTCTTTACATGCAGTAGGTTATACGTTTGTTCATGATCGATGCAGTCAATTCATTGTCGTGTGTTTCGGCATTCGGCAAGAAAGCCAGCCAGCCAGCCAACCATTGCTGTTGCTTTCTATCGACTACCCCGACACATGCCTCGATAATCAAGTTCACGTCAGGTAGGCGGCGAGTGCGAGGTAGGTTGGCGCAATGGGTGGTGGAACGTTTACATGCTTGATCAGTCCTGTAGATGTCGACTATCCATGGCGTTGAAAGCTGCGGGTTGAAACCAGGCTACACTTCCCACTGCGAGCGGCCACAGCCGGATCAATCGATGATAAACTTGTCGACAGTACCCTCACTTCATTGTCACCTTTGCTCTTGATGCCGCTATACACAGGCACATCGACTCGAAGCGCTCGTTTGTCCTCGTGTTTCTTCCTGCTTTCATGGTGACTCCCCTCCTCTACCGGTGTTACAAATCGATCATCGTTGTTGATGGATGAACAGCTGACTCAACCTGCTGTCCACCTTCCTCCAGATGTGCCCGGGTGCAAGACGACAACGTCACTGTCGAGGACAATCGCGTGTGGACAGCACCCGTTCCTTGAGCACGTCGTTGAGCGACGCACGAAAGACGTCCAGCGACGTTCAGAGGAACGCCTTCGTCAGCACCACATGGACGAACCACTTGAGCTCCGCTAGCTTTTGACCGAAATGAAATGAGCACTCGTGGAGGATCGACGAAAGGATGCCCGTCAGCGACGCAGCACTTGCTTGAGATGTCACGCTGACGTCAGGTCAGTCATCTTGCTACCACTAGTAGCAAGCAGGAACAGACTCGGGTGTGTACGTAGTAGGGTAGCATCAAGAGCTTTCAGCTTGCGAGCTAGACGGACACGTTGGTAATTCATTCATCTACCAGATGACATGACTTCGATCGGATATCGCAGCTGGCGATTACGCACGCGTCGGCGAGTCCTCGTGATCCGACAAGGAGCTAGTGAGTTGCAGTTAGGCTTGTAGCTAGAAGCTCACTTGCCAACAAAAGTAGAGACGCGTAGTCACTGGATGGCACTACCCACTCGACGGGCAACAGCTCCAGTGCCTCAAGCTGATCAAAGTGAGCAGGCGCATGCCTCGATTCGAGCTTTACCACGACGCGCAACGGCTCCGAACGACTTGGGATCGAACGGGAACCGACGTAGGTATATCCTTTTCAAGACGCAGTCGAGTCCCTTCGGATCACCGCAGTCCAGCTCAACACCTTTGCAACTACGGGACGTGGCTTCGGTGTCACCGGCTCGAGTGAAGCTAACGCATGGCACCGTCGAAGGCTTTCGCCACTTGGCGCATAGTATCGTTTCGAGAACCCTGGCACATGAGTGCGAATACGACCGACTCGGACGACCGGAGCAAGCGGAGAGTGAGTGGAAGGTGCTCAAGAAGCAGAACCACCTTCAACTCTACAAGCGAAGGGCTCTGCGGGTATGTCCTCAAGCGGATCATCATCGCCTCGGGTCGTCGCTGGAGAAACCTCCAGCCGTAGCATGCGTTGGCTCAGTCGATGGCACGATTGAAGACATTCTCTATGGAGTACACGCCAAGACACGCAGCGAGATGGGAGCAACCATGACATTCATTGGCAGACCTTCTCATGACTGCGACGTGCTGGCTGTCCTAGAAAGCGGCACTGACAAGGACCCGTTCCGTCAACTGTCGATCAAGTACCTTCTTGCCGAAATTTGCGGGGATACACGGGTCGTGAACAACCGCGACGTGTGTGCACTCGAGTCCATGGGTTTTGGCCACGACTCAAGCGGCAAGCGCTATGGCTACCACCTTCTTCGGAGTATCGATGTACCAGAATGCTCCCCGTTACCTGAAGACAGCGGCGTGGTGCGTGCAAACATCACCATGTGCTGCATCTACCGGCAAGTCCAAGGCACTGTACAGGTGTACGGCAAAGCAATGACCGATCTAGGTGGAAGTCTTCCGAGTTTCATGGCTTACGAGGCAGCTTCGGATCTCCTGCTCTCGAACGTCGAAGCAGTGACTAGTGCTAAAGCTAAACGCCTCACTTTCCTAGCGCTTCAGAACTTGCGGTCTCGACAGGAAGCGAAAGAACCTGAAGACACCGTGTCCTTATTGACCTCAGAGCTGCGTCGAAGCAGCTCGCTGTGCACTAAACCGCAAAGTTCCAAAGGTCTGTCGCCTACAGCGTCGACGCTGATCAAGGATGCAGACTCAATTCCAACGTCACAGAAGACGTCGAGCCGGGCTTGTAGCGTATGTGGCAAGAAGCCAATGATGGCTCGACTCGTGCACTCGAGCCACCGCAATTGCGGCGTATGTGACCAATGCGTCTGCTCCAAGTGCAGTATCAAGCAGAACTTGTACGCCCGCTTGGAACCCGTCGCGGTTGCTTGCTGCAAAGCCTGCCTTCTAACAGCCAAGCGACTGAAGGTGGACCCCCGTGACCCGTTTCCAATGTTCGGGTACCGAGCTCTCTAGTCTGTAGTGTCCAAAGCTCTCTGTCGTTCAATGTCAACCTGTAAGCCGTCTACTGCTAGTTCATTGACACGCGTACCCTAGCAAGATACATACATGGTCATGGTCGTAAGTCATGACCGGCACATACAGGGAGGGGAGCTAACCCGTTACCTCCTGTCTGTGCCACATGGACGTGACTACCACGTTGCTACGCGGAAGAAAGGTGGTCATCGATGAACGAAGAGCTAACCGGCTTCAAAGAGCAGGTAACCCGTTCGGCCTTGTACTTGTCCTTACCATCAAGACCCTGCCGAACGCCACAGCTGGCAAGTGAACACATCCGTGAACGGATCTTCAAACGAGAGTGCCTTTACCCCGATTGTCAGCTAGAAGCAACAACATCCGATGATCAGGGGAGTCGCAACCCATGGGGACTGAATAGTTCGGCCGCTTGCTTCAGCCGGAAGTGAGTTACGATGCGACTCGGACGACGACGAGCGACTCGGGCGTTGATCAGCTTAGTTCAAAGCTGCCAACTCCTCTCGTTTTCAGACGCACTCATTCATTGGCGTCCATCGACTGTCGGTCCCTTCTTGAAACATGATGCGATCGGTCCACAACCGACGAGCAGCTACACTCCCTACTGACGGTGTTCCAGCGGATTCCCATCCAAAGGTTGTCAAGCGTCGACTAACAGCATGGGACGACCTCGTGAACGCACCAACTCGACCTACCTCCCGTACCGCTTCGTCCCCGAAGCTTCATCTGAAGGACGAAGAGGTCCACGGCTTCCGTGACTTGGCGCACAGTATCGTATCCAGCACCTTGATGCAAGAGTGTGACTACCGTCGCTTGGGAAGTCGGGAGCCGGATGAGAAGCAGTGGAAACTGCTCAAGAGACGCGAAGACTTGAGTGTCTACAAGTACGTGCCACTCGACAAGGCCTCGAGTGCGTTCAGCGTCAAGTGCACGGGCACCGTCGAAGGCAGTATGGAAGACATGCTGTATGGCACCCACTCGAAAAACCGCGACGAGATGCGAGCAACCGCAGCGTATCTGCACAGCAGCCACATGGACTGTGCCGTGTTGAACGTTCTGGAGAGCGGCTCAGACGCTGATCCGTACAATCAACTTGCGCTCAAGTGGTCGGTCGCCGAGACGTTTGGTGACGCCCGGTTGGTGAACCACCGCGACTGGTTCAACATCGAGTCGACGGGCATGGGGGTTGATGAATGCGGTCATCGCTACGGCTACTTCCTCGCTCGTTTTGCCAACCATTCAGGGTGCCCACCGATGCCAGACCACAGCGACGTGATCCGTGGCAAGATGGCCATGTGCTGCATCTACCGCCAAGAGCCAGGGTCGAAAGTCGTGCGTGTGTATGCAAGAGGAGCGATGGAGCTAGGCGGAGGGATGCCAGCTTTCGTCACCAGTAGTGCGTCGTGTGCTATGATGTTTTCGATGGCAGTGGCAATGGAAAGCGCGGCAGGTAAGCGCCTGACAAAGCTCGCGCTTCTCCGCATGGAAGAGCGAGCGAAGGAACGAGACGAGGGAAAGCATACAGCGTCAGAGAGGAGCGAAGGGGACTTGGGCCGGTCGCAGACGATCACAAGTAGCTCCGTCATGGACTTGTTATCCGCGTCGATGGTCTCGTCTTCGCAGTATTTCGCTAGCGATCGCAAGATCAAGTCACTGCGGGTGGCTCGAGAACCATGTCACGTGTGTGAGAAGAAGAGGCCTGCTATGCCCCACCTTGTTCGATCGGCTCACCCGAAATGCGGCATCTGTCACGAACGGACATGTAGCAAATGCAACATCAAGCGACGACTCGTTGGTCACTCGGGTCCCGTGTCCGTGCTGTGCTGTAAACTCTGCATCATCCAGTCCAGACGTCTGCGCATCGACCCGAGAGAGCCGTGCCCGATACTGCCCTAGAGATACGTGCGTTTGTCATCTACTTGTGGTGGCGTTTGTGTCTACTGCTGCGTTCACGCCAGGGACCATGTCATAGTCACTACACGTACGTGTGGTACCGTTCGGCACTCGCATGTGAAACGGCTGCCCCGTAGCCGCTCGATGTGGAGAGCTCCCGACCTGCCCAGTCAAGCATGATCGGGCTTTGTTAAGCATGATATGACGACAAGTCGAAGTCATCACTAGCTACGGAGTAAAGTGTCGTGACAAGCGTCTATTTCTCATCCTGTGCTGACCTCACTCCGGACGCCAACGATCGAATCAACTACTACTCTGGTGTGTTGGTAAGACATTCTTTTGACGTTGTCATGGAGGTTCATTGCTACGTTTGCAACTAGTAACCAGAGACAAACGGCCACGCAGCTGTCATCATCCACATGTTGGCCTCGAGCGACGATTCCGCTGGAGGTTCCCGCTCCGGTGGCACTTGTTTGATGTCAAAGCACCACGATCGGGCCTCGAAAGCGCTCAGTGCCGTCCACATAAGTAGTTCCCCCTTCTACACATGTAGTAGTGAAAGCTACGTCTTGAGTGCCGAAAACGACTCCCTCATTATTATGGTATGGAGTAAGTGCTCGCGTCTTGCTTCCTCTGATTGACTGAGTAAGTCAAGGCTGGTAGGTACACCCACTTGCCTGAAGGGGCACAAGATCATGAGTTTTGTGACATTATAGGCATGTCCGTCCTTTAGATACGGCAAATTTCTCGATAGCGCACACTTACAATTGCTGCCGGCTTCGCCACTAACATTCTATGATGACTCTGCAAACATAGCACGGCTATGCACAATGATCGCGATTGACGTTTGCATCGGGTATGGTTTTTCTGTGACTCTATATTTCATCATCATCCGCAAGTTGCAAGGTCATTATCGGATTGGTTGTCTTTTTGTACGTTGCTGTTCCAATCACATATTTCGCTTGAGAGGTGAAAATGATGTGATCAGACTTGCTCAATTCTATCGAATTAATTGTCAGCAATGAATCGATGTCAGTAATTGCTGAAAAGAAGTCGTCGGTCCACTTGAAGTTGACCGGCATGTATACTATGGTATACACGCAGCATTAAATTACCCAACTGCAGCTCCCTTTTTTCCATCTGCCGTTTTTTGCCTTCTCGAATGTCGCATCACTGCACCAGCCAATCGTCGCACTCAAAGCTCACGTAATCATGCAAAATCCACCCTCTTTCCCTTCCACTTGTCAACCCCTCGAACCTTCCAGAAAAAAGCATCTTTCACCCGCATCCCACGGCGTACCGACCGCACCTCCCCATTTTCACTTTCCAGCACTGCTTTTTATATAAACACCAAAACCCAACCCAACCCGCACCGCAGAGCAACTGCAACCTTGCGACCATCACTCTGTGCCATGTTCCGCCCCGCCGCCAGACGCGCCCTGTCGCCCCATTCCGCGCGCGCACTCTCCCGTCGCTGCGTTGCCTCTCTAAGCGGCGCCTCGTCGCCCTGGATCAACCCCGCGAACGTCCCGCACGGCGAGAGCCTCAAGAAGTACGGCCGCGACTTGACCGCCTTGGCGCACGCCGGCGAGCTCGACCCGGTGATTGGTCGCGAAGACGCGATCCGGCGCGCGACGCAGATCCTCTCGCGGCGGACCAAGAACAACCCGATCCTCATTGGCGACCCCGGCGTCGGCAAGACCGCGGTCGCTGAAGGCCTCGCGCAGCGCATCGCTCTGAAGGAAGTGCCGTCCAGTCTCCAGGACAAGCAGGTTGTCGCGCTCGACTTGGCTGCGCTCGTGGCCGGCGCGAAATTCCGCGGCGAGTTCGAAGAGCGGCTGAAATCCGTACTTAAGGACGTGGACGACAGCCACGGCCGCGTGATCCTCTTTATCGACGAGCTCCACACGCTCGTGGGCGCCGGGGGCAACGAAGGCTCCACGGACGCGGCCAACATGCTCAAGCCCGCGCTGGCGCGGGGCGCGCTGCACTGCATGGGCGCGACAACGCTGGACGAGTACCGGCAGTACATTGAGAAGGACGCGGCGCTGGCGCGGCGGTTCCAGCCCGTGCTGCTCGCCGAGCCAAGTGCCGACGAGACCGTGACGATCCTCCGCGGGTTGAAGGAGAAGTACGAAGTGCACCACGGCGTGCGCATCGCTGACAGCGCGTTGGTCGCGGCCGCGACGCTGGCCACGCGGTACTTGAGTGAGCGCAAGCTGCCGGACAAGGCCATTGACTTGATGGACGAAGCGGCGTCGCGGCTGCGGCTGCAGCTCGAGAGCAAACCCGAAGCGATTGAGACGTTGGACCGCGCGCTGCTCTTGCGGCGCATTGAGATGGAAGCGCTGCGGCGCGAGACGGACGCCGCGTCGAAGAAGCGCTTGGCGGCGGTGGAGACGGACGTGGAGCGGCTGGAGACGGAGCTGCAGCTGTTGACGGACGAGTGGCAAGCGGAGAAGCGCAAGTTGGAGGCGATGCAGGACGCGAAACGCAAGCTGGAGGAAGCGCGGCGGGAGCTCGTGGCGGCGCAGAATAGCGGCGACTATGCACGCGCGGGAGAGCTGATGCACGCGGTGATTCCGCAGTTGGAGGCCGAAGTGGCGCATGAAGAGCAGGACGAGGACGACGGAGAGCAAGACGACGACGGGAAAAAGACGAAGAAGAAGAAGAGGCGGAGTCGCACGGCGCTGGGCGATGCGGTTACAGCGGATCATGTCGCGGAAGTCGTGGCGCAAGCTACGGGCATCCCGGCGTCGACGCTGATGGAAGGCGAGAAGCAGCGACTGCTGCAGATGGAAGAGGCGTTAAATCAGCGCGTGATTGGCCAGGAAGAAGCCGTGACGGCTGTGAGCAATTGCGTCCGGTTGGCGAGGGCGGGGCTGCACGCGCACAATCGACCGCTGGGTGTGTTTATGTTCCTTGGGCCGACGGGGGTCGGCAAGACGGAGCTGACGAAAGCGCTGTCGGAGTTTTTGTTCCAGACGCCGCAAGCGCTTACGCGCATTGACATGTCAGAGTACATGGAGAAGTTCAACGTGAGCCGTCTGATTGGCGCGCCGGCAGGTTACATCGGCTATGAGGAAGGGGGGCAACTCACGGAAGCAGTGCGCCGTCGCCCGTATCAGGTCGTGCTCTTTGACGAGTTTGAAAAGGCGCATCATGATGTGAGCAACATTTTGCTGCAAGTGCTGGATGAAGGGCGACTGACGGACTCGCAAGGTCGGCTGGTCGACTTCCGTAATACCGTCATCATATTGACAAGCAACCTGGGGTCTGATGTGCTCGTTGGCTTGCCGGAACAGACGCCGAGCTCCGTGGTGGAGGCGGAAGTCATGAATGTCGTACGCGCCCACTACTCGCCCGAGTTTCTCAACCGCATCGACGAGCTCGTGCTGTTCAACCGCTTGAAGCGCGAGGATATCCGTGCGATCGTGGACTTGCAGCTCCGCCAAGTCGATGACATGCTCGAGGAGAAAGACCTAACGATGAAGGTGGACGCGCGTGTCGAAGACTGGCTGGCGGACGTGGGCTACAGTCCACACTATGGCGCTCGGCCACTGAAGCGTCTGATCCAGCAGCACGTGCTGAATCCGATGGCCGTGAAGCTCCTCGAAGGAGCTGCTGGTCCAGGCCAAGTTATGCACGTCAAGATGAACGCCAACTACGATGGAGAAGTTGTCAAGGACGCAAAGACTGCCAAGCCGCTGCTTATCACAGTCGAAGAAACTGCTGCTGCAGCAGCGGCCCCGTGATCACGCTCAAGTATGTACGCACCTGTATTTAATGCACATCTTTCCAGGACGATCGATGGTACCCGTGACGTCGTTAGCGTACAGTGGCAAGCTGCAGACCAATTTTGACAGTGTACATACACGCTTCGGCACCACTCCAACCGTGATCCAAATGAATATATTGCATACATCAAAACTAGCAAGTAGTACCTATCCTAGCACCTCCTTCCTTAATGTGCGTGTTTGCACGATTTACACTTCTTGTTCCACACTTGCGTCGTGTGGGCCTGGTACATGGGGCAATTGCACAGTCGGCATGCCCCCATCACCTCGGACCGACGCTGCTGCTCCTCCTTGTGATTCGCAATGCCTCGCATCGCGTTATCAATCGCTTCATACAATGGCCGCGCAGCTGCTGGTTGCTCCACGTAGCCACTCAGCAACTCACTTGGCTGCAAGTCTCGACCGTAAAACTTCCGATTCATGTCCGTGCGCGCTGCGACAATCGCCCCTTGCAGCGATATCCCGGCGTAGAGTCCCTTACTGTGGGAATAGCTGTAATTGGCATTCAAGCCACTCGAGCTGGCAGCAGCAGCTGCTTGTGCTGATCGACCAAATGGACCCACGGCAAGGTCCAGCCCTGCACCGAGACTTACTTGTGGCTTATGGAAAACCTTCACTGCTCCTTCTGATCCGAGAATAATCATCACCTCGATCAATTCACCGCCAATTTCAAACCCACCGCTGAGTCCAAACGTTCCAATAGCAGAAGGCGCGGACCAAGAGCCATCCGGCAGTTTGGCAACAACCAACCCCGTGCCAATGGTGCCCGAGACAAGGAACCCTGCCTTGACAACAGTCATGACCGCAAGACCATGAGCTTTCTGCAGGAAAGCCACTGGAATCGCACGGTCAGCTGATGATCCCCATTCGTTGCGGAAGAAATTCCCAATCACGTCGGCAGCGTTACAGCACTCTTTGTTCAGCGAGTTTGTAAACGGAATATGGAGCCGACTCCGAGCTTCATGGGCGTTGTCCGTCTGTGACTGAGCGTACATTGCAACTAACTCATCCTGCAGCGGGTGCAGCTGCGGGGCACACTGGATACACACGCGCTGTGGAATCGACGCGTCGTACTTCTTCGCACCTTCAATCTCTCGACCAGGAGGCACCAACAGTCGAACGGGCGAGCACGCACTGCAGATATACTGCCCACAGAGACGACTACAACAGCAACAACAAGATCACAAGAGACATTGTCAGCTCACTTATCCACTGCATCACGTCCCATCTCTCTCTCTCTCCTTTGCCCCCCAAAGCTCTTCTTCCACTCACCACTGATGTCGTCGCTTCGTCACGTCAAAGTGGACACTGCACACGTCACAGTTTGGATGGTCCGCGTATCGATTGTTCAGCAGCCCCTTCTTTGTCAGAACGCCAGCGTCCGACTCGGTCATGCTCGAGTTCCGCTGCACAAGAGTCTGCGACGGGCGTTGCCCCGCACTGCTGCTGCGATCACGGAAGCTCGAGCTCCTGCTATTGCTTTTGGTAGTAAAACTGCTGCTCCTGCTCTCATCAAGTCCCTGTCGTTGCTGGACGGCATTAAACTCCACGAGCTCCTTCCTCCGCTCGTCATCCGGCACCAATCGAGCCAACGTCGGGACGAACGCGCTCGTGCCTTGGGGGCCGAGCTCGGCAACGATCGACGCGTAGAAGCGCTCGACCGTGATCTCCTTAAGTCCGAATTGGCGGCAATTGTGCTTGAACTCCTTGACCCCGCGGTCATTGAGTCCACCTTTGGCGGCTCGGATCGTCTGCACGCACTGCTCATAGAGCTGCAGCGCGTCAGCTCCAGTTGCTGCGGGTGGTACCACGTCACAAGGAGCAAAAGACTCGGTGGAAGAGCTGCTGGTGGAGGCGAACCGCACAGTGTTGCGGACGTTGCCGCTTGGTTTGCTGCTATTGCGGAGAGCACTAGAGGGGGACAAGGACTTGCCATTGGATGGCAACGGAGAAGCGTCCACGGTAGCAAAGGAGAGTGGTGGAGCCACAAGGGGTAGCGTGTGGTTGTGGCTGGTACTAGCTGGAGTATGCTGGTACGCGTGGCTGCCCAAGGCGGACGAAGGGGTGCGGAACGCAGAGGCACCGAGTGGCGCAATGTCGTTGGGGAGAGAGGAGGAGAAGCTGCTGCTGCTGTCAAAGGTGGTAGTGGTGGCGGTGGTGGTGGGTATGAAGCGCTGGCCGCATTCGGAGCAGAACTTGCTGCGGGTTGTGGTGCTCGAGGCGCCGCAGTTGGTGCAGACTGGAGGCATGACTCCACTTTCTAGTTTGGTTCTTCACTAGTGACAGGGGGAGGGAGGAGACCGCCAGCGATTGGTCGGTGAGAAGGTCTTTTGAAAAGTGAGGAGCTCTTTTGGTGCTGCTGCCGGTGATGGTGATGATGCTGATGCTGATTGGGTAAACAGATGGGACGGATTTTGGGGTTTTGTGTGGGGAAGGGCGACGGATGGGTACAGTTTACACCAAAGGGCGCGTCATCATGCGACATGTCTCGTTGTGCACCTAAGGAGAGAATCGATCCGGTTGGGTTCTCTTTCTTGATTTTCTTCTTTCTTTTCATGAGGCAAGTGAAACTTGCTGCGAGTGATGTTTGTTTTATTAATTCTAAGAGTCGAACATATTTGAGGTTCGGGGGGGGGGTACTGAAGGAGGTGGAGGGGGAGGGGGGCTGTAGACGAATAGGGAGAGGGGTTGTTTTTTGTTGTTGTTGTTTTTTTGCTGTTGAAGGAGCTTTATTTTCGTGGATCTTACTTATTTCAGTAGTCACGTGGATTTTTCGGCAGTGTGACAGCGAGGAAAAAGACCAGTGATACACACACACGCAGGATGTGTGTCTGTGTCTCTCTCTCAAGCGCAACTTTAGCTCGTGACATCTTGACCTATTGATTTAAGTAAAGATGAAGGACACTGATACCGTCAAGCTGACACTTTGACAAAGGTAGACAGATGTGACAATATCCAGACAATATCCAGCAGATGGCCCCTCCCGGACCAGGGTCTTGGCTACTTCGGACCAACCATTTCGTTTTATTCAAGCGTAAAGACAGATAGACAAATGCAGATCGCTAAACGTATTGCTTGCTGTTCTAGCGGAAGTATATACTCGCGTGCAGCTCATCCAAGTTGACTGCCTTTAAGTGATCGCTCTAGCGCCCACACCATTTCATAATGAGCTTCTCCAGTAACTCACACACACACCCTTTGGTGAGAGAGAACTTGTGGTTGTGAAGAGGTACAGCTGGGCAGCATCTTTTGCATTCGAAATAGCATTTCTTCAGCTTCGATCACTGCGCGTGCCGTTAGCTACTTGGCACGCGAAAAGGAACCACTGACATGCAGAAAAAACACTGGCATCGCAGCATACGCACGAATGACGAAGTTCTTCAATCTCATGGTTTGTTAGCTTGTACCACCTCGATGGAATGTAACAACATGAACATCCACCTTACGTGCTAATCATTTATGCAGCTACATGCCTCGAAAACTAATGTGGCTCCATGAGAAAATCCTGCAAGGTCTTTCTCGACATTGCTCGTACCCTGGCTGCTTCTTCCTTCCTCAACACTTCCCTCGCTTCCGCTACCTTCTCCATCAAAGGTCTTGAATCATCCGGCTTCGTCAGTTCCGCCATCTTCTCGTTCAAAAGTCTTGAATCATCCAGCTTCTTCTGCACCGTCTCTAACGGTGTCACTGCCGCGTCAACTTTCAAATTCATCGATGTCTTGGCAAACACCATGAAGTCATCGTACATGCCTTTCAAAGGGCCCTTTGGCTCGTCATCCTCCGTTTTAGGGCCAAGTTTAAAAGCTGAGCGGGCGACGGTGTCAGGATCAACACTGTATGTTTTTGCCACCATTGACAGGTGCGCAAAAAGTTGGGCCTCCACGCGTTTAGCTGTCAGCTCTGAGCCTTCTATCGTTTTTGCTTCGAGAATCATCTTCGCAAGAACATCGCTTTTGTAGTTATGGAGAAGTGCTTCAATCATGGAAGACCCTTGTGCAGTCTCTATGGAATACTGGCGCCAGAGACTGAATAGCGGGTTCGTGACGACGTTTTTGTCTCCATCCAGTTGTAGCTTCTTTAAGATAGCTTTTGCCGTATACCCAGTATCTTTGAGATCCGGAAGTTCACTTGCCTTCTTCTTCCATTGCGCGATCTGCTTGGATAGCAATTCTTTGGATAGTTCAGTGGATACAGAATTCTTCGATGCCGTGATTAAGACCGTTGTCAACTGTTCCTCACCAAAGAAGCGTTCCATCGTCTCAAACACGCTCGCTTTTTGAGAAGGGTTCGCCTTGTTATGACTGCTCATAAACTTTATCCACGCCAGAAACCCTGCGCTCGACAGTAATTCGCCATCTCCCTTGAGCGCAGCCTCTTTAAATGCCTCGTTTGGACCATTTTTACTCCAGAAACGCGGTAGCATGTTTCTCGCGATTTGAGCCGCCTCGGTCTTTGCTTTTCCAAGCAGCTGTATCAGATCGGAATAGCTGACATGTCCTGCCACCGCCGTAAGCATGATCAGTCCAGCGTTTCCCTGATCCTTGTTCTGTGTATCAATGAAGTCGAGCCATCTGGCAAACGAAGTGTATTTTGCGTCAACGGTCTTTGCCTCATGCAGCCCAAAAGCCATGAACACATCGAGCGGAGTTTTTCCTTCAGCCATCCACTCGGCGTACAATCTGGAGAAAATGGCATTCGTTGCGTCGCCCTCCTTCGCTGCTGCAAGCTTTCTCACCAGCTCCTCTTCCGTGTGGTACTTCCTCAGCATAGCCAGCATTGCTTTCTCAGGGTCGTCTTTTACGACAAGTTTCGTGTACGCAGCCCACACGTTGAAGTCCGGGTTGTCGAAATGCTCCTTCCCAGGCTTGTGGAAGCCAAACTTCTCGAACACGTAGTCGGGTGACTTTTCTTGGCTGATCCAGGTACCCAGCTTTCCCATAGTCACTTTCGGCTGTAGAAATCGCTGGAGTTTCTCGATCCCAAGAAGCCCTTTGAAGTCAAAGATCCTCTCATCTTCTTCTTCGCCTTCGTCGTTGTCGTCTTCATCCACGGGATCGCCATCCTTGGCGCGTTGACCCGACTGCGCGTCGTCTGGGCGCGCAGAAGTGATACCATTCGGCTCCAACGAGGTCAAATTGACCGGAATCGAGTGCAATCGAGCATCCGAAGAAGCGAGCAGCGCGACTGCACCAAAGAGGAGGACATGAGGGAAGTGCATTGTGGTTTTTCACAGGTCCCTGCCCTGCGTAACGAGAAGCAAATTGCAGAGTGATACAGTGTGAAACGTTGCATTCTTCACATCAGACGCTCGGAGAGCGGCCGGAAAAAACGATTGAACGGCAGAGGACGGTACAGAGGTTGTCAAATCGCACAGCTCATCCTAAACGCCACTGGCTTGCTTGACCTTTGCTTCGAACCAAGAGATCAAGTCATGCGTGGCACATGGATTTACTTCCGACATGTTGGTCGACATACGCCAAGAAGAGGTCGCCATGTATATCAAGCAACGCCCTGTCATTGAGATAGATCGCCACTGCTTTATATTTGCGGAAAGGAGGATTGCTCGCGCATGTGAGACTCTGGCCACGATCATGTGCATGCTCTCGTGCATCTATGTACAATTAATCGACATCTTCCAGTACAACTGAGAACAAGTCAGTCCTACGTTGTGGCGTTGCTCAATTCTCTCGTCCGGCAGTTGGCATTGGCTTTTGTTCAACAACGCTGGGGTTAAAAGACTCCTTTAGCATCCAGGAAGTCTAGCTAGTAGCTTTCTTCGCATACGTCGCAATGTGCCCAATTGGCACCCCCGCCAGCTGAACCATTACCTTACGCGTGTACCTTCCATACGCTCTGCCGTTGTTGATGTGCTGGACTGAATTCTACCGGCTGCACGCGAGAAGTCAGCACATGTATGTACGTGTGGCGATCGCTGGGCGTATGGACACCAGAGACTATACATTTGCTACACGCGAACGATGTCCATACGTTCAACGGTACAGTTGGTCGACGTCGCAGTTTTCTGTTCCTTGTCGTTGAATTACCAGTGTTCACGTATTGACGAACGCATTTAGATGAGCTCATGAGTCAGGAGAATCGACTACATGGTATCACGCGTGGCACTGGACTGCGGTGTCTCCTGAACATGTTCTCTATCGTATGCTGTGATTGGTAACACCTTTGGATGATGGTCTTTGTTTCCCTGCAATTGCATGACCTCTTTTGCATTGATCGTATCCCTGTTCTGTACGTGCTGCTGTATCCCAAGTCGTCCTACTCTGTAGGTGAGCTTTGCGATCGTGTGATGCCGAAAAGAGGCCGCGTGCTTGCAGCTGGTATCACACAGCGGTATCTGACTCGTAAATAGACTTGCATGGCTCCTTATCGCATGAGCGTCATCTCGGACATGGTGTCTTGGCTCGCCATGACATCTACATTGCCATGGATCTACCGTGTAGACGCGTTTGCCGCTCCTACTACGCGACTGTCGTATCGTGTCCTGCCAACCAGACTTTTTCTTGCCCTCGACGCTGACTGCCGCAGTCAGCAGCTTCGTAAAGAGCTAACGTAGATAAAGCGCCTTCTGTAGAGGTGCCATGAACTTTTGTCTGGTCCAGCACCGATTGATATTGTTGAGTCGTGGCCAGCGCAGGTTTGGCCATATAAATCTCGAAGCACTTGTACAGTTGCATGTCCTTCAACTTGATGTTAGATTGAAGGGCCAGCGGCTGATACTGCATAAAATAGTTCAGGAACGGGCGGCCAGCACCGCATGATCAAGATGCTCTATAGTCCAGATGTGACATGTACTTGCGGGTTAACCCAAAGCTCGACAAGTCATTCGGGTATTGCACCCAAGAAGCAGCATCCGTCAGGGTATGTTGAATCGATGTACAGGTCGTAGAGGAGGGAACTTGATGAAGAGAAAGCAAAGCGGAAAGCACTCATAGGCGGCTTCAGGAAAGAAAAAGTTTACCCTTGAGACAACTGGATGCTGCAGCTTTGCAGTACATGTGGGAGCCTACCACTCGTATCCAAGAACGGTCTGGATTGCGCATCCACTGAGTGACCGTCATCAATTGTGTCATCTTCTCTACTCGATGTGCGGTTGTTGTGAGCTAGCTTAGGAGTCATCAGTCGCTTACAGCACTAGAACGCTGTGAGAGTCTGACTTACGCAGATAAATGGGCGTACGACTGCGAGTAAGCAATTAGACCGCCATGCTACAAAGGAACATTAATGTGAGCGCCAAGGATGACATACAGGATATCGACAGGTTCTAGCCTAGTAGCATCAGAAGATGATGGCGTTTCGCTGGTCCAAAGCTGGTAGAGTAAGACGACACAGGAGACGTACCGGTCCTTTTACAAGACGTCGGCGTCAAGACCACGTCAAGCGTTGACAGCTGTGATAGATGTGTGAATGCTCTTAACTCTGCATCATTGGACAAGGCCATGCAATTGAATGAAGTACTCATGTACGCCCGAGCTCGATCACTATGGCCAAGAAGAGTAGCCGCTCTGACTCGACGGCTGCCGTGTGACCTCGGGCAGGAACTATGCCTGACCGACTTTTTGAGTGAAAGAACTAAGTTCTAACTGGTAAAACCGGGATGTGGGGCTGAAGTAAAGTGTACAAGTAGCTCAAGTGCTAGGTTATAGGATCTGCAAGTGATCAAGACCGACATGGTGAACATCAGGGATCGATCGTTGCACATGAATGAGTCCCCCCGAGCGGTAAATACGGCATGCTAGAGTACCGTGAACCTGTTGGATTCTATCATTCGTAGGCTCAGCGACCTGCGCGGAAGTCCGCTCGTCTTACTGGATGGATATCGTCACTATCCAGCAATAGCTAGTCGAGGACTTCACCCCGTGCGAGTTGCCATAGAACGACATGCGTTCAACATGCCGCCAACGAACACGCTTATCTGATGTATGTACAGGGAATTGTTCAATGCACGCACTTCAGTTGTTACATCAACACTTTCTTAAATGTACGCCGTTCTGGCTAACGCGGCCATGTCCAGGCTCCTATTTGCAGCCAGAGGAGCCGTAATTCTAATGGACGCCTTGTTCAATGGACGCCAATCTCTAGCCAACATGCCCGACCGCCGGATCAGCAAACATATGCAGACAAGTATGCAGTAAGGATAGTTGTTTTTGATCGCCATCTATAGCAGAGAAGGTTGGCTTCATCCTTTCAACATTTACGTAAAGAGCTCTTCGACTGGTTGAGCACGCAACAAAAGTGGACGAGATAGTTACTGCGTTTGACTTGTACTCCCTTGCACTTTGCTTAAGCTTGACACTTCTTTTGCAGAGCTTGCGGGTGACAGACAGCCAGATTTTTAGTGCATTAAGCATGATGTTTTGCAAGCTATTACAACAAACAAGGTACAAGACGGTGGTGTACGAGGTTGGTGAAATTTGATCAACGGATCGATCTATTACTTGTCTCGTCACGTCAGCGACCAAGTTCATATTTCTTGGCCTTAAAAGAGCGAGGAACAAAGTGTCCGGTCGTCTGCTTCCTAGTCATAGCAGACTTCTTGCCACTTTTCGACTAGGGCGAGGCCGTAGACGTCAATTCAGCAGCAGCTTTCAGGTCGTGGCGGTGCTTGCCATACATCGTGCCGCTGGTGCGTTACTGGAACTTTCTGCGCTTCTCGAGCGAGTCCTCCTTATTGCCACGTTATAGCAGTCGAGCAGGCACACACAGTGTCAAACGCCCTTGCGCAGTTTGGCTCAGCAATAACCGCTGATATGATCCAGGCACTTTGAACGGCTTGCTCACAAACACTGCAAAAGTAGGCAGTCGAGACTTCACTTTTAAGTAGTGCACTTGACGTTCAGTATCTTGCCCTTGACCATGGACGCAAGCGGTGCTGTCCCGTGGTCTTGGGCCATCGCTTCAAGATGCTAGTGGTAACGCGAAGGTCTGTCTTGAGCATCTCCAGCACTTTTGTTTGTTTTATTTCACTGCCTGTGTGCGCGGAGATGAATATCGCAGGAACATCGCGTACTTGTAAATGTGATTCATACAGCTTGTTCTGGAAACGTTGCATCTCGAATTCTGTGCCTGCGCCTACGGGGTCGCTCTTGTCGACGACTAGCACTAGCTCTAGTTCCTTTTCAACCACACGCTGTGCAATAGTAAGGTCTATGTGAATTAGCTTAGGCTTGCTCACATCCACGACAACGACCACGACTTGAACCGAGTCAATTGCACGGAGAGCATCATGCACTAACAAGTTATTAATCCGGTCATCGTGATCTCGCTTACTGTATCGCCGACTACCGACCGTATCCACGAGCTTGATGGGACACCCATGAAATGTTCATGGAAGTCAAACCGGATCACGCGTCACTACAGGCCCCAAAAAAGATGACAACTCGTGTTAGCGTGTAGTGCACCAAAGTAAACTGAACGCTTCGTTACGTACTCGTGACAGTAAGAACGCGATCATTGCGCATAATCTGTTGAGCAACATCGACTTGCCGGCATTTTGACGACTAACAATCACCAGCTTGGTCGTTCATGGCCGACCGCAAGTACAAAAAACAAAAGACCTCATGAGCGAGTTTCAGCAGCATCACATCCTGTTATCCCTCTCCTGCTACGTACATCACATCCTGCGGTATTGAAGACAGGAGTATCGCCTGATATGCAAGCGTTGATGAGCAACAACTTTTTATATAAAAGAGCGTGCATTTAACAACAATTACGAACACGTTATACAAGGCGCCCATTTAATAATTTGTGTGGGTCCATTATACTCATCCCTCTCTGTGAGAGACTCTTTATCAGAGACAACCTCGATATAAGAGTCGCAGTGTCGCCCAACAATTCAAATGATAGGAATTTGTACACCGTTCTCTATACGCGAGTAAGAAATAAGACTCGAATAACACTCGCTTCGTGGAAAACCTCTCTATCTAACTCACTACCCCTACTTCTGCTGCTTATGAGACATACGTGGCATACAATGTGACAGTTGTTCCAGGCAAAGATTCGCGAGAGCTTTAAGCCGATTCAGCAACGTCATAGGACCTCGGACGTGACCTAATGGAAAGACGTAAAGCATGTCATAATAGGCGGCCTTGTAACGCACTATTTACTGATGAAGTCATGACAACAAATTCAACAGACAAAAATTAATAATTTCGTAAGGCAATAGATATGGAGAACTGATTTTTAATTTATATAACTACACCACTACGCCATCGATCCAACACGTCCACCCAGGAAATCTTACCTCTTGTTGAAGCCCGTGCAAACAATAAGTTCAATTCAGCGAGTATATCCCTCACTAGAGCAGAAGTACAAAGTCTTTCAATACTATAAAGTACGCTCAAATATTGTTTTAACGAAGTGCAGACGTACATAAGCATTCAGTTGCAAGACCGCATTAGTAAATCAACGGCGCACCGGCTCTTGGCCATAAAGATATCAATTTTGAAGTACAAACCTTAAAGTGACAAGAAATGACGTGTGAAGCATCATCTTGAGTTCTCGAAGAAGCTGCTGATATCCATCTTAATTTCCAGAAAGCCATTGAGTTTGCAGCTGAGAGCTGAACCACTTTTGGTGGGGATTTCATTCAATTTTTCTGGATCAAGAGTGAGATGATCGAAGCTCTATAGATTGCGAATAAGTGCGCACAAATGATATCGAACGCCCAGTCTCGCCTTCCAAGAAGACTGCTGCGATCTGGCTGATATGATCAATTTTCTACGAGTAAGTGTTAAGGTGTAGGATTATGTCGTGATCAAAGACCACGAGC
Organism: Peronospora matthiolae; assembly: GCA_921007115.2. Taxonomy (NCBI): domain Eukaryota; phylum Oomycota; class Peronosporomycetes; order Peronosporales; family Peronosporaceae; genus Peronospora; species Peronospora matthiolae. Next base: position 1,661,602 of record CAKLBY020000227.1, on the reverse strand, counting down.
AGAATCGTGAAGAACAGGAGGCTCTTATTTAAGCAGAAGCGGAGCTCGCGGAAGTCGAAAGTGACGAAGATCAAGCGCCTGCCAGTGCAAATGAAGTACTAAAGTGGTGCCTGCTTTTTTGTTTGTAGTTCGTACGCTCATATTAAGACATGCATATCGTTCAGCCAGATCTGGATAAGATTTCATCAGGTATTCATAAGAATTGGCACACTAGAGCGCAACAGCACGATATGAGAGACTTCATAGAGTAAACAAACGTAACATATCAGTACACATAGGGACATGTTCTGTAACGTTTCTAAAATGCCCGACTATTTCTTTTTGCATTCCTTACAGAATCATGCAACTGATTTCTTGCATATTCACTATGAGAGCCTTTTTATGAGACACGCTGTAAAAATCGGTAACAAAGTTTTCTCGAGTAGAGGGGCAAGTGTAAACAATTCCCTAATTTTAAACATAGAATCGACCGATCAAAATTGGCTGTTTTGGGTATTTACATAGTAGAAAGGAAAAGGCGTGAGGTTAGGCAAAAATGGAAGCGAAGCCATCAGCTCCCGTATAGAAACGTGGAACGGTAATTTGCTGCTTTACCACAAGAACATTTTGCGACATTGGTGATCATGTGCGTGTCGTTAGCTACTTAACATGAGTAAAGGTTACAATGGCATACGAAAGGAAAAAGTGGTATCACAGTAAGCGCAGGAATAACGAAGGTTCAAGTAAAATTCTCTTGAAATACACACCTCTGTCACACATAACAATGTGAAAACCTTCTTACGTGCTACATGTGCAACTACGTCTCTGAAAAGAGACCGGAGATCCATTCTGGGCACCCCCACCAGGTCTCCGTCGACTTCATCGGTACCGCTTCCTTGGCCTTCGCTGCCTCCGTCTTCTTCTCTCTTACTTGATGCACCATCTGTGCCGCCTTTACGGATGGAGTCCCCGCTGCGTCCATTCTTAAGTTCATCGTCTTCGCACTGAAAGCCGAAAACTCCTTGTAGACGCTCAACAAGTCGCTCGGCAATCCGTTCTCGCCGATTCTTAAAGCGTCAAAGGCAAAAAGGCGGTGATCTTTACCGGTTGATGTTGCCCTATCCAACCAATAGTTGAAAAGACTAAACTTTACGTGTTCAGCTAGCGCTCCGTCCTCAATCTTTTTCGCCTCGAGGATCATCCTTGCGAGAACATCGGTCTCGTAGTACTCAAGAAGTACGGGAAGTATAGGCACTCTTCCCCTGTCATCGCCGGCGTAGTTGACCCATAGACGGAACAGCGGATTCATTATGACGTTCTTGTCTTTATCGAGTTGCAGCTTCGTGAAAACAGTTTCGGGTGTATAATCTTCCCCGGCAAATGCTGACGTTTTTCTCTCAAGCCAATGCTCGAGCTGCTTAGGCAGCAGTTCTTTGGATAGTTCAGTGGATACAGAGTTCTTCGATGCCGCGATTAAGACCGTTGTCAACTGTTTCTCGCCAAAGAAGCGTTCCATCGTCTCAAACACGCTCGCTTTTTGAGAAGGGTTCGCCTTGTTATGACTGCTCATAAACTTTATCCACGCCAGAAACCCTGCGCTCGACAGTAATTCGCCATCTCCCTTGAGCGCAGCCTCTTTAAATGCCTCGTTTGGACCATTTTTACTCCAGAAACGCGGTAGCATGTTTCTCGCGATTTGAGCCGCCTCGGTCTTTGCTTTTCCAAGCAGCTGTATCAGATCGGAATAGCTGACATGTCCTGCCACCGCCGTAAGCATGATCAGTCCAGCGTTTCCCTGATCCTTGTTCTGTGTATCAATGAAGTCGAGCCATCTGGCAAACGAAGCGTGTTTTGCGTCAACGGTCTTTGCCTCATGCAGCCCAAAAGCCATGAACACATCGAGCGGAGTTTTTCCTTCAGTCATCCACTTGGTATACAACCTAGAGAAAATGCGGTCCGCTTCGTCGGTCCTCTTGGCGTTTGCGAGCATGCTCAGCATCTTATCTTTCGGGTAGTAAATCGTCAGCGCACGCACCATATTCTCGGGGAGGTATTCTGGGACACTTTTGCCAGCGATATCTTGAGCGTTAAAGTACTCATCAACGTAGCTAATCCATCTGTCACGAAATTCCTCACTCGATGCTGTTTGTAGCCCAAGAGCTCCAGATATATCGAGAGGAGTGTATCGATTCACCCACTCAGCATACAATTTGGAGAAAATGCTATCCACTCTGTCGGTCTTCTTGGCTGCCGCGAGCAGATTCACCAGGACTTTGTCCACAAGATTCTTCTGTAGCGTAGATAGAACTTCTGCTGCGACGTCAGATTCCACAATGCTCTTGTTGTTGTCATCGTGAGCTTTGAAGTACTCGTCAGCATAGCTGAGCCATCTGGTAAACGCGCCATGTTTCAAGTCGTGTTCCGTTACTTCGTGTAGCCCAAAAGTCGTGAACGCCTCGTCCAGAGTTTTTTCAGCAGTGATCCACTCGGCATACAACTGGGCGAACAGCATATCTATTGTATTGGACTCCTTGGCTGCTACAAGCATGGTCACCAGCTCATCTTCCGGGTAGTATCTCTTTAGCGTAGCCAGCATGACTGCCACGGGGTCAGACTTCGCCACACTTTTCGTGTACTCAGCCCACATGTTAAAGTACGGAGTATAAAAAAGCTGCTTCTCGAGCTTGTGGAGGCCAACCCACTCGAACACGTGGTAAGGTGATTACTCTTGGCGGACCCATCTTTTCAGGTTTCCCTTGGTCCATTCCAGCTGCACTGAGTGCAGGACGGTATCAAACCAGGAACCAAGCCTCTCATCTTCTCTATTAACCTCATTCCCGGAATCGCTATCCTTGAAGTGTTGGCCCGACTGCGCTTCGTCCGGGTCAGTCGAAGAGCTACGGTTCGACTCTGACGAGTTCGAAGCAATCGGGTGCAGTCGCTGCTGACCATTCGAAGTGGCGAGCTGCTCGAATGCACTAAAGAGGAGGACGACAGAAAGGCGCATCGGTGGTTTCTTGTCTCTGCGTAGCGAGAGCAAAAGGAATGCGACGGAATGATGTGCAAGATCGGACGGCGATAATGCGTGCTCACGGAGGATCAGACTGATCTGTGCTTTTTGTCCACCCAAAAAAAGCGTCATGTGCTTTACTCACAAAAGTGCGTCACCACAGCGGATATATCAGGGGAGAACTCGAGAGAAACGCAGGCCGACTAGCGATAAAAAAGAGTCTTTTCTCTTTTTTATCGCTAGTCGGCCTGCGTTTTTAGCTCTGCGATATCAGCGGTACCTTTTTTTGGGCGGCGTGTCATTGGCTTCGATTAATTGAATGGCTTGGGCGGCAGCTGATTGAGAAAAACTAAAAAATGGGAAGAAGGTACACAGCCACACACACATTCTTTTCGGTAAAGTCATGCGCTCCTATAAATTTAGAAGGTCCTACTTGCCACATCCTCTCTTCGGATTAGCAAGGCGCCCCTATAAAATAGGAAAGCTCTATTAGCCACACGCCCTCTTCGGTTTTGCAACGCACACCTGGTATCACCGCACCCGTGTTAGCGTAATATAACGCTAGGACAGGTACTCATTTTTATCGTAAAGCTTGCTGCACGCTCGGAACATATGCAAAAGACCCAGTAGAAAGCGAAAGAGGCAGTACAAACAATGGTGGGGCGTTTCGATAAATAAGGCTTGCACGAAGAGCGACAAATACGGAAGCATCAGAATAGTGCGAGGTTCTTGCGCTCATAATAAAGAGTAAGGAAACAAGAGTACAAAGATCTGCCTGCCATAGTTGGTGACTATTCAGCAACAACTGATTCGAATTGATGTTCGATTGTGGTCAACGAGTATTCGCTACAACAAACCAACATGGGTTGAGCGAGATGCTCGCAGCATTCCCAGAAATCAGGGCATAACAGCAGAATTTTTCAGCATATTTTGGACAACGAAAGACAGCGTACCTTTTTAGTTGATCTTAAGGACGACGATGAGGCGGTCTGATCAACTTTCGTTTGGCTGGGCAACACTTCTACGACGTAGAAACGTGAATGAGCAAATTTCTCCTCGGATGTAGCCCTGTTGAAGCGCAGCTTGACACACTGAGGAATATGGGATGAAATTGATTGATGGGTAAAAACAAAAAGAGATATTATGGGGGAAGCTGACTGCATTGCATCCCCTGATATAACATCCTCCTTTTAAGAGGTCCAAATTGGGCTGGACAAACAGGGATGCTGTAGAGGGAGCCGACTATGTCCTCACAAAATCGTTGACAGTAAACTAGTAAACCTACATAAACTATTGTGTCATTTTCCATCTGTACATGTAAACGAGTGAAGCGATATTTATGGGGGGAATCCCAAATTTGTAAGGGGCAACCGACACTTACAAACTTTGAAACCCCACGCGTGTGTGGCTATACCGGCTCCTTTCTTTCAGGTCTTTGGAAATAGGTCAAGCGCTGCGTGGCATGCGGAAACTCCCTAAAGCGCTGCGTGGCATGCGGAAACTCCCTAAAGCGCTGCGTGGCATGCGGAAACTCCCTAAAGCGCTTGTAGAACAAGCAGAGAATAGGTGAAAAGGTTTCGAGTCAGTCCAGCTGGTGACAATTTTACAATTTTAAAGCGAAGGTGTACGCTCGTGCACGTGACGCTCTAGGTACGTTCATATTCATGACCTAGTGCATAGATGCACACTCTACCTGTATTTCCTCGATAGTGGCAAACATTAGTTTGGTGATCATTTTTCGTTTTGCAGCCTATTCCACATATGCACAGGATACTTAACCACTCGACAGGTTTGTGAACAAACTAGATTTCTCTCTGATGGAGCCAATGTATATGTTTACATATACATACTTTAGCGGAGCTACACAGCTCCTTAAGTCAGAGGAAGACTAAACGCTCAATGAGCAACTTAGCCCTAAAGAACTAGACTCAATGAGTGAATAAGCGTAAAGCTTATGGTCCTTGTTCCAGGGGACAAAACGATTTAACAATTCGACAGCACTTAGAGCTCAAGAGTCACTAGCTACCTCAGGGAAGTGTTGCTAACTCTTAGTCATCAGCAATCAACGACCAAAGACGCCTCGCAAGACACGTGTCTCTAAGATCGAAAGAGAAACTGAGTTTTATCTACCTTTAACCCTATGGAATATCTTAATCCTCACACAGACACGTATGTCCTAATTTAGTACAACTTAGATCTCTCCTATCTGGTATCTGACATCAATCAGCCCCTATAACCGATACGCTATTCTAAATCTCTTTCAGTGTGATATCATCCGTGTGTCTGAGGCACAGGGTACCAGGTACCCAATTATGTGTAACCCTGTTACACCCTCCCCCACCAGACTAACGTTTCCTAAAACGTCAATCGAACCTTGTTCCAATCGAACGTTCCATTCGAACTTTCTTCTTCCACGAGGTCTGTGTACTTGCGGTTCATTACGGTAGCGCAAAGCTTTTAGCGCGATGTCCTCATGACCTAAAGAATCAAAGACTCTCAGTGATTACCTCGAAATAGGGGAGGTTGTGGACAATGGTGGCGATAATAGTGTCCCGGGTGATGCAGGGACAATGTCCGATACACTTATGTCTGAGGTACAACTTCTTACCTCGCAGGGACAATGTCCGATACATCCATGTCAGAGGTACAACCTCGTACTGCCGCTTTTCCGTTACCTGAACGTGATGATGAGACTTCGCCATTGGCGCCGCGCTCAACACCCGGTTCGGATGATACCATCATTACGACCCCGCTCGATGAGCAGCAAGAGTTACTTTTTCAACAAGGAGAATGCACTCGGCGCCATGCGCAAATGCTCGCAACCCTCGAGCACCAACGTGACTATGGGTTCACTTCACCCAGTGTGGAGGAACGCTTGTGTCAAGCTGCCGGCCAATCGTTGGCAATGTGGATCATTGGCCATAGGCCTAAGTCTCCTGAGGAGGTGGCGAGCGGTCAGGCACTTCGCGAGAGGTACCTGGAGCCTCACCTAACGACCCAAGGTCAATACAAGGCACGCCTTGACATGCAAGCACGTGGCGCACCGGTCCCACCGATCAAGGGTATACCCATTCTCTTGTCTGCAGGCGAAACAGAGAGAGAATAAGACAAGGCCTTTGTACGCTGGGCGAACCGAATACTTCGCCTCAGCAGTATGTCTGCTCTAAGAGCTACTGTCAATGTGGCTGATTTGAGTCTCGAACGCAAGCTTTGGTATGACTATGCCAAGCTTAAGGCCAGAGGCTAATTGTGTAATCCCACACGATATTCTTCGGATACCACGGTAGCCGCGAGTGTTGGTCAAACTATAACCACCAAACCGCCAACCCACACCACTAGTGGTGAGAAACGGCCTCGGTCTCAAGATGACCGTGGTTACGATGTTCAAAAACATCCAAAGCATGAGGGCAATCTTGCCGCGGGGGTACCTCGTATTCCCATGAGTTCTCAGACTCAGGGTACCCACGCCACTTTACCAGATACTGGTAGTGGCCGTGACGACGACGTCGTTTCAGTAGTCTCTTGACATGAAACTGACGACACCCATGCTCATCGAGCAAAGTCGGTGGCGGCCCAGGCGTACCGGTGGCATTCCACGAGAAATTGGTTCTCGAAGTGAAGGGTCTTTAAGAGACTTTATGGAACACCCGATGCATGCTTGATGCGATGCAGAGCCGCCTTCAGGCGATGGAGCATTCTCAAACTCGGAGCGAGGCTCAGTTGGACTTGCTGATTCGCCTTTTGCAATCCAGGGCACCGTTATCGGCGTCGGCGCCAGCACCTCATAGCTCACATGGGAAGGATCCTGGTACGGTTTAAGTAAGTTTACGAAGAACACAGGGTGTGTGCGCAATTTGCGTGGAAGGTTGAGCGTATACGCAAGGTTCTTCTTGGCAGTGACCGTAACGGTCCGATGAAGCGTGGATGCACCTTTGTCTTGAAGACAGCAGACACTACATTTGTAGGTAGGTTTTAAGCATTGAGTAATACTTGTTCTCCGACCTTATAACTTTCTATACAATTTCTGCCTTTGGCATCAGCTTGTTGTTTTTGTTGATCTTGGCTATCAGCCATTGCGTCACGCACATGTCGTAAGACGTTCAATCGCGTTGCGAGGAACCCGCCTACCTGTTTTTATAACAGTAGCAGGATTGATATCAGCAAGCCGATCTGCAACATCTCCCCCACTAAGCCCTGAGCCAAAGAGTGGTAGCGTTAACGGAACGCGAGGAGGGGTGAGACCGTTTACGCAAAACGGAGTAAAGCCTGTGCAGGCATGAACAGCGTTTTTTAATGCAAATTAAACAACAGGGAACATTGAACTCCAAAGCCGTGGCGTATCAGCGTAAACACTGCGCAAAATGTCATTAAGGACGCGATCAACACGTTCAGTTTGACCATCGGTCTGCGGATGATGCGCCGTGGACATGTCCAATCGGATGCTGAGCACCTTGAAGATAGACTTCCAAAACTTCCCAGTGAAGCGGGGATCTCCATCAGATGTAATTGCCGCAGTCGAACCATGTTTTCGAAACACACGACCGGTAAACAGCTTTGCTTGCCTTCAGCATCGATCGTATCCGGCAAAGCCGCTAAATGAGCCATCTTGCTCAAACGGTCAACAAAGACCACAAAACCAGTGTTTCCTTCCAAATCTTTCGGTAGGCCGAACACAATGTCCATAATCATGCATTCCCAACACCCAGTGGGTACAGGTAGACTAGCCAGCGGCGCCGCCGCTTGTGCTGAGGGTTTGACTCTTTTAAACTTTTCGCACGTACGCATACAGGTGCTCACCCATTATTATATCTTGGGCCACCAATAATCCTGGGTCGCTGAGCCATAGGTCTTCTCACGACCGAGATGACCACTTAAAGCAGTATCATGTGCCTCGTAGAGGATTCGATACCTCAACTTCTCTTCATGAGGAACAGCGATACGAGGGGTATCCTCAATATCTGCGCGATATCACAACAGGCCATTATCGATGAAATATCGATGTATCCTCGCACGTAAATGTGCCGACAATGTTATGTCCGAGTCTTTAAACTCATATCTCCCAAGAGCCCGTAGCAAAGCTACACACTGTTAGTCCTTGGCATAAACCGCACGGATTAAGTCAGGGACTGAAGACGACAGTGTCGTAACATGAGCAAGCTCATAGTCAGGTCGGCGCGATAGCGCATCAGCCAATGCATTTTTCTTTTCTGGCTTATACTCACCTCGAGGTTATATTCGGCAAAGAAGGAAAGCCAACGAGCCATTCTCTGAGAGAGATGCGGCGACTGTGTCGCAGTGCGCAATGACGCGTGATCTGTATAGATCACAAACGGCTTTGATCCAAGCAGATGTACTATGAATTTGACTAGAGCATACTTCATATCAAGTAGTTCTTTGTCATGAACTGGATAGTTCTTTTCATCAGCTTTAAGCTGGTGATACTCAAACGCAATGACGCGCTCACGTCCATCAGCATCTGTTTGTAACAGAGCACTGCCAATGGCAAAGTCAGATGCGTCACAAACGACACTGAAGGGCCGATCAAGATTGAGCAAAGCCAATATTGGCGCACGAAGGAGATTATCCTCAACCGCTTTAAAATCATCGTGCTTGGAATAACCCAAAACCAATCCACATCCACATTGGCTTGGAATAACCCAAAACCAATCCACATCATTTTTTAAGAGATTGGATAATAGCCATGTCTGCGTAATTCGCACTATGCTTATGCAAGTAATTGGCAAGGCCAAGCCACTTACGTAAGTCCTTTTGGTTCTTAGGAACCGGCCAGTCGACTATGGCCTTCAACTTAGCGGGGTCTGCTCGAAGGCCTCACTTCCCAACGAAGCACTCTAGAAAGGAAATTTTTCCTGCACCAAAGGTGCGCTTAGACGCGTTAGCGTACAATTTGTTCGTGCGCATGCACTCGAGCACCGCTCGTAAATGATCAATGTGGTTATCCACATCTTGTCGATCAATAGCTGCACGACTATGGACAAAGATGTCGTCAAAGTAAGTTTTTGCGTAACTTCAATGAGGTCTGATCAGTTGTCGTCACCAGACGGTTAAAATTAGCCGGGGCGTTCGACAGCCCTTGTGGTATAACGATCCACTCACAGAGTATACTGCGCGGAGTACTCACCGCAGTTAACGGAATATCACTCGCTCGCATGAGGAACTGGTAATAACCGTCGACTAAGTCGAATGCGCTGTACAATGCAAACCCTACCATATTGTTCTGAAGAACATCATTTCTAGGAATAGGCGTCTGCGCCGGTATAATTGCTGCATTAAGCTTATTATAAGAATGCTCAATGCGCCACCTGCCATTTGGATTCTTGACACAAAATATAGGTGTTGAATTGGGAGATTTACTCTCACGAACCATTCCAGCCGCGTGCTTAGCACGAAAGAACTCGTCAATGAAGTCACACTGTTCCTTAGGCAATGGCCACTGCCGTGTTACGCAGTATTTAGTTCCTGGAACGAAGTAAATTTCATGATGTATACCTCTATCAGGTGGTAAGATAGATAGTGTGTTGTGACACACCACATCTAGAAATTCCTTAACCAAAAGCTTAAATGGATCCAAAGGATCGTTAAGGATCGAAGATCCACTTCGCGCACTGAGTGCCGCCTTAGCGTCCTCTAGGACAGACTCATCCATTAACGAGGACGAGTTCAACTCGACATCGGGTTTAATGACCACTAATTCGGATAAATCTCCTGCCTTTAAGGCCTGGCTAAACTCGCCATTAAACATTTCGTCTAGCTCACACAGAGCATCCAAAGATAGAAGGGTTTCCAGGCTAAAATTGTCATCTACCTGACTGGTCACTCCATTCACAAGCGTATATAGTGTATTACTGTTATCGCGCAGTGAATGTGTGTACGCCTGGTACTTCACAGTTGCCACCTGACGTCCAGGTCGTCTCTTGGAGACCTTACACCCCTTGGGGGTCGGGACACTACTGCCCCCTTTATTACTACTAACAGTAGTGCGCTCTATACTAGATCCGATGTCTTGATCGACATCCGGTGAAGTGTTACATAACTCGAACTCTTCACCAGTCGATTTCCACGTACCACTCCACGTACATTATGCGGGCCGATCCCCGAACCTAACGGCGTTTCGCCAACAACGTCATTACCGACATTAAGTGTGGTGCCCTCAAGGCCGCCCACACTCGGTGAATTTCACGTGCCACCTCACGCACATCAAAGGAATCATTTTCTTGATAATCCGGCCCTAGGCCAACCATGCTTTCAGCATGCAGTGAATCGTTATCACAACGAGTAACACTCGACGGAGTACGTGCCGTATCACCGATACAAAACGTGCTACGCTCGGAATCTATGTTTACAACATTGGAGTGAGACAACTTAGACATTCCAATGTCCAGAACATGGACACCTTCTGCCAAAGGCTCGCGCCAGTAGTGCTTCTGTTGCCTAGCGAAGGTGATTTCATGACTCTCCAAAATTTCACTAGGAACGTTGCGTGTGGCACCTAAGGTCTTAGACCTCCAATAAATCCATGGCTCATGGTGTTCAAACCAAGCCATACCGAGGATGAGATCATATATCGAGTCCAAATCAAGGACAAGACAGCGTTCAATGCTGTCAAAGTCTAAAAGCTGTATACCTAAGTTCAATGGAACTTTAGGCACAGTAAAACGACTTCCAGTCGCTAAACGAACCGTGGTCGAATCACCCTCATGCGCTGTAAGCGCCTCAGCATAAAGCTGACTCCCCTCAAGGGAACGAAGTCGAGCATAATTGCAAGACGCTACAGAGTCGATCAATATCGACCAAGGCCTCTTAAAGCCCTTATTTTTCGCCTCGGCGACTAACAAGCCAGACTTGTATCCACGCTCCATACCAATAGGTACGTAGCACTTTGGGGCCAAGCTCTGTCTAACTTTACCTCCTAAATGTGTAACAGAGCCCAGTTGTTTCCCAGTAGGGCGCCCGCGCCTACTGGGCGTCGGCATTTTCCCGTGCCATGCCATACTTCTGGCTCGGGGTTGAGTGTTGGCTTGTAGCCTGACGCTGTTTACGCAAAGTGCAACCAAGCCGCAAGTGTTTAGTGCTTCCGTACGTAAAGCATCGTCGTACGAAGCGTTGCTGCTCAGCAGCTTGAAGTTCAACTTCACCTTCATCTTCAGCATAGCTGCGATCCATCGGTTCCGGCGTATTAAAGGCTGGACCACTCGTGGAGTTTGCTCTCGCAGAGAAAGGGTTGTACCCATTCCATCCAAGGCTGACCGACTTGAAGTTATGCTCAGCATTAAGAGCAATTTCCACGGCCTCTTCGAACGTAGAGGGGTGAACTCGAAAAACTTCGGTTCTGGCAATGCGAGTACGAAGACTTTCCATGAAGATAGTCACATGAACTGCCTCGGGCAGAGGGTCATACTGCATTGCAGCCATGAGAGCTATCAACTCTTGGACATATTCCGATAACTCATCCTTACCCTGAAGGGTTGATAAAAAGCGTGAACGCTCGCGGTAAGCTTGGTTAGGTGGTGAGAACAACCGTTGTAAGTGTGACTCTAGCGACTCCCATGTGGGGAATGCTAGGTCAACCGACGTGCTACACGTCAAGGCCCATTCTCTAGCTCTTCCGTCGAGCTTTGAGATAGCCAGCGAGACCTGTTGATGGTCAAGATTGATCAGGCCTGATCTCATGACCAACCCCTTTTTTGGATCCAGAGGATGAGGTTTTCACCCTCCTTACCGGAGTAATTCTTAACTTACACTCTAAGTGGACGAGGCCTAGCCTCTTCGTCTAGTACAGACACATAGTTTGTAGGCAAAGCCGAAGCTACTTGGTCTTGGACCTGCCCAAGAAGGATCGCTTCATACTGCATGAGGTCTTCAGCACGTGCATTTTTCACATCAGGGCCTTGTGAAACAAGAAACTCCATGTACTCTGGACCCAAAGATGCGGTCAGCTTATCAAGCGCGACCTTTTGAACCTCAGAGAGGGGAGTGAGGTTTCCCATCCCCACAGAGGATCATTCTAAAATAGGCTCAGTCGTAAGTTGACTACAAGTTCTACCAAGTGTAGCGGAGCCACACAGCTACTTAAGTCAGAGGAAGACTAAACGCTGAAAGAGAAACTTAGCCCTAAAGAACTAGACTAAATGAGTCAACAAGCGTAAAGCATATGGTCCTTGTTCCAGGGGTCAAACGATTTAACAATTCGACAGCACTTAGAGCTCAAGATTCACTAGCTACCTCAGGGAAGTGTTGCTAACTCTTAGTCATCAGCAATCAACGACCAAAGACGCCTCGCAAGACACGTGTCTCTAAGATCAAAAGAGAAACTGAGTTTTATCTACCTTTAACCCTATGGAATATCTTAATCCTCACATAGACACGTATGTCCTAATTTAGTACAACTTAGATCTCTCCTATCTGGTATCTGACATCAATCAGCCCCTATAACCGATACGCTATTCTAAATCTCTTTCTGTGGGACATCATCCGTGTGTCTAAGACACAGGGTACCAGGTATTCAATTATTTGGGTCCCTGTTGACATGCAGATTCTTGTTTCCATATCTTAATGAAGGAAATTATCATCTCAGCAGCCTTCATCTGGAAGGGGAGAGGTAACAACCCAACGGAATGACATACCGATAGCAAGTCTACTTATGCTACGCACTTAGATCAACCAAGTCACCGACCAAATCACTTCGTGGACCCTGTTCCACGCAGCTTCCGTCTTTTACAATCGTGATACCCCTTAAGGTCTGTTTTGGGTCTTTGCAGACACATAATGTTAGTTAATGAGTCATTCTGGTAGTATTCCCTGTAAAGAATGACATACTTAATCTGCCTAACAAAGAAATATTGCAGTAGGACCGCAGCTGGTTAAAGGTACGTTGATGTGATCAGTTCCTAGCATCATCAAATTTACTTAAGATATGGTATGATGACACAAATGTTACGTGATAGTCTGCTTGGGCCTCCCGCATCGCCAGTGTTCGACGGAAAACACCAGTGCAAAAGGAGAAGAGAGGAAGTATGGCATGTTAGTGATTAGTGTTTAAAGTTAGCCTATAACGTCCTCAGTTCAAATCTTAAATTAAAGAGCTCAAGCACTTCATCATAACAGTGATAAGTCACTGATGTGTCAAAAAGAACTCCGGCGTGTGTAAAGCTAGAGAGCGGACACGTCATTATCCTGATAAAAAGAAGTGGGAATAGAAAGATTGCGTTATAGAGTTTGACGAGACGCCCTGCACGATCAATATTAGTATTAGAAGGTAATCTAAATGAAAGGGGGCACCGAAGCAACAAACTGGACAACGAGTGTGGAGCTACTATCACTTACTGTAGCGTTAGTGGTGTGTAAAAGGGTAACGCGTAGTTGGGTACCCGGTACCCTGTGTCTTAGACACACGGATGATATCCCACTGAAAGAGATTTAGAATAGCGTATCGGTTATAGGGGCTGACTGGTGTCAGATACCAGATAGGAGAGATCTAAGTTGTACTAAATTAGGACATACGTGTCTGTGTGAGGATTAAGATATTCCATAGGGTTAAAGGTAAATAAAACTCAGTTTCTCTTTTGATCTTAGAGACACGTGTCTTGCGAGGCGTCTTTGGTCGTTGATTGCTGATGACTAAGAGATAGCAACACTTCCCTGAGGTAGCTAGTGAATCTTGAGCTCTAAGTGCTGTCGAATTGTTAAATCGTTTTGTCCCCTGGAACAAGGACCATAAGCTTTACGCTTGTTGACTCATTTAGTCTAGTTCTTTAGGGCTAAGTTTCTCATTGAGCGTTTAGTCTTCCTCTGACTTAAGTAGCTGTGTGGCTCCGCTACACTTGGTAGAACTTGTAGTCAACTTACGACTGAGCCTATTTTAGAATGATCCTCTGTGGGGATGGGAAACCTCACTCCCCTCTCTGAGGTTCAAAAGGTCGCGCTTGATAAGCTGACCGCATCTTTGGGTCCAGAGTACATGGAGTTTCTTGTTTCACAAGGCCCTGATGTGAAAAATGCACGTGCTGAAGACCTCATGCAGTATGAAGCGATCCTTCTTGGGCAGGTCCAAGACCAAGTAGCTTCGGCTTTGCCTACAAACTATGTGTCTGTACTAGACGAAGAGGCTAGGCCTCGTCCACTTAGAGTGGAAGTTAAGAATTACTCCGGTAAGGAGGGTGAAAACCTCATCCTCTGGATCCAAAAAAGGGGTTGGTCATGAGATCAGGCCTGATCAATCTTGACCATCAACAGGTCTCGCTGGCTATCTCAAAGCTCGACGGAAGAGCTAGAGAATGGGCCTTGACGTGTAGCACGTCGGTTGACCTAGCATTCCCCACATGGGAGTCGCTAGAGTCACAATTACAACGGTTGTTCTCACCACCTAACCAAGCTTACCGCGAGCGTTCACGCTTCTTATCAACCCTTCAGGGTAAGGATGAGTTATCGGAATATGTCCAAGAGTTGACAACTCTCATGGCTGCAATGCAGTATGACCCTCTGCCCGAGGCAGTTCATGTGACTATCTTCATGGAAAGTCTTCGTACTCGCATTGCCAGAACCGAAGTTTTTCGAGTTCACCCCTCTACGTTCGAAGAGGCCGTGGAAATTGCTCTTAATGCTGAGCATAACTTCAAGTCGGTCAGCCTTGGATGGAATGGGTACAACCCTTTCGCTGCGAGAGCAAACTCCACGAGTGGTCCAGCCTTTAATACGCCGGAACCGATGGATCGCAGCTATGCTGAAGATGAAGGTGAAGTTGAACTTCAAGCTGCTGAGCAGCAACGCGTCGTACGACGATGCTTTACGTACGGAAGCACTAAACACTTGCGGCTTGGTTGCACTTTGCGTAAACAGCGTCAGGCTACAAGCCAACACTCAACCCCGAGCCAGAAGTATGGCATGGCACGGGAAAATGCCGACGCCCAGTAGGCGCGGGCGCCCTACTGGGAAACAACTGGGCTCTGTTACACATTTAGGAGGTAAAGTTAAACAGAGCTTGGCCCCAAAGTGCTACGTACCTATTGGTATGGAGCGTGGATACAAGTCTGGCTTGTTAGTCGCCGAGGCGAAAAATAAGGGCTTTGAGAGGCCTTGGTCGATATTGATCGACTCTGTAGCGTCTTGCAATTATGCTCGACTTCGTTCCCTTGAGGGGAGTCAGCTTTATGCTGAGGCGCTTACAGCGCATGAGGGTGATTCGACCACGGTTCGTTTAGCGACTGGAAGTCGTGTTACTGTGCCTAAAGTTCCATTGAACTTAGGTATACAGCTTTTAGACTTTGACAGCATTGAACGCTGTCTTGTCCTTGATTTGGACTCGATATATGATCTCATCCTCGGTATGGCTTGGTTTGAACACCATGAGCCATGGATTTATTGGAGGTCTAAGACCTTAGGTGCCACACGCAACGTTCCTAGTGAAATTTTGGAGAGTCATGAAATCACCTTCGCTAGGCAACAGAAGCACTACTGGCGCGAGCCTTTGGCAGAAGGTGTCCATGTTCTGGACATTGGAATGTCTAAGTTGTCTCACTCCAATGTTGTAAACATAGGTTCCGAGCGTAGCACGTTTTGTATCGGTGATACGGCACGTACTCCGTCGAGTGTTACTCGTTGTGATAACGATTCACTGCATGCTGAAAGCATGGTTGGCCTAGGGCCGGATTATCAAGAAAATGATTCCTTTGATGTGCGTGAGGTGGCACGTGAAATTCACCGAGTGTGGGCGGCCTTGAGGGCACCACACTTAATGTCGGTAATGACGTTGTTGGCGAAACGCCGTTAGGTTCGGGGATCGGCCCGCATAATGTACGTGGAGTGGTACGTGGAAATCGACTGGTGAAGAGTTCGAGTTATGTAACACTTCACCGGATGTCGATCAAGACATCGGATCTAGTATAGAGCGCACTACTGTTAGTAGTAATAAAGGGGGCAGTAGTGTCCCGACCCCCAAGGGGTGTAAGGTCTCCAAGAGACGACCTGGACGTCAGGTGGCAACTGTGAAGTACCAGGCGTACACACATTCACTGCGCGATAACAGTAATACACTATATACGCTTGTGAATGGAGTGACCAGTCAGGTAGATGACAATTTTAGCCTGGAAACCCTTCTATCTTTGGATGCTCTGTGTGAGCTAGACGAAATGTTTAATGGCGAGTTTAGCCAGGCCTTAAAGGCAGGAGATTTATCCGAATTAGTGGTCATTAAACCCGATGTCGAGTTGAACTCGTCCTCGTTAATGGATGAGTCTGTCCTAGAGGACGCTAAGGCGGCACTCAGTGCGCGAAGTGGATCTTCGATCCTTAACGATCCTTTGGATCCATTTAAGCTTTTGGTTAAGGAATTTCTAGATGTGGTGTGTCACAACACACTATCTATCTTACCACCTGATAGAGGTATACATCATGAAATTCACTTCGTTCCAGGAACTAAATACTGCGTAACACGGCAGTGGCCATTGCCTAAGGAACAGTGTGACTTCATTGACGAGTTCTTTCGTGCTAAGCACGCGGCTGGAATGGTTCGTGAGAGTAAATCTCCCAATTCAACACCTATATTTTGTGTCAAGAATCCAAATGGCAGGTGGCGCATTGAGCATTCTTATAATAAGCTTAATGCAGCAATTATACCGGCGCAGACGCCTATTCCTAGAAATGATGTTCTTCAGAACAATATGGTAGGGTTTGCATTGTACAGCGCATTCGACTTAGTCGACGGTTATTACCAGTTCCTCATGCGAGCGAGTGATATTCCGTTAACTGCGGTGAGTACTCCGCGCAGTATACTCTGTGAGTGGATCGTTATACCACAAGGGCTGTCGAACGCCCCGGCTAATTTTAACCGTCTGGTGACGACAACTGATCAGACCTCATTGAAGTTACGCAAAAACTTACTTTGACGACATCTTTGTCCATAGTCGTGCAGCTATTGATCGACAAGATGTGGATAACCACATTGATCATTTACGAGCGGTGCTCGAGTGCATGCGCACGAACAAATTGTACGCTAACGCGTCTAAGCGCACCTTTGGTGCAGGAAAAATTTCCTTTCTAGAGTGCTTCGTTGGGAAGTGAGGCCCTCGAGCAGACCCCGCTAAGTTGAAGGCCATAGTCGACTGGCCGGTTCCTAAGAACCAAAAGGACTTACGTAAGTGGCTTGGCCTTGCCAATTACTTGCATAAGCATAGTGCGAATTACGCAGACATGGCTATTATCCAATCTCTTAAAAAATGATGTGGATTGGTTTTGGGTTATTCCAAGCCAATGTGGATGTGGATTGGTTTTGGGTTATTCCAAGCACGATGATTTTAAAGCGGTTGAGGATAATCTCCTTCGTGCGCCAATATTGGCTTTGCTCAATCTTGATCGGCCCTTCAGTGTCGTTTGTGACGCATCTGACTTTGCCATTGGCAGTGCTCTGTTACAAACAGATGCTGATGGACGTGAGCGCGTCATTGCGTTTGAGTATCACCAGCTTAAAGCTGATGAAAAGAACTATCCAGTTCATGACAAAGAACTACTTGATATGAAGTATGCTCTAGTCAAATTCATAGTACATCTGCTTGGATCAAAGCCGTTTGTGATCTATACAGATCACGCGTCATTGCGCACTGCGACACAGTCGCCGCATCTCTCTCAGAGAATGGCTCGTTGGCTTTCCTTCTTTGCCGAATATAACCTCGAGGTGAGTATAAGCCAGAAAAGAAAAATGCATTGGCTGATGCGCTATCGCGCCGACCTGACTATGAGCTTGCTCATGTTACGACACTGTCGTCTTCAGTCCCTGACTTAATCCGTGCGGTTTATGCCAAGGACTAACAGTGTGTAGCTTTGCTACGGGCTCTTGGGAGATATGAGTTTAAAGACTCGGACATAACATTGTCGGCACATTTACGTGCGAGGATACATCGATATTTCATCGATAATGGCCTGTTGTGATATCGCGCAGATATTGAGGATACCCCTCGTATCGCTGTTCCTCATGAAGAGAAGTTGAGGTATCGAATCCTCTACGAGGCACATGATACTGCTTTAAGTGGTCATCTCGGTCGTGAGAAGACCTATGGCTCAGCGACCCAGGATTATTGGTGGCCCAAGATATAATAATGGGTGAGCACCTGTATGCGTACGTGCGAAAAGTTTAAAAGAGTCAAACCCTCAGCACAAGCGGCGGCGCCGCTGGCTAGTCTACCTGTACCCACTGGGTGTTGGGAATGCATGATTATGGACATTGTGTTCGGCCTACCGAAAGATTTGGAAGGAAACACTGGTTTTGTGGTCTTTGTTGACCGTTTGAGCAAGATGGCTCATTTAGCGGCTTTGCCGGATACGATCGATGCTGAAGGCAAGCAAAGCTGTTTACCGGTCGTGTGTTTCGAAAACATGGTTCGACTGCGGCAATTACATCTGATGGAGATCCCCGCTTCACTGGGAAGTTTTGGAAGTCTATCTTCAAGGTGCTCAGCATCCGATTGGACATGTCCACGGCGCATCATCCGCAGACCGATGGTCAAACTGAACGTGTTGATCGCGTCCTTAATGACATTTTGCGCAGTGTTTACGCTGATACGCCACGGCTTTGGAGTTCAATGTTCCCTGTTGTTTAATTTGCATTAAAAAACGCTGTTCATGCCTGCACAGGCTTTACTCCGTTTTGCGTAAACGGTCTCACCCCTCCTCGCGTTCCGTTAACGCTACCACTCTTTGGCTCAGGGCTTAGTGGGGGAGATGTTGCAGATCGGCTTGCTGATATCAATCCTGCTACTGTTATAAAAACAGGTAGGCGGGTTCCTCGCAACGCGATTAAATGTCTAATGACATGTGCGTGACGCAATGGCTGATAGCCAAGATCAACAAAAGCAACAAGCTGATGCCAAATGCAGAAATTGTATAGAAAGTTATAAGGTCGGAGAACAAGTATTACTCAATGCTTAAAACCTACCTACAAATGTAGTGTCTGCTGTCTTCAAGACAAAGGTGCATCCACGCTTCATCGGACCGTTTACGGTCACTGCCAAGAAGAACCTTGCGTATACGCTCAACCTTCCACGCAAATTGCGCACACACCCTGTGTTCTTCGTAAACTTACTTAAACCGTACCAGGATCCTTCCCATGTGAGCTATGAGGTGCTGGCGCCGACGCCGATAACGGTGCCCTGGATTGCAAAAGGCGAATCAGCAAGTCCAACTGAGCCTCGCTCCGAGTTTGAGAATGCTCCATCGCCTGAAGGCGGCTCTGCATCGCATCAAGCATGCATCGGGTGTTCCATAAAGTCTCTTAAAGACCCTTCACTTCGAGAACCAATTTCTCGTGGAATGCCACCGGTACGCCTGGGCCGCCACCGACTTTGCTCGATGAGCATGGGTGTCGTCAGTTTCATGTCAAGAGACTACTGAAACGACGTCGTCGTCACGGCCACTACCAGTATCTGGTAAAGTGGCGTGGGTACCCTGAGTCTGAGAACTCATGGGAATACAAGGTACCCCCGCGGCAAGATTGCCCTCATGCTTTGGATGTTTTTGAACATCGTAACCACGGTCATCTTGAGACCGAGGCCGTTTCTCACCACTAGTGGTGTGGGTTGGCGGTTTGGTGGTTATAGTTTGACCAACACTCGCGGCTACCGTGGTATCCGAAGAATATCATGTGGGATTACACAATTAGCCTCTGGCCTTAAGCTTGGCATAGTCATACCAAAGCTTGCGTTCGAGACTCACATCAGACACATTGACAATAGCTCTTAGAGCAGACATACTGCTGAGGCGAAGTATTCGGTTCGCCCAGCGTACAAAGGCCTTGTCTTATTCTCTCTCTGTTTCGCCTGCAGACAAGAGAATGGGTATACCCTTGATCGGTGGGACCGGTGCGCCACGTGCTTGCATGTCAAGGCGTGCCTTGTATTGACCTTGGGTCGTTAGGTGAGGCTCCAGGTACCTCTCGCGAAGTGCCTGACCGCTCGCCACCTCCTCAGGAGACTTAGGCCTATGGCCAATGATCCACATTGCCAACGATTGGCCGGCAGCTTGACACAAGCGTTCCTCCACACTGGGTGAAGTGAACCCATAGTCACGTTGGTGCTCGAGGGTTGCGAGCATTTGCGCATGGCGCCGAGTGCATTCTCCTTGTTGAAAAAGTAACTCTTGCTGCTCATCGAGCGGGGTCGTAATGATGGTATCATCCGAACCGGGTGTTGAGCGCGGCGCCAATGGCGAAGTCTCATCATCACGTTCAGGGAACGGAAAAGCGGCAGTACGAGGTTGTACCTCAGACATGGATGTATCGGACATTGTCCCTGCGAGGTAAGAAGTTGTACCTCAGACATAAGTGTATCGGACATTGTACCTGCATCACCCGGGACACTATTATCGCCACCATTGTCCACAACCTCCCCTATTTCGAGGTAATCACTGAGAGTCTTTGATTCTTTAGGTCATGAGGACATCGCGCTAAAAGCTTTGCGCTACCGTAATGAACCGCAAGTACACAGACCTCGTGGAAGAAGAAAGTTCGAATGGAACGTTCGATTGGAACAAGGTTCGATTGACGTTTTAGGAAACGTTAGTCTGGTGGGGGGAGGGTGTAACAGGGTTACACATAATTGGGTACCTGGTACCCTGTGCCTCAGACACACGGATGATATCACACTGAAAGAGATTTAGAATAGCGTATCGGTTATAGGGGCTGATTGATGTCAGATACCAGATAGGAGAGATCTAAGTTGTAATAAATTAGGACATACGTGTCTGTGTGAGGATTAAGATATTCCATAGGGTTAAAGGTAGATAAAACTCAGTTTCTCTTTCGATCTTAGAGACACGTGTCTTGCGAGGCGTCTTTGGTCGTTGATTGCTGATGACTAAGAGTTAGCAACACTTCCCTGAGGTAGCTAGTGACTCTTGAGCTCTAAGTGCTGTCGAATTGTTAAATCGTTTGGTCCCCTGGAACAAGGGCCATAAGCTTTACGCTTGTTGACTCATTTAGTCTAGTTCTATAGGACTAAGTTGCTCATTGAGCGTGTAGCCTTCGTCTGACTTAAGGAGCTGCTTAAATTCGCTACATGGTGCCTCGCTTTCTTTGTAAACAGCGCTGAAGAAGGAGTGAAACCAGGTAAAATTGACTTGAAGCTGGTAAATGTAGAGAAAAACTTTATCAAATATAATTTAGTCCTAGTTTACATGTGCTTGTGTTTATTTCTAACCTAGGTATACTTATCTGCATAAATGCGTGCTGAAGTCTTGCTACTCATTGCGCGCGTCCATCGTTAAATATACCGCTAGAGCGGGATAGTAAGATATACTAAATTAGCTAATCAGTGAGTGTTTCTGAATGTTACCACTTATGGTGATTTTCACGTTCACCATTAACCTTTATGATAATGTTCTAATCAAAAATAATTAAGGGTTATAATGAGGAAACAGGTCCAGCCTGTTACGTAACTTTCCTTTATACGATATTCACCTAAATAATGTCGTGTTGATGTGGTCACCGTTCGAGCACATCAGGGACAGGAAGGACTTGTTTTGGATTGATCCATTCATTTTAGATCTTCATCGCTTGGTGAGAAAACCTTTGCGATGCGCGTATTGCCGCAGCTGCTCCTGACGATGCCCAGCCTCTCGCAGCAAAAGATGCTTTGTCTGCTTGTGCTGTAAATTTTCCTGCATCAACAGTTGCTGTAGATGCACGTGGTGAGTCCTCACGTAATAATGATGATAGCTTCAAAGTGAAACTCAGCTATTTTAGGGAGTCGGACGGTGGCTCCGACTCTAAGAAGACACCTAGGTCTCCCGAGTCTATAGGGGTGGCCGAATGCGAGCCTCCCAGTAGGAACCGAGCGGGTTGTCAGACTCATCGTCACTTCAAGAGTATGTTTATTTTGGATGATAAGCATGCTGACTCGTCCCTCGCGCCTGCTCTGCGCATTCACAGTCTAGCGAATGCGATGATAGATTCTACAACCGTGATGACGATACTTGTGGTGCCGAGACTAATTTTGGTACCACGAAGGAGGATACATACGCCAACGTGTTGCGTCTAGTCCCTGAATACAAGCCTTGGGTATGTCCAGAAAGGCTTGTGAATGACCTGTCAGGCGAGACGAGTCGTCAGCAAATTCCATTACTCGATGCGAGGTTGTTGCACGGCCTAGAAATCAGCGCTTGTAACTTTTGTGCTTTATAAGACTTCCACATGTATTCCTTTATGAAGCATCATTGTTGTAGTGGCGACTCTAAGCGAGATAAAAGCTCGTTGATGCAGGCGTGGAACGCTTTTATACTCAATGTGCAGCACATTGGGTGCGAAGCTTGGCTTCAAAAGCTCAACACATATCGTGTAGATATGAGAAACGTACCTTGACTGTAGAAAAAGCCAGATAGCACTTTCTGTCTTGTGAAGCAGGAATATTACGCCTCACATGGGTAGACCCATGTCAGTTTTGTTTCAGCAACACTCAGCGCATCCGGAGGGATGCGTGCTTCCTTTCTTCGCCCTGGGCTAGGGCACAACTCTTCTGAGATGTGCGATACGATTTCTAACCTGCAATCGCTCTACCAGCGCAATGGGCGCGTGTTTATCGATGACCTTTCTGAGCCATATGATGTGTCTACTCGTACTGGTGGACGATACCCTCAACATCAATCATCAGCTGGGCGCAAGCCTACCAGCTGGCCTACGACGGTGGATCACTGCTACAGCGATAAAGATAACTCGCTCGCTCCCCCTTCACGTAGAGGGAATTTTAGATACGCTCACGTGAAAGCGTTGAGTACCGTGCGAGTTCACCAATGGCTGTAGTGGGGGTAATAATTCTATCTCCAAATGTTTTTTGTTGAAGTTGCAGGCGGAAGTTGGTAGTATTCAGAAAGTCGTACACGATCTGCGTGATCTCACCGAACAATAGAGAAGGATCATCTCCCCTTGGAGGTGTAGGTGCAAGGCATCCGTCTTTACGGATCATAAGACGAATCGGAGATTGCATTTTTACCAATTAAATAATGAGCGGAAGCGTCAACACTTTCGTGACGAAGTGGCTGACGTTTGGCGGCACTACAGAGCCAGATTGAGTAAGTAACTTAAGAACAAAATAATCCTTTGGGCAATTTTAAGTGTGGAGTTTTAACGCCCGAGGCAGAGACCTCGTGAGGATAGTACGGGTGGAGACGAACTTTATTAAACGTAGGATGCGTTCGAATCCTGCGAGGCAACTCGATCGTTGCGCATTGCCTTTTTTTGCAATAAAGTACACAAAACGGGCAGATGCACTCGAACAGTTGTTAAATACGTGTTTTGGTGGATTTAATGTAAACAATATCACCAAATCTCCAACATCAAGTTACGAAATTTGCTCTTCCATGTATGTCAACGCTCCATTTTTGCCGGTCCACAGCGTTAGCATGGAATCTTGCACAAAACGAACCGCTTCTTTTCGAGTCAGAAATGTTTTATCTGCTGATTCTAATGTATCTGTATCAGTACGATTTATGCTAAAAGATCATATTATTTGGAAAGGTGTCATTATCCTCGCTGGCATAGTAATAAGAGATGCTGAATATACTAGCATCGTCATCCTCGACTAGGTCAGCAAAAGTGTCGTCACTCTGTCTAATTTCAAGATCTTCGATGACGATTTAATCGACATCGGCAATGTTCGGGTCGTCGAGTTCCTTGACACGTTGTATTCAAGATCCAAAAAGGGTTTTGATTGAGCGAATTCACTTCCCCCTAAATCAGATTCACACTTGAAATGAATGGGTAGGCGTGGATGGCGGAATCCATTCACGAAAAATTGTGGATGCGTTATTGATGCATGCACGGAGCTACTGATGGCAAACTCCACCATCGGAAAAAGATCGCCCCTGTCTGTGGAAGATTGGACGTATCCTCGAAGTACCTTTTTAGGGACGCAATTGACGCGCTCTGACTGACCATCTTTCTCGGGATGGTTAAAGGTAGACACAGATAGACGCTGTCCGAGATAACGGTCACGGGGTGCCTAAACGCCGCTGTGAATTCGAGGGTCTCTATCAGAGACTAGTTCTTAGGGCAGACCGTGAAGTCGAAATACCGTGTCACTAAAGACAAGGACATAGTTCTATGCTGTGACTGACTCCCGAACGGCAGCAAGATTTGCACCATCTTGCTGAGAATATCAACGAACGCAAGAATCATTATTCTTGTGAGCGTCTTTAGTTAAAACGAAGACAAAGTCCATTGAGAAGGACTGCCTGCACTCTGCCGAGATTGTTAGAGGTTGTAGTGCAGCACTTATGAAAGACTAGGCTTCACCCGTTGGCACAATTCGCAAGCCCTAATGTACTAGCTCACATACTGATTCTGGCGGAACATTGAAAGTCGCGAATTACCGTGAGAAAAATCTTCTCACACCTAGATGCCCACCGGATGGTGCATATTGACACTCATATAAAATCCGCAAGCGCAAATTATTACGAGTGAGGACTAATGCAAGGGGCGTGTCGCCTAAAACGGCTGTATAATTACAGATACCCGTTGCGCATTGTGAAACGGGTCGCGAAGGATCGATACAAGGCCGGTAAATCTTTAAGACATCTACAGTATGACGTTATCAGATGACACAATTGTCGCAGAAGAGCCTAATCTTTTGCATAGGCCTTATTGATGTCGTCAAGCAATGTTGACAACGGAACACTAGTGACTATTGTTGCAACAGTGATTATAACCCCACTATTGGACTGCGCAGCCGACTCGAAATCGATTTGGCGCATTTTTGCACCCGCGACGACATAAAGTCGTCCAGTTTCGTACACAACGGAGAAGTTGTTTTACAGAAAGAAGGACGGTCGCCTCGCCATCCATTTCGAGAGGTGTTGAAAATTTACGGCCGTGCGTAATGACTCATGGTCCCTTAATACTTCAAACGGCCTATCTACATGGATATAGATATAAATTGGCTATCCAGGGCACACTTCGTAGTAAGGAAATACTTGTCATGTACCGGATAATTACACTCAGTTGCTTGCAGCTGACACGATTAAAAAACAGATGAAGCGCTTTGCGCCGTCTGCATCATACTACATTCATGCGCAGCCAATTTAGAAATCGCTGGCGTCACAGATCAAGTGGAATGGTTAGTCCTGATCTACAATCGCCAAGCTCCGCAATTGAAACAAGCTCTGCTTGATAACTTTAACGGATCGCTGCCAATCAGCGTCCCATGACCCCTTCTCATTTATGCTATAAGACGAGAGAGATGGAGGGTCATCTAGGAATAGTTGCACGAGTACTTGTTTAAGTACGCCGATAGACCAAAACACTTTCTTAGTCTTTTAGCGTCGACGAGCTCAGACCAGCGGGTAATCGCCTTATTATATTCTGGATCAGGGCATACGCTGTGTTTACCTACGATACACCCAAAAGTGGCATTTTGCTCGCAGCGAATACACACTTCTTTTTGTTGGCGTACAGCTTGTACGTGCGCATAAGCGTAAGATTCTGATGGCCATGGGTTATATGAACCTTCTATCGTCTGTCTTTCCACCCATAGCCCGGCTATGGACAATTTCATCCTCGAAGCAACTCGGTGCGAAGACTCGAGCCGGTCTTAACAGATTTGTAACACATCGGTTGAATGTGGAAGGGGCGTTGCTAAGCACTTATGGTATCACTAGCCACTCCCACAGCATAAAGGTTAAGGTGCTTACTGCCGTGTGCGCGAGATCTCGTTCGTGAATCTATATATGATAGAAGCCATCCATCAGATCCATGTTAGGGAAGATAGTACTATTTGGCATACCATTAATGATGACGTTCTTGCTCTGTATAGATGTCTGAGCCTGTACCGTTGCAGCATTTAACCTGTCGAACGCATGCAGAATTTGCCATCCTCATGTGGCCTTGCGCACACAGAAGGTCAGATGGCTGTGGGGAAAGGTTGACTCCCTCACATGAGCCGCAGCTAAGCGTCCATCAGAGAACTTGTCGACCTCAAATACCACATCACAGAGAATTTTCCACTACTCCATGACACAGTACTTCATGCTCGGTTTGAGCTCTATTTCATATCGAGCTCCTTTTTCCTTCGGTAACTCGTATGGTACAGATTCAGTGAACACATCCATAAATTTGATCTATTTTTTTATATGGATTTGCCTGAAGCAACATTTTTTAGATTGAGATGTGCATCGATCAATCACAGTCCTCTCAGCGAAAATACTTTCGTCCATCGACGAGCTTTTGAATACCCGTTCGTTCTTAATAAGTACTACTGCTGACCGAATTTCGTTCACGTACCCGTCCTCCGTGACAATTACACAGATCTTCTTGACCTTGCCACTACGCAGATCTCGCAAGAACCGTTTCGGTTCTAGCGTTAGCAGCAGAGTAATCTGCGAAGTCAACTCGAAGGCGCAATTTGATCAAGCGTATAAGCGCCTACACTTGGACCGTCATTAATCAATACACTCGATGTTTAGTGTACTTCCTGGTAACTCTTTATCACAGGCTACAGGAGACTTATTTGATCAGATTGATGAGGTCTGTAACCTCATCCATTACTGCATATAAAAATTCTTCAAGTATGTGGGGACTTATTACCTCGACGTCTTCTAGATGTGGTTGCTCTCCCAATTCTAGATTATTTGCGATCGACTCTCCAACCGACCTAGGACCATCGTGTTGCCCAGTGTGGTCAACCATTAAGTCATCATTGGATGTCGTTTGCTAGGCGTACACCCATGTCACGATCTGCTCGAATTCTTTAAGACGTGGACCTTCGGCGCCTGTGAATCCGCATAGCCGTCGACAGCTCCCTGTACAGTGTGCTCGGTTGTCATACTGTGATTTTGCGCAATTTTGATAATGACCGTACCGCAAGTGAGGCCATCTCAATCACTCGCAGTGCATTTACACTCTTAGAGACGCTCAAGACGTTCATCATATGGCCTTATGATTAATAAATGGCAGACATCTTCACGGTTCGATGCTGCCAGCTGACCCTTGGCATGTACCTCTTGAGCCAGGGTAACCCTAGGATGAAATCAAATTTGTTGTCAGAATTATATACGATAAATCATCATTGTACTGCACATCTTGTAGCTTGTAGCGGAATCCCACTACAAGTTTCATCAAAGTTATACATGTGCCTGCTGCAAGACGCACCTTCATCTTCATAGGAGGAATATCGCGCTCAACGAACTAGAGTCTACGATGCTCTGCGAGTGGCGACGAGCAAAGTTTTTTGACGCCCTTAAGTTAATTAGGCGCGACGTGGCAATTTTTTTAACTTCCACGTTCAAAGTAATGAGAAGTACCTCATCATCAAGTGCAGAGAAACAGTTACTGTGAGTCTGGAGCAACTTTCATCAAATAGCTTTGCAAATTCTGTGAATGTTATAAATCAGTAGGCACTCCGCCCCTATTGACCCCGAAATT
Source organism: Peronospora matthiolae (assembly GCA_921007115.2). NCBI lineage: Eukaryota > Oomycota > Peronosporomycetes > Peronosporales > Peronosporaceae > Peronospora > Peronospora matthiolae. The sequence continues at coordinate 1,634,201 of CAKLBY020000227.1, read as the reverse complement.
TTATTTGAAAGTCCACCACGATGTTGTGAATTTTCAACAGCGTCGGGCCCGCGTCCTCTGCCCTTCTCGGCGGGTTGTGGATCACTTCGCTTAGTGTTTCGTGACGTTGAGCGTGAAGCACTACACTCGCAGAAGAAGTGTCCTAACTTCAAAAAGTGATTGCACTTTCACAATTGCTTACTGTTTGAAGAGCGAGGTCTCTCGCTCTCAACACTGCAGAAATATACTGGTTATGGACCTCCATCCCCTACTCGTCTCTAAGGACGACAGGGGGTCAAAATAGTGTGAGCCTGTCTCAAGCTAAACTCCTCTTTCACCGGAGTTGTAATCGCTCCCTTAAGCGACTTCAACTTGATGCGGAACTGGTGGTTCCTCCTGGGACCATCTGTAATTCCTCATCAATGTGTCGTGATTAGAACGAATTTACTCACAAGATTCGACACCATGCAACTTACAAGATAACGAACTTGCTGAACGCAAGCATGAACGTCACACTTGCGTTTGATTATCTTTATAAACTCTAAAACAGTCCTGAGCTCAGCTCGTGGCGGCTCAAACGTTTGGATGAGCAGATGCATAAAGACCGCCAATGATTTTAGCACGTTCAAATCGTGAAATTGAAGATTTAGGTCCCAAGTCCCGGCATGCCCTGACATTTACGAAATGACAAATGCAACCTGCATTTCTGTATCGCTGATGTGGCTAGCCTTAAAAGCGTCGTTCACTTTGGAGAACCATCTCAACAGAGAGTCTTCCTCTGCTCCCGGGTACTTGGAGACTTCTAACATTGTGTTCTCGCGTCGAAGCCCACGCATCGACGGTGCAAAAGCAGACCAAGACTGTTTCTAATACAGGAGCTCAGTACTTGGTGAACATGGTGAAATTTCCGAAGCAAATAGTTCACTTGATCTTGCGAAGCATCAAGTTCTCGTTGCAAGAACTTGGCTATTACGGAATGATGATGATGCCCATCTCTTCAGGATAGCAGAGACCATACAGCTTATTCGCCAACGGTCGAACTCATTCGCTCGATCGCACTACATTCGACATCACGACATTACTGAAAGTAACTTATACAGGTGCTGTGAAATGTGTCGTCGCCTTCATCGTCCAACATGTTAATGTTAAATGGATCTTGTGTGAAATTTGGACGGACTACAAATTGCTGCCAGGTGTAACGAGGCACCGGAGCAGTGCACTGGACAACCAGTGTGGAGCAACTATTACCGACAGTAGCGTAAGTGGTGCCTAGATACCTCTGTAACTGCACAGAAGAAAGGAAAAAACTAGGAAAAATTTACTGGTTGCTGGTAAAAGTTAAAAAACTGGATCAAAGATAATCAAGCCCTAATTTATGTACATGTAATTATCCCTAACTTAAGTATATTTATCTGCATAAATGCACTCTAAGTCTTGCTTACCACTCATTGCGCGCGTCCATTTTGATTAGACCGCTAGAGCGGGCTAATACGATAGCCCAAATCAGCCAATCAGTGATTGTTTATGAATATTATCCCTTATGGTAATATTTCACGTTCATAATTAACCTTTATGACAATGTTCAAATTAACAAGTAATGAAGGGTTACAATGATGAATTAGGCTTACCTTGTTACACTGGGCCTTACACTTGTCTGTATGGCGTCCTCTGAATTTGTCCACTTCATGACTTTAAGCAAACTTTTCCTCTAGCAACTAACTTCCAGCTCTCAAAGCGATGCCGGATTTAGGACGACCCCAGAAACATTTATAAGTCCTGCTTAGCTGTTCGTAAACAACAGTTGTCGCCAGAGCCATTATCATCAATTTTTAACTCAGTTCACCTACGGTATACGGCTACCTTTGCTTTGGCGGAGTTCTTAAAAAAAATTAAAGCTAGATTTCTATCGAACTGTACAATTTCCGAGGGGTACAGTCCATGTGCTACTCTAACATTGCTAAAAAAACCAAAGATTGATGTCTCGCTCCTTATAACACATAATCTGGTGTCGAAGTGGACACCACAAGATAGAAAAAAGCATGTATTTTATGTTTTATGTAGCACTCTTTTGCTGTTATTGTGTCAACTATGCACCGTCCTGTGCTATTCTTGTGTACTGCTACATGCTAATTCGTCCCTTTGCTGATAATCTTTCTTGTAATGATTACCAATAAATTATTGACATTTCTGCAGTGCCACACAGTTGGGGACCAAACTCGTGAGAATAGGGTTGCGTATTTGTCCGTGTCATGAGCGTCTCTTCTCTAACGCCGACTTAAGCAACAAGTAGCCCAAAATGCTTATGTATCCAACTGGTCCGCCTATAAATCATAGCGCTAAGTCGACGATTAACCTAGGCTTGATCATACCCATATCAAAGCAGAAGTACTCTTTGACATCCTTCGAATAGATCTGAATCAGCAAGTAGGCAACATCTGCTATCTAAGTTAGTTCCAAACGAGCAATGGAATAATTGCGCTGGAGCATTTGTGAACAACAGATGATGATCCAGAACATTGCGATTTTGACGTGAAATGTACGTGCGGTTTCGACCTAAGCACGACGGGTAATTCACGTATTGCTCACGAAATTTATACACGTGAAAAGCGTTGCACTCCATTGATGAAAGGAAAATCTTGTGATATCTCTTCTATATGGAGGTCACAGTTTATCGAACACTGTAAAGTATGTAGGGATATGTATCTGAGGCTCTTTGTAAGTGAGTAAGATGTAATGTAAAAAACGTCAAGGATATTATAATCAGAGTATAAAAGAGCTTTTAATACGACCCACTATTCCTACTTATGCTGATTGAAAGACACATTTAGCGTATGATGTAAAAACTGTTCTTGCCGAGGCTTTGTTAGGACATTGAGCCAATTTAGCAACGTCATTATACCTCTACTGGGAATGACGTGTAGCTTGTCGTGATAGGTGAAAATCTGCCGCTAAGATTACTGATGACACCATGATGATACAAGCGCAACACGTTACCTTATAAGGGCGTTAGATGGTAGATAAAAGGAAACACTCCAGTACTTAGATTTCCATTGTTTTTGAAGAATAATCAATTTGAACCCACCCTTTCATACATACACACCAGAGTCAAGCTATCTAAATTAATCATTGTTGCAAATAATAGTGCTAGCGTATATGAAAATATATAGGATCGACGAGCAAGCTGTGGAGCTCGCCTTTTGACATGATTCATTCAGTTCATTGCGAGCCCGACGGGTGAAGCCATTGGTGACCAGTGACTGTGCGCAAGGTTGAATGACGAACTTTTAAATCGCGCTTATCGGTGTGTGTGTCTATAAATAACGCGGCTAGGTGTACCTTTTATGTTCTGAGTACGATTTAGTCTATCCCCCTCATAGGTACAGGTATTTTCGAAGTCACTCTTTGGCTAGATTACTATTCTGGAGCACGAACGTGATTGGCTTGACTCGATCAAGGTTTTACGATCATGCAAACAAAAGCTGGACGCTTATAGATTATGGCTGATCACGTTGCCCAAGTATACTGAACTGGTTGAATACAGACATTCACAGCATCACGCACATTCTTCAGTGACTGCTGTTGTATATTGTTTTGCCACTTCATTCAGTTCTCCGAACTTGATTACTTATATCAAAGGGCGAGCTCTAGAGCTTACTACCTTATCATAGGACTTTATCAAGATGCAAAACACTATACATCAGTAGTCAATGTACAACGAGTATGAAACATTTTTAACATGGTACAGTAGACACGGGCAACGCGACAGCCCATGTATATCAGTCCAGCATTTGCATGCATAATCGTATTCACCCTTGATCGATTTAAGCCAATCACGTGCGTGCAGAAATAGTGACCTGACTAAAGAGTGACTCAAACTTTCTGTACACCTACGAGAGGGTAACATGCTAGGTCTCACTTAGAACATGTAAGGTACGCCTAACCGCGTTAATTACAGACAGACAGATCAGTACGATCTAATAAAGTTCGGCTTCAGCTTGCGCACAATCACTGATAGCTTCACCCTGACACTGGTTCTATCGTGAAGGGGACGACTGTACTTTTCCCGGCTAGCGACAGAACTCTTTTGCAACCCTATTCTTTGCGACCGTTTACTCATGTGACCCTGGACGGCATCTCCCACCACCAGAAGGGGTGCTCGAGCGGCTAGAGACTTGCAATCTTGTGAACCGTAAAGGCAGTAAGACAATCCTGTACACTAATAGCTTCACCCCACGGGTTCGAAAGAAAATCGACATTCAGTTTGTGCACAGTCGCTTTGAGCTTCATCCGTCGGTCTCGCTATTCTGTTGTAAGGTAGAGCATCAATGTGACTATGTATCTTGAGAAAGGGTGTAGCCAGAATATTGCACTATTATTACACTGAAATACGCAATACGCTTACACAGCATGCCAACTGTGGAGGTGCTGTCGTTTACCACTCAACCAGAGAGATGGAATAGTGCCACTAATGCGTGATTCGAACAAAAGGTGCGAGCTCTGGCTACCGGTGGCGGTGCTAACGACGTCGCAATGATTTAGATTGTGCATGCTTGCGTTAGTTATCTCGCGTCAACAGAGTATGTAAACTGTAAATTAAAATTGACTGTGCAATCGAGCAGATGCGATGAAGTTGTTTTATCATCATGGCCGCTTGAAATGCAAGCGCATGAAAGTCCTGATTTGGTGCATGTCCTACGAACATATTGTGATGGTGATAGTGCAGTGCTTGGACAAATTTGCTTAGGCTCATCGGGCCTGAAGTTCCACGGTGACGAATTGGCAATCTGCTTTACAACATCGGCTAGAATTGCCTTCATGTCAACGAGTTTTATGAGTTTGACTACGACGTGTCTTCAAAAGTGAGTCGATTTTTTCCTGAACTGTACTCGGTAGGTTACGCATGCATTTTGCAGTGCGTGAGCGAGGCGGGTGTCATCTTTGTATTTTGTAGGCAGAGCGCCTATGGTGCAGTATGGACTGCCTGCATTCACGATGGCGGTTTTGGTAGCCAACACCAAATTATAATAATGATGCAGATGTCATGGAATTATTACGGTAGGATGTGTGACGAATGGGTGTAATCTCATGCTTCCCCTGACTCCTTTATTTCGAGCTGCTGGAATGCCATGTTTCTTATGAATTCGGTAGATTCCAGTTGACATTGAGACCAGAACTATTGGTTGGTGATTATAGTGTGGGGTCGTTGTGCTGATTCGTTGTTTTACGTGGACATCTGTCTCCGCCAATTCGATACGCTTCCGTGGCAGATGGTCCGAGAACAGTATATCGTGGAATAAGGAAATTGCCGATGCAAAACTACCGGTCAATGCCTGTCATTGATATAGTAGTTGACATCTTGGCGCACCTGGATACCATCGCTTTTATAGATCAGTCGTCCAGGTCGAAACGTGGTACGTACGACTCCTGACACTTTACCTGAATGATCTGGTCTCAAACACATTTTGCCTTCTGTTTTTCATGCGGTGACCGCACGGGTATGCACAGGCAATTGACTGAGTCAACTTCACCGCTCTCGTCTTATCTCTCGACGTGATTCACAATTTGCAAATGCTCGGTTAGTGTCAGTATTGGGTCTATCTGCCATTGTTAGCTATTTCAATGAGACCTACTCGATCGGACAGAATTCGTTGCTCTAAGATTACGACCGCAGTTAGGTTGAGCATTGATAATGAGCATGTAACCTCAAACTTGCAACAGTGTAAAGACCGAGGTACTACGTACCAAGCCGCCCTTCATAGTCGGGTATTGCGCCAGCTCTAAAGGGTAAATGAGAAGTCTTGGTCATTGCCAAAATCACAGTGCTGTTTAACTTAAAATGTGATTACTCTGTTTCGTGTATTTATTTATAGATAGGAAGCTCGGCGACATTTAATTAAAGGGATGGCTAGATTCACTTCCTTTATGGTTAGATTCACTCTCTTTTTTGTTCGTTAAGTACACACATGTAAAAAAGCAAGAAGTTTTTGCTGGTTAATATTCAGTTGCTAAGTGTACTTGTCATCTCCTTGATATCCTCGCAAGCCAAATTATTGTTATAATGATATGGCATCGTCCGGTGGCCCAACGGTCACCCTTACCTTACGACATGACGTTGTTGTAAGGGATACGATGGCTGCTACGCTCTTGCGTACACAATTAGCCTATCTTTACAAGTATATATAGTAGAAAGCGTCTACGTCTGGTGATAGTCTACAACGACTAAATTCTCCATAGAAGTACTTTGAAACACAATAACGCACCCTTAAGAGCATACACTCCTAGGGATATTTACGATTGACACGAAGGTCACACGCAGCTTTGAATAGCATGCAATTCAACAAGAGTAATAACGTATCTAACGTACAAAAGGATGGAATGGATAAAAGGGGAAAGTACAAGACGAAAACGACAGGGATGGTGGCGATGAAGACGGTAAAGGGCATTTATGCACATTTGTAGATCAGCAGAAACAGCGATAAAGATGTTACACGACTGGAAAATGAGACCGTATAAGATCATCACAAGTTTCGAATTGGCGCTGCTATTATAATTTGCTTTTGTCGTAAACACCACGCGATACTGCACTTTGCTATCCTTCTTCTTATCGACATGTTCAAGTGTCTAAAAAGATAGTCATGCGCGTTTACGTGCAAATGACTTCCGCTCATAATTTAGTCATGTATAACGTTTTATAGTCATGCCATCATCAAACCTCCGCAAAAATTTTGAGCCGCTGTGGTATCTAACCCACTCTCAACAAGTTTAGGATATGCTGTTCAGAGAGGTAGCTAAAAATGTGTCACGAATATCGCAAGTGCAGAATGATGAACTGTATTGAACGAAGTGTCCCAGTGTAAGAGCCACAGATGAGATGTTTGCGGACGACTGTCATACCGGGTACGATCTTGAGGTGTATGCACTAACGTGACTTCTAGTATCAGCAGGATGGTACCATGTTATATGGTATGTTAAACGTGAAGATTTTACACATATATTGACCAATCAGAATTGGCAGTTTTGAATGCTTACTTAATGAAAGAAATGGGAGGGAATTCAATCAAAAAGGGAGTGAATCTAACAACTCCCTTTATTATTAAGATAGACAGCTCGACTGGGTATGAGCGTGTCAAAGGTTGGTGGATCTACCTATAATTCTCCTAATTTAGAGTCCGGCTAGAAATAGCAGCCCTATTTACCGCCCAAGTGACCGAATCGTCCGTCCCGCTAACGGACCCTGGAAAGCCCGTCCACTCACCCTTTCCCCCTATCTGTGACGTTAGCATGAGCCCCAGCGAAACAAAGAGAAGCAGATCATCTTCGGGTCGATACAAGTCCAGCCGCAGGTCCGAGGACGGACGCTCATCTCGCCACAAAAGTCGATCAAAACACGACTCTAAACTGGATAAAAATAGCGCAAAAGCCATCACAGAAGAGGACTATTTTTTGCGTCAGACGGAGTTTCGAGTGTGGCTGACTCAAACAAAGTAAGTGGTAAATAGTTGCTCTAAATAGCTCACCCACCAATTTGTCGCGCAATTCGTCGTGACTGATTGTTCTAGTTTGTACCCATCTCTTTGCGTGTCATTTTTTCCGGGCTGCCTAGAGGCAAATATGTCGATGATTTGTCGACAGCTGAAGCCATGAAGTTATTTTGTACTGAATTTGCAAAGAAATGGAACAGAGGACAGCTAGCTTCAATGTTTTACCAAGGATTGTCCGAAAGTGTGGTGGAGCAGACAAAGCGAACACGTCATCGTTGGAACTTTGTATCAAAACTGAGTGACAAGGAGAAGTTCGAGGTAGCGACGGCCAAAGACTCAGTCGACGTAGCGACAAAGAAAGCGGATCTATTGCTTTCTTCTTCTGGTCAAAAAGGAGAACCTACCGAAGCCAAGAGCAAGTTCAGAGATCGAGATAGTCGTCGTGCGATGGAAGGGATTCCTGAGGATAGGGAAGAGACAAAGAAGCGACGCAAAACAGAGCGTCGAAGAGAAAAAGAGTACGGTGACACGATTGTGGATGAGCTTGCACCAAAGGCTACAGGACGAGAAGCTCAGCTCATGAAACGCCGTCAAATCGGGGCCAAGTTGCATGGGGCAGCAAGAGACCGAGAAGAAGCACGAGATGGACTTGATCTGGATGAAGGGTTCCTGATGGGCGTGTCCGGAGGTGGCAATGACGAGTTAAAACGACACTTAGCTCGTCGGGACGCAGCTCGGTGTCGAAAGCAGAAGGAGCAATCCATGAAAATCGCTGACTTGAAGGTAACGATAATTGCTCGTGATTTGTGCTGTTGTGAGATGCTGTAAGCTGAGCTGGAAATGCTGTATTGTTGTACATTCTTGCTAGGCTAAGGAGTCTGCTCGCATGGATAAGTTCCTGGAAGACATGGGTATTACTGCTGGACCAGCTACCAGCAGCAGCATGTCCGCGACCATCGCTCCACGCCAGTAAAATGTAGCCGATTGACTGCCTCTTGCCTTGGTGTCACTCAATCTTAGTTTGCCTAAGTGGAAATAATGGTTGTATCGTTTTTGCGTTGTATGTGTTCATTTAATGGTTTGTCGTCGCGTAGGAACTTGAAGCAACTACGTCTAACAAGTTCACGCTCACATGTGCAATATGAAAGTGGTCGCGGTCCTAGTGAACGACTTTGACAATTATAATAGGTTAACCTGGCGAGCACCTTGTTGCAGTAAAAAGCATCACAAGATTTACATAATCGAGCTTGTCGATCTGCGTGGAGTCAAAATCTATGAAGTGTACACTTGTCTAAAATCTTGAATATGGATGTACAATGCAGGTCTGAGTGAGCAGCCCGCACCGAATACATTCATGGGCTCGAATGCTCAACCATGTATAAAACAACGGCTTCACTTCAACGCTATCGATATATGCGTACACCGTGTTTTACTACACAACGACCATATCACAACGTCAAGGTGTGTCTTCTACCCCAAGTGCATATTCGCGTGGCGCGTTCCCACAAAAAAGCTCCAAGCGATTGCGGATCATGTTGGCTCGACGAAGTTAATAAGAAACTCTGGCCAATGTACCATGCCCTTTCGTTCATAGTCGTCTTGATAAGTTCAAGCATGCATTTGTGTCGGCTGTGTCAAGGGCAAAAAGGTGACAATCGTCGGGTTCGGTGCGCTATTAACTTTCGGGCAACATTTAATAGATATCTTGAACCATCCGAGTGGATCAGCAAGTTTGTTGCGACATGTACGTAGAAACCCCACACCATCGTCAGCTCGACACCGATCTCAATGTAAAAATCACTGCTTCGACACTGGTAAAGTGACAGAAGCTTATTCATCGAAAATGCAAAAGTTCGATGGGCACGTCTTACGCCGAGCTGTAACACTGCGCTAGGTCTTTGTATTTGCGCATACAAGGAGCGCGCTTGAATGCGGCCGCTTCACCAATCATCTTCGGTACCAAGTACGCGCGCAGTATACTGCTACTTGTACTCGTCACTGTGTACTGCTTCCAGATCGAGAAAAAAAATTCGTCAGTGTGACTCCCAATTATTAGGAATGCCAGGGTCGCAAGCTCAGTAAACATTTGGTGTTGGAGCCATTTCTTTTCCTTAGGTTCCACTGGTCGTATTTGCCCTCATCGTATCTCTTGTCTCCATCCAGAAAACACGCTGGTATGACAAGCTTCTAGCTTTAATTTGCCTATGCCCAAGAGTTATTGCTACATGTTGACAGTATGTATACCTGCTACTCAAAGTGTCAACATTCGAAAGCGCAAAAGCCAAAATCTTGCCTTCAGCTGGTCAGTTCACTCGATTTTCATTCAGCACGGATTCACACGACCGAACGTGATTCAAGATATCTTCAAAGAGAGAGTTGTGTAAAATGTCTTCCCTCTCTTAGGTAGTGATGTATATACAACGCAGACGCCCCTCGCTAATGTATAGTGCTATGACATTGTCTTGGAAGCCGTCTTCCCTACAGTAATGAGTAATTACCCTCTTCATGCGAATTCTACCTCCAGGACCACGGTAACACTATGATAATCCGCAACCTGTCAATTCTAATCCTACCCACACTTTCTTGGACTACCACATAAGCAACTTGCCAATACGAATTTTACCCACAATTTCTTGGACCCTGGTGAAGCCGGTCACCAGCTTGTTTGGAGTTGTTCAAATGTAACTTCGAAAACACTTTGTAGTGGCTATGCGAAGCTGCCATGGTAAAGACAATGCTCGCTGATTTATGCTCGGCACTTTGAGTCTGGAAGTGATTTATTTGACAACTCAATGTCAGGTATTGTACGATATAATCAACATGTCGATGATCAGCCAGCTTTAACGCAGGGGCAGCATGACATTATCAGAAAATTGTAGCTAATCACATTGGGACAAGGTCACCAGTCACCAGCAGTCGAAGTGCTGTACAAATTCAACGATGGTACAATCATGATGATGTTGGGTCTGTTCGTCTCGCTAAGTTAGATATGCCTGGAGGCAATAATTTAAAATCATCAAATCTTCTCTCCATATGTAGCCTACCATATCTGATTTACAAACCTGTATGCTGAAGGCACGCCATCGAATATCTTCCCCAGCTCTATCCCAAAAATGCCGGAGTGCGATTGTTCAAGTCTCGAGCGCAGGGTCAAATGCAATACGCTAAATAGATGATCAAACTCAGCTGTGATACAATTCCATTCTTTTCGTATCGTGCAGTGCAGTGCAAGTGTTCGACAATTGAAAGCTAACGACATAAATTCGAGCACCGTCGCGACTCACAGAGATTGTGCTACAACTAGGGCTCACACGCTTCTATTAGCTAACATCCGGGCTGACAATTTGTAGTCACGTTCCTTTGAGTGTGTTTTATTCCAGTCTGGTTAGTTAGGCCCCTAATTTTCGTCTTTCACATCAAACATTCACAAGTGAACCCGTTCGGATCTAAACGTTGATCATTTGATTGTGACAGCAATCTTTAGTCTCTCAGAGCTCGCTGTGAAATCCTGTTCTGCTCGTGTCACGACCTGAAAAATGTTTCGATATCATTCGTTTGAATCGCGACCTGAGATAGCTGCTATTAACAAAAACAAGCAAATCTTGCCCGGTCTGTAGGTACGTTACGAGCAGTCGAAACGCGTCATCTTACACGACCGATTACTGACCCGCAAAGTTGCTGACTACATGATCTATGAATTTTGACTGTACAGCAGCTAAAACTTAGACAGGGTTGAATATGGTGTAGTTGCTGGCTTCATACTGCCGTATACGTCCACTGTTTCTATTCTCATAGAATCTATACCGGTCCTTCCTAAATCCGCGGTAGCGATGAAGGTCAGGAACGCTTCACACCAAAGGTGAGCTTGATTGAGCTATAAAAAGCTCTCGCATATGTCGATGGGGATTTTTTATGGCAGAGTCGATTGCCAGCCTCGCAATGGCATTGTATAAAGATGATGGCTTGATTGATCACATTCAATTAGCTCAATGATGACGGTTAGTAGATAGATACGTGCAAAATGGACTGATCACCACCGCATCTGCCGCTTTGTGTTTTATCGGGTAGAATTATGTGTAAACCTATGCCATCTATACGCAATCATGGATGAATTTGCACATACCAACCACCGCATCTTGCAGCATATCAATCTTGGAGCTAGATGCCATCGAGAGAGGATCGTAGTGCAGTCGTAGATACGGGGGTTCCACCTGAACCGCATGATATTATGGATTAATTTTAGGATACAGCTTGCCGTACTGAGAGCGCTACGTGTTTTGGTGCAATTCCAGTTGCCTAACCATCACTTAACGTCGTGCGATTTCAAGCAACTTTTTTCATGGCCATAGACTGCCATGTATGACACATCGGTCCAGTAACTTTTGTATATTGCATACAAACGCAAGAACGACGGACATTGTTTTAGACTGAGTTTGTCAACCGTACTGGGTCTGCCCAGATTGACACAAGATAAATGAATCTCAGGTTGCACTCCTCAGTGAAAGTGAGAAGAGTTTTTTTACATGAGTGATGAAAGCCGCGGACATCAAGTATAACTATAGCTCCCATGTGAATGTAGTTTCAGTATAATCGCATGTTTGCACCGGCAATCGTTGTCCCGTGCTCCTCCCTAAAAATTCAAGAACCTATCCAAATGATCCAGTCGTTGCCTTATACTATTCGCTATCGATAATTCATCATCGACTATTCTCTTCATTGTTCGATCAAAGCTATAAATGATTACGCTTTCACGAATAGCCAAGATTGACCAGTCGTTATCCCCAGAGCACTTGTAAAAATATACACATGTGCCAATGCTTGACTCACTAGACCGCACTGACGCAGAGTTTTACGAACCCTCAAAAAGTATACGCAAGCATTACTCGTATCAATTAATCATACTCGTATCAAGGGCACATAGATTACATGAAGTACGTGGACCTTGAAAAGTTTCCACTCGATATATAGTGCTAGTTTGCCATCACTTTCTTAAGAAAAGAGGTCTGTCAGCCTTGCGTCGGCTGTAGCCCGTACCATTGCTGCCACTCACAGCCAGATAAAGTATGCGTCAATATATTTTGTATTCATCGAATCGCGACGTGACACATTCAAGATCAATGGTACTGGGTTCTTTATGACCTTACTGACGACGAAGCCAGATCCAGCACAACACATCTTTGATGCGTCAAGGCGTTCGGCTCGCTCCGAATGCAAAAAATAGATCTGCGCGCAGACTTATGTAGTATCCGTTGACAAAATGGAGGAAGAATCTTCATTGTTTCCACACAGTCTTTCCAGATCAATCATTGTACATGCAAAGATGCCCAGTGACCCTTTTTACTGCACATCATTCGTCTTTGAACGCAATACATACAATGCATTGCTACAATCCAAACGAAACAGTCACAATGACCAGACACAAGATCGAAAAATGAGCGTACTGCAACAAATGCTGTGAACTCAGTCGGGTCAAGGTGTTGCACACGGCACACACGAGTTCAACCTGAGCTGGCATAGAATCCTGCACCGTTAACAATACTCATGCGTCTGTTGCGCCCTCATTTTTTTGGATATCAAAGCTTGTCGAGCAACCTTCAAGCTGTAGGCCATCGACCGGCGGTTTACGTTTGCAGTTCCACCCAATGGATCTAGTTTAAGCACAGCTGTCTGCTGTCGCTTCATCAGCGGGTGCCAGAAAAGGTGACACAACCTCGCGAAGTTGTTCAGCAATTACTAAACGAGCCCATTTCACGAGACTTTCAGATACTTGGTCACGCCCGATGGGTAAAGGAGAACGTGCAGACGGTTGTTGCATCATGTATTCCCCTACGAAAGTAATTGTGGGCCGTAAACGAGAAAATATGATGTCTCTTCTTGGACTTTTCTTCACAAACCACACGATCACTTTGAGTAGTATTGCAAAGTCAGCAACAAATTTGACGAAACAGTTCTCGACACTCGTTGCACGGCCATCTTGTACCAAGAGCAGTTTGCACGCATCAAATATGGTTAATGATGTCTCAATGAACGTTAAGCAAGACATGAGACCCCGCCAGATAATATCCCAAATAACGAGAGCTGGAACACTTGATGGAGATCCGAGATCACGCGTAAAGTCACCAGACTCCATACAATCGTTGAGCAAGATACTAAACTGCGAGAGACTCGAAGATAGTACGACGACCTGCGATTCCCACTCGGCAAGACTTGACTTCTTCAATCCATCGTGGCTAGAACTCTTGGAAATGAGAGCAACATGCCGTCTCAATTCTTGGTACGGGTGCCCCTTCTCGGGTGACAACTTTTCTTCTTGGGCCTTCATACCAGCGTATGGTTCGACTGGTGTCGTAAACGAAAGACTGGCTACTGCCGTCTTCGCAGTAAGATCAAAGTTCTTTAAGATATCTTTCTCTCGACAGGCTACGCGCTTAATGAATTCCGTCTGGGAGTTTTTCGGTACCAGTGCTGTTAAGCTGGATCGCGTGCGTTGTACCGCAACGGAGGTAATCGATTTGATCAGCGTGGGATGTGACGATGACATTAAAGGAACGATTGCCGCAATTACACGCTTCTCCCCAAGACAAAGAGCTTCTTGCAAAGCTGAAGCACATGTCAAGTTTGCTTCAGGGCAAGTCATTGTCGTAAGCAGCTTATGAAACGAAGATAGCTCGACAATGGCAGAATGCTCATCGAGCGCTGCGGAGACGTCTACATTTTTCTTGATATTAAGCAAACCGCTATCAGATGCACACTGGTTGACTAGCGCATCCGCACGAGGCGTGACAACACACGTTATGACGTGTTCACACACGTCTTTCGTCAATGTTCCAGTAACGAAATCCACCACAGCTTTCATCTTTGGATGCACCTTGAATAGAGCCTCGGACAATTTGTCGTTCTCGTCTGTATGGTGAGGCGCAGCTAGACCAGTACTGTCGGTGAATAAAGACAAACTCTTGTCAGAGCAAGCACCCTCTTCAATCACAACTTGCAACGGTCGGAGTTTGCGAACAGGTGCTACCATCTGCCCTGCTGCCATTTTTCCAACACTACCCAAGTTTTTATTGCGTCGTAGCGGCTCTTGCGCTTGGGTCTGCAGAAATTCACGCAAGTCTTCAAGCTCACTCACACAGCTCTGAATAAACACTTGGTTGTACAAAAATGGTAAATAGTCTTCTTCTGCACCATTTACCGACTTTTCCAATAAGGATTTACCGCCACCACTCGAGAGCGTCTTGCACACTCGTTCCGACGGAAGTAGCACCAGAGATCGAAGTTCGTCTCGATGCTCGTCCACATTCAACACCTGAAGGATGCGCTCTATTTGCAGCGCTATGTAAAGCCCAGTCTCACCTAGCGAGTCAACTAGTGGTGAGCGATACAAAAGCTGCAACATCAACACGAGCTGCTTAAAATATGTCGTTCCCAGCGACAACCGATCAAGCGAAAGCATTGATAAATAGTCGCAGAGCCATGGGATGCACTTAGCGATTGATGCTTGCAAAATGCTCGCCTCCAACAACTGTTTCACATCAAAATTTGAGCCGCGGCCTACCTCGAGCGTATCGATTCCCTCCTTTTCAATAGCCTTCATGGCAGCATTTTGTAATGAAAGCTCACGAAACGAGCACGTCACTTGCCACTGTGGTGAAAAGCGAAGGTACCCCAGAAACTTTGCTACAACCTTAAGCTTCAATACTACTTCCGTGAAGCCTTGTCGAGCATCTGCAGCCGCAGCACTAGTGTCACCAAGCACGTAAAATTGTCGCACTAATTGGTGCTTCACAAGCTCGGAGAAGTTGTAGCTGTCACAACTATGCAGAAAGTGGAAAAAGAAGAGCTGGTTATCCGTGAAAAAGCGCTCCGTAGTATTTAGCGCAGCTAAAGAGGTTTTGCTTGCTTCAACCCCGTTCGTACTAGACTGGACATCGGACCGGTTACAACTGCTATTGTTTCTCTGGGCAGAGGTGTTGCTATTACTCGATACGTCCGGACTTCGACGATAGGCATGTACGTTGGATGGCGATACTTTGGTCGATAACTTTTGACTTGAGAAACGTCGGTGTAGCTTGCGCAGCCGATCGGGATTTCTCACCACGAGCTTATCTTCCATAATCTTGAGTAAGAGATCCTTGTCGCTCTCACCGAAAGGGTTTGCGCCGATCTGAATCAGCTCCTGAACAAAAAAATGGGCGAACCACCATTTGTTTTCAGGAGAAACCTCCACCAGCAACTTCCTTGCTGCAGCTGTAGCTTCGACTGCCACCCCTGCAGTTTCGATACCAACAAGACTGTGCTGCTTCTGCTGGAATTGACGCAGCAAGCTCAAAAACAGGTCTCGGATCTTTTCGCGATTGGCATACAAAAGGGATTCCGCTCGTGTTCGATAGTACAAGCGGGAGTCAAACTCTTCGTTAAATGGTATTGTAAAGTCCCGTACGGCACTCGCCCTCATTTCCACTGGTAACTGGCAGCCGATTCGCGCACTTTCTGTCACACGAAGCTCTTCACGTCGGCGTGACGATAGATCCAGTCTTTCCAATAAGCTACTTGACCACGTCCGCTCTACACGACACAAGCTCTGTTTCACTGGAGCAAGTAAATTGTCGCCTAGACACATCAGTACATCTTCAATCTCTTGAAAAACGATCTCAGCGAAGTCGAGACAGTGCGTTCGCCAACAAAACTCGGACGGCTCAACGCACAATGACACAGTAGAGATGTTGTCTACGTTCTGCCAATGCAATTGGCTATTGTGACACGCTGTGCAGTCAGCCCGGTACAACAAGCCAATGACAACCTGCAGCTCGGCACAAGTATTTTTGACAAATCGCCGTCTGATGAGATATCCGTACAACTTGGCCGCCTGTGTATTCACTGCAAAATTCTCCGGTGATGCGTTCGTTTTTGCACTCGTACCCTTCGCCAGCGCAGCGGTGAGCGGTTGGCAGCCCCGTAGATTCTTCTGCTTCGTGGACGTAAGTTTCGCCTTGTTTTTCTCCGTCACGCGCTTCAATAAATGCTTTTTTTGCTCTACTCTGATGTGCTGATATCGCGATATGCTGTCGTTCGCTTTATTGTGCAAGCGACTATCAGTTTCTTGATCTGCCTCCTTCGTTTTTGTACTCTCCATCTTTTGTACTTCTGGTGTCGTTTTCACGCCTTCAGGCACAGCATTTCTTGCTTCATCCGTATCGCTCACGTGTTCCTTGTCAACATTTGTCCACGTTTTCGTGGGCTTCTTTTCGGTGCTCTTTGTCTGCTCCGGTGATTGCCTGGCTGTCGAGCTCAAAGTGGCCATGCGTTTTTCCAATAAAGATCTTTTGGCCCACATTGAAGACCTTGTTGTGCCCTCGGGTGTTCCCAATTGTGGAAACGCGATGGTTGCAGGCATTGGACGAGCCACGATGGTCGGTTCCTTGCATGTCAACAGTGTAGTCGTAATTCGGCGCTTGGTTACTTTGGGTGCCACATGAATTGGCGTCAGTTGCGGGAACTCATTTTCAAAAGTCAGGCTGTGCGGGTCAAATGTAGCCACGTGGTCATCCACTGAAGTCGTGCTCGTGGAGCGCTTCGTCTCAGAAGCTGAAGATGTCGTTGCAATGTCAGGTCCTTGCGCGTCCGTATGCAATTGAGTCTGTTGGTGCAGAAAGGACAGAAACACGTTCACAAAGTCGTCCACACGCACAGACTGGACTTTGTCGTCAAGTTGTAGCTGAAGGAAGCAATCTACAGTGGTAGTGAGCGAAAGATCGGATGCTCGTCCTGATGATGACGACGGAATAGACTGCGAAGGACTAATACTGCCGCAGAAAAACTCGTAAATACGTGTCTCAATGCAGCGCAACTGTGCATCCGAGAAGCCGCGAACGGCTGTCCAGAGCTGGACAGTATTACAGGCGATTGGCGTAGGCATATTTTGATATGATTTGTTTCGGGCGCGACGTGCAGTGATGAGTCGAAGGCGTCGCGTCTCAAAGTTTGATGCCCTACGAGTTCGAATATGCTCCCTCGCTTTGACGGGGTAATATTTAGGGCAGTACCGTGGTTCGGTCAGGAATAGATAGACATTGGATCAAAGTATAGCCATCATTTGAATATAGGGCAAATAAAGGAGCAGCATAACATAATTAAAGCGCAACTGAAGAGTAAGTGCAACACGCGCACCTTCATACTATTGAGCAAAGATGTTGGGAATCACTCGAATGCCACTACCGTGTTGATCTGTCGCCGGCAGTTTGATCAATTAAGGCACAAATACCTATAATAAGACCAAATTACGAACCGCTCAGTTGCCGCAGCTCCGAAATCGACGCGCCTGCTACAATATATGGGGATTATCTGGACCATTCCCAAATCTGCACCGTACCCAAATCCCGTGCCCACTGACTTAAAGATTAGGTAACGTATTTTGCGTGCTTTACGATTCATTTCTAAAGTTTCGATCCCATACACGACACAACATCAGATAGAGCACTTCCAAATTTATTTGCTATAAGTTTGGCATCAGACATCAGATAGCGCATTACACATTTCTTAAGACAGTATACCCATATCAGTACACGATCCAAAACTGAAACGGTCGAGCAATGGTCGATTTAGTGCCGTACTTAAGCATCGTCGTTATATTTTTCGACAACTTTGCCACATCTCATTTTCAGTCAGGATCAATCTTTAGTGGGAAGAGGATACTTTCTTTTTGCATCAATTGGTAAATGTAGGCGTGTCTTTCACAGCAAAAGATGAACGACTACACGGCTGAGGCCTCCCGCCTTCAGCGTTATCATTTGCATAGCGCCCAGGCCTTTAATCCTAGATAAGCATGACAGCAGCGACGTATCACCATAGAACGACTGCCAGCTATTTCTAATAGAGGGAGGTCAAGAGCCCCTCAGGAGCTCCATATAGCCTTTAACGGGGTGGCTTTGCTACATGATGATTTACATAAGGCAATTATCAAGCATGAATATTATGTTAGGACAAAATGATGTTCTCATAATATTGTCCTAATAGATTACACTGCTTCACGGATTTAATACACTGCTCATTGGTTGATATAGGACCAATGTATCAATCAAAAAGTCTAGCCACGACAGAAGCACGCAATGAGTGGTGGGCAGATAGTTACAATACATGTTAGTATCCAGACATAGTTAAATGAAGTCAACTAGGGATTTGCTAGAAGGATTGAATATACTAATTACAGCTCTACATTTTAGCTTTACTGAGTGCTCTTACTCCGTTTAGCAATGTTCTTCTACACGTATGTGTGCGTAAGGTACCAGACACACACATCCTTGCACTGTCAGCAGTGCAAGGTTTATCCAGTTAGTTGAATAAGGTGTGCGCTGTTACATCTGATAGCACTTCGTAATCTGTTCAACGACCATGAACATGTTGGGCGATGAGGTAGGTGATATTCACCCCACGCGTGAGAGATGCTCCCATTTGAGTCAAATTGAATGGGATGCCATCGAACGTTTAAGTTTGACAGTAGGAAAAAAAGCCGATGGCGCAATACTGTCCGCCCTGGGGCCAGACGGACAGCACGCTACCATCGTCAAATTTAATTAAATGCACTTGACGTCGAGCGGGAAAAATTAACCTTGCTTCGCCAGCAAAGTTCCCAACAGACAAAGCTGTTAAACGAACCTATTGCTCCACAGTTTGAACTGTTGAGACAGAAGCAGGCTCTACTACCGGGTCGACACACACCCGTCGACCAGAATCGCGAGAGATAAACATCTCAAAGCGCAAAAAAGCTGATTAGCATTATCCGCTAAAATGATTTTCGAATTGGATGACGCATAAAGGCTATTCACCCTTTCGATGAGTAAATGCAGATCGCATTTGCTCAATCAAATTTGTCAGAACATGCGAATACTTGGTCATTGTCTCTCAAGCTTCACGAACTATGTTTTTTTGGGTCGTTGGAAGTCTTCAAATCCTTGCTTGGGCAAAACTCTGAGCCGCAGCGAGCTGAGTTTAGGGCCCGTTTTGAGCTACTGAGATTCAAGCAAGGGAAACATGACTTATATTCGTACATTCGGTACATACGTCACCTTTCCAGTTGCGTAACAGTCGAGCCACTCAGCGTGCAAAACGTTGATTATGTTGTTCATTTAGGGTCTCACTGATAGTTTCATCCTAACCTGCCTCTTCCGGTTGGAATTTAACATTCTCTAAAAGTTGATAAGGATTGCGGAACAGAAGAACTTCAGCGTGAAACAGGATCACGCGAATTCGAGATACTATCGTTAGTCTAGACGACAGGAAAATGAAGGCCTAGAACCAACGGACCTCTGTCACGCGGGGAGAGAGAGCTCTCGTGTTAACAACTTCAAGAAATTACATACATGGATAGATGTCAGAAGGTAGGAAATTATTCATACAAATGCAGTGCCCTGAATGCGGTACAACATACTGCAGATAAAAATAATCCCCAAGCGGCCAAGAGGGCCCAAGGCGTGGGTTTGACGCCGTTGCGAAAACGCAAACCGTAATGGAAGACCAAAAAACGGTCAGGGTTAAGAGGTGTGGAGTACCCTACTGAACTATCAAAGCCAACTGAGTTTGTAGGCCTCTTAAAGAAAGTTGCTTCTAGCGCCTAATTAATGTGTGTTGCTGCTTTTAGTAATGAAATTCCCCCTCATTACCTCGATACTAGAAGTGACACGAACTATGTTACCTCGAGCCCTAGTCAATTATGGGGCGTCGAACTACTTCGTACAACGCCAATCGCTAGACAGCAGCGAGCTTGAATACATCGTGCGAGATCCCTCAGACGAGGATGATGGTGCACCTCGCGACAGGCACATCCGTAACAGCGATGAAACGTGTAGTATTACCTAACACTGAAGGGAGTCTAAGTCTGACTCCATTATGCTGGACTTGGACGATAAATTCGATGTTATCCTTAGACTACCGTGGCTCAGAAGATATGAGCCACAATTCAACTGGAGCCGACAATAAATCGATATGTCAGTCACTTGTTTACCAGGTGACCATCTGATGAAACCCATGGAGCGGGTCATACTATCATATGGGTGTACTACGAGCGAAAAAGGTGGCCTCGCGTGTAGTGACGTCGTTTGTATCACTGCACATGGGCTTGGCTTGGCCGATCTCCAAACCATGGTGTCATATTCCAGCGACTGCTTTGAGACGCAGTTCGCGCCGAAGGCCCACCGCCCGAATAAGTCGAGTGGACTGGGGCATGATTGTCTTCCAAACGTTCAACAACCAAGTGAGAACGAACTGAATGCCAACAATTGACAATACGATGATCTTAGTGCGATTAAAGAATTACACGTAGAAGACCTGACCGCGGTAGCACAACCACCCCCAGAGAATAGCAAGGGAACGATTCCACTCGTGTCACGGATGATATGACCCAAATGTCTTTTGAGGAAATAATTCATCACCCAATTGTGGAAATAATTTTCCAGAAGATAACAGAGACGTAAATGTCCTGTTCAATGACAAATAAAGTGTAGCCTATTACCATCTTGATCGGATTGCGCCTCTACAGACAACTTTAGAGATCCCTCAATTGCACCCGGTCAAACAGAAGGGTTTCTTGCACGATCCGCGTAGTTGCAAAGTCAAGCATATTAGATCGCAAGACGAGTACGTCACCGATATTTGGTTGGCTGTGGTATTCACTGAGAACGAAAGGGTTCTCAGCAGCTCATCACTAGACGATAGTGCTCATGATAAGAAGACTTGGATTGAGCGATATACAGACCAATCGAGAAAATCTCTCAAGACAAATCCTTTCTACGATGATTTTATAAAATCCAGGGATGTTCCCCGAAAAATGCCGTGTGAGTTACCTAAGGATAAGGGTGTTCGTCATGGGATTGACCTACAACCAGGTTCAAAGTGCTGTGTCATGAAGAATTTGCCACTGCCTCATGAGCAGGTACTAGTGATTAAAAAATAATTTGCCGATCGCTTGGCAGAGGGAAATGTTAAGGAATATACCTACACGCATAGTTTATTAACCTTCTGTGTCTAAAAGATCACAGGGGGATAGCAGATTGTGTTGACCTACAAAGAGTTAGATGCTGCAGCTGTAATGGTTCAAACGCCGATACCAAGGAAAGATTTTCAATACAAATATCATGACAAAGAGTACCATCTTTCCATCGATGGATCTGATGGACATGTTCTATCATATCCTGATGCGTAAAAGCGACGTCTCTTACACAGAAATGAGCACCTCAAGCGGTATGCTCAGGATTGGCTAGTTATGCCACAGAGAGTAAGTAATGCCCCTGCTACGTCCAAATATTCGTTTCGCATCTATTAAGATCTGTGCGAGAATTTGCACCTAGTTAATTTGATGACGTATTTGTCCATATCCGAGCTATCGATGGACGGAAGGATGTGGAAGACCACTGAATTCACGTCCTAAAGGCTCTTACACTAACGCGTGAGCCTACGTTGTATGCCAACCTCAAGAAGTGTATATTTGCTGCTAGCAAAAATTATTTTTTGGTTGCATCTTGAGTAAGCACGGCGTCCTGCCCGATCATTAAGAGCTCAAGGCGATCACTGAATGGGCGGTGCCTACCGACACAACAGTAATTCGAGAATTTCTTGGTCTAGCGGCTTGTTTGCACAAGTACTCGCATAATTACGTCGAGTTTAGCATTCTTATCTTTCGTTTATTGAAAAAAAAACAAGAAGTGGGCATGTAGTGTTGATTGCCAGTGCTCCCTCAAAGGTATCGAACAAAAATTGATACGCTTGCCAGTTTTGGCAATTGAAGACCATGACGGACAATGACATGTGGTCTATGATGCAAGTGATTTTTGTTTGACACCGGACGTGCACTAATTCAGAATAACGCAGACGGTGCTGAGCGTGTCGTGTTCTACATTCAGGTCAGCAGCACCCGGCTGAACTTAACTTCCAGTCCATGGCAAGGACCTCCTTTTCATAAAGTACGCTTTGGCTAAATTCAGGTTCATCCTGCTCGATGATAGATCCTTGATCATTTACACGGACCATGCGTCCTTATCTACAACCGATATTTACAGTACACACCTCTCGCAACGAATGGCGAGATGTATGTCGTTCTTCGCGAAGTATAACTTCTCCGTAAAATGTAAGCCTGGACGACTGAATGTTGTCGCTGATGCTCTGTCGAGCCGGCTCAATTTCGAACCGGATGTGCAATCCGAAACTAGCTCGACATATGTTGCGGTATTAATGTCGAGTGTCACGTCGTCAAACTTAGTCGGAGACATAAACAAGTGTTCGATCCGGGGATGATGCGCTTGATTGATCATCTCTTGCCACCATCATGTCGATCCCTTCTGGATGTGCCTCCAGTATATCGATCCTCCACATATCGATGTTAATTCCACAATGGCTTACTGAAGTATTCATCCGATATAAGCGACACGCCTCGTGTCGTTGTATCGGACCATGGTAACCTGCGACTGCGCATCATTTATAAGTATCACTCTGTCTCCACTGGTGGACATCGTGGTCGAGAGAAGACAAATTTCACAGTTAGTCGCGACTTTTGCTGGACCCGCCAGTATTATCTTAAGCGTAAATAAGCCCTCGCATGCGAAATATTTTAACAAGTTATAACTTCTGTATATGGTACACCTTGTTCTGTACATGAAAGCATCAATGCATCGGCATGTGCTCGTGGTTTTTTTGACACGATCTTTGTCTTCATGGGTTGCCTCGTGAGCTCGTCTCCGATCAAGACTCGCACTTTACTGCTAATTTATGGCTATCCGTGTTTACAGGAATCGGAACGCGTTTTCAGATGTGGACCTCTGACCAATCTTAAACATGTGGTCCAACAGAACGCGCCATCTGCGTTATAGTAAATACTTCGGGAATGCGTCCATCTGTCTTTAAATTGGACCGAGTTCTTGCCCATGTTGGTATTCGCCATCAAAACTCAGTGCATGCATCGACGACGAAATACACCGCTCTTCTTGAATCTAATGCGCCACCCTCACCAACCCACTTCTTTAGAGTGTAACTCTAGCTTTATAGGGAGAAGGAATTGTTCGAGAAAACGCAAATTCGGCTTTGATCATCACATATTTTTTGCGAGGTCAATACATATGACGCCGATGTCGTTCGCATCGACTTCGGTCGAAAAGAGGAAAGTAAGAGCGACGGTGCTCTTACTTACCAGCTCACTGATCTTGCCGCAGTGTGCTTCTTGCTGTAGCCAAAGATAGTGATTCGGTGGATAAATTTAACTTGCGCGCGGAACGAGTGTTTGTTTCGTGCAAGATTTCATTACAGAAGCGTTAGACCGAAAAAACAAAAACGCTGAAAAGAATGGTAGAGCAACTATTTTTTGGGGGTTGAAGGTGACCTAGTACTACTATCTACGGCAAACATACCTTGACACATTTTGACCAACATGAGTGGTAACGAATCAATACCTAAATTTATCGGTCAATTTCGTGTGCTGTACCGCTTAGGCAACGCATACACGATTCAACAGCCACGTAGGACGCGCACGCGTCCTACATCTTACGTTGGTCGCCTTAGGATGGAACACCAGCACGAAAATTATTCTGGTAATGAAATCCTTTGTGACCAAGCATCTCCAAAAAATACTTGTGATTACGTTGCGGACTATAATCAGCACGCGTCTGAAGTCGGATATTCCCCTCGAACCCGAGAGATATCTTGATGAGCTTCCACGAGCTCGTCGAAAAAAGAACGCTATGCCCGCTCACTGTTAAGCTAAGCAAAAGCAAAGTGTTAGTGACCTCTCTCCCGTTCCGAGAAGAGACGTTTAACATTGCGGGTCAAGATTAAATGCCTGCATCTTTCATGTTCGAGGTCCTCTTGAAACTCAAGCGTTACGCGCTCGAAATGAACCCCAGCATCAGAACGGATCTGCAAATCCGTCTGATAACGTGTTTCCTCCTCTGCCTCATCCATTGATTGCTGCGCGCGATGGACAGCGACTCCTCGAACACCTATCAAACCACCAAAATGTGGACAAACGTTTAAGGAGTTACCTCGCCCGGTTTCATGGTTACACATCCTCGATAGGTACTTGGGAGCCTCGCTCTCAATCCAACGTTGATGTTCTGGGCCTTGTCGAGCAGTATGACAAGGCGCATCCGATGCCGAGGAAGTTTCATCGGAGAACGAACGTCCAGGCACTTGTAGAGGGATCGCAAATTAGCTAGTTCGTCGTACATCTCTTGAGTGGCACGTACCCTTCACTAGGGGTGAGTTGTCGAGTAGGCTTCTCTCAAAGCTTGTGCCAAGCTAATTGCACAACTATAGCACGTACCACCATAAGAGAGGCATGTTAGCCCGGCCTATCTTAACAATCTATGCAGTTTGAATCGTGCACGAGATAGCAATAACCTGTTTAGCCAGGCATGAAGACCAACCTCAGTGACGTTGAGGATAAAAGTGTTCCGTGCCTGAACCAACGGAGGACCATCGTACTTGTAATTTCCACTGTACCATTTATGCTTCACGAACGCAATGATGATAACATCATGTTATGTGCGAAATTTACTCGAAGTAGGATCAAGCTTATAGAGCCTTAACAAATCAAACACTCTTACTCTATAATGACCACTCGATGTGTCAAAAAGACGAGCTAACACTTTCTAAGAAGGTAGCCACATCTTTTTCTCAGGAGCAACGCGCAGGGTGTTGCGATCCTCGGCCTCTTGCCTGGTGTCAACAAAAGTACCGGGCGCGATGGTCATCCCGATAACCCAGACTCTGATGCATGATGGCATCATCTTTAATATCGTCCCGGTGGTCAGAGCCAGTGCCTTTCTTGATGTCAGCCAAACGACCCAGTCTCGGAGACGGAGGTTTGGACTCGTCGGACGATCCTAAGATGTCATGACGCTCTGCAAAGCCTCAATCGCTTTAAGAAATTGACATATTCGGCTTTGGTTTATTTAATTCTGGTTCATCTTTTTCTTCCGCTTCTTTCGAGTCGGTCTCATCGTCAGACTCGCCAGAACGTATGAGCTCAAGCTTATAATCTTCGATGTAACGCGGTGCATCATCGCGTGCGCCTGCTGCGGTGACTGATGCAGGCTGAGTCTTAGAAGCAGCAGAAGAACTTACGTCAGCTACTTCAAATGATCGTGTCTCTCCTGCGGCAATGCAGCGAAGTATTATGGCTGCGTTAACAGCAGCTTTGGCTGCACACCGCATCGACTTATTATGATGCGATGAGAATGAAGGATGGATGGAATAGTCAACAAGTACTTGTCTGTCCCGGAGCCACTCCAAAGAGTCAACTAACTATGTACCAGTCACTAATGTGACTGATGGTTAAAGATAGAGGGTTATGTATTGGAATGCCTCCGTTACATGATGATTTACATGAGGCAATTATCAAGCATGAATATTATTTAGGACAAAATGATGTTCTCATAATATTGTCCTAATAGATTACACTGCTTCACGGATTTAATACACTGCTCATTGGTTGATATAGGACCAATGTATCAATCAAAAAGTCTAGCCACGACAGAAGCACGCAATGAGTGGTGGGCAGATAGTTACAATACATGTTAGTATCCAGACATAGTTAAATGAAGTCAACTAGAGATTTGCTAGAAGGATTGAATATACTAATTACAGCTCTACATTTTAGCTTTACTGAGTGCTCTTACTCCGTTTAGCAATGTTCTTCTGCACGTACCTGTGCGTAAGGTATTCGGACGCATTCACGCTTGCACTATCAGCAGTGCAAGGTTAATCTATTTAGCTAAATAAGGTGTGCCCCGTCATACGTAGAATCAGTAGTGATTGCTGATAGTCGGTGTGAGGTAAAATGCAAGTGAAGTATGTTTATGTCCCTGCTTCGCAATTTTTCTTGCTACTCTAAGCCTAACATTCTCTAAGACTTTACGATAGTGATCGAAACTGTGCGCATTACTCATTGGACAGTCGCACGTAAGTAATAAACTATATAAAATTAATTATTCGATAGTTGCGTATGAGTACCCATGAGAAACCTGTGACTCATGGGAAAGGCGCATTACTGATTATCAGACAACATCTATAGTTTGTCGCTTGCTTGCCGGGGTGTTTCCTTTGCAGCACTCCAGTCGCCTCAATAGCACCTTAAATACCCTGCTTGTTGCGAATATTGGTAAATTAATCCGGGGGATAGCCTTCGTCATGATGTCTGCCAGCCCTATCTTGCGTCGGACAGTACTTCAGTACTATGTGTCCATTTAAAAACTTTTCGCGCACGAAGTAATAGGGAATGTCGATATGCTTGGTACGCTTATAAAGCTACGGGCTCTTCGATAGTATGATCGATCCTTGATTATCTTCGAGAACCAAAGCGAGTCGTCATGGCCGAGTTCACTAAACTCGCTCGCGAGCGTCTTTGATAAAATCCCTTTCTTAGTTGCCTCGGAAATTGCCATGTATTCTGCCTCCGTCGATAAAAGTGCAACCGGTCGTTGCTTTTATAAATGCCAAATCACGCAGCCGCCATTATGCAAGAAGACGTAGCCACTTGTGCTGCGACGCAAATCGTGATCGCCGACCCGATTGGCATCTGATTAAACTTGCATTCTGTCATGTTAAGCATCATCGCAGCACTTGTGGTTGCCTAACACAAGTCCAAGGGCTGGGGTCGACAGTAAATATTAAGAAACGCACTTCATAGCTTGCCAGTGTGTCGGACATGGATCGGAGGCAAACTGGCTGAATACACCAACTGCAGCTGCGAGATCGGGGCACGTCATGACCATGAGAGCAACTTGACTACCTGACGTTATGGCACATTAGTCATCAACTCTTCGTGTTTGCATCCGACGTCGCACATCGACGTTGTTTAATGTAGACCTTAATCTTGCGGTGTCTTTACGGCTTACAGCTTTGCATCCTGAATTTGGTCAAGGTCGGCAGCGTCATACGAATGCATGCATTCAGCACTCTTGTCATTTTGCATTTACGAATAATCGGCGAACCAATTCCAAATTGCGCTTATGATCCATCGCATTTTCTTCCGGCGTCTAGCATTACATTTTCTTTAATCATTATCAACAACGAACAGTTCGGAAGTTTGTAGGGCAAACTGCGCATTATGCTCTTTAAGACCGAGTACGTCGTCGTTTAAGATATCGACATGCTCGTCGGACTGGCTGTGCAAATTTAATGGTCGTGGCTGATTAATAAGTAGGGCTATCAAGTTTTAATCGCGCGTCTAAACTGATTATTGTAAAATGTGTATTGGCGTTCTTGCAATTACAGGGGTCGGAGGCCGGCCAGATCGTGCGTGCGACACGCACGTATAGGTGGATAAAATTTAATGTAATCTGATTTAATACCCTCGAAGTTTGTCGGGTTTGATATAGATAAAAGTTTATAGTCAGAAACGCTTGTAGTACACCTATTTTTTGCTTGGTTGTAAGCAAATACAAATTATAACGGTACCGGGGAGACTTTGTGCTGAAGCTTCCTATATGCGTAATTGTGCTTTAACTAAGGCGAATGCAAATTACAAACAATCACTTGACATTATGATCGGCGAGCGACCCCGCGTATGTCACAACGTCAAGTTCGAGTCAATGTGCACGGTGCATTTACCAGGCAAGTCCGGATGCAGCCTGTAAAACGTGCTGTAGGCAATTGTCATCATTATATTGACAGCTTAGAGTATTTTCAACTTGTAATCCTTTGAACTAAGCGATTCATACCAGTTCTGTTATTTAGAAATTTATTAATCGAAATGTTTAACGTTTGAAACCCGCGGATGTGCTTGTACAGCTACTAGCCATTTTGTCCCAGATCAATAAATATCAATTTGAAATCCCAACTGATGATGACTGCGGCGACTTGGAAGAATTTGAGACCTCAAATGTTGCTTAATCCTTTGACGCGTCTTTGAAATTCTATAATCTGAAAAAGTCAATTTTAAATTCGCAAAGTCATATTTTAATGCATATGTGGGACCTGCCTCATCGCTACTAACCACAACAGCATCAGACCTTGTTCAAGAACCAAGGTATGTCACTAGAGCAAAAGGAAGTGATCATTTTGATCAATGGAAATCTGTAGTTGTAAATGAGCTTGCTGTTTGTATACAAATGGCACTTAAAAACTCGTGAAAACACCACTAGATGTAAACATTTTCACGCCAAAATAAGTTTCCAGGAAAAAAAATTGGCAAAAAAAAGGATAGCTAAAACACTTAAGACCTCGCTTGATCGCTCGCGGGTTGATACAGAGATTTGGTGTAGACTTTGACGGCGTCTTCTCACAGGTGTTAAAATTTTCGAGTTATTGAGATACAGTGATGCTAGCTGTATTCTAGGAAGTGAAGCTTCGCAAGGTGACCTTCAAACGCATTCCTTATATACGCATGGGACATGCAAATTTACCTGAATTCCCATTTTCTGAAACAACGACAGCGAAATATTTTAATTTTCATTGCTTTACATAACTATCTTAATTTGAGACAAAGTGGAATTTTGATAAAACTTAAAACAAAAAAACAGTTAATTCATTGAGTAATTTTAGTTAATTTAAGTTTCAGCAATGTAGGATGGAAATATGCCTACGATTCCTTCGGCAGCAAAAAAAATTTTTTTTTTACGGCTGTACGTCGATCATGTTCTGCTAGCAAGAAAATACATTGATATCGCTGACAAAATAACTCTCCAGCTGCGTGATTGATTTTGAATCGAGGATCTCGGTGATGGTCGAAAGTGTATTGGTATGCATATTGAATATGTCTACAATGGCTTCGTCACCACTAACAGCCGACCACTCTCCCCCCTACTTCTCAAAATTTGGAATGTATCGTTGCAAGCCTGCGTCAGCTCGTGTGGATTTCATTTATGGAATTTTAGATGCTCAAGGTGACCTGGATAGATACACCAATATAACTCAATTGGAGGTCGACAGCTTGCTTAAAATCTAAAAAGCGCCTGCCCCGATATTGCTAACGCAACGGATTGCCTTTAGTTGATCAATCCCGGCTTTCACTCATTGGAATGGTATAAGGCGTACATTGTGCTATCTGAAAGGTCAAGCTTGGGGATATGTTACAAATACGGCAAAAGCAGCACCTTTCATCTAGAACCGGTCTTCTACTATAATTCAAACTGGGTCGGTGAATCTACGAGTGCAAAATCGACAAGCGGTTCTATATTACAAAAAAGATGCGCATAATATTGTGGCTCTCGAATAAAAATCTACTGTGGCTCTTTCGACAGAGGGGGTCTATTATGTTTCTGCTGCTACAGCTGTTAACTACTGTGTATGCAATTTCGTCAGTATGTTTAAAAGCTTTGACTCATAGTGAAGAATGACTTAATCCTGCTTCGGGCTGATAGAAAATCTGTGATCAGGGCTTTATATACGCAGCTACATCTCAACCGAGCAGGCAAGTCGCCAATTTTTCGAAGGCTACGGAGCGAGTTAATCTTTATTGACTTCACCAAATGCTCCGCCTTACGAGCTTTGCTCGTGGAGAATTTTTGATACGGTCATTCCCGTCTAAACTTATGCGTGTTATAAAGACCAACTTTACCTTTGTGTTCGTAACTAATTCTAGTATACTATTTAGATGAACACGAAACGAACGCAGGATATGCAACAATATGACCAGTGAACGTGGCTGGTCGTTTTACGCGAACATGCAAATACCACAGGTAATATTGAAGAAAGTAGCATTTGAACGCATGGTATCTCGGATTGCGATTCCGAACTTTAATTTATTACCACATTTGACTCCTAATGATACACGCAACCGAGTCTCATTCACTACACGGCTCCGCAATTAATTCCTGCATTTTACATTTAAATAAGATTCTGAAATTTTTTGGCAACAGAAAAATAAATTGAAGAAGAATTTCGTATCAGCATAGAAAGGATCTGTGAGAAAATTGATAGTGCAGTACAGGCTAATTGTAATTAGTCCGAAACTTGCCGCAAAAATGTCGATTTGTTTGTTAGTGCGTCCATGCGTGAACCCCGTTAAAATGTGAGCCCAAATGCACACGGCCTGCGCAGTGCTACACGACCGTCGAATAATGTAAACCTTACAAACCATAATCTTCAGACTCTGACAGCGACACATGCAAGCGCGGAGGCTTCAAAATTGGCCTTGAGGACTCCAGTTCACTGAAACAAATACGACTGGGCTTTCACAAGCTTGTCGTGATCGGTACATTCATGATAGCTTGTTGGACAGATATCTGCTAGAAAGAAGACTTTAAACGATAGTGGGTTGGTGAGAAGAGATACCACTCGCTCGTACTTCTTTAGTTCGCTCAGCCTCCGATACAAATGCTAATTTTATATTTGTTTCTTGAGATTTTTATGCACGATCATCTCCATTTATGCATTAGTGTAAATGAATATTTCGCTAGTTCCAATAGATTTTTTGAACCGAAACTTTCTGTAGTAATAGCTTATCACTAGTGTCGTATCCAATTAAAGACCTCATATGACATCATAATTGTAATTGTAGCATTTGGGGGAGAGTCTTTTCTTGATACCATCCACAAAGCCGTTTGTTCGCCATTCGTCATGTGACGTTGCGATTTGATGCACAAAAAGTGACCGCATGTGAAAGTGCTTGCAGTTGACTATATCGAGCACCAAGGTATGTAGCGATTTGTTTGGATATCGTGATTTTAAAATAAACAATGTGATGCGTATTCGCTTCCCAGAAAACTTCTTTCTAATGCTACATAGTCGTAAAGCATTGATCTCTTTCACATTACCTGTGTTGATTTATAAGAAAGCAAGAACGAAACTGCTGAGAATGTGGCTGTCACAGTACCTGCATAGGACAAATGTTTGACACCTTAAGTATTCTCAGTTTATCGGCGGTAAAACCAGACAAAATGATTTAATCATTTAAGACGTAGTAGTCGTTGTACATATTACCCAGATAAGTAATAGACTTTTAAAATTAAAACATTTTAAATTAAACTAGGCTTTCATTTACGAAACTTTCTAATTTACTTTGTTAATAACATGCTCAATCATCAAACTAGCGTTTAACCTTCAATCTTACTTTGAAATAATATCCTATGTACGCCTTATCAATGCATAAACTCTCGAGGTCTACCAGCACGAGACCAATATCTCGAAAATGAACAAGAAGTATCCGGGAGGAAATGGCTTCCATCAAGCTTAAAGTTTATATGATCCATTTAATCGTCTTGTAGGAAGAGCACTAATCTATAATTTACGACCAAAAAAAAATATCGCACCTTTCGCCGAGCCTTCGCACGTCGCTCAGTTTCGACTCTGGGGAAGGCCTTCTCGACTAGGCCTCATTATATGCAAAATAAGATAATCTGCTCATACTGGATTTATTACCAAGATTATGCCGGATAATCACAGAACGCCTTGGTCTGCCTGGGGATGCCACCTTGTTCTCAAGTGTATGTTTGAATATTTTTAGCAAAAGAAAAAGCTGCGCAGAATTAGGATGATCGATGGGAGTGTTCCACAAGTGAGGAAGCCATATATACAGTATGTTCTGGACTTCGGGCTACAAGTGCTTCCTAGAGACCAAATCCTTTTCATAAACGAAATTGGTATGTATGCAATACTAGAATGTTTGATTTGGCTAATGTTGTACAAAACAAAAAAAATTATAGCTAGTTTAACAACAGCTCCTGAGACGCGAATTCCGCGGAAAGGGTAGCACGACCTATAAAGATATTCGTGCCGCGCGGTCCTTCAGATTAACCTGAGGTGAACTGCAAGTACTCTGACTCAGTTGAAACTCCTTAAAGGACCCGCACTCCTCATTACACTAGGGGGCTTTTCGGCCAGTAGGGCCTCCAGCCCACCCAACTATCACACGCCTTGCGCGGGTTGGCAGGGCTGCCACTTCTGCGTGGTTGCTCGTCTACCATATCGGCCTATCTCCGGCGCCCTTTAATCGAACCCCCACCGGGTATCGATCCAGGTACCTCCCGGTCCCAGTTCCAGCAGTCTAGTACTCGGCCACTGGGGTCGGTACACGACCTGTATAGAGCAAGTCAGAGTTGATGTACTTACAGAAATTATTCCCAGCATTCGGAGGTTTACAGCCCCATAATGGTTATCAAGTACTGAGCTACGTTGAAATCACGACCATTGCATATAGCATTAAAACGCCCAGACCTATATTCATCGGGAATGCAAGATACTCTCTGTCCAAGCGCAAATACAGGAGTTGCTCGACTTTATAATAAGAACAAAAGTGTCTGAATGACTGGTGTCTCCTTTTAGAAGCCGTTTAACAACTCGAAATTACATGCGAGAAAAGAAAATGTTTACGTTTTTTAAGATATTTCGCGCGCTATAATCTGCTCTCAACACATCAGCATCAGTTCTAATTCAGCAAAAGCAATACGTTTCTTTTTATAGATAATACATCACTCTATAGTATCGTTGACCTGGAGTTTAAAGGATGTACATGAAAAAGTTACATTTCATAACTTTTCCTGTAACCGGCACCATTTGCTTTGGGTGCCACGAAACTTCACGTACACTCGCACGTGCAGAGGAAGCTAATCTACTTAGCAGCTTGTTGGCACAAAGGTGAAAAGAGAAATGTGTTTATTATAGTTAAGCTATCATTAGAACTCAGTCTTTATCGAACTATAATAAACTACGTCGTCGTATGACGACAACCTGCTCACCACTCGTTGCGCGCGTCTAGCAGCGATTAGTGGTAATTTTGTTGATATTTCTTTTGTCGACCAATCTTCGAGCAGCAGCTCATAAATATTATTCCAAAGGAATTATTACCTTCAATGTTACCTACCTCAGCGAATATTGACAGAAGATTGTCGCACAAGACAACGTCCCTATTGACGCCGTTTGGTGTCATTGTCATGCAACTGGCTATCCCGTTACATCATCCCCCCTGAACCATAACTTACCTGGAGATTAAATTTAATTGATTGGGAACATGGTGATCACCTTTGGATCACTCTGGGGAAGGGGAGCATTTATTGGTCATTTCCAGCTCATTTGCCAATTTATCGCATAATTTTTAGCGTTTGTGCGGTACGCTGCCGAAGCAGCAAGAAAGGCGGGGGCAAGCACTAATACAGACGAAGAGAGATACACCTCAAGCCTCAACAGCAAGTGATCTTTCACTTGATGTTTCAAGAGAGCAACATTCAGTGCCTGTTGTGAAAAGTCAACGTGGTGAGCTCTCATATGCAACAGATACGTCCTCTGCATCTGCAGCGGGTGCCGCGAATCGCAATGTGGATGAGCCTGAAATAAGGCTAATCTAATAAGGCGAGTCGGTGATGCATCTGACTCGAAGTCGGCGCCTCCCGCCTCCGGATCACCCGATGCGGACACTGCAAGAGCCAGGTAGACTGGCGCTGGGGAACGTGACGGCATCATGTCCGAGATTTGCGGACCGAGCAATTGGTATGACAAATTATCGTCTCACTCAAGTCCTCCTGGCGATAGGACGCGTGGTGATGGTGGTGACGCACCTATACGTCACCGCGAGAGGAACACCTTGAAGGATCGAGCTGATACTGGTGTCAGTGTTCATGCTGATATCACACACGAGGCCAGGTATCGCAATGTACTGCGCGATGCTGCTCATGTGGAGTTTCTTTTTGGTGCCATCATCCAAGGAGTTAGATCGGTTGGTAGGCATGACCACTGATCGGATCGAATACCGTTATTCGACTGTAGGAGGATCTGTCCTCCTAATATGAGCACGGAACGTAGTCGTGCTGAGGAAGAGTTTTTTACCGATGTGTTTTTCAAACATCGGTGGTACAATGGCAACCGTGTCCGCAGGAGGGACTTGGTGCAAGGATGGGATGCCTACATCCATAACATCGAATTTATGAGCAGCGAGGCCTGGCTGGGTAAAATTGATGCAGATTGTACCAGGTCTGTAAAAGCGTAACAAAGTCGGTATACGATACAAGTTGCACCTGATGTCAGGAGAGGCAGGGTTACCCTGTATTTGGCGGGGTGATTCGTGTCCAAGCTACCTGAAAAACTTCAATTGTGCCTTTAGGGATGCCTATTCTCCCCAATGTTCCCTATTGGAGGGCGTGCATGTCTTCTAAGATGGTTAATGGGATTGACACTTTTCAATCCCTGTACTCGCGGTTTGGGGAGGTCGATTTACAACGACTGCTCTTGAACGCAGCGAATTGGTCTTATCACATCGCTCGACGAGACCCAGAACATCAACAATCAGCTGTGCGCGAGGTACCCAGCTGTCATAGGCCGGTTGATAGCCACGCTAGCGGACAAGACAACTCGTGCGGACGCCATTCACGTCGCGGTGGTTCAAAATACGCTCCACTACAGATCGTCAAAAACCGCCTGAACTCATTAAAGATTAGGATACAGGCAAGAATATCTGATCCGGCTTGATAGTCGGATAAGTTTGATGTTTAGGAACTGAACCATGTAACGGAACAGTTTCACGACGACTTGGCTCATAAATGGACTCGGTATGATGAGCGTTTTGACACTATAAAGGACAACAACAACTCTTAAGCACAAGATCGTTCAAACGATCGTGCCGCGGTTATGTTCGCGCAACTTTAGAATGAAAGTTCTGTTTGTTCTCTTCGTGACGAGCTGACTGCAGCGTGTCAGGACATCGCTGAACTGCGTGAGCAGGTCGCTTAGCTAGTAATTCAAACTGTCTCATTAAAACAAAATTACTCGCGGATAATCTGGGCCTTTGACGGTGGAGGTTTCCATTCCCTCTTGAAACGGGCTCATACTGATAGTACGGACGGAGAAGTTATAACGGTAAACGTAGGACGTGTACACATCCTACAAGGCAGTTTAATCTTGTACACGTTGCTTATGCGGAGTAATACACGAAACGGACCGATTTACGTGAACAGTAGTTTACTGCTGTCCACGTTAGTCACTGCGTGTTTCGTATTTTTTTGTTAGCAGTAAAACCAGGTTTCCTTCATTAAATCAAAGAACAATTGCTTATCCATGTTTGTCTGTATTTCTATTCTGCTTGTATTTTGCATCTGCAAAAGAGACTTGAGCTAAACGGAAAACGGCTAAGTGAGTCATTAGAAGTCCTCTGCTGACTTCTCCTTGCTTAAAGCAGTGCGCTTCGTGTGCACTGCTGAAAGTTGGTTGTTTTCATCAGTGTGGGCGTCATCTTCCTTATTGTAGCTGTCGTTGGAGATACTGAGTATGCCAGCATTATCGTCATCATCGTCATCTTGTGATAGACATCGGCATTCATCACGTCGACACCATTGTCGACGGGTGATGAGCAAGAACCAGAACGGTTTCTGGTCAAGCGAGTCCACCCCCCTTTAAACTAGAGTCACACTCTAAGAAGGCCGGTAAACGTGGATGGCGTAGGCCCTTTACGTAGAATGGTGTATGTGTTGTCGACGCATGCACCGAGTTGTTGATGGTGAATTCCGCCATCAGCAAGAAATCACTCCAGCTCGTGAACGAGTGGACATACCCTCGAAGTATCTCTTCGAGATCGCGGTTGACTCGTTCCGTCCGACCATCTGTTCTGGGATGGTCAGAAGTCGAAATCTTTGTACGTGTTACCCGTGAACGGAACGCGGATTACCAGAACTCTGCTGTGAAGCGGGGGTCCCTATTAGACACGAGCTCACGGGGTAACCCGTGAAGTCGGAAGATATTATCGATGAAGACACGAACACAGCCCTGGAATGTATGTGATTGACTCCGGTACAGCAACAAGATGTACCGTCTTGCTGAACCGATCGACAAACACAAGAATACCAGTATTCTTGGGAGCGTATTTAGGAAACTCAAAGACTAAGTCCATCGATACGGACTGCCAGCACTCTGCCGGAATAGGTAGAGGCTGCGAGAGTGCGCGGGATGAAGGACCAGGCTTCACCCGTTGACAAACTTAGCAAGCGCGAATGTTTATCCGCACAAACTCATACTGGCGGGGCTAGTAGAAGGCACGACTCACCACGAGGTAAGTCTTTTCTCTACCGCGGTGTTTACTTGTTGAGGCATCGTTACACTCATACAGGATGCGCAATCGCAAATCATTATGAGCCGGAACGACGACACGAGGTGTGTCGCCGTTGACTTCTGTATAGTACAGCAGTCCATCACAGACAGAATACCGTTCGGTTGAAGAGCGGCATTGAGACGACAAGATTTTCATTAGGTTGACGGCATGGATCAGATACGTAATTCATCAATCGCAGAAGCGACTCATCTTTCGCATATACTCTTCTCACTTCGTTGAGCAGATTCGACGACTGAACACTCACTGATAGCGCCGCTACAGTGGGATCACCTCTACTGTTGGGCTTGATAAGTCGGCTCGAATTCGGGCCGACGTGAAAGAGCATCAGCGACGACATTAGGTCGTCCTGGTTGATACTCGACGTCGTATTACGAGAAGAAAGACAGCCACCTCGCCATTCGTCGCGAGGAGTGTCGAGTGTTTACGGCCGTGCGTAGTGACGCATGATCGATACAAACGATGAAGGGTCTATCTTCTAATCGATATACCCGAAACTTAGCCAGGGCACATTTCGTGGCAAGGTGTTCCTTGTCGTGCACTGGGTAATTACTAGCTGTTTGCAGGTGACGCAATTGATAATAGACGACGCGCTCAACGCCGTTTGAGTCGTACTGCATTAACGCGCAGCCGATTGCATAATCGCTGGCGTCACAGACCACGTGGAATTCTCTGTCTTTGTCTGCAACCGCCAACACAGGTAATTGAATCAAGATTTTCTTGATTTTTTCATAGGAGTGCTGACACTCAGCACTCCATGAACAGCTCTCGTTTTTCTTTAACAAACGAGAGGAATGTACGGTCATCTCGGCGTAGTTGCACGAGTACTTATGCAAGTACACCGCCAAGCCAAGAAAATTTCGAAGACCCTTGACGTCAACTGGCACAAGCTTGTCTCTAATCGCCTTGATCGTTTGTGGATCAGGGCTAACGCCGTGTTCACCCATGATGCATCTTAGAAGTGGTATCTCGCTCGCTACGAATTTACACTTCTTGAGGTACGCGAACAACTTATTCTCACACATAAGTGTAAGAACCTTCCGGACGTGGATTCTATGAACCTCCACATCCGTCCTCCCATCTATAACTCGGCGATGGACGAAGATATCGTGAAAGTAACTCGGTTCGAAGTCTCGCCCCGATCCCGACAAATTCTTGACACATCTGTAGATCATTGCAGTTGCGTTTATTTATTCCCTGTGGCATCACTATTTATTTCCAGAGCATACCACTGGGTGTGCTCACTTCTGCGTACGGGATGTCTCGTTCACGCATGAGAATCTGATAGAATCCATCCATCACATACATGGACAAAAAGATGGTGCATCTTGCCATACTACTGATGATCACGTCATTCCTCGTATCGGCGCCTGAGCCGTTACTGTTGCAGCGTTCGATTTGTTGAATGCGTGCAATAACCGCCACCCTCCTGTGCACTTCGCACACAGGAGGTTTAAAAGCTGTGAGGGAATGTTGATTCTCTCACAATACCAGCAGCTGAGTGATCGGCAAAAATTTGTCGATTGCATGACCTGTTCACGAGGTAGTGGTCACTTCTTCAAGACACAATACTTCAAACGAGTTTTCAGCTCGATCTCATGTCGACTGCTTTAATTCTTCAGCAACTCGCATGGTACGGATTGGAAGAAAACATCCCTGAAGTCAACCAAATCCTTTTACAAAGGATTCTTCTTCGTAGGCTCCCATGATTGAGACGTGTATAGCTCAATCCGAGTCTTTTCATCGAAGACACTCTCGTTCATCGATGAGCTAATGAGAACCCGTTCGTTCTCAGTAAACACTTGTGCCGACAGAATATCGGCGACGTAATCGTCCTCTGTGACGAGTACGCAGATCTGCTTGATCTTGTCAATACGCAGATTTGCTTGATCTTTTCAATACGCGGATCTCGCAAGAAAAGTTTAAATTCTAGTGTTGGCAACTTGACCACCTCCGAAGATGACTTCGGGGGTGTAACCAGATCAAGTGTAGAAGCGCCTACACTTGATCCGTCATTCACCTTGACATTCACTGTCTCGGTGATTTCCGGGAATACACATCCGCAGGTGGTTGGGTAAACAAACCCTCAACATAACTCTCTTGGGAGTTATCACTCTCACGAACTCTGGAACTTTCTTCCAAAATACGCGTACTGACTGTTGGTCTACTACCACAGTCACGTCCTCTTCGATTGACTCTCTTTCAGTCGATCGTGTTTGCTTTGCAATCAACTCTCTGTTAGTCGATCTCGATGTTACGTGGTGTTCATCCTGACCAACACTCATCTCTTATTGAATGCACCCTGCTTGTTAGGCATCCATTTTCCAATCCACTAAATCATTTCGAGTGGTAAATCTTCGGCGCAGCCTGTGTCTCTACACGGGTGCTGGAAACTGGTTCCACAGTATCGTGGCCTTCTACACTGTCATCTTGTGCAGTCATACTAACGACCGTATTACAAATGAGGCCATTGCACTCACCTGTAGTACATCCGCACGCTTGTGGACGCTCCAAGACGTTCATCAGATGTCCATCTGATAAAAAACGGCAGGCATCTTCACGGATCGATGCTGCCAGCTGATCCATGGCTGGTAATTTCCAAGCCATGGCAGACCGAGGATGATATCAAATTTGTCATCCAAATCAAGTACGATGAATTCATCATCGTACTGCTTTCCTTCTAGCGTCTAATGGATTATTACTACACGTTTGTTTACTGTTACGGATGCGCCTGTAGCAAGGCACACTGTCATCTTCGTTGGAGGGAACTCTCGCTCAACATAGTTGAGACTACTATCCTCTAGCGTCTGACGTCGAATAAAACTATTCGATGCCTTATAGTCAACTAGGGAGCGAAGTGACTACCCACTTGTCACTTCGATCTTCAAAGTGATGAGGGACACCTCATCAGTTGGGGCAGTAACACGCAGCGACTGTGTGTTGAGAGCAGTCTTCGTCAAGATTCCTGATAAATTCTCTTGACGCTGCTGGATCAGCAGGGTGCTCTGCACCTACTGACCCTGACCGTTTTTATGCGGTCCGACTTGCTGTCGCGGTTCAGCGACATGGTCGAACCCGATCCTTGGCCTTATCTCGGCCAACGGCGGTCACCACGCTCCGTATTTGGACGTGATGCGGTGCTTTGGACACTACACTCATAAGCGTAGTGTCAGATCTTATGGAAGCGATGGCATCTTGCCGTTCGCTTGTGACTCAGAGAGCAAGATTTCTCGCTCTCGATATACCAGAGGTCCATTAATTCAGGACCTTCTGTCTTCTGTCGTCTCATCGGATGATTTTTTGACGAGTTAGCCTGAGACTGTATCAGGCTGAAGTCTTCTTGTTCCGCATATGCTACCGTCTTTTCCAGCGTACCGGTCCATCTTCAAGGCCTTAGATGAACACGTTGATGAGTGTGTGATCACCAACAGGGTATCCCGTGATGCTAATTACAAGGTATTATAGGTGTTAAGCATAAGCGTGCACATTACGCTTTTCTTGCTTGAGCTTTGCGGGTGCGAATCGTGCTCTGAACTCGGCTCTTGGCGGCTCAAAGTTTCTTTGAGCCGAGACTTTGAGATCTATATCGACCTACACATACGTCGTAAGGCTTGAGCTCTAAGGCCCAAGTCTTTGCTCGTCCTACCAGATTTGACAGGGCAAAGGTGACTTTCATCTCGTCACCCTCAACGTGAAGGGCCCTTATGGCATTGTCTAGCTCGACAAACCATCTCAAAAGTGAATCTTCATTGGTTCCGTTGTACCTTGAAATATCAATCCTCAGGTTTTTGAATCGATGCGTGTGCGTCGGCCCGACCATAGACTGATCAGATCCTTTTTAGTGAATTAAGGCTAGCTTCTGTATTTCGACATCAAGTTTCCCTTATAGGTACTTGTTGACAGCGGCATTTTGTCGGACTCTGATCAAAGAATTCAACATGCCACTGATGGCGAGTTCGCTCATGAGCAAACTCATGCAGTTGACTATCGTCCATTCAGAGTCACTCATATGGTATTGCCCTACACGTGTGACGTGAAAGATGTCGTCTTAAACTTCGAACACGTTCATATAAAACGGACACTAAGTTGTCGTAGGACGGACTACGAAGTGCTACCAGGTGAAACGGGACACCCTTTGCTTTGGGTGCCACGAAACTTCACGTACACTCGCACGTGCAGAGGAAGCCAATCTACTCAATAGCTAGTTTGATTAAAGGTAACAAGAGAAATGTGTTTATTATAGTTAAGCTATCATTAGAACTCATTCTTTATCGAACTATAATAAACTACGTCGTCGTATGACGACAACCTTCTCACCACTCGTTGCGCGCGTCTAGCAGCGATTAGTGGTAATTTTGTTGATATTTCTTTTGTCGACCAATCTTCGAGCAGCAGCTCATAAATATTATTCCAAAGGAATTATTACCTTCAATGTTACCTACCTCAGCGAATATTGACAGAAGATTGTCGCACAAGACAACGTCCCTATTGACGCCGTTTGGTGTTAATATCGTGTAACAGGCTAACTCATAACAGTTCCTCTGAGATCCATCACATGGCTTCCCAAATTATCGCTGCTTACAAGTCTTACTACAGGCGTCTACAACTTCAAATGGTGTGCATGAATACAATAAAATTGCTAAATCTAAACGCCGCCATGGTCGCCTCTATTTTCAAAATGCCGTGTACCGCGACGAGCTCGGTACTGTCAAAATTTATGAGGCTAAAACATGACTTCCTTTAAGTGAAGCACAGCAGTTTTGGATGATATTTTAGTTGCTACAATGTGGCAAGCTGTTTCAAAATTGCTGGTATCATTGCAGTCTTGCCTAAGCCTTCCATAAATGATTAGAAGAAAAGTAGGATATGCATTAAATGCAAAACGCCACCAAAATACTTCCTATCAAAATTTGTGGCCGTTGCCAATCTATAATTTGGTGGAAGAGGATGTAGCCGGATGAAGCTGGGTGAAAGTGAGACCATTCAGCTGATGCAGGAGGCTAAAATGAAAAGAAGCAGGAAAAGATTAGTGGAAGTAGTGGAGAACAGCAACAGTGAGAGTGCAAGTCTCTAAATTATACTACTTCCATCATTGATGTGTCAATGCAGGAGAAGATTAGTGGAAGTAGTGGAGAACAGTAGTGGTGAGAGTTCAAGTCTCGGAATTTTACTACTTCCATCATTAATGTGTCACGTTCAAATAGTTTAATAGGCGTATCCAAGAGCTTCAGATGTCTATCGCATTAATTTGACCACTTTAAACACCTTCGATTGTTTCTCTATTAGTTCAATGCACTTATTCGCGTATACATATCCATTTTCATACTAATGCATGATATCCAATTTTTCGAGAGTACTCTTGCATATATTTTTCGTTCCTTAATAATCTTACAATTTTATAGATTGTAGTTTATGAGTTAGAGACCATTGTAACGGATGCTGAATGAGTAAATGTGAGTATGGGTGCAATAGGAGATGATTCTCGAGATATGGAATAAGTAAACAGCTAATATTTAAACAACGGCAAAATACGAGCTGTTACCGAAGTCATCATCAACGACGATTGTAATTGTAGCAATTTTGCTAATAAGCATTCCATCTCAAAAACCAAATCGGTCTGAAACACATTTTATCTGCGCAGTTTCATGTAATCTATAGTAAAAACACGCACATTGTTTTCATGATGAAGGCACTTTAAGCTACGCAAAACGTTTTCTCTGTGAAAGCCCCATTACGTCGCACAGAAGCGCCGTAAGCGCCCCTGAGTTTGAATGCTGACGTTCCTACAGTGTATTCGACGTGAATCATCATACTCGACTCTTTGAAAAGGCATGTTTTTGCGTTTCCTTACTACAGTGCATCACAAAACTAAACGCAAATTGATTGGCTTGGTGACGAAGTTGTTTAGCCTAAAATTTGTGCGGACGTGGTCGATTTTGCAGATAAAACATAACGGAACGCGATGCTTGTGACTCGTTCCGCCGTAACATACCATTTAAATGTGCCATATGCAACCCAAGCTCGCATTGTCGCATACTAATAAACGAAATGTCCCGCCTCTCGCGGAAACTTTGGCTCATCTGCCTTGCACGAAAGCAAAATTTTAATTGCTGAATCAGCCGCCTTTGCCTTTGTTCATCGTTTCACCTTTAATTATTTAATGTATCAAGTGTGCTGTTGCAAAAAAACTAGAACCATTTATTGGAGTATGTGACTGCAAAAACATTCTGGAAAACCTTATCCAGCCACCATCCTTTCGTTCATCAGCCACCATTCACTAGTAATTTATACGATCCTACTTTTTATTTCGAAATACTATGCACTTTTTGGAAAATAATAGGAAGTCACTCTATTGCCTTTACCTGGTTGTTTCTTCGCCGGCATTCATCCTCCATCGAATTTAAATTACGTAATATAATATATTAAATTGGGAATCAAGACGTCGCAGCTGTCCCAAACAGACATGGGTTTGACAAAATCGGTCATTACATTTTTCCATCGTTTTTGCATTTTCTATAATCGTGCTCGTTAGCTCCAGCCACAGCTACACTTTTTTATAAACATGTACTTTTAATTTCTGATATGCTCATCCTTTGTTATACATGAGTTATTAAGACTTGTGCAGATCAGCATGACGACAAATGCAACAATACTTGGTAATGACTTCACGTCCACAACTGTCATTTCATCCAATACATTTTGTCTCAACCTCGATTTGGTATGTGATTGGGCGTTGTGCCCAGCATGCTCCGAGATTGCCATTATTTGAACCCAAAGTACGACTATTGAAAATATGGGCTTCGTAATACCACTATACGGTAGCTGTAGTACTAGGAAAAACATTTGTACAAAATCGGTGGCTGCAGTAACAACAGAACTTTCAGTTCTACATTTTCGTTTCTGAAGCAGCTACCGCATTGTATTGTCGCACAGCTCACATTGGCTTACAGTCCATTTTTGTGCGTAGATTTAATTAACTTAGTTACACTGAACACATGGCTATATTTGATTCCGGCGTGATTTTCCTCTGAAGCTTTACTTACCTAATTAATGGAGTCACACTGCACGCATTACCATAATTAAGGCCAGTGATTTTTCAGGCACTATCATACAATGCTTCAATCAAATGAATCACTTCCGTTCTGATGTTATTGAAGATTTTGGGTCGACAACAAGCCCTCGTAATAATATACGCAAGGTTCAGCAGCGCTATAGCCAGACAATTTAGTAGAATCTGTAGAAAGCAGAAGCTACCAACATGGAAAACAAACATTGTAAACACATTAATACGACATCGCTTTCCTCAGCAGTTAGCGTTATTTGGCCAAGAGTATGGACAAAGATGACTTTTTTATTATCCTTTCGAGCCTCTTGTCTTATTTATACACAGCTCGTAGCTCCATTCTTACGAGACGCAATGCACTCCGGTACTTCGGCGGTCATGCATTTTAGCAGCAATGCAAAGTTTAATCGTAAATCTGCTTGTTTTATATCGCATTCTGTTCATGTGTTCCACACTTTGTTTATCACCATAATCTTTTTTCCACCTCTCTGGCTGCAGCCATCTACAAGAAAATTATACATTTCTCACTTGTCGCACACCATTTTGGCTTTATCATCTCTTTATTGGCACGATAATCAGACGCAACTTTATGATGGATAAATAGAATTATTGATTTTGTTGAATTCGTATCATTTTAGGGCAGCAGCGAACGATTTATTCCCAATTTGGTCTTATGATGGATAATCAATGCTCAATGGAGGATGAATGCGTGCGACCAAACAACAAAAAAGAAACAATCAATTAATTTCGTACTTTTATTCATTGAAATGCATATCTTCTTTAAAAATTAGTGTCAGATGGTATACATCGTTGGTTGGTGGCGGCTATATAACGGAAGGGTGGTGGCTGAATAGCGCTTCCCTAAAGTTTTTGCTTAAATTGCTATTAAATTAGAACCGACTTTAAATTGTGACTAAAGAATTCAGATAGAGTTAAACTAATATGGAAAGTAAATAAGTAGCTTTTAATCGCTGCATTAATAGCCTCATATCGTAGTTCTTACGTAAAGAATTAGCTTTCAAATTACCTAGCAGAACATATACTTTAATTTTGAAAATTACATTTCGCAAGAACCCCATGTAATCTTGATAGTTGATAGTTGCTTTCCTCTTCCTTAAATTCCTACCATTTTTCATACTTGATGTTCGCACGTCTTTTGCCAAATTTTAATTTGAACCCTTTTGCCAAAATAGTTGCTGTACCTCTAATCTCCCTACTCTTTCTCTTCCTAAACATTTGGGAGAGCACCTGTAAACTGTTCCGTACCTTTATACCATATCCCTCTCCAATATTTGTTTTGCTTGACAGGCGTGTCTTCGAGGGACCATCT
This sequence comes from Peronospora matthiolae, assembly GCA_921007115.2. Taxonomy (NCBI): domain Eukaryota; phylum Oomycota; class Peronosporomycetes; order Peronosporales; family Peronosporaceae; genus Peronospora; species Peronospora matthiolae. Next base: position 1,589,340 of record CAKLBY020000227.1, on the reverse strand, counting down.
AATATGGATCTTGTAGGCAAAGCTTTTACACGAAAAACGAACGGTATTGGAGTGTATGTGTAACGGGGTGAATCGTTACATAACAATTTATAAGAAATTGTTAATAGAATATAACTATAAGAGTTACATTCTCAGAATATTGTCATAAGGACAAATATATCCTGTTGCACTTACAAGTAGTTCCTAATTGGTTGATATAGGCCATTATATCAACCAACGAAGACGCGCCACGACAGACGCACGCAATGAGTGGTGAGCAGATAACTCATTTATACATTTGTATTTAGACATAGTTAGATGAAGATAAATAGTGATTTATTGCAGACATTAACTATTATAAATACAGTTCTACTTTTTACTTTAACCAAGTACTCGCTTCTTCTTACCGTCTTCCTCTGCACGTACGAGTGTACGTGAAGTTACGAGGCACCGCCTTATTCTGTTATCAGAATAAGTAGCTTGTACTGTAACCAGTACAAGCTTCAGGGTGCCCCGTTATACCTGGTAGCACTTCGTAGTCCGTCCAAGGACCGCGTTCACATCCAACATGAACATGTCGGATGATGAAGATGACCAAAGCTTTCACGCTACGCGTGACGGCTACTCCCATTTGAGCGATGTCGAATGGGATGCGGTTGAACGAATGGGTTCGACCATGGGCATCCATGCTGTTAGCGTCATGCTAGAGGCTCTCAATAGAGATGCCCAACATGCTACTATCGCCAAGTTCATTCAAAATGAACTTGACGCAGAACGCGAGAAAGTAGCCTTGCTTCACCAACAAGGTTCTCAACAAGCAGAGTTGTTGAGAGAACAGGGTGCTCAACAGTTTGAACTGTTGAGACAGCAGCAGGCTGCTGCTGGCGGGTCGATGCACTCGCGTCGACCCGAGACTTTGAAGATTGACATCTCAAAGTATAAGGGAAGTCGAAGAGGACTCCCTCTTGAGATGGTTCGTTGAATTGGATGACGCCATAAGGGCGCGTCGCATCGACGACGGGGATATGCAAGTTGCATTTGCCCAGTCAAATCTGGCAGGACGTGCCAAGACTTGGGCACTGGGGCTCAAGTTGCACGACTCATATGCGTTTGGGTCGTTGGAAGTCTTCAAGTCGCGGCTCAGACAAACGTTTGAACCACCTAGAGCTGAGTTCAGGGCTCGAACCGAACTCTTGAAGCTCAAGCAGGGTAAGCGTGATGTGCACGCTTATGCTCAACATACACGACATCTCACGAGTTGTATAAGTTCCAATCCGGTGGATGAACACACGTTGGTTTCGGTGTTCATGCAGGGTCTTGCGGATGGTCCCGTCAAGACTCACCTGTTCCGGCTTGAACTAGATTCACTAGAACAAGCCATATCCATTGCGGAGCAGGAAGACTTCAGTCTGAGACAGGCTCGCGCCAGCTCGACATCATATCGTCAACCGAGACGATATGAAAACGGAGGTCCAGAGCCGATGGAACTCTGTTATGTAGAGAGCGAGAAGGCTCGCTCTACAGGCTACAAGACGTTGCAGTGATGCAACAGATGTCAAAAGACAGGACACTACGCTTACGAGTGTAGTGCCCCCCGTCCAGTGTCTCGCGACACTGGGCGTAGTGACCGTCCACCCATGAGAAAGGGGCAGGGACGAGGGTCCGCTGTTGGTGCAAAGACGCAACAACGGGATGGGCCGTCAAAAAACGGACAGGATCAGTAGGTGCGGAGCACCCTACTGGTCCAGCAACGTCAAGAGAATTTGTAGGCCTCTTGATGAAGGTTGCTCCCAACACACAAACGTTGTGCGTTGCTGCTCTAGGTAATGAGGTCTCACTCATTACCTTGAAACTCGAAGTGACGAATAAGTTGTCCCTTCGAGCTCTAGTCGATTGTGGGGCGTCCAACAATTTTGTGCGACGCCAATCGCTAGAAGATGGTCACTTTAAATTCAGTGAATGTGACACACCTCCTACGAGGATGACGGTACGTCTTGCGACAGGCGCATCCGTAATCCGTCATGAAGCGTATAGTGAAGATCCACTATACGCTAGAAGATACCCAATATGACGATGACTTTATCGTATTGGATTTGGATGACAAATTTGATGTCATCCTTGGAATACCGTGGCTCAGAAGGTACGAACCACGGGTAAACTGGCAACATCGGACAGTAACGATGCCTGCCGCTTGTTCATCAGATGGCCATCTGATGAACGTTTTGGAGCGTCCACAAGCGTGTGGATGTACTACGAGTGAGTGCGATGGCCTCACTTGTGGTACGGTTGTTAGTACGACTGCACAAAACCTTAGTGTACCAAACGGTTACACTTCGGAGCAAAGTTCCGGCGGCTGTGAGGAAACACAGGCTGCGCCGAAGGTTCACCACTCGAATAAGTCGGGTGGACTGGGACAAAGATGTATCCCTAGCGGGGAACATCTAGAAGAGAAACAATCGATCGCTCAGGTTAAGCGAAACGATAATCCTAGATCGACTGGAGAGTCTTTCGTAGAGGATCTCGCTGTGGTTGCGCAACCCCAGCTAGAGGAAGTAAAGGGAATAAGTCCCAAGATTACGAATACGGCGGAAATAAGTTCCCCGAAACCCGCGGGAATAAGTCCCCGGGAAGACGAAGGAATAAGTCCTTCGAAGCCTGAGGGAATAAGTCCCCAGGAAATGACAGAGACATTGAATGTCATAGTCAATAACGGATCAAGTGTAGGCGCTTATACACTTGATCTGATTGCGCCTCCGAAGTTGACTTCGGAGATCACTCAGTTGCCAACGCTCGAACATAAAAGGTTCTTGTGTGATCTGCGTAGTGGCAAAGTCAAGCAGATCTGCGTACTCGTCGCTGACGACGAGTGTGTAACCGACATAAGGTCAGCAACAGTGTTCACTGAGAACGAGAGAGTTCTCAGTAGTTCATCTATGGACGAGAGTGTCCTAGATGAAAAGACACGAATTGAGCGATATGACTCCCAATCGTGGGAATCGCTCAAGAAAAATCCTCTCTATGGAGATTTGGTTGAATTCAAGGATGTATTCCCTGAAACTGTTCCGTGCAAATTACCGAAGGATAAAGGTATTCGACACGAGGTCGAGCTTAAACCAGACTCGAAGTACTGTGTCATGAAGCAGTGACCACTGCCTCGTGAACAAGTACTTGCGATCGACAAGTTCTTTGCCGATCGTTTAGCAGCGGGCCATGTGAGGAAATCAACTTCCCCACATAGCTCTCCGACCTTCTGTGTGCGAAAAGCAACAGGAGGGTGGCGGATAGTGCACGCGTTCAACAAATTGAACGCTGCAACGGTACCGGCTCAGACACCGATACCGAGGAAGGACGTAATCATTGATGGTATGTCAAAGAGTACCATCTTTTCGTCCATGGATTTGATGGATGGCTTCTATCAAATCTTAATGCGGGAACGGGATATACACTATACCGCAGTTAGCACGCCTAGCGGCATGCTCTGGGAATGGCTAGTAATGCCACAAGGGCTTAGTAATGCCCCTGCCACGTTCAACAGATGTGTATCACATCTGTTGAGACCAGTACGAGAATTCGCTCCGAGTTATTTCGATGACGTATTCATCCATAGTCGAGCTATGGATGGAAAGTCGGACGTTGAGGTTCACAGGTACCACGTCCGACAGGCTCTTACAAATCATGCGAAAGCATCAATTGCATGCAAACCTCAAGAAGTGTATATTTGCAGCAAGCTAAATACCACTTCTTGGGTGCATCGTTGGTAAGAACGGTGTACGTCCTGATCCCGTATAGATCAAGGCGATCACCGACTGGCCTGTGCCGGTTGATGTCAAAGGTCTTCGAAAATTCCTTGGGCTAGCGGCGTATTTGCATAAGTATTCACGCAATTACGCCGAGATGACTGTGCACCTCTCTCGTTTGTTGAAAAAGAACGAGAGGTGGTTATGGAACGCTGAATGTCAGCGCTCCTTTGATGGTATCAAGCAGAGCTTGATACAATCCCCAGTCCTAGCAATAGCCGATCAGGACAGGCCATTTCATGTGGTCTGTGATGCCAGCGATTTCGCAATCGGCTGTGCACTAATGCAGTACGATCTTGAAGGCGTTGAACGCGTCGTCTGCTATCAGTCGCGTCAGCTGCAACCAGCTGAGCGGAACTATCCAGTGCATGACAAGGAACTCCTTGCCATGAAGTATGCACTCGCGATGTTCAGAGTCTATCTATTAGGAGATAGACCCTTCGTTGTTTACACTGACCATGCGTCATTACGCACGGCAGTGAACAGCCCGCACCTTTCACAACGAATGGCGCGGTCGTTGTCATTATTTGCGGAATACAACTTTACGGTTGAGTACAAACCAGGACGACTTAATGTCGTCGCTGATGCACTCTCACGTCGTCCCGACTTTGAAACAGTCGCGAAACCCAACAGTGAGACAGTCACTGTTGCGGTTATGACGTCCTCAGTCCCATCTACAACGTTGTATGATGATGTGAGGCGGGCATACGCCCAAGATGGTGAGATAGTGAAGTTGTTGTCACATCTCTCCCAGCCATCCCGAGAATCGTTGAAACGATTGTCGCCTGCGTATCGATCTGCATCAGATCGATACACTACTCGTAACGGTTTACTGTACTATACAGCCGTTTCTGGTGACACACCACGTGTTGTCATTCCAGATGATACTGATCTGCGTTTGCGGATCATGTTCGAGTATCACGATGCTCCTATAGGAGGACATCGTGGCCGAGAGAAAACATATCTCACAGTAAGTCGAGACTTTTACTGGCCCCGCCAGTATCAGTTTGTGCGAAAGTATGTTCGCGCATGCGAAGTCTGCCAACGAGTGAAGTAAATTCCTTCACTGCGTGCACCTTTACAGCCTCTACCGGTTCCGGCTGAGTGCTGGGAATCCATCTCAATGGATTTCGTCTTCGGGTTACCCAAAGACGCACGCGGGAATACGGGTATTCTCGTATTTGTTGACAGATTCAGCAAAATGGTACACCTAGTGGCTGTACCAGAGACAATCACGGCAAGTGGCTGTGCTTGTGTCTTTATTGACACCATCTTCCGACTTCATGGGTTGCCCCGTGAACTCGTATCAGACAGAGATCCACGATTCACTGCTGATTTCTGGCGTTCCGTGTTCAAATCACTCGGAACGCGCTTGAAGATGTCGACATCTGATCATCCAGAGTCAGATGGTCAGACGGAACGTGCCAATCGTGTCCTTGAAGAGATACTTCGAGGATACGTACACTCCTTTAAGAGTTGGAGTGAGTTTTTGCCAATGGTAGAGTTTGCCATCAACAACTCGGTGCATGCGTCCACGACACATACACCGTTTTACGTGAATGGCTTGCGCCATCCGCGTGTACCCACCTTGCTAGAGTGTAACTCTGGTTTAAGGGGGGGACTCGCGCGAGCAAAAACCGATTTGGTTCACGCTCATCACGCTCTGACGAAGAAGTCATTGCGTTTGATGCCGATATCGATAACATCGATATCGAAGAAGATGATGCCAGTGAGAGTGCGGAAGCCCTCACTGAAGACAATGATCCCAGTGAGAGTGCGGAAGCCCTCACTGAAGAAAAGGTTGTTGTTGCTGCAGTGCGCTCACAGCGCACTGAAGCTAACGAGTCATCAGATGAGTCCATACTGGCTCGTGAAACGGTAGTCCGTTTTGTGCAAGACTCCATCGCCGAAGCGGTGGATAAGCAAAAGCAAAACGCTGACAAGAATGGAAGGGCAAACACTCTTTTATTTAATAAAGGTGACCTAGTCCTACTGTCTACGGTTAATCTACCAAAGCATGTAGTGACTAACTTGGGTAGCAGTAAACTACTACCCAAGTACATCGGTCCATTTCGTGTATTGCACCGCCTAGGCAATGCATACACGATCGAGTTACCACGTAAGATGCGAGCGCATCCCACGTTTTACGTTGGTCGGCTTAAGCCGTACCATCAGTACGCTGCTTCTTCCGATGAAGAACGCCCTTGCGCTCAAGCATCTCGCAGAGAGCCTTGTGCTCCCGATGGTGGGCATCAAGGGTCTGGAGAGCAGTTATCTCATCCCGAGACCGATCAACAATCCCACGAGCTACCCTTAGCTCGTCACGAAGAGATGTCAGAGATCTCTCGTTCTCGAGCTGAGCAAAGGCAAACACAGCTCGATGCTTCGAGGCAGTGTCCGCCATTTGGAGACGCCTATTCCGCTCATGCTCGAGATCGTCGCGTAACCCTTGCGCTACGCGATCAAAGAAGCTCTCAGGAACACACCGATCCCCATGATCGTGTGTAGAGCGTCTTTCCTCCTCCTCCACCTCCATTAGAGGACTCTCGCGGTGGCCAGCGCTATCTAGTCGAGCAGCTTTTGAACCACCGCGACGTGAACGGACGCCGGACGAGTTATCTCGTCCGGTGGCGCGGCTACACCCCGTCCTGGGATTCTTGGGAGCCCCGCTCCCAACTGATGATCGACGTACTGGGTCTGGTTGAGCAGTACGACGCGGCACATCCTGTGCCGCAGAAGGACCGCCGGAGAAAGTCTTCCCGGCACGGTCGTAAAGGGATTTCAGGTTGTCAATCCCTTCGTACATCTCAGTAGAGATACGTACGCGCCACCACGGGCTAGTAAGGAGGTAAGCCTCCTTAGGTGCTCGTGCAGAGTTGTTCACACAACACGGGCACGAGTCTCCCGAAGAAAGGCAGGGTAATCCTTTATCCCTTGACAGACGATGCAGCTTGTAGCGTGCACCTGTCGGGGTTCGCTTTTCAAACTTATCACGAGCTTTGATAAGTTTGTCGTTCCAAGCATCACGACCTACATCCTCGAGGTTATGGATGTAGGCGTTCCACGCCTGAAGTAGTGAGGGACCATCACGTTTGTGATTCCCACTGTACCATCGATGTTTGAAGAAAGCATCGATGAAGAATTCATGTTCAGCGCGATAGTTTTTCGTGCTGAGGTCAAGGTGATGGATCCTTGACGAATCGAACAACCGTGTTCGATAACGCTCACTCGTCGTCGCCGACAAGTAATCCATGACAGATTTGGGAGGCATCCATGCCTTCTTCTCAGGAGCGAGACGCAAGGCATTGCGATCCCTCTCTTCCTGCGATGTGCCGACAGAAGGACTGACACCTCGCTGCGAAGTGGTGTCCATAGGAGAACCGAAACCACTATTAGCGCCCGAGTCTCGCGACCTCGAGCGCCTTCGCTTCGGCGATGGTTCATCTGATTCATCAGATGAACCGAAGATGCTACGACGCATAGCATCGTCCATGCCACGCTTGGCAGGCGGCTTGGATTCGATCGCCGTCGATACGGATCCGTCTTCCGTATCAGGAGAGTACGAGACACCGAGCTCGTACTCTGTGAAGACACGAGTGTCTTCATGACCAGCGCCTGCATCACCAGGTGATACAGGCTGAGTCGCTTCAGCAACCGATGGGACATCAGTTGCTGTAGTTTCTGCTTCGGCGTCCGCACAGAGACGTGCAGACGCGCTCTCGGCGGCCTTGCTCGCGCATCGCATGGGCTTGTTAACCATGCGATGAGATGTTGGAAAGTGGACTCGGACCAACAAGTGCAAACCCTGTCCCAAATGATTTGGGACGAGTATCCATTTAGTCAATCAGTCACTAAAGTGACTGATGGTTAGGGGGGGTGATGTAACGGGGTGAATCGTTACATAACAATTTATAAATCATTGTTGATAGAATATAACTATAAGAGTTACATTCTCAGAATATTGTCATAAGGACAAAAATTCTGTTGCACTTACAAGTAGTTCCTAATTGGTTGATATAGGCCATTATATCAACCAACGAAGACGCGCCACGACAGGCGCACGCAATGAGTGGTGAGCAGATAACTGATTTACACATTTGTATTTAGACATAGTTAGATGAAGATAAATAGTGATTTATTGCAGACATTAACTATTATAAATACAGTTCTACTTTTTACTTTAACCAAGTACTCGCTTCTTCTTACCGTCTTCCTCTGCACGTACGAGTGTACGTGAAGTTACGAGGCACCGCCTTATTCTGTCATCAGTATAAGTAGCTTGTACTGTAACCAGTACAAGCTTCAGGGTGCCCCGTTACAGTATGATTGTCTGTTCGTACTTGAAGGGGTGTCTTGGGATTAATGACAAGTCTTTATCGAGTTCATCGCCCTGCAGTTTACTGATCAATTATACGCAAAATATAAATGGTTCTATCGGTATGTACAGAAGCGTATGATACTACAATATATGCTCGCATACCATAAGTATTGATTCATGCCTTACCCACAACTGCTAGACTCCCTGTGATGTCCGTTGGTCTTCCTCCGCGCCTCTTACTGGCAATCCGAACTAAATTAAATACGAAACGAAACTGTGTTTTACATTTACGATACATAAAATAGCTGCAAAGTCATTGCTGCACTCAGCCTAAATTACGTCATTATGCTCCGCTTGGGCAACTATCGCAGCGGTATCGCGCGGATCAAACGCACGATCAGGACATAATAATCAAAAGATGTAAGAAAGGTCCAGGTGTGTATACATGTCCACACACAATCATTGCGTTTTAGTTGATGTTTGTGTGGGCGAAAGTGTGCCCTATCAAAATGCAGGCGGCTTGTAAGATGCGACGAAGTGGTAGTATGCTGTCAGTATCTCATCTGTAGTATGTTATCCTTAAATCCAGGAACGGCCTGCCAACTTCGTATGAGTATGCAGCTGCTAAAACGGGACCAGTAAAAAAGCTCATTTTTTGGGCTTCCGAACCTGTATGCGGATAGATGTTGAAGTTCCATAAGTATTCAATGTCTGTAATTTGCGTAATGAGTGATCAGTCGAGAAAACTAAATATGAATGTGAAGTAAAGCAATGTTATTGCGAGCCCGAAAGGTGAAATTATTAGTGAGTTTGCGTAAGGTTGAATGCTGTGTGTGAATGTGTGTGTCCGTCCCAGTCTGTATGTCTGTAAATAACGCGGTTAGGTGTACCTGACCCATATAAAGAGCGATCTAGCCCGTCCCCTCATAAAGGTCGATTCGCATGATAGGTGTCACTCTATTCCCAGGTCAATATTGTGATGCGCACACCTGATTGGCTTAAAAATGATCAAAGGTGAAATGATCACGTAAGCAAATGCAGGATGCGAATAAGCAAAGGTCGATCAAATTGCCTAAGCTTACTGTACTTGGTTAATACGGACAGTAAACAGCATCATACTTATTCTTCAGTGACTGCTATTGTAACGGGGTGAATCGGTACATAACAATTTATAAGAAATTGCTAATAGAATATAACTATAAGAGTTACATTCTCAGAATATTGTCATAAGGACAAAAATTCTGTTGCACTTACGAGTAGTTCCTAATTGGTTGATGTAGGCCATTATATCAACCAACGAAGACGCGCCACGACGAACGCACGCAATGAGTGGTGAGCAGATATTTCATTTATACATTTGTATTTAGACATAGTTAGATGAAGATAAATAGTGATTTATTGCAGACATTAACTATTATAAATACAGTTCTACTTTTACTTTAACCAAGTACTCGCTTCTTCTTACCGTCTTCCTCTGCACGTACGAGTGTACGTGAAGTTACGAGGCACCGCCTTATTCTGTCATCAGAACAAGTAGCTTGTACTGTCACCAAAACAAGCTTCAGGGTGTCCCGTTACACCTGGTAGCACTTTGTAGTCCGTCCAAGGACCACGTTCACATCTAACATGAACATGTCGGATGATGAAGATGACCAAAGCTTTCACGCTACGCGTGACGGCTACTCCCATTTGAGCGATGTCGAATGGGATGCGGTTGAACGAATGGGTTCAACCATGGGCATCCATGCTGTTAGCGTCATGCTAGAGGCTCTCAATAGAGATGCCCAACATGCTACTATCGCCAAGTTCGTTCAAAATGAACTTGACGCAGAACGCGAGAAAGTAGCCTTGCTTCACCAACAAGGTTCCCAACAAGCAGAGTTTTCAAGAGAACAGGGTGCTCAACAGTTTGAACTGTTGAGCCAGCAGCAGGCTGCTGCTGGCGGGTCGATGCACTCGCGTCGACCCGAGACTTTGAAGATTGACATCTCAAAGTATAAGGGAAGTCGAAGAGGACTCCCTCTTGAGATGGTTCGTTGAATTGGATGACGCCATAAGGGCGCGTCGCATCGACGACGGGGATATGCAAGTTGTATTTGCCCAGTCAAATCTGGCAGGACGTGCCAAGACTTGGGCACTGGGGCTCAAGTTGCACGACCCAAATGCGTTTGGGTCGTTGGAAGTCTTCAAGTCGCGGCTCAGACAAACGTTTGAACCGCGTAGGGCTGAGTTCAGGGCTCGAACCGAACTCTTGAAGCTCAAGCAGGGTAAGCGTGATGTGCACGCTTATGCTCAACATACACGACATCTCACGAGTTGTATAAGTTCCAATCCGGTGGATGAACACACGTTGGTTTCGGTGTTCATGCAGGGTCTTGCGGATGGTCCCGTCAAGACTCACCTGTTCCGGCTTGAACTAGATTCACTAGAACAAGCCATATCCATTGCGGAGCAGGAAGACTTCAGTCTGAGACAGGCTCGCGCCAGCTCGACATCATATCGTCAACCGAGACGATATGACAGTGGAGGTCCAGAGCCGATGGAACCATGTTATGTAGAGAGCGAGAAGGCTCGCTCTACAGACTACAAGAAGTTGCAGTGATGCAACAGATGTCAAAAGACAGGACACTACGCTTACGAGTGTAGTGCCCCTCGTCCAGTGTCTCGCAACACTGGGCGTAGTGACCGTCCACCCATGAGAAAGAAGCAGGGACGAGGGTCCGCTGTTGGTGCAAAGACGCAACAACGGGATGGGCCGTCAAAAAACGGACAGGATCAGTAGGTGCGGAGCACCCTACTGGTCCAGCAACGTCAAGAGAATTTGTAGGCCTCTTGATGAAGGTTGCTCCCAACACACAAACGTTGTGCGTTGCTGCTCTAGGTAATGAGGTCTCACTCATTACCTTGAAACTCGAAGTGACGAATAAGTTGTCCCTTCGAGCTCTAGTCGATTGTGAGGCGTCCAACAATTTTGTGCGACGACAATCTCTAGAAGATGGTCACTTTAAGTTCAGTGAATGTGACACACCTCCTACGAGGATGACGGTACCTCTTGCGACAGGCGCATCCGTAACCGTCATGAAGCGTATAGTGAAGATCCACTATACGCTAGAAGATACCCAATATGATGATGACTTTGTCGTATTGGATTTGGATGACAAATTTGATGTCATCCTTGGAATACCGTGGCTCAGAAGGTACGAACCACGAGTAAACTGGCAACATCGAACAGTAACGATGCCTGCCGCTTGTTCATCAGATGGCCATCCGATGAACGTTTTGGAGCGTCCACAAGCGTGTGGATGTACTACGAGTGAGTGCGATGGCCTCACTTGTGGTACGGTCGTTAGTACGACTGCACAAAACCTTAGTGTACCAAACGGTTACACTTCGGAGCAAAGTTCCGGCGGCTGTGAGGAAACACAGGCTGCGCCGAAGGTCCACCACTCGAATAAGTCGAGTGGACCGGGACAAAGATGTATCCCTAGCGGGGAACATCTAGAAGAGAAACAATCGATCGCTCAGGTTAAGCGAAACGATAATCCTAGATCGACTGGAGAGTCTTTCGTAGAGGATCTCGCTGTGGTTGCGCAACCCCAGCTAGAGGAAGTAAAGGGAATAAGTCCCAAGATTACGAATACGGCGGAAATAAGTTCCCCGAAACCCACGGGAATAAGTCCCCGGGAAGACGAAGGAATAAGTCCTTCGAAGCCTGAGGGAATAAGTCCCCAGGAAATGACAGAGACATTGAATGTCATAGTCAATAACGGATCAAGTGTAGGCGCTTATACACTTGATCTGATTGCGCCTCCGAAGTTGACTTCGGAGATCACTCAGTTGCCAACGCTCGAACATAAAAGGTTCTTGTGTGATCTGCGTAGTGGCAAAGTCAAGCAGATCTGCGTACTCGTCGCTGACGACGAGTGTGTAACCGACATAAGGTCAGCAACAGTGTTCACTGAGAACGAGAGAGTTCTCAGTAGTTCATCTATGGACGAGAGTGTCCTAGATGAAAAGACACGAATTGAGCGATATGACTCCCAATCGTGGGAATCGCTCAAGAAAAATCCTCTCTATGGAGATTTGGTTGAATTCAAGGATGTATTCCCTGAAACTGTTCCGTGCGAATTACCGAAGGATAAAGGTATTCGACACGAGGTCGAGCTTAAACCAGACTCGAAGTACTGTGTCATGAAGCAGTGACCACTGCCTCGTGAACAAGTACTTGCGATCGACAAGTTCTTTGCCGATCGTTTAGCAGCGGGCCATGTGAGGAAATCAACTTCCCCACATAGCTCTCCGACCTTCTGTGTGCGAAAAGCAACAGGAGGGTGGCGGATAGTGCACGCGTTCAACAAATTGAACGCTGCAACGGTACCGGCTCAGACACCGATACCGAGGAAGGACGTAATCATTGATGGTATGTCAAAGAGTACCATCTTTTCGTCCATGGATTTGATGGATGGCTTCTATCAAATCCTAATGCGGGAACGGGATATACACTATACCGCAGTTAGCACGCCTAGCGGCATGCTCTGGGAATGGCTAGTAATGCCACAAGGGCTTAGTAATGCCCCTGCCACGTTCAACAGATGTGTATCACATCTGTTGAGACCAGTACGAGAATTCGCTCCGAGTTATTTCGATGACGTATTCATCCATAGTCGAGCTATGGATGGAAAGTCGGACGTTGAGGTTCACAGGTACCACGTCCGACAGGCTCTTACAATCATGCGAAAGCATCAATTGCATGCAAACCTCAAGAAGTGTATATTTGCAGCAAGCTAAATACCACTTCTTGGGTGCATCGTTGGTAAGAACGGTGTACGTCCTGATCCCGTATAGATCAAGGCGATCACCGACTGGCCTGTGCCGGTTGATGTCAAAGGTCTTCGAAAATTCCTTGGGCTAGCGGCGTATTTGCATAAGTATTCACGCAATTACGCCGAGATGACTGTGCACCTCTCTCGTTTGTTGAAAAAGAACGAGAGGTGGTTATGGAACGCTGAATGTCAGCGCTCCTTTGATGGTATCAAGCAGAGCTTGCTACAATCCCCAGTCCTAGCAATAGCCGATCAGGACAGGCCATTTCATGTGGTATGTGATGCCAGCGATTTCGCAATCGGCTGTGCATTAATGCAGTAATATCTTGAAGGCGTTGAACGCGTCGTCTGCTATCAGTCGCGTCAGCTGCAAGCAGCTGAGCGTAATTACCTGGTGCATGACAAGGAACTCCTTGCCATGAAGTATGCACTCGCGAAGTTCAGAGTCTATCTATTAGGAGATAGACCCACCCATTGTTTACACTGACCATGCGTCATTACGCACGGCAGTGAACAGCCCGCACCTTTCACAACGAATGGCGCGGTAGCTGTCATTCTTTGCAGAATACAACTTTATGGTCGAGTACAAACCGGGACGACTTAATGTCGTCGCTGATGCACTCTCACTTCGTCCCGACTTTGAACCAGTCGCGAAACCCAACAGTGAGACAGTCACTGTTGCGGTTATGACGTCCTCAGTCCCATCTACAACGTTGTATGATGATGTGAGGCGGGCATACGCCCAAGATGGTGAGATAGTGAAGTTGTTGTCACATCTCTCCCAGCCATCCCGAGAATCGTTGAAACGATTGTCGTCTGCGTATCGATCTGCATCAGATCGATACACTACTCGTAACGGTTTACTGTACTATACAGCCGTTTCTGGTGACACACCACGTGTTGTCATTCCAGATGATACTGATCTGCGTTTTCGGATCATGTTCGAGTATCACGATGCTCCTATAGGAGGACATCGTGGCCGAGAGAAAACATATCTCACGGTAAGTCGAGACTTTTACTGGCCCCGCCAGTATCAGTTTGTGCGAAAGTATGTTCGCGCATGCGAAGTCTGCCAACGAGTGAAGTAAATTCCTTCACTGCGTGCACCTTTACAGCCTCTACCGGTTCCGGCTGAGTGCTGGGAATCCATCTCAATGGATTTCGTCTTCGGGTTACCCAAAGACGCACGCGGGAATACGGGTATTCTCGTATTTGTTGACAGATTCAGCAAAATGGTACACCTAGTGGCTGTACCAGAGACAATCACGGCAAGTGGCTGTGCTTGTGTCTTTATTGACACCATCTTCCGACTTCATGGGTTGCCCCGTGAACTCGTATCAGACAGAGATCCACGATTCACTGCTGATTTCTGGCGTTCCGTGTTCAAATCACTCGGAACGCGCTTGAAGATGTCGACATCTGATCATCCAGAGTCAGATGGTCAGACGGAACGTGCCAATCGTGTCCTTGAAGAGATACTTCGAGGATACGTACACTCCTTTAAGAGTTGGAGTGAGTTTTTGCCAATGGTAGAGTTTGCCATCAACAACTCGGTGCATGCGTCCACGACACATACACCGTTTTACGTGAATGGCTTGCGCCATCCGCGTGTACCCACCTTGCTAGAGTGTAACTCTGGTTTAAGGGGGGGAGGGACTCGCGCGAGCAAAAACCGATTTGGTTCACGCTCATCACGCTCTGACGAAGAAGTCATTGCGTTTGATGCCGATATCGATAACATCGATATCGAAGAAGATGATGCCAGTGAGAGTGCGGAAGCCCTCACTGAAGACAATGATCCCAGTGAGAGTGCGGAAGCCCTCACTGAAGAAAAGGTTGTTGTTGCTGCAGTGCGCTCACAGCGCACTGAAGCTAACGAGTCATCAGATGAGTCCATACTGGCTCGTGAAACGGTAGTCCGTTTTGTGCAAGACTCCATCGCCGAAGAGGTGGATAAGCAAAAGCAAAACGCTGACAAGAATGGAAGGGCAAACACTCTTTTATTTAATAAAGGTGACCTAGTCCCACTGTCTACGGTTAATCTACCAAAGCATGTAGTGACTAACTTGGGTAGCAGTAAACTACTACCCAAGTACATCGGTCCATTTCGTGTATTGCACCGCCTAGGCAATGCATACACGATCGAGTTACCACGTAAGATGCGAGCGCATCCCACGTTTTACGTTGGTCGGCTTAAGCCGTACCATCAGTACGCTGCTTCTTCCGATGAAGAACGCCCTTGCGCTCAAGTATCTCGCAGAGAGCCTTGTGCTCCCGATGGTGGGCATCAAGGGTCTGGAGAGCAGTTATCTCATCCCGAGACCGATCAACAATCCCACGAGCTACCCTTAGCTCGTCACGAAGAGATGTCAGAGCTCTCTCGTTCTCAAGCTGAGCAAAGGCAAACTCAGCTCGATGCTTCGAGGCAGTGTCCGCCATTTGGAGACGCCTATTCCGCTCATGTTCGAGATCGTCGCGTAACCCTTGCGTTACGCGATCAAAGAAGCTCTCGGGAACACACCGATCCCCATGATCGTGTGTAGAGCGTCTTTCCTCCTCCTCCACCTCCATTAGAGGACTCTCGCGGTGGCCAGCGCTATCTAGTTGAGCAGCTTTTGAACCACCGCGACGTGAACGGACGCCGGACGAGTTATCTCGTCCGGTGGCGCGGCTACACCCCGTCCTGGGATTCTTGGGAGCCCCGCTCCCAACTGATGATCGACGTACTGGGTCTGGTTGAGCAGTACGACGCGGCACATCCTGTGCCGCAGAAGGACCGCCGGAGAAAGTCTTCCCGGCACGGTCGTAAAGGGATTTCAGGTTGTCAATCCCTTCGTACATCTCAGTAGAGATACGTACGCGCCACCACGGGCTAGTAAGGAGGTAAGCCTCCTTAGGTGCTCGTGCAGAGTTGTTCACACAACACGGGCACGAGTCTCCCGAAGAAAGGCAGGGTAATCCTTTATCCCTTGACAGACGATGCAGCTTGTAGCGTGCACCTGTCGGGGTTCGCTTTTCAAACTTATCACGAGCTTTGATAAGTTTGTCGTTCCAAGCATCACGACCTACATCCTCGAGGTTATGGATGTAGGCGTTCCACGCCTGAAGTAGTGAGGGACCATCACGTTTGTGATTCCCACTGTACCATCGATGTTTGAAGAAAGCATCGATGAAGAATTCATGTTCAGCGCGATAGTTTTTCGTGCTGAGGTCAAGGTGATGGATCCTTGACGAATCGAACAACCGTGTTCGATAACGCTCACTCGTCGTCGCCGACAAGTAATCCATGACAGATTTGGGAGGCATCCATGCCTTCTTCTCAGGAGCGAGACGCAAGGCATTGCGATCCCTCTCTTCCTGCGATGTGCCGACAGAAGGACTGACACCTCGCTGCGAAGTGGTGTCCATAGGAGAACCGAAACCACTATTAGCGCCCGAGTCTCGCGACCTCGAGCGCCTTCGCTTCGGCCATATGGTTCATCTGATGAATCAGATGAACCAAAGATGCTACGACGCATAGCATCATCCATGCCACGCTTGGCAGGCGGCTTGGATTCGATCGCCGTCGATACGGATCCGTCTTCCGTATCAGGAGAGTATGAGACACCGAGCTCGTACTCTGTGCAGACATGAGTGTCTTCATGACCAGCGCCTGCATCTCCAAGTGACACAGGCTGAGTCGCTACAGCAACCGATGAGACATCAGTTGCTGTTGTTTCTGCTTCGGCGTCCGCACAGAGACGTGCGGACGCGCTCTCGGCGGCCTTGCTCGCGCATCGCATGGGATTGTTTACCATGCGATGAATTGTTGGAAAGTGGACTCGGACCAACAAGTGCAAACCCTGTCCCAAATGATTTGGGACGAGTATCCATTTAGTCAATCAGTCACTAAAGTGACTGATGGTTAGGGGGGTTGATGTAACGGGGTAAATCGTCACATAACAATTTATAAATCATTGTTGATAGAATATAACTATAAGAGTTACATTCTCAGAATATTGTCATAAGGACAAAAATTCTGTAGCACTTACGAGTAGTTCCTAATTGGTTGATATAGGCCATTATATCAACCAACGAAGACGCGCCACGACAGACGAACGCAATGAGTGGTGAGCAGATAACTGATTTACACATTTGTATTTAGACATAGTTAGATGAAGATAAATAGTGATTTATTGCAGACATTAACTATTATAAATACAGTTCTACTTTTTACTTTAACCAAGTACTCGCTTCTTCTTACCGTCTTCCTCTGCACGTACGAGTGTACGTGAAGTTACGAGGCACCGCCTTATTCTGTCATCAGTATAAGTAGCTTGTACTGTAACCAGTACAAGCTTCAGGGTGCCCCGTTACAGTATGATTGTCTGTTCGTACTTGAAGGGGTGTCTTGGGATTAATGACAAGTCTTTATCGAGTTCATCGCCCTGCAGTTTACTGATCAATTATACGCAAAATATAAATGGTTCTATCGGTATGTACAGAAGCGTATGATACTACAATATATGCTCGCATACCATAAGTATTGATTCATGCCTTACCCACAACTGCTAGACTCCCTGTGATGTCCGTTGGTCTTCCTCCGCGCCTCTTACTGGCAATCCGAACTAAATTAAATACGAAACGAAACTGTGTTTTACATTTACGATACATAAAATAG
Organism: Peronospora matthiolae; assembly: GCA_921007115.2. Classification (NCBI taxonomy): domain Eukaryota; phylum Oomycota; class Peronosporomycetes; order Peronosporales; family Peronosporaceae; genus Peronospora; species Peronospora matthiolae. The sequence goes on along the minus strand of CAKLBY020000227.1, from coordinate 1,571,763 downwards.
CTGCAAAGTCATTGCTGCACTCAGCCTAAATTACGTCATTATGCTCCGCTTGGGCAACTATCGCAGCGGTATCGCGCGGATCAAACGCACGATCAGGACATAATAATCAAAAGATGTAAGAAAGGTCCAGGTGTGCATACATGTCCACACACAACATCATTGCGTTTTAGTTGATGTTTGTGTGGGCGAAAGTGTGCCCTATCAAAATGCAGGCGGCTTGTAAGATGCGACGAAGTGGTAGTATGCTGTCAGTCTCTCATCTGTAGTATGTTATCCTTAAATCCAGGAACGGCCTGCCAACTTCGTATGAGTATGCAGCTGCTAAAACGGGACTAGTAAAAAAGCTCATTTTTTGGGCTTCCGAACCTGTATGCGGATAGATGTTGAAGTTCCATAAGTATTCAATGTCTGTAATTTGCGTAATGAGTGATCAGTCGAGAAAACTAAATATGAATGTGAAGTAAAGCAATGTTATTGCGAGCCCGAAAGGTGAAATTATTAGTGAGTTTGCGTAAGGTTGAATGCTGTGTGTGAATGTGTGTGTCCGTCCCAGTCTGTATGTCTGTAAATAACGCGGTTAGGTGTACCTGACCCATATAAAGAGCGATCTAGCCCGTCCCCTCATAAAGGTCGATTCGCATGATAGGTGTCACTCTATTCCCAGGTCAATATTGTGATGCGCACACCTGATTGGCTTAAAAATGATCAAAGGTGAAATGATCACGTAAGCAAATGCAGGATGCGAACAAGCAAAGGTCGATCACATTGCCTAAGTTTACTGTACCAGGTTAATACAGACAGTAAACAGCATCATACTTATTCTTCAGTGACTGCTGTGGTCCAGTGTTATGCATCTTGATTCAGTTCTCTGAACTGAATAACCTATATCCAAGGGCAGGCTCCAGAGCTTGCTCCCCAACCTCTTATATTAGAATGCAAATTTGGGTCAAACTGGAAGGGTGTGAATATAACGAAATAGGGTATGAACGTAATAAATCCCTCCATCTTGTAAATAATAACAGCGTGACGAGGCGAACGATCGAAGAAAAGAGCAAGAATGCTGCGCTACGAGGACGTGATACAGAGGGCAGCTTTTACGGCTATAGGCTTGATTCTCGCTGGGCCACTACGCGCGCCTTGCGTTAGGACAAAATGACCTAGTGTTTTTACAAAGTGATGATGCTCTCGAAGATCATTGTGTCGACTTGCATTTTCGACGGCATCATTAGCGTTGCACACTGTGCAGCATCACGAGACAGTGTCAATATATGAGCTAAGCGTCGATGCTTAAAGTTGCCGCTGCTTTAACGCCCATCCAAATGCAGCTCGGATTGCAGCGCGAGGCTCATCTTGTGGAAAGGTATTGCCGTTGTTGCCTCGAATAGAGCGTAGACCTGCTGAATGAGAATGTGGTCGCGACTACTCTTGCAGAGCTTGTGATCAGCAAAGAGTATCGGCATCATATTCCATTTCAAAGTTTGCACCGCCCTGATGTATCATTGCCACCCCGTAGGCTTATTGTAGTTCACTAGCAGGATCAAATAGATGTCCTGCCAAGCAATCAGCTTTTGTTCTGCCGCATCCGATCCGATGATGAAGCGTGGATGTTTATTGACTGAAGCAGCTCGATTTAAAATACATGAGACAAGTTCCAGTCCACGCTATTGAGTTTTGCTCATTCGCACAGACTTGAACTCTTTTCATGAATCTGCTTTCACCACTTCACGGTGGACAACCAGGCGAGGGATCGCAAGGGAAAACAAACATACGATAGGACAGGTGTGAAAATTGACTGAGGTACCGAAACGTGCTCTGCAAACGCGGAGAAAGGATGAGCACAGAACCGGCATTCAAGTATCAAAGTGATTTCTGTATTTGATCTTGCGCGAACAAGCTCAATCATCACATGACAGTAGTACGATACTACATGCCTACACTAAAGCTCCTCCTGGGTAGTATCTAAGCCTTCGCGACCGTGATGACTTGGGTCAGGTCGTAACGCAGACTAGGATAAAGCTCTTCCAGCTCGGCAACATTTCCAGATCCAATGGCGATCGTGCGAAGGTACTTCTCGTCCCCGAAGTCACCCAAGTCCTTAGCACCGCTGTTTCCATGGTTCCAGACAGTGCGATCAGTAGGAGGGATATTCGACCTGTGGGCACCGTCACCCCACTCAGCAGACGCCGCGACGATGACATTCCAGTCGCCGTGTTCACCCCCTGATGTGGGCAACCACGTCGCCCGTGACGTTCTTGTAGATGTTGTCAATCTGCGATAAAATGCCAAAGCTCTCACGCGTTTCAAGCTGGTTCGTCTTCGAGATCCGGTCAAAAAAAGTTGACGTTCTTCAGACCCGAAATCGTCACGCCATCGTTGCGGATGTCGGGGACGGAGAAGTAGTTTTGAATCAGCGCGTGAAAGCTGATAGCAGCAGGGTGGGTGTCGATGACGGAGAACATGATCTCGAGCGAAGATGACCGCAACTCCAGTTGGTACATTAGCTTGAACTTGAAAGGCCACATCTGCATGGTAGCGTCAGTAGACTCCAGGTTGAAGAAGGCATAGGTGGGCCTATCGCGATTGGTCGCCGGAGTCACGCTGCTGACTTCCCACTTCATGGTGCGGGCAAAACCGTTCAGGGGGATGGAATAGCCGCTTGGGGCGGTCCCGTAGTATGGGAACACGGGGGGTGAGACCGCCTTGGATGGGTGTCACACCGTCGGAGGTCGACGGGTCGTCGGCCATGAACAGCACGTTCACGTTCGGATTATCGGCCGTGTAGAACGATATCACTTGTGCGCCGAGGACAGCGACTTCGGCACGGGAGCCAGATACATGCTCGAGTAGGACAGTGCCTGGAGCTGGGTTAGCAGCTCCTGGCGACGCCAGCAGAGTCGATGCCAGCAGCGTCGACGAAGTCAATGCCGAGATCTTGAGCAGGAACGAATGGACCATGGCTCACGTGAGGAGAAGATCCGTTGGACGGGTGGGAGGTCCAAGATGCGCTTGTTGAGTAGAAGGTGAATTCCGAAATGAAGAATGGAGATGATCGAGAAGGAGGTTCGTGCTGACGGGCGAATTCGACGGAGACTTCGCAAGCGCCGAGAGGACAGCGTCAACAAGAGGATACGAAGCCACCGAATCGTACCGTCTGATTGCTGGCTGAAGACATCAGACGACACGAGAGTTCCCATCTCAAGATGCAGCACATGCGTTGGGGATCGACAGGTGCGTGTGACACGTGCGTAGCCTGGATATGCCAAGAGGCGACAGGATGATGCAATGTCGCGTTCGGTGCTAATCATGCGACAACGACAGCAGCTACCGCAGCTGCACTGTCGATCTCAACGATTGGACTTCACGAAGTTGCATTGTGCTCGCAGCACACAATCACTACGAACCCTCTCTCTCTCTCGAATACACCCAAGGCCAAATCTCACGCGTGGGATCGCATGAACCTGCGATGCGCTTCTTCCGGACTTTACATCAGACCGTTGGACATTCTCGCACATGAACGGATCGGATCGAAGCTAGACCGGGCAGGGTGCCGAAGCAATTGCGCCAAGACCTCACCTACTATCGCTGCTAGAAACCTTCCTCCGAGGTCGGGTCAAAAGGTGCGTGTCACAGAGAAAGAATGCCCGTCTACGTTCTAGCGTCTGCGTCAGTGCTACGCTCGATCGACGAATCACCGTAAAAATGAAGGCGCTCGAACCAATCGTAGAAGCATCTCACGGGCGTATCCACCGTGGCTACACCGACTGACTATACCGTTGCCTGCACATCGAAGTGTGAGGGATAGAAGATGCTGTCTATTCAACGTTCGTATTGCTTGCAACATGTCTAAAAAGGCTAACAAGCCAGGTTAGAAACGCAGATGACTGTTGTCTATCCGCTGGTTGTACGTGGCTCACCACCGCTTGCATAGCAAACTTTGCTGCAGCACAAGCCGCGGCTTTGCTTGCCCTATCCGCGCTTTGACGTAGTTCAACCACCCAGTATGGCTTTTCCAGCGTTCAGCATTGCCTCCAATTTTTGGCGGTGTAAGCAGCCAGCCGGCCCAACCATAAAAAGCCCCTGAAGTTACCAGTGCGATGCAGAACTGCAATTGTTGACCCCGGTAGCACTTTCTGGCTCCTCCGGGACGCAATCAAATGTAGTCTATGTACGTCTCGTGCCCATCACGAAATGTGGCACGCAAGACGGGATGGCGATGACCGACCACGGCGTCCAGCACCTTAATTTAGTATAGTCAATGCATCGTGATGTTAAATGCATCCCAATCAACGACGCTGACCTCGCTAGGTCATAACAGTTTGTTCGTTAAGCCAACATGTGCCACTAAATTTTGTGTGTGGGCATCTAGCATTCAGAGCCCCCCACAAGTTACAGAATTCGGAAAGAGGGTTCTAATACGGGGACGTTTGAAATTTCCGATTATACTGGCGATTGGTACATCTGCCGGGCTATAAATGGTTTTTGTAAAAATAAACTTACGCTGCTAAAACTTTCAGGAGTGTCGGTCTGCTAATGACTTACTCATGTACAGGTCGTCGTGTCGAAGTGCTACCCATTCACTATTACACGAGCCTGGATTTCATTGACAGTTTTTGCAAGCTTGTCGCTGACACGTAAGCCTTTAGTGTGTTGTCGCGTCACCGAAGGTATGGCCACGCTCACCTTCTACATCTTCACACTTGCATCTGGCGCCTAGGTGCTACGACTAGGGATGTGCGTAACCGACAGATGAGACCGGGTTGATCGATCGGTTAATTTAGCTGGCTACTCATCCAAAGTGAGCTTATTCGTACCAAATGAAGGAATATCACCAATGATGTCATGGAGTGAGCCTGTTACATGTAATTAGCTTCGATTTTTGGTAAATGAATGTAAACATAAAGGTTGATAATGCTCGTATATATTACCATCAGAGGTACTATTCAGAAACACTCACCAATTGGCTGACACGGGTCATTATATCAGCTAGCTCCTGCGGTCTAATCAACTATAGACGCGCGCAACGAATGGTGATCAAAACCTAAGCATCCGTTTTTGTCGACAAATCTAAATAAATCAGGACTAAAAAATAGATAAATGATTAGGGCTCGATGAGATTTCATAGGATTTATCTTTTACCAGCAACTGGTCAGTTTCAAGTGCTTTCCCTTTCTTTGCCAAAGGTGGCGAGGCACCGCTCACACTGCTGTGGGTTAGAGCTTCTCTACACTCTTCAATCAGCGTTATTTGGAGGAGGAGTATAAACAGGACCAGTACTGGCATCAGCCAGATACTCGAACGACGGCCATCAAGCCACCTCCGCGCCTCCCCCCGATGGGAAGGAGGGGAACAGCACCCAATTCGACGCGCTACCCGATAGGCAGAGCCACACAGGAATGGCTCGCGGGATGGTAGCGGTTCAGGGCGGGCAGGACGATTCCCATGCCTCTCCTGGCGTCACAAGACCACTCGTTACCCAGACGGCAGGTGGAGATATCGTAGTTGACACCATCATGGCAGACGACCAGCAGGCGGTTCCCGTATCGAGCCACGGGCCAGACACGGTCGGAGCCTCGGTCGATCACGGTTTAAACTCGTCAACGCCTGGCGGCGGCGACGGAGCGTCGACGCGTCAGACAGCGGTATCACAACCCCGATTACCTGAGGGGGTAAAGACGACTTCATCCACGCCGGCCGTGGAGCACGTACCTCCTAAGGAGCTTTTTGAGGCTCTAATTGAGTCGATGAAAGCCTCACCAGGCCCAACCAACGTTGATGTCTGGCGTCTGTCCATCCAGGACCTATTTACAGCGGAATATGCTCGGATACCGGTAAGCGTCGACGCGTTACCGGCCGGACGCACAAGGTTTCCCAAGCTTAAGGGACCTGAGGCGGATAGCTTGCTAGATCTTTTTCGACGCTGTTATGTGTCAGCTTCTGGAAGTTTCGCCGACTGGAAACGACTGGCTCATCAGATCAGCAAAGAACTCCTCCTGACGAAGTGGGCATTCAAGGAGATCATAAGAAAATTGGTCAGTCAACAAAAGTGGGCCACTGCTCCTGTCCCCAATCAATGGGCAGAAGTCGTGCGGGCGGGTAATACGGCTCGCCAAATGGACGGGGAGAACAAAGGGAGCATAACCTATGAAGATTTTATGTTTGACCCGGCCAAATTCTCGTTGGAAGACTCGATTACATAAAAGGCCATCTGTGTGGCCCGGCTAGGTAACACGGGCTTCCAACGGCTACGTGAGGGGTCTGATGACGAATGGCGCATTATTGTGGGTATTGCCGAAGGGCATATAGTCTGTCGCCGGATGCCAGACTTTCTACGATCGGTTCTGGACAGCAAGGAACGTCTTCGGCTGTACAGTACCGTTCAGGCGCAGGTGGAGGGTCAATTAGTTCTCCATATCAGCGGTGGGCGTGACATTCCTCTAAGTCGTCAGACAACGAAGGCCATCACGGAGAAGATTCTGGAATCAGCCGAGCTGTTGAGGGTCAGTTTGCCCGATCTCCATCGCCTGCTGGGATCAACGAAAACGATCAGTTACAATCGATCAACCCGGTCGATTCACTTTTTCTTTTTTCGCGGGACAAGGCAAAGAAGCTCCAGGACGTTCAAGTGCCTTTTCAAGGTCGAGTTTATACGCTGGAGAACGCCCATCAGCCGGTAAGGGGATCGGTATGGCTGAACCAGCGGGGTCCAGATGGTCGGTCGGGGTACCCAAGATCCGCTTATACGATTATCCTCTATAATCTTACCAGATTCGACGACATTGGACGCATAGCAGCTTACTTGCGCTCGAAGATTCAAACAGAATTTGAGCTGGAGGACATGGACACATGCACACCAAATTCAAGAACATCAACAGCGTGGAAGGTAACCTTTCATCTAGCGGGCTGCCCGAAATTCCTTCAGGGTATAGTACGATTACTTTGGTTTGGAACACCAATTATCATCAGGCATCCAGATGTGGGCCGTCGCCTCCAATGTCTGCAGTGTGGAACTTTGGGACACCCGGCGGGCAGATGTCAATTCACAGATGCGCAATTACGCGGGCCGGGTGGCGTAGAAGTTATCGAAGCAGATCTTCAAGCTGTTGAAGACCTCGCCAAGCCTTTTAGCAGTCCAGACGAAATGAGGCAGATGGCAATGAGACGTCTACAAGTCCAACAATCGGAGGATGCGGCAGCGCAGGCTGCAGTGACGCCGGTGGCATTGACAGTTGCCCCCAGTCCGTCGCCAGTGGCAGAACCCCCTAGAACTGGCATACCTCTCCAACCGGTATATACTCCACCAGGCACGCACGAGGGGCCACCACCACCGGCCCCAAAATGCCGACCAGCGCAACCATGGCTGACCCGGCCTGTACGGGGAGGGAGGGAGGATATGGTCACCCCTGCAGGCCTCGAAAGGCGATCTCAAGGTTAGCAGCGGTAGTTATCACGTGCTCCAAGAGGACGAGCTGGATGAGACCGAAACGTCCTCGAATTCTGTTAATAGCGATACCCATGATCTGCCAAGGCAAGCATCAAGTAAGATGACGGATCGGGATGCGTCTTCCAAGAAGGGACCACCCACGTTGACACCTGAGGATCTAGCACGACAAACAGCAGCCGCCAGGAGAGGACAGGTGTCTGTTGTTGCGGGCCCAACGCTTTTGGCCAATAAACGCCGGGAGCGTTCAACATGTGAGCGGCTAATTAAACAGTTGTCACCAGGGACAAGTCACGCGATCCCCATGGAACCAAGGCCTCATGCTGAACCCATGCATGTGACAGAATTGGTACAGATTTTGGGGCTCCGTGAAGTCGCCACACCGGCCACGGGCAATTGTTTGGCGATAGCCATAGCTCAAGCTCTCGCAGAATCTGCTTTGGACAACCCTACCAAGGGCCTTGAGATTTTAACGGCTAGTATTAAACGGGGAATCTCCAACGCCGGACTACTAAATTTGGAGGATCAAATGGCTCATGACGTACGGGTTCATGCTTTAAAGAACGTTGGCAGAGGTTGGACGACGATGACCAGGGGGGAGTCTGCGTCCCAACTACGGTGGTTTTTGCATGACTATGCAGCCTCCCCTTCCAACAGAGAAGCCCTGGTTGAGGAGCATAGCTGGGGTGGAAGTGACACTCTTGGAATGGCAGCCAATTTTTTGCATCGCACTATCTATGTGTTGAACTGTGGCCGCGGAACGGGTAGCTGGAGTGGTCGCAAGTATTGTCCTGCTACGATCAACAGACACGGTCGAGTAGTGGAAACTGCCAAAGAATTTCCACTCACTCTCTTGGCATGTATAGACGAGCTGCAAGCGGCAAAAATAGAGGCGCCTCGCGCTCCACCACTGGTGCTTAGATTCTGGGGCCGGCATTATTCGGCTTTTCTGCACACTGCCAGGGCGGCAGATCGGCTCAGCCTAACTGACGTCTCGGACGGAACAGGCTCAGCGCTGCAGCAAGGTCAGGACTCGCAAATTGTGGATACTTTAGCTGTGCAGCTAGAAGAGAAGCGCTCCCATATTTTATCCCCTATCAGGGATCATATGTCGGTTGTGGATGACAACACTTCGATAATCATCCACTCTTCAAGGAACTGTGGTCTTGCCAAAGCGTCATCGCAGCAATTAGCTATTGTTCCATCGCAGATCAGGGGGGGCCAATCAGGGCAGTTCGCTATCGGCTCGAAAACGTGGGCACGTCAGCACGTCGGAGTCCATCGAGGTCAGCGAAGGGGAGAACTGGAGTGGACTTGAGAGCTTCAAACAGAAAAAAAGGCAGGATCAGCGTTGCTTCTCCTCAACCCTATATCACTCGGATGGAGGAACGAATGGATACCGACGACTGGCCGGATCTCTGGCAGGCTCTGGGAGTTGAATGGCCAGTAACGGCTTCTACGCCATATCCACTAGTGTATGGTAACCCTGAGGCGTGGCTGAAAACTGCCCAGGTCGAGCCAGAGCTGCTGCTCCATCACGTGCGACGCTTTGTTTTCCCGGGTGAACTGCTGGCTAGCCTAGGGGATCACGTTCTCGGGATGTGGACGGCTCAGTGGCGACAGGCGTGCTTGCTGTCTGGTCTACTTGAGTACAGGCGTCGAGTGCAAGATTCTATGCAATCACTGTGGCTAGATCAATGGATCGTGCGAACACAGCAGCGATTGCCTTCCTCCCGGCTGGCCCCATTAATCGACAACACCGACGATTGGGTCAAGCTGAGGGAGGTCGACTACGCTACCGATGATATTTTGCGTCTTTGTGACCCTCACCGACGTATACGCCTGAGTTATCACCTACTATGTGCGGTATTGTTCGACGCTGAGATTTTTGCGCTGACCGGGGATGGGGAAAAACCACTTGAGCCTCCCGAGCAACTTCGAGGGCACCTACGCTTACTTCGGAACAACAGTCACTACAAGGAGGTGTATTAAGCTGACGGGGGATCCAAGGTGGATTGGCGCAAGCTGGTTTGCTTCTTTAATACTGCGTTGGCTCCTGCAGAGCAGCAGTTTCTACTTGGGTACAAAGGGCAGCTTACGGAGCAACGAGGCCTTCAGGCCCGGTGGTGCATCACTCGACGCATCGGACGCCTATGGCCGCCATCTCTTGCTTAAGGAATGGACCAATTCTTTTGAGCCAGTTACATCTCGGCTCCAAGGCTGGATGGGTGACATGCTTTACATATCTCAAAATGTACGAGGATTCAAGGACAGCGTGCGCGACAGTTGGATGTCGGGTTGGCGGGCTAAGACAAATCGACACAGAACAGGGGCTTGGTGCATCCAGGACACACATGTGCACACAGAAGCAGAGGCAACTCGGCTGCGATATCAGTGGGCTCGACTATGGGGTCAGCATCTTAACCCGACTTCCCCTGTCCTATCGTACTGGAGTATTGGCTCGTCAAAACGGGCAGGAGTTGCTATTCTACTCACTCCACAAATTGCAACACATACGACGGCCTGGTTACCGGATTTCTGGACCACACGCGCGATCGCTGTATCTATTGGGGGGAAGTACTTGTGAATGTGAACGCTCCTACTTTGCGGTCCGAGCGAGAGGCTTTTTTTACCTACCTGCTGACCTTAAATCTAGACCCCTCAATTACGATGATCGTCGGCGACTTTAATTGCGTCCAGAGTCCCCTTCTGGATCGATTTGGGAAGCATCGCTCCAACCGGTCAGAAAGCCCGGCCCTGGACCACGTTGTGTCTACGATAGGATTGGCTGATGCAAGATGGCTTCGCGAACACGCAGACGACGACTCAATGGATACTTTTGTGGACCATTTCACATACTGGGAAGGGGATAGGGCTAGTCGTATTGACAGATTTTACGTACCGGAAGGCTGGGTGGACCGCGTCCTGTGGGTTGAGACGCGCTTACCTTCAAATTTGTCGGACCATCAGGAGGTAGTTCTACACCTGCGAAAACCAACCAGGCGTCGCCCTCATATTCGACGTGATAGGGTGGTGTATCCCATCACAGCATCGAACCCCGATAACATTATAGCAGAACTTGTCGAGGAAATGGATGGCATGGCTGTTGGTCAAGCTTTATCTACCAGGACTTGGGATCTAGACGTTGCTGAGTGTGTAAGCTGTATTCGGCGTGTCAGTAAGACGGTGAAGCAGCGCAGGGCTCGATTTTGCCATAACATTCAGAGACGGGCACAGCAGCACTTGCTTACCAGGCCACAATGGATATCCTGTAAGATGGAAGAATTGCGTCAGGAACATATTGTGCGACTCGGTCAACAGCTGGTCAGGACAACAGATCGGTTACGGTTTATTTATCGCAAAATAGCCGACTGGGAGCGCGAGCAAACCGTCACCGGTATTAAGCAGCTTCATGGACCGGTTTTTAGTCGCACCATGTCGACGGCAGATAAATTTGCCTCAGAGTGGTCCACTGTTTTAGGCGTGGTACATCGCAGTACCCCTTTGGAAGCCTTACCAGCCACTATTCGTCATTTTGTTCAAGTTCCCACCCAACGGGTACTTTCTTCGAGCGAGAATCGGTCTTTAATGGCCGATTTCACTGAAGATGAGGTTATTACAGCCATCACGGGCCTATGTCGACATAAATCGGCTGGATCTGATGGTTTAAACAACGACTTTTACAAGGATACGCCGGCGCTTTTGGTTCCAGCCCTGGTGCGAATCAGTAATCAAATATTGGCGGCCTCAGATCCTCCACCTTCTTTTCTGGAAGCGCTGATCATACCTTTGCGGAAGAAAGGTGACTCAGCGGATGATATGGATTACAGGCCTATTTCGCTACTTCAGACCAGTTACAAAATCTTCGCGAAGGTGCTGGCGACTAGGTTACAAGTTGTATTACCTAAAGTCATTGGTGACTCACAACAAGGTTTCGTCCATGGCAGGCAGATGTTGAAGTCTGTCCTGATGATGCTCTCCCAACTGGCAACGGCTTCTTCTGATGCAACTCTCGACGCGATTAATAGCAGGGTCATCCTTCTACTTTATTTTCGAAAGGCATATGATACTGTGGATAGAAGCTTTCTTTACGAGGCGCTTCGACAATTTGGATTTGAGGGACGATATATTCAGCTAATTACTCGGCTGCATGAAGGGACTACGGCTACATTCCTCGTAAATGGGGAACGGTCCAGTCCAATATCCGTCGTGTCAGGAATTCGGCAAGGCTGCCCTCTGGCCCCTTTGCTATTCCTCGTGGTGGTAGAGTTGTTGGGAATTGCAGTTCAGCAGTCTCCCACCTTGAAAGGACTCCCGGTACCAGGTAGCCGTACTCAAACGCACCGCTTCTCAGCGTTTGTCGACGACTCCACGATTTTTCTCGAGCAAGCGAATCAGCTGGCACCGGCTCTTGCCCTCGTATCACGCTTTGGAGCCTTATCTGGACTGGAAGCCCAGCCGTCAAAGAGCAAAATCATACTCTTGAACACAGGGGTGCAGATGCGAGAAATGGTTGGCATTTCGGTGCTACACCAGACAGAAACAGTAAGGTACCTGGGCTATGAGGTTGGTCTTGGTGCCTTACATAACCGCAATTGGGCTTTAAGGATTCGAAGGCTTCAACGGCGGCTAATCACAGCTTCCAGGGTCGCGACTAGTGTGGAGAATCGAGTGTTGATTCTAAACTCCATCATTCTTCCATCCATTTTATTCACGGCAGCGGTATTCGACATCCCAGAATGGGCGAGGCAGGCAATCCAAAATTTGTACAAACAATTTTTGTGGGCTCATGCCACTTCGACAGAAGCTAGCAGGCACAAGATCAACCCAGGACTGCTATTCACTCCGAAACACGCAGGCGGAGTAGGGCTGGCTTCATTCGAGGTCGCAATCAAAACTCAGCACACGAAACATGCACTGCGGTGGCTAACGCAAGCCCAGGACAAGTATTTTGCCTCTTGGTGTCACTGGGCTTATCAAGGTAGGCCAACTTCCTCATCCCTGGTCCTGTATGGAAGGGGTATACCAGGGATAACATCTTCTTGCACTTCGAAGCCGTCGAAACCTGCATGGATACAAGACATGGACAAGCTTTTGCAACCCACGACGGAGCAATTGAATTTTATTCGAGATCGCGTCCGCATGCACTATTCGACTTTGCTCGAAGAAGCCAGTAGCTGGTGGGAAGAAAATGATTGGGTATTATCTTACCATCACCCTTTTCCGGAAGCATTAGCATCCAACGACGTCCAAGTACTGGCACTGCACCGCTTTTGGGGAACGTTCGGATGGAGTAACAATTCGTGGATTCGCGACGGGCAGGGTCAGCAGCTTGTACGCTCCAAATACGACCGGATAGCTGACTGCTCCATCTCGGACTTGCACATTCGCAGAACCGGACCGAAAGAGTTTATCTTCAGTATCTCACTGGCTGGACCTGCCTCTTAGCATTACTATCAGCCGAAGTTAAGGCGCTGGGCTACATCTATCTTGCTCGCTTCGCCTTCTATTCGAATTGGGTCGAAACTAGCGCTGGAACCGAAGTTAGCACTTCGTCATGCGCCTCCGTTTCGGTATCATTTTGACTTTTCGACGGTGCGACATGGTTACGTCGTCGGGAATAGACGGGAGTCTGCGGATAACGGGTGTGAGCACGTCGAATTGCGGCAAAGTGCCGACGGATTTAGATGGTTTTTTAACACATCATTACCTGAGTTGGTTACTGAAACTGTCGCTGAGAGGGACATTTGGATAAGCCGACTGCGGTTACATGGTGTCGTGTTTTATTCACATCCTGATCATCATCGATTTCCCTGGGCTGTGGCCAACAAGGTGGCGAACGTTTCGATTAGGGCGACAATTGCCCGGCTAGCGTTCAGACTTCACAAACGACTGCTTGCTGTCCCTTTGAAAGGGCTGATCCAACGATTGAAACAAGTCATCAGCAAGGATGGCTGGTTGCGTGCAGCAGCTCATCAACGCCCGTCTCAAGTTTGGAACCATACTAATGGCCTTTCGGATTTTCAAGTCTGGACTTCCTACAGAATCGCCACTAATCAACTTAATCTCTACCATGATGGTCGTCGCGCTGACAACAGCTGTCGAGCGCTGATGGAGTGTTGGGGGCGTAAAGAAACGTCGGCTCACATCTTTTGGGAATGTCCAAAGGCGCGCGCCTGCTGGAGGCGACTTATCTGTCACTGGACGGGTCTCCGAGATGTGAGGTCTGTTGATGAGACCTGGTATTTTGGCAGTGTGAATCGTCAGGCTCCTGCATTACCGGCAAGGCAGCGACAACGCCTACATGAACATTTACAAGACGACTTGGAAGCAGGGGGTCATGGTTTGGAATCGCATATGGTTTATTATGTGTAGCGTCTGTTTAACTCACTTATGGAGTGAACGAAACGACGCAGTATTTCAAGGTGTGCGGACGACGGTTATTCACAGCGTCACCCGTTTTTGGAAGTTGGGGATTCGGCATCTCAGCGCGTTAGCGAAACGCGAACATCGTGGTCCCGACACAGTCGTCGCCGGGGCTCTCTTACATGCCTGTCTTGACCTCTTCACTCTCGAACCGCGGGATGAGGTGGTCTTCGCAGGAAGCAGCTACGACAAGCTACCGGATCCGGAGCTCTTGTCCTGGCTCCAGAGTTTTCAGACATCTTGTACATAGGTAAATGTTAATAGACTGTCATGAAATCTCTCTGAGAGCTTCTCTACACTGGTTGGTAAATGTTAATAGACTGTCATGAAATCTCTCTGAGAGCTTCTCTACACTGGTTATTTAGTGTTTTGCTCCTATGCCCCGTTACAACTGCGACTCACGATCAAATTCTAAAATCACATAGATGCTTCTTTCTGCCCCATAATACTTTAAATTCGATTTCCTCTGTAACAAATAAATTTTATCACGTCGGGGTGTTATCGACATCCATCTACCTCCCTTGGTGGCGATCACCAATCTTCATCTTGAATTTGCTACAATTTATGAAGAGCCTCGCTGTGGTTTAACGCCGATATAACCGCTCAAAGGGTGGGTTGGACACACTTTACGGCACAGTCAGCTAGGTCCCGAAATGGCGTATGCAACTTCTACAATGTTGCATACGAGGAAGGAAAGACCAATCGTATGCTTCCACACCTCGCCGGAGATTGCGATAAGAGACCTGCGGTGGTAAAGAGGGAAGCAGTGCATTCGATTTCTTACAACCGAGCTCATTTCCACTCAGGCAAATACTTAAAAAAGAATGCGGGGAATCCGACACCGTCTTTAGCATTGATCGTGGAGCTGGTGGTGGTATACCTTCGTCTTTGTCTCGAAGGCCGCGTAATGATAAATTTCACTCGACTGATTAAGGAGAAGTTAGATACCCTCTTGTTTATTACAAAGGACACGTGAAGAGAGAGCGATTAGCGTCCACGGAGGCAAGGCCCAAGTGTAGTCATTATGTAACAAGGTAACGCTAGGTAGTTAACTTACTTCTGCACTGTATTGGGTTGCCATTGTCCTATTTTTTTGTTCCGAATAAAGGAAGTAAATGTACAAAGCTGTATACTCTGCGTATGCGTTTCCAAGGGTACCATCCATACGATCAACTCTTAGGTGATGAATGCACGATGACTAAACAATTTGTGGATCAGTTTCTATATTTTAGCCTGGCAAGATCATGCACGATCACTTGCGGATGTTGGACTACCATAAGAAAAGAACATGTGCTCAGCATTTATGATTGTCACCCAACCGCCAATTTTTAAGGATATGGAGACTAAAGATATATCTCATACAGGAGAGTACATGGCCTTTAAAATTGCGGAAGTGGTCAACTCTGCAGGCGTTTTCGGTAATTTCACTGATTCATGAGCAATGAGGTAGAAGCCTCTGTTTCGAATAACGCCTCTGCAATAGAAAAAGGCTAGAACTCTACTCAAAAGTATTATCCGACATTGGTGACTACTCTGTCTCGTGCATTTTTTTCCATCTGATTTTTAAAGGATCTTCTACATTTAAATCATTCAGCTTGGTTGGCAATTGTCTGGAAGTAAACAAGTACTTTTAGAGCCAAAATCACACAAAGGCAGTTCTGGACAAGGGTATACAAACAAGCAGCGTCGAATCACAAAAGGCACTTAAAATGTTTGGTGAAACTGGATTGGGTTCACATTTTTGCATGGTTGACGACAATTCTAATGTAAGACAAGCCTTCTAAAACCTTGTATTATCGGTAATAAAGAAATATGTAAAAGAAATGCTACTGTATGCAACGAAATTATTCTTTTACTATTAAAATCTAACGAGGTCTGGAATAAAATACCGTGTTGGCAATTACCAGGGTTGGCGATTACAATTTCGGAAAAAGAAGAGTAGATCGGCATTGTCTAGAGATACAGGCATCCAAGCTGGTGGTGTCGATTATAATTATGCCTAGGATGAATCACAACATTCGAAGAGATTGATAAATAGCAGGAATTTTACCACGAAATATTGACAAATATTGCGCAGAATGGGATACAGGGAGACGACGACAATCTTTTTTTTGACTGCAACTCTTGCAACTATTGTGGTCGACGCAGTTGCCAAATTAACCCTTTATCTGGAGATTCATCTTTTGTGAGAAAAAGTGAATATTCTGATGCTGTAAACATCAGCTGTGATGATTATAGCAGAAGGTGAGATGAGGCTCAACTCCATAACGATGGTATACAAGCATCAAGACGATTAAATCATTTGATATCTACTAAGTTTAGATAAATATACTTCGTGGCCCTTAGACGATAAACGAATTCATTTCCGTGGTTACTAAGCTGTAATGAAAGCTATTCAGGGTCGTCAACGGGTTTGCAGTTGAAGAGGATTATAGGTGATGATTCCTACGATATTTGCGGTTGAAGCGAAAATGACAGGAGGAATTGACAGAGGAGGTCGGAAGTGTGATAAAGAGATACGGCAATTATTAATAAATGTTCCAAGCTGTACAATCAAGCCTTAAAAGTGCCTTTTAAAAATAGTAAGGGTACCGCTAAACGACCAAATTTTAAACGAAGATCACCTATGCGGTCCAAAATGTAATAGTAAGGGTACCGCTAAACGACCAAATCCTAAACGAAGATCACCTATGCGGTCCAAAATGCCTTAAACTCGTATTACTCGTGCGGTCCAAAAAATGCAGGCGGCCTTGTTAACGTTGTCATATAATTAGCTTATGCTCTGAAGCTTAAGTTGCTTGAACGCAGATGGCTGCACTAGCAAAAGTAACGGCAGCAAAAACAGAAAGTGGTAGAAACAAAATCGACGATAAAAACATATTAGAATGACGACACAATTTAAGGCAAAAGTGCAGCAGCACAAAACTTAAAAGTACGTAATTCCGGTCTTGAATGATGCAGATGGCCTTTTTAGCTTCGTCGTGCATGTAATTTTCTTTACGGTAACTTGGGACTCTCGTGTGGTAGCGTCTACTGCGTAAGTTGCGGTAAGCTTCCCTCGGGCTACTTCTGGTGCGCAGAAGCTGCACTAAAAGCAGCAACAACAGCAACGACAACAACAAAGACACATGGTTCCACGAATTGTAGAAATAAACGCAGCAACGCATGAAATTGTAAGTGCGTACACGTTACTGTTTGACCGGTTTTGTTCATACCACGCTCAGTGCGTCTGCCCGGCGCAAGCAAGCCACTCGTTGTTGGCATTATATTTGTTTTGCTATCAAACTATAAAACTTTGATTGCAGCTGTGATTGGCTGAATCGAATTTCTGCGGACGTGGTGTCTCTCACCGGAATTGAATTGTCAGTGACCGTAGTACTAGTGTGTGTGGCATAAGTAACGCCCAATTCGAAAACCGTATATCAATTCAGAGTCTGGTCATTTGAGGTCACATTGTGGTAGCTTGACCTGTCATTGTGACAGTGACCAATATCTAGCTAAGAGTAGGTTGACGGTGTCTCGAAGAGACCTCTTTCTTGAGTTTTGATGACATGTTCACGCTAATGTATCTGTTTGGTGTAGTTTTGTAAATCTTCTTGTCATGGGACGTAGCCTCAAGCGAAATTTGCTAAGAGGTGCGTTTATAGAATGAATTATTTGATCAGTCTTCTTTTTGCGCTTGTTTATCATTCGACAAAAAATAAGCTATCATACATTTAACCTGCAGTAAAATGGTTACAACATTGTGTCGATGCCATACTTCGACTGCACGCCTTGCTTTTTTCATATTTTGTAATGCATAGTTTACTTGTTAATATTGTGATATTCATAAGATGACGTTTTTAAGGAGCCGTTAATATGTCCTCCACTTTTGCTGGTTTGTATTAACCCCATACATATAAAAAAATTGTGTTGAAGGCCCTAAAATAATCAAAATTGTGCCGCAAGACTTTTAAGACCTCCATTTATCTCATGTCACTTCAGCTACATTGTACCTCTGACCTCGATCTATTAGGCATGTGAAAATCCTTTACCAGCTCATGGGAGAGATGTTTGATCCTGTGGACGAAGCACCTTACGCTCTTGACGATATGACACTAACAGAAGGCTTTTCTACATCAATCAGACAGCAACAAAGGGTGGGAAACTTTATAGACGAAGAAATAAATTAGTGATCATGCAATGGGCATGCAGCGGCCGCTGACTCAATTTTGGGGCATATTCAGGTCTGGCGCCTCTTTATCAGCGGATGGTCTAGCCGCGTTACTAGCTGCTGTTTTATCGCTCACTGTCACAATATAGAGAGGTCAGGAACAATTATACCATATTTTTGTCAAATCTAACCATGTAGATCATAAGCATGATTCCTTGGTAGGCAGCAAGGTGCGTTCGCATAAAAATATGCTTACAGAATAACAATATCCATTAGATGTTGTGATTCCGCGTACATGTATCAGTGCTGTCGCGTGTCGCTGTCTCAATCCGGCAGTTTGGTATTGCGGGTGCTATTGCGTGTAGTATATAAATGCGCGCTATTAAATGCCGCAGAGCACTAGGAGGGCTGTCGACACTTGCCTACTTGTTTGAAGGTCTATCAGCAAAGAAAGACAAAAAAAATTGCTGCAGTACGGGGAACTATATGCTGAAAGCAGCTCTACCACCTTTTTTGCCTTTCATCTACCTAAACAATTTCTCCCGGTTCAGCGGAAGTTGGGGTGGTTTGATTGACGCCACTTCCAAAACTAAGCGATGTAGACTACAAGTAATGCTTATTGTGTGTGTCACTGCCACCAAAGATAACCACACTTTCGCATAATGCCTTATGCTTTATGCGCACGAAAACAGGAGACCATAGTTTCAGACCGTCGCCCTAACATATGCTGATACATCAGTGTAGTGAAGCGATTTTTTTTAAGAATGGTGAACTCAGGGATCGATGAGCCGGGTGGACGTGGGACCTCGCGGCCAGGAAAGGGACCGGGGACTTGAGAGGCACAGGTAAGGAGTGGCCGTTTGGTCCAACCGTGACGAGCGGTTCAGGTTACTGTAACGAGATTAAAATGACCAACGGTACCATTTGAACGGTACCGATTTGGATTGTTCACAGCCACTCGTCGGTCGGCCTGGTCACCCAAGGTAAGCCCCGGTAACCCGTGGGCCGACCTGGCCACCCATCGGCCAACCTGCCCATCCATAGGCTGACTTGGCCTATCAAGTTCTGGTGGCTTCTGGTCACTCATCATAGAGAACCCAGGTGCAAGAAAAAGATAGAGTAAAGTAATTTAAAGGCTAGGAAAATAGTAAATAATACTCAATTTGTGATCTAAGTAGCACGGTGTGTCGTGCGCTAAAAAAACTTGTAAGTCTACCGACCTGTCCCGGGTCAGGAATATATTCGACCCACCCGTCAAATAGATAGTGTACATTAAGACCCAGGCGTAAGTAGATTCCCAGGGAGTATATTGGCCTGTGGATTCGTAGCGTAGCACCCCCCCCCTAACTCAAGCTCGCTATAGGAAGCTGTCTCCATACCCTAGTGGTAAAGGAGAAGAAACATAGAAGCCAGGCGGTTAACACCCCTGATACAACTCAGGCCAGGCGCTACCAGCACCTGAGACAACTGGTTATAAGACCTCTCTCGACCAAGTCGATCAAGTGGCCGCCTAAATTGGATCCAAATTGAAGCACATCCGCTAGCCCCCCCCAGGTCGACCTCCATCAAGGCCGACGTCTGCAATCATCACAACGTCATCTTAAAAGTAAAACGTACCAGCCGACGGGTACACAAGTTGAGTCAAGGTCCACAAGCAACATCAGGTTACTCTCTCCGACAGTCGGCAGATCGGCACAGTGCGTGTTTGGTGTCTCGTTAACCAGTTTTGGCAACCTACTGCACCACAATGGTTCTCGTGCCCAGATCTTTGGCAGACGAGCTATTTTCCGCTAGCCTTAATATTAAGGAGACGTTAAGGTCAAGATAGAACCGAAGACTGAAGAACCACCGGAAGACCGAACGTCAGTGACACAAGAACACAAAAACAAAGAATCGAAGAACCGATTGGGCATTGGGAGGGGTCCGGTCAATATGGTCAAGGTTGAACTCAATACAAAAACGTCCACACCCTCCCTTCGTCCTCGTTGCGGACGTCTTGGGTCATGATACCTATCATTACCAAGTGGAACATCTACCGACGGTAGATACCGAAAAGCTATGGTCCCTAAGACAACAAATTCCCACAATCGCCAAGTCTAAGCTGAAGAAAGCCAGGGTGAAAGCGCCAGGGGACACGAAGTCGATGGATCCCGAAAACTCAGGACCCTCAACAATTTGAACCATCGGCCGATGACGAAACACGGAAAGCTATGGTCTACGACACAAAAAAACGTAAGATCGCCAAGTCCAAGCCGAAACATACGAAGACGAAGACGCTAGCGGACACCAAGTCGGTAGGCCCTGCCCAAGAAGGGCCGCCAGCCTGACCGGAAGATGCAGTAGCGATTACTTACCACCGACGCAAGCTGAACAAACTCTTGGCAAGCGAACCCGTCGCGGAATCCCTGAATATCCGGCTGCTTAAACGACTAGGGGACCGGTGTCACCCCTGCCATGAATTTGGACGGTCATCGAGGCGGTCACTGAGCTTTGTACCCTCCTCCGCGAGGCAAACATGGCTGCAGGAAGGATCGAGCAAAACACTATGATAGATCTGAGGCTTAACAACATCACAAGCTTCTCAGAGAAGTTGCACAAGCGAATAAGAATTCTAATTGGGACCACCACCAGACACAACAATGTACCACCAGCGCAATCTATGACTGCACCGTCCTGCGACAGCCAGATGACGCCCCTAAGACTTCGAATTCCAATCTCAAGCGCGACCACAGCTCGATAACCCAAGGGTGATGCGCTGTCCCCTACCACCAAATCTACCGCCATATATCCAAGACGCGGATGAGTGGCCGTCACATGATATACTGCTCTTGACCAGTATGAAAAGATGCCGCTGGGACTGGCAGGAGCAGCGATGCTTTAGGCTTGTGCAAGAAGCGAAGAGAAAAATCAATATGCTCACGCAACGTCAACACGTGTCTACCCAAGGGACATTCAAGCGCCTGATAGGATGACTTTTCACCCAATGGGATTTCAGCACGATCGTAACAGGAACTCTGCACCACCACGTGACGAATATGCTGGGAAGGACGCGCATAACAACACGGTAGGTATGTTGCACGTATACTTTGACGCGGCAATGGCACAATTTCTACAGGAACGCCAGATACAATAAGGAAACCAAGATGGAAATCTACCGCAGAGGCACAAAAGGCGCAGGTGACAGCGGCTCAAGAAGCACCGAGGATGCGCATGCAAGTTTCTAGACGACATACTATGACTGACGTGGAGATGAAATCGGTCGATTCGTGCGAATACGACCCAGACGACATGGACTTGTAGGGACCACTGGCAAGGATAGCAACAGTTACGTCAGGACAAATTTCTAACATTGTTCCTCGCATTTAACTTGCATGGATATAGGTATTCAATTATTTCCACGAAAAAGATCAATACGAGTACCGAGCACGCAGTTGAGTTACCGTGATGAAAATTGCGTTCAAGAGAGATCCAGCGCCCGACGATGAAAAGCATCGTGTCTTCGGTGAATTGCTAACTGAACCAGATCAGAACTGGTATCGGTAACTTTGTCGCTCGGTTCAATCAAGCTGGAAGGATCTCTTACATGAGTTTATATTGCAGTTCTGGGGTTTGGGATGACAGTTTCTCGCCAATACTACACGGCGAAGAAAAGGTCAAAGGAGTCACCATTGGACTACCTGTACAACTCAATGTGATCAGACTCAGGGAGAATATCCAGATTAAGGATGGACCGCCCAATATTCAAAAGGAACATGTCGAGCACTACATCGAGACCTTGGACGACCCGGAAATGGCAGATCAGCTCACAATATTACACCTGGCGGATGCGAACGTATTGGAAGACGTGCTGAGAGCCAAGAAGAGGACGAAAGCGCGGCGATTCAAAATACTCTTTGAATCAAGCAAGTTTCTCCAAAAGGCACTAGTACCCCGGACCGACCAAGAGGGGGTAACCCGCCGGTTGATACATGAGGTTCGGGCGACCTTGAAAAAGTCTAGTTCCAAAGATTTAAGCTTGGACAACTCAGGTGACTTGAGACGAATTCACCTGATGGCAAGAGGAGGGCATTGAGACTCAGTTAAGAAGATCCCATGAAGCCGCCCTACCCGAGATGCCGACCAACACCGTCACCAGAAAGATGATCAGGGACCTCGCCCGTCATTGGCAGCCTAATATTAAAAGTACGTTCATTATGGATCTCGAAAGCATACATATTTAGATTGCTGGAAACGACTTACGTGTGACCGCTGTGGGAAGCAGGGTCAACCAATGGGTCGTTGCTTGTTTGTGTGCAAGGGATGTGTAGAGGTCTACGAGACCGGAAAGTGCCATACGGTAGAGCTTATAAACAGATTTGTCGATGGTAAACCCGAACAAGTACGCTAGGATGTTGCCGGAGAAGGCGGAGAAGGTGATATGTTAGTACGCTCGCCAGATTAGAATCTGGTACGTCCGATCGTTCTAATTGTCATCTACTTGCACATGCCGAAAGGAATTTCGAAGAAGATTTAGGTACCCCAGTGGAAAAGAGTTTTAAAGAAGGCAACTCAATCAAAAAATTGGGAATATATTGAGGACTGAAAGCTACCTTGTGGTTTACGTCGCTTTTCTTAATCTAATTGTCTTAGATTAAGGAGAAGCAGTGATGAAATTAAACCTTCAGCCAGGTGAATACGGGGCTATTATAAAAAAAATTATCCTGCAAAATGGTCTAAGCAGGTCAAGGCCTCTGGAAAAGTCAATTACGCCTCGCGCAAACTTGTTATTTGATGCTGGTGCCGAGATATCCATTATGCATATCGCCTTTGCTCGTAAGAAAGGTTGCCAGAATGACGAAAGTGCACGACAAGAACGTGTAGATATTGGGAAATTGAATTATACCACAGAAGGATGCACTCGCATCAAGATCACCTTGACCGAAAACTTGGTGTATACATTAAAGGTACGGGTGGCCTTATGGTAGGCCAAGGTTCAAATTTGGGGATAGACTTCGTGATTCCAGCTGGCATCTGTTTATACCTGGGGGGGAAGTGAAGCACTTTGTCTCCCAGATGAAGTTTCTTATACAACTGGCCGATCATCGAACGCTTTACAGTGGCAGAGTGACTGACGTAAAGCTAGGCCAAATCGCATTTTTAAAAAGCTGATGGGTATGTGGAAGTACGTCTGAAAAGATCGACCTCGGAGCAGAGTGTGGTATGGGTGACGAGAGGAGAAAAGTGGGTCACTACGTTTAGTAAGGAGTCAGACGACGTCAATTCTTGAAGGTGGCCGATGTCAGAACACAGTTTCTAAGGCTACATGACAACACCAGGATTGGCGTGTTGTTGGATAAGGATGAAATACCGAGGACGCTAGAGTTCGTCACTGTGAGCGCTCAAAGAAACGCTGAATGGTGTCATCTGGCGTACGAAGCTACCATTTACCAGGAAGACCATCATTAGGACCTGATAGAGCAAGAAGAGGGACCATTAGTGGACAAATCTCGATATGAGATTTCATTACACATTCTGCAGCAACCGCGAAAGTTCACCCAGGTGCTGACTGTCTTAACCCATCAGCTGCCAGTAAAGGAATTACCAACATGCGAAAAAACGACTGCCGTCACCCAACCTCTGGAAGCCGCCGGCACTCTGCTGATGAAAGCCACGGACGCTCGGACTTATAAAGCTGGTCCCTGAAGCAAGAAAGAAACTTTAGGACCTAGCACAAGCCGACGACTAAGTGTGCACCTTCGGAAGCAAATTGCTGTGAGGCTTGTAAATACGCCAAGGAATGGGCAGTAATATCTAAGTAAATCCCTGTCCCGAAGGCATCGAGTTAAAGGACATAAAGATCCCTCATTCGGATGAAAACACGCCTGAAGAGGTGGATCGATTGAAACGAATCATACGGAAGAAGTGACATCTGTTAGTGGTAAAAGGCAACGCCCTTCCACCAGCCGCTCGTGGTACCATCTGCGACATTGATGTGGGAAGTGCAAGAATGATTGCACAACGCGTGCGAAAGGTAGCCCCTCATTCAAAAAAATGTTGACAGAACCTTTTAAAGGTCTATTGTAAGCGGAGATTATTCAACAGTCGACTCCGCCGTGGAACAGCCCAATAATGATCATAGTGATGACGAATGGGGTAGATATCAGGTTCTGCATTGACTACAAGTTGGTAAACGACTTGACTCAGTTCATGGTCCACCCCATGCCACAAATTACTGAGCTCTTGGAAGATTTGGATAGTGCGTTGTGGCACTGCTCTCTCAATACGGCAATTGAGTTTAGGTGGTCAGCATGACTGAGAGGGCAAGGTTGATTTAGCCTTCGTCATCCTGTTATGAATGTTCAATTGGCTACGGATGCCATTTTTCGGACTAAAGAAAGCACCACATGTTTAACAGCGCCCTTTAGACAACGCGTTATACGGGTTTTTACGTAAACCCTCCCGAATTAGCTTGGATGATCCAGAAGATTTGTTTGAGTCGGGGAAATTAGACACAAATTCAGGCCCCTCGATATAGGGTCGTCTTCGTACACAGACGGCATACTAATACCCGCCAAATGTTGGGACGCGTCTATAAAAAGGTGGAACGGTTGCTGGACGTATACGAATACTGAAATTCGTCATTAGTGCAGTCAAGAGTTTGTGGAGATGTCGGAGATGTCGGAGGGTCGACTACGTTGGCCACTGGGTATCCAGAGAAGTATTGGAAGCGCACCCAAAGGACTCACAATCACTTATTGACCAACCTCTACCAACAACGCTCAGGAAATGCAGTCGTTCCCTGGAAGTATTTATTACTATAGCAGGTTTATCGAGGATTATGCGATATTTTCATCGATCCTGTATGAGCAGAGAGAGGCGAACTTCATGCGAGGAGATGCAAGTTAAAGGATGACGACTCCTCAGTGACCACGGCAGAAGACGAAAAAATGGTCTAGAGCTCAAGTGGCTTTTGCAACTCTCTCTTACAAGACTGCTACAGCATCTATTCTGCAACATTTTGACCCATCGAAAAAGAGGCAATTAATTTATACTCGAGCGAATGAGCAATTACAGCGTTGCTGGTGCATGAATATGACGGCGCAAGTGTGCCAGTGACCTTCACGATCCGAACATTTTAAGACCAACAAATTAAAGTATAGTACCGTGGAGAAAGAAGTGTTAGCGATTTCACGGAAATTGGAAGAGTGTCTTATGATGTTGGTCACCCGACCTCTCGGAAAACTACCGAGACACTCGACGCTTTCCTGGTTAGTCAGATCCTTTGAATTGCAGGGGTGCTTCGAAAATTGGGCCGCTCTCTCATCCTAGTGGACATTAGAGATTGTGAAGTACAAGAAAGGCGAAGAGCGGTTGCTGAAAGAGTTAGCAGACGGTTTAACCCCCCCCCGCCTTGAGAGTGTAGACTTGATCCTATCGTCCATCTCACCCAAGAAAAAAGCGAAACAGAAGATTAACTGACCTACGCCCACTTTGGAAAGACACGAATAGCTAAATGTACTGATCTTGCATGGTAAGGATCGTGTGAATCAAGGAGGTGGACCCTATAGCGTTGTCGTATGGAGCCTGCCTACGTTGTCGGTAGTAAGCACCGCCTTAAATTTTCTCAAGGTATCCATGGTGAATGGAGCCGAATACGAAGGCATGTTGCTGGATTTCGACTTGAACCTTCGAATCGACAGGGACTCATCATCAGTGAAGACTCCAAGCTAACTGTCAGGCAAATGCGGGGGGAGATCGAGTGCAAGGCTTCAGGTTGTCTCCGTTGCATGCAAAAACAAGCTTCAGTTGTGAATTTTTACGAGGAACTCTACGTAATGCGAAATTGGACTCTCAGTGCAGACCAGCTGGTTAGTGAAGCATTAGAAATACAAGAAGGGGTCGAGTCGGTACTAAGAGAAGAGTGGCCAGGGTTGGAAGTGATCTCCCGACTGCCAGAGCTGCTGGTCATCAGAGAACAGGATCTGACGGCTAGAGTATTTGCGGTGACCCGACCAAGGCCACCACACAAAATATACAAAGAAAAGAAGCCAGGAGTTGTGATACAATAGCTGCGATTGGAACGTATCCTGAAGTCTCAAGAGGAAGAGAGCTGAATAATGAATCTGAAGGCGTATCAATGAGGTATCTAGGAGATATTTTGGCAGATACGCACATGCATGCAGAAAAATTGCCAGAGTTTATGAGATCAGCGAAGAAGGATTACTGTTGCTTTGCCCCATCCACAAGAACTACAAAGGCGAACGAGAATTGACCGCCTGACTGGTGATCCCCGAATCCATTCAGACCGATGTTTTACATCACAACCAAGCCAGTCTAGAGGGCGGTCACCGAAGGGATTGGTCGCACCTACCATCGAATTCGCAGGATTTGCCATTAGGGAGGTTTCGAAGTGTGCAGCGATATGTGGGCTTATGTGTAGAATGCGAGACGGGAAAAGGAGGGCCTACTTTTCAAGGGACGACCCCGGTACTGTCGAGTCCACTTACCCGTTTCTGGCCATATTAATGGATCATATCTCCTCATTGCCCAAGTCACATAAGGTAACCACTGAGCACTTAATTTTGGTCGACTTATTTACAAAGTATGTTATGAACAAGGCAAGTGCCTCGCAAATTGCTTAGACGGTGGCCGAAGGGTACTAAGAATGTGTTATCGGCGGTCCGGAGCCAGCGAGGTGATCCGCCACGACCAGGAGCTAAGTTTTAGGTCGGACTTTTTTTAGCTTTCAATCGAACGGTTAGTCAGCTTTAAAAATCAACTATGGCTTACCGACTTAAGGCGAACGAAACTGCTAAAAGGATGGTCATATCCTGACAAGGTCTATCAAAATGTATGTTTCAGATGTGGCGCAGTAGGATTGGGACGAATACGCAGAATGACTGACATTCGCACAGAATACTGCAAACAATAGGGTGAGAAAAGAGACACCGTTCGATTTGTCCCACAAGTGGATCAGCAACGCATGAAATTGTAAGTGCGTACACGTTACTGTTTGACCGGTTTTGTTCATACCACGCTCAGTGCGTCTGCCCGGCGCAAGCAAGCCACTCGTTGTTGGCATTATATTTGTTTTGCTATCAAACTATAAAACTTTGATTGCAGCTGTGATTGGCTGAATCGAATTTCTGCGGACGTGGTGTCTCTCACCGGAATTGAATTGTCAGTGACCGTAGTACTAGTGTGTGTGGCATAAGTAACGCCCAATTCGAAAACCGTATATCAATTCAGAGTCTGGTCATTTGAGGTCACATTGTGGTAGCTTGACCTGTCATTGTGACAGTGACCAATATCTAGCTAAGAGTAGGTTGACGGTGTCTCGAAGAGACCTCTTTCTTGAGTTTCGATGACATGTTCACGCTAATGTATCTGTTTGGTGTAGTTTTGTAAATCTTCTTGTCATGGGACGTAGCCTCAAGCGAAATTTGCTAAGAGGTGCGTTTATAGAATGAATTATTTGATCAGTCTTCTTTTTGCGCTTGTTTATCATTCGACAAAAAATAAGCTATCATACATTTAACCTGCAGTAAAATGGTTACAACATTGTGTCGATGCCATACTTCGACTGCACGCCTTGCTTTTTTCATATTTTGTAATGCATAGTTTACTTGTTAATATTGTGATATTCATAAGATGACGTTTTTAAGGAGCCGTTAATATGTCCTCCACTTTTGCTGGTTTGTATTAACCCCATACATATAAAAAAATTGTGTTGAAGGCCCTAAAATAATCAAAATTGTGCCGCAAGACTTTTAAGACCTCCATTTATCTCATGTCACTTCAGCTACATTGTACCTCTGACCTCGATCTATTAGGCATGTGAAAATCCTTTACCAGCTCATGGGAGAGATGTTTGATCCTGTGGACGAAGCACCTTACGCTCTTGACGATATGACACTAACAGAAGGCTTTTCTACATCAATCAGACAGCAACAAAGGGTGGGAAACTTTATAGACGAAGAAATAAATTAGTGATCATGCAATGGGCATGCAGCGGCCGCTGACTCAATTTTGGGGCATATTCAGGTCTGGCGCCTCTTTATCAGCGGATGGTCTAGCCGCGTTACTAGCTGCTGTTTTATCGCTCACTGTCACAATATAGAGAGGTCAGGAACAATTATACCATATTTTTGTCAAATCTAACCATGTAGATCATAAGCATGATTCCTTGGTAGGCAGCAAGGTGCGTTCGCATAAAAATATGCTTACAGAATAACAATATCCATTAGATGTTGTGATTCCGCGTACATGTATCAGTGCTGTCGCGTGTCGCTGTCTCAATCCGGCAGTTTGGTATTGCGGGTGCTATTGCGTGTAGTATATAAATGCGCGCTATTAAATGCCGCAGAGCACTAGGAGGGCTGTCGACACTTGCCTACTTGTTTGAAGGTCTATCAGCAAAGAAAGACAAAAAAAATTGCTGCAGTACGGGGAACTATATGCTGAAAGCAGCTCTACCACCTTTTTTGCCTTTCATCTACCTAAACAATTTCTCCCGGTTCAGCGGAAGTTGGGGGTGGTTTGATTGACGCCACTTCCAAAACTAAGCGATGTAGACTACAAGTAATGCTTATTGTGTGTGTCACTGCCACCAAAGATAACCACACTTTCGCATAATGCCTTATGCTTTATGCGCACGAAAACAGGAGACCATAGTTTCAGACCGTCGCCCTAACATATGCTGATACATCAGTGTAGTGAAGCGATTTTTTTTAAGAATGGTGAACTCAGGGATCGATGAGCCGGGTGGACGTGGGACCTCGCGGCCAGGAAAGGGACCGGGGACTTGAGAGGCACAGGTAAGGAGTGGCCGTTTGGTCCAACCGTGACGAGCGGTTCAGGTTACTGTAACGAGATTAAAATGACCAACGGTACCATTTGAACGGTACCGATTTGGATTGTTCGCAGCCACTCGTCGGTCGGCCTGGTCACCCAAGGTAAGCCCCGGTAACCCGTGGGCCGACCTGGCCACCCATCGGCCAACCTGCCCATCCATAGGCTGACTTGGCCTATCAAGTTCTGGTGGCTTCTGGTCACTCATCATAGAGAACCCAGGTGCAAGAAAAAGATAGAGTAAAGTAGTTTAAAGGCTAGGAAAAATAGTAAATAATACTCAATTTGTGATCTAAGTAGCACGGTGTGTCGTGCGCTAAAAAACTTGTAAGTCTACCGACCTGTTCCGGGTCAGGAATATATTCGACCCACCCGTCAAATAGATAGTGTACATTAAGACCCAGGCGTAAGTAGATTCCCAGGGAGTATATTGGCCTGTGAATTCGTAGCGTAGCACCCCCCCCCCAACTCAAGCTCGCTATAGGAAGCTGTCTCCATACCCTAGTGGTAAAGGAGAAGAAACATAGAAGCCAGGCGGTTAACACCCCTGATACAAGTCAGACCAGGCGCTACCAGCACCTGAGACAACTGGTTATAAGCCCACTCTCGATCTAGTCGATCGAGTGGCCGCCTAAATTGGATCCAAATTGAAGCACATCCGCTAGCCCCCCCAGGTCGACCTCCATCAAGGCCGACGTCTGCAATCATCACAACGTCATCTTAAAAGTAAAACGTGCCAGCCGACGGGTACACAAGTTGAGTCAAGGTCCACAAGCAACATCAGGTTACTCTCTCCGACAGTCGGCAGTTCTGCAAAGTGAGCGTATAGGGTCTCGTTTACCAGTTTTGGCAACCTACTCCACCAAATAGGTCTTACCAAAACTATTTAAAGATCATGCTTTGTCATTGCTTAAGGTTTTACAAGGCAATTCCATGCCGTATTGATTGTTGAATTGCATCCGCGTGGTCAAAATGTTCGCGCATATTGGAGGAGCTTTCTGCAGCTAGCGAACAGTCCATTGGCCATGATGATTTTGGTCTTTTTGATCACGAAATTAACGTAATTCACCTTCAAATCAGTAGATCACAACCGCCCTCTTTTCTGCTTGCCACAATCATTTGCTATTGTCGACCATCAAAACGAAACGTATTGTCTAATTGTCAAAATGCCGGTAGGATCTCTTAATGCGGTAGACTGAGCAAATATTTTCGTTACAGGCGTCCTGACAATCCCTTTAAAAGCGGTGGAGTAGCGATCAATCCTTTTTATGAGGCAATATCGACTTTCTGCTAGTGCCCAGACGATTAACTATTGGAGGGGGGGGGTACTCCCTTACCATACCTAGCATTTTCTTCTTCAACTTGTGTAGTCTTTAGTTGTGAAAGCTTCACTCTTCTCAGGGGGCTTGTGGCGAGATAAAACTCGACCATGATGAGAACGGGGTTCGTAATCGCGTGGAACACTTCACACAATCACGGGTATACTTGTAGGTTTATCGATGTTATCCATCTAGATCTCAACGAGATCGCATTGCTCACTATGTGGATGCTTAATACTCGAGTCTTCTGGCCACTTGAGCCGTCTTGCGATTTTGCGCCTTTTCTCTTACATTTTTTCTACGTTTAATCGCATTTGAGGTTGTCTTAAGAATTCTGGATCTCCAGTTAATTATCTAGAAATGCCATTTGGTTTCAGTATAATAAGTTAATTTAAAGTCGGGAAGACTATATCCCATATCGGAAAAGAAATCGACACCTATGCTCATAAGCAAATAAGATTGCTCTTAAATGCAAATCAACCAAAAGCTAAAGCAACGAATGTGCCTGTCGGTACGCCAGGATATGCTTCTACGTGTCTTCTACATTCTGTCGATAGTTCCTTCTCATACGTGGTCCACTTCATATAGATCATCGATCAAATTAAGTGATCGGTGATTTCCATAGGCGATCTTCGATCTCATTAACCGAATGTCGATATCTTGACCGATCGTCAATCTCCTCGATCGTCGGTCTCTTCAAACGATCGTTAACCAAATTGATCGTCGATCTCTTTAAACGATCGTCGATCTTGTCGATCGTCGATTTCCTCGATCATCTATCTTGTTGTCCGACCTTAGTCTGACCAATCTCCTGATCGTCGATCACTCCTGAAGAACGTAATTCCTGCGGATCTGTCGGTCATCTTTCGACTTTGAACACCTCTTGCGCTACTGATCTTGGTATCTTGACTCTATATTGTCAAATCGATACTCGATCCCGTTACTGTGATACATGATTGCAGTATTGCGATATTCACTCTCGGTATCGTGATATTTAAATTTAATATTGCGATTTTCAGTCATGATATTGCGCAGCCAAAAGCTAATTGATAAATTCGAATGAATTGTTGTAGTTTGAGCTCACTCCACCTTACGATCACCCTTATTACTTCGAGCCGCTTTTCCACAAAAGCCGATGAAATTCGATCCAGAAACCAGTCAGAATCTTATTTTAGAAATATAGTGGGCGTTTCTTTTCCTCATGTAGGTATTAGATTAAAACGGCCGGCGTTGTGTTTAAATTTAAGCAAAACTAATGGATCGTCCAACTTTTTACACAAATTTAGTTTAAAACAATCGATAAGATCAGATTCTGTAGATTAAGATGCTGTGTCAGAAGGACTTAGTGAGAGGCATTTAAATTATTATTACAGGCATCAGCAATGTTTGCGATAAGATTATGATATAGCTGCTCCAGATGCCGCAATATGTGGTCACGTTCCAATAAGAAAGCGAGGGCGCCGACTCTGATCTACCCACCGCAATTTATCTCACCTTGAGCAAATAAAGACACAATAATATTGTACGCGAATTCGTTGAAGTGTACAATGTAAACAAGTAGGCCACAAGGCAAGGTGTGTCTTTAAGTAGCACAAGCAGCGCCTGCACTTTCAGCTTTGCGATCGGTTTAGGATATTTCTTCGGTAAATTTTGAATTTGATAATGTCAATGCTTAAAAAAAATTCAGCTTATAGTCAATACGCGGCTATCGCTGACAGATAACATGTCATTTGAACTCGAGCATCAACACGATGTAGTTGAAGGAAGTTAATTGAATGGGCTCTACGGAAACTTTTATAAAGCTTTCCACAATGGGAGTAGTACGAATTTTAGTATTTTATAGCATTTAAACAACTAGAGGTGAGCTGCTGGAATTTGTGTTGTTATTTTACAAGATTGTATATTTACACGTTTATGCCCAATACGATTTAAATACATTTGTACTAGAAACAAAAAGTCTCTCTGGAGATTGTTGGGTGGTCTACTTAAATCAGAGATACTTTGTGTGAAGCGAACTATGCCCACCTTAAAGGAGCTGGAGCAAGTCTGTATGCCTAAAAATTTTTTAGCAGTTTGTGCCCTATGCAGGAGCAATTTATGTAGGCTTTTTTCTAGTTCAAAAAAAGCGTTTCGAATAGTACGTGATAGGCCAAAAAACGTTTAGACGATCACTGATGCGCGAAGTGGCGATAGGTTGTGCGCTACGTAGCGATTGGTAGTGTGCAAAGTAGCATGTATAGAAATGAGAGAAGTAACGAACGTAATGCGCGATATATCGATCAAAGAATCTGTGATCTAAAAGATGCATCAAGCTTAGTATAGCAGAAAGACCTTGAGAGCTAAGGACTTAGAATTGCATAATTGCTCAAGCTATGGGGGCGAAGCATCGTTTTTTCGGTCGTAGACACTGACCACGCTCTCGCATTGGAAGCCTCTACGACCTCCTGCATCAGCAAGTTTTAAAAAAAACACCTTTCACAATAGAAGTCTACGATACAAGTAGTTTAGGGTAGCGTAACCTGAGGGAGGTGGCACTCAAGAAAATCAATCTGGATCATTTTCATCCCTTTTAAACCACGCGAAATTCAAGATGAAGTCACGCAAGCCTCTGATGATTATTTTTCTGAAGATAGGGGAGTACTCTAATTACTGGTTCGTTTGATGAAATGCTTGCATTACTTATGGTATAATTACCCCTCCAATAACTTCATCAGGAGTTTCTTTAGTTTGTGCTAAGGGACTTATTCCTTGGACTTCTTCTAGCTGTGGTTGCACTACCACATCTAGGTCTTCTACAATTGAGTTTACATATAGAAATTTAAGATGCAAGTGATTTGGAGGAGCGCGACCTGAGGGAGGTGAAAAGCCTAAAATTAGAGCTGAAAACTTGCTGCCATTTTATAACAAGCGAAAATCAAGAGGAAGTCACGATAAGCAGGTCACATATACGCGGGTCGAATCAATCCAATTTGGAATGATGCATCTCACGAAACTTTTGATTATTCTTCTGCTGAACGCAAACATGAATCGCAAGGAGGAAAATGCTGTGCTAATGGAGCCGCGAATGACCAAGCATTCACAGTTATAGATCGCAAAGAGCACAGATAGGGGTGGCAGGCGGACAAGGGTAGCACTTAACACAACTGCGGTGAACCAGAATAATGGATCACCAAGTTTTCGGCAAGGACATATGGAACTTGGAGAGACAGAGTTGCGACGAGCGATTTTAAGCGCAGGTTGAAGAAGAATCTGAGGAATATTCGTTTTCGGATGGTGGGAAGACCAACAAGTCAGGTAAAGACTGTCCGATGGACTCAGGAGCGACGCAACATATGACATGCTATAAATAATACCTGAATAACTACGAGAAGATCGGGCCGGGGAGCGTGGATCTCTCGGACGGCGGCGTAGTATAAGCATTGGGAACAAGCGACATTGTCATGTCAATATTGACGCGAAACATAAAAAAGAAGGGTGTGTTGACCGACGTATGGTGCATCCTTAAATTTTTGCACCACATGTTCTACGTCGAGCGCTTGACGAAAAATGTTGGCCGGTTACGATTGATAGTGATCAGCTTTGATGAATCAAAAAGCGTAAAGTTGCAACTTAAACAAACGCTAATGAAAACTGGTCTGTATGATTTGAGCATGACACTCGCTAATACCTGACAAATCTAATGCGTCAAGCTAAAATACAGAATTGAGAACAAGGCTTCGTATACCTAGCACAATCGGCTTGATCACAAAATTCATAGCGTTCTCGAAGACATCGTCAAGATATTGTGGTACTGGCCCCGATATCACGTCAGAGAGGCAGTTAGAGATGTGTAAAGGGTGTGTCCTCGGCAAGTTGACGGGACTGAATTCAATGTCAAATGTATCAATGCGTGCCGAATATACTTAAACATGATTACATTCAGTTTTGTGGCCAGGTGCGGACACACAAATTTAGCAGTAGTCGTTGCTTCGTCCTTTATATGTAGACAAGCACTAGAACTTGTTTGTGGTGTGATAACTGCAAATGAAGTCGTAAGCTCCAATAAAGTTGCTTGATTCGTTGCTTTTTCTGGGACTCAGACTGCTAAATGTATCAAGATGCTCCAAAGCGACGATGTCGAAATTTGTAAGTCGAGCGAGGTGATCAATTTATGTAGTATCCACGGTATATTGCAGTAGTTTACGCCATGACACACGCCTTATCTCAATGGAATGGCTGAACGAAAATACTGCAACTTGTTTAAAAATGCGCGGTTTATGTGCGTTTATGAGGGACTGATGAATAGCTATTGGATTAAGTGATGGAGGTAGAAATACCATTCCGCTTCCTATGCCCGACGCGCACGATCACACATGAAAAGTCTCCACACGAGATATGTAAAAGAAGCAGCCGCTGCTAGATTACCTGAAAGTTTCGTAGCCATGCGTATGTGCATGTTTAGCGCAAGAAGCGGTTTAAATTGGACCTGTAAGTGGTCCTCAGTCGATTTTTCGATGACTCGGACCACGAATAAGTGCACCGTCTAAGGACTTTTAAGTGGTCTGTAAGCGCAAGTCGTGATGCCCAGTTCATGGAAGACACGCATGGCGGAAGAAAGCGAATTTTAACGAAAGAATATTGGCCAAACTTTGTGACGATTCTAATATGTCTGACGACGTAAAATACAAGACTCTTATGGCGATAGTTACCAAGGAATGAGCGAGAGATCGTTAAGGTCAAGACCGATCAATGAACGTTGACAATACAAATAGCAACAAGAACAGTACCAACAGCAAGCTACTCAGCCTGATAAAAATTTCTGCAAGATTCTAAGCGTCATTCGCGCGAAAATTTGATTGAGATGTTATCAGAATCGTCGAAGAAAAAGCGGTACGGACGCGTTGTAATATCCAGTTAGGGCAGGACAAGACTATCGCTCGATTCACTATGTCGTCACTCAAAAATACGTTAAAGATGCTCTCGTCCATTTAAAAGAAAGAGACGAAAATTGCGCTCGCGTTATGTGCTCAGTGGGAGATTCGCTGACGTCGTTCGAATTAGCGATGTAATCCATCGACGCTAGCAAGTGAAAAGAGGCGTGCAACTCCATGCTCTATACACTGTACAACAATGAGACAAATTTTTTTTGCTTTTACACATGGTCGCAATAACACATACAGAGATGGTGTTTGAGGTAAAAAAACCGAAAATGGTCTTACCGAGCGGTAAGTGGCGAGTCTAGTGATGAAAGATTATATGCATATGTACAACGTAAATTTGTAACACCATTCATGCCAGCAGCTATTTTGGATCAATACGGATCATTTTGAGCATTGCGGTACATTGCATGTAACGGAATATCCCGTTGCATAATATTGACTTTAAACGGTGTCAATAGGAAGATTATCCGGAAGGATAATCTGCTGCCAATATGGCCTGAAATAGGTAATATTAGAGGAATACTATTCTTTAGTACAATATTCATGTGCTGCTCGAAGACTGGTTGGTTAAAGACACATCAACCAGGATTACTATTAGTTGCTGCTAGACACGCAATATGGGTGGTGAAAAGGTTGTCATTATACGACAATGTAGTTAAATAAAGTTAGATAAAGGCTGAAGTCATATTGATAGCTAAACTATACTTAATACAATTTTATTTTTACCTAACTCAGACTAGCATTTTGCGTACATTGTCTTTCTCTGTACGTACAAGTGTACGTAAATTTCGTGGTACCCAAGCTAAGAGTGCCTCGTTACATTACAAGCTGGTTCTGCACCAGGTGGACAAAATGAAAGTGTTCCTCAATGCTCTTCTTGACGACGATAATTACGTAAGAAACTTAATGAAATGTAAATTACATTCGTCTTGACCATGTTTGCAAGCTTAAGCGTGCGTTGTACGGACTCACGCAGTCTCCACGCAAGTGGAACAAAACTACCGGCGAGGTTTTGCGCGTAATTGGATTCAAAAAGTGCAATATGGACTATTGCATCTGCAGCGAGCGTGAAAACTCAGCGATAATGTTTGTGATAATAAAAGATTCGTCAATGATCTTGGTCTGGAGTTCTACGATGTAAAAATCCTTGTGGCGATTTAAAGTGCGCTGAGTTAGCAATTCGAGACATTTGATCTCGGTAAAGCTAAGTACTGCATTGGTATTGGAGTTGAGCGCGATGATGAGTCGACGGAAGTGTCAATTCGACTGACCAAGTTTTATTTTTATTAATTTTAACCAGATCTTCTATGCATGACTACAATCATGTACAGATACCACAAGATGGTGGAAGCAAGATTATCAAAATGTCCGCGAAATCGGCTGCAAGCACGACGAAGCAACGAAGGGTATACAACAACGGAGCGCCGTTGGCGCGTTGATGTACCTGATGGTCGGCACACGTCCAGATCTTGCTGCAGCAAATTTCTTAATGAGCCAATTCACCTCGGACTTATTTCCGACACACTAGCAAGCTCTTTTTTGAGCGCATAGTCCAAAATTTGCAAGCGACTTCTATGCACGGCATTCGTATATTGGACAGCATTGTAGGAGAGCTATATGGCTGTTTAGATGCAGACTATGTAGGCGAATTTAAGCACGAAAGATTGCAAGTGGCTACGTTTTGAAATTCAATAGTGGGCGCATTAGCTGGAGCACAAGAAGTAGCGAGCGGTTGCGCCAGTTTTAACCGGAGCAGAGTACATGAAGCTCTTAAAAGCAGCTAAATAGGCAATGTGGTCAAAGGCGGTCATTCGTGAGCTCTGAAAAGATGCGGACAATGACCCATTTAAAATCATTAGAAAATAACCAGGGTGCAATCTCTTTTTTGTAAGAACTCAAAGTTCCACAATCACTTGTTATATAGACATGCGCTACCACTTCTAGCTCGAGAAGATCGATGATGGCCAAGTGCCGCGTTACACTGCCCGTCGCAAATTGTGCTCTCAGATTTTGGGATAACCCCGAAATCTGCTGCGCACTTTGACTATCCTAAAATAATACAGCGAATCAAGGCACTAAGGTCTGCCAATTCGGGTGGGAGTGTTGGTGGAAAATGCATCTGCTAGAAAGATATTCACTTTGGTGCGTTTAGAAGATAATAACGCGCGACATTGGAATTAATAATGCGCGACGTAGCGATGAGTGATGTGCGATAAAAACTACGATTACGCAGTTAAAAAACTGGTATTCCTAATCTAGCATAAGAAATTTAGAAACAAGGACAAAACATATTTATTCTGCATTTAACTGTCGAGTGCTCTAGCTAGCTTTTATAAGTTATGTTACCGCAAAGCTGTAGTGACGACTGCAAGCGCAGGTAATCAAGCGGATGTTTGCATCGCGAAGTAGAAGAAGCCACCATCAGCAATAAAAATACCCTCGCACTATCTTACATGTTCCACTGACTATCTATTCGCCTTCCCAAGCGAGCGCGAGGCACAGGAACGCCACCCGGACGTGAATTCTGCTAACCTACTGCTGGCACATCCTGAGGCTACACCAGCAGCATAACTATATAATAAATATTACCCTCTCTTTTTCTTGCAAGGTAAAATTTTTCCAAAGGGGCTGCCCCATGTTAATCTGCAGATGTGAATGGCTCAGCCTTGTGGAAATTCGGGATCGAGGAGCCTAAACGTTAAGCAACACAATATGATAATCTGTAGACATTAAAAAAAAGTCACTTGCTTGGTGTATCACGATAGGGATCACTTGTTTACCCTGAAGGCACAATAGCCGCTCTCTTATAACCATGTGCATTTTATTCATCTTGTGATTTATTTCCCGTATGTTTACATGTCCCTTTTATGGTCTGTTTTGTAATTTAAATTCGTTATAAATTTTTAGAAATAGTCACAATTGTTTAATATATTCCTTGATCTTGTAGAAAATATTTTATGTACACCCAAAGATATACTCATCAAAAGTTGCTCTATAGTAACTCGTATCTAGTTCGCAATCCTACACAATTTGTGTATTATTTCTGGCTAGGAGGTTCCTTACTTCAACAATCACAACATCTTTTACAAATTTATTTTGGAACCGACCATCGCATGAATAATTGTTCTGTTTACATTTTCTACCCTCTCACAATCTTAAATGCCATACGAATGATGGTAACATACTTGCTCGTTTTGTAGCTGAACCTTTTCCCGCATGTGACACCGCTAAAATCGTAATGTCTTATTGTAAAGACCTCCCAAAATTAGGAAACAGTACCTCACAATCGCGTATGGCAATGAAATAAACACAAAACATAGCAAATATGAAAAATTACGCAATTGAAAAGCTGAAGCTAATCCGAGTCCGCATTTTAAAAACTAGCACTTACCGCAAAACCCTAACTAACCGCAAGTCTAGCTCTCGTCAGATACATATGTGCTGTTCCCTCTATCTTTGTTTATGTAATCGACTGCCTTGAAGTCTTTGGGAGCTAATGATTAAGTGGCAGAAGCGAATTCTAGCATTTGGATGTCTTGCGAAACGGTATAGATCGACATCAATGCCCTTTACAATGCTGGTGAATCGACTCGTGTACAACTAATTCAAACAGTGCACCTGTAGCAATGTCTTAAATAAATCGCTACTTACAGGATATTTTTTCAGTAAAAACTATAAACATTGGCAGGACAGAAATAATGTGTGTGCCCACCAGATACATCAGTACTTGCTTTACTATAATAGCTGAGTTCAGCTCTTATCTTCATCGTATCTATTTAAAGGATATGTAGTCCATTTGAAGATTGAGACGTGCCGATTCAGCTAATCAGTGCTGAGACGTGTGTCTTCGCACCTTCTTCCTGGAGGGCAACAACGCTGATCGATCACACACAGCCGTCTTTGGGGATGATAAAGTCTGTGAATATCTCCTTTCCGTCCGGCTTATGTATAACAGCACCCAATAACGGTCTACCTTCATGCTTGTGATCATGTAACGCAAGATAAGCACGTCCATCGCAGCGGTAGCACGTGATGCCAAATATCACCGTATTGGTTGGCGCTTGTATGGATCGTTTAACTGTCTCCAAAAGTCCCCTACGCCACACGAAGAAAAGTCCGCTTAAAACGTATACACAGTTCAAGGAACATTGCTGCTCACATTAGTATAAATGAATCAAATACTATTTGACGATGAAGATCCTGTCAATAGTTCACATCATTGCGGTAGCTCCAAGCTCGATCTTTTCAATCAGAGAAGGAGCTGGACTCTAAAATGCAAAATGCAAAATGCAATTACCCATAGATCACCAATTATCCATAGAATGAAAGGTCAACAGCACTAAAATTAAAGGCTTTCCCAACAGCATCTGCACTTCAAACTTTCTCAGTGTGTAGTCGGACCACCGGTAAGCTTGCAAAACACGCTCGCGATCCCCCGACCAGCAAGATGATCCCTGTTGAAAAAAAGAGGTTGCCTGTGTGAGATAAAACGATTAAAAAGTGTTTTATGCGTCAATGCTGATAAGAAAGCTGATTTAAAAGTGTAGTGGGATTTTAGGTGGTACACATCATATAATTCCTGCAGTGGTGCTTAATTATTCTGTAATTAGTGCTATCAACATGCTGATCCTAGAGGTTGTGCTGGTTGCTCAATTTACCCTTTGCTCATCGATGTTCGACGTGTATGTCGGGAGCTCAGCTGTTAGTACAAGAAAGGTTTGGATTTTTCCCCAAGGCCATCCAAAAATCGCGTACAACGCGAAAGCAATTTGCGTGATTAATTGAGGTTGTGATATATGATTAAGGAAATATTGTGGCGAAATAAAAAAGATGTAAGGAAGTGCGTTTGACTTAGCAAGGAGATCGTTAGACAAGTTGTTGTGGGTTGGCTTTGATGATGTGATGCATTTAATTTTTTGCCGTCGAGATCCAAGGCATACATTAATTTGTAAGTCACGCAAAGTAACTCTAAGCTTCCTTTGCCACCCAACCGTAGTTACAGGTTAACGACTGTACCTGTCATTACGCTAATTGTGTATTTAATAACTTAATTTAAGAAATAGGAGTCCACAAAGCAGGCCCAAACATTTCTGGTCAGCAGCCACTAATTTCTTTCGATTGTCGCAGATAGAGATGCTATTGCGCATACTTAGTGATATCTAATACGCAATGTACAGTGGTTCAGTACAGCACTAAATCAACGTAAGACGACAGTGCATGCGCCGAGTCACTAAAAGTAGGCGAAAGTGAAGTAATATTAGGCACGATGTTTTGCGCTACTTGTAGCTTGCTTTTTCTTTTTTAATTTATTTAATTTTGAAATTGTTATGGACCTACTTTAAAAAACCTACCTTCGCTTTTAGTAATGCATGTAGCGCACACAGAAGTACATCTGCTCAAACAGAAATACCTCCTTGCAACTGGAATAGCTTATGGTTGAAACGGTCGCCTAATAATTACGAAAATTATTAATGATCAAAGCACTATCTCCACATATGAAAGATTATGAATTACTGCTATTAGGCTATTTGAAATGACAGATTTCTAGCACAAAGATCATGATCATATTACTTCAAAAATGCCAATTAATCCGGTCATGTAGCGACACGAATTTCTCTTAAAGGTAGCGATTATCAAGCTTATGAAATTTATTATGTAGATGCAAAGTTTCGACGAGAAAAGGAGCACAATTAACTGCAGCCGAACGACGAAGCCTTCCAATTATAAGCAGTCCAGAAACTATAACGGTGAGAATCGAATAACCAAATAGCGGCAGAACCACTCAAGACTGGGTCTAAAGAAGGAGACCATGTGTGCATTTCGGGGAACATGTAAAGCCAGGATAAAAACAGCTGGATCGTCGATGGCATGGACTGTTCCGGACCAAGTGACGATCAAAAAATTTCCCAACGATTTAGAGCTGCAAAACTCGGAGTGAAAACCTATTTTTGTTTAGTCGTACGCATATCGCGCCTGAAAAGGGTCAATTAAGCGAGCGGGAGCCTGACAACGAGGTTATATCCGTAAATTAACAATACCAATCATTCCGGATTCGACAAATGGGTCTCGCTACAAATATCCGGGTCCCAGATAAAGCGAGTAGGCGAGATTAAGCAAAATAAATTTTGAATGACGATTTCCATTCTTGGCAATTACTGACATGACTTAGCAGCTATAACTAGTGAAAGTAAAAAAGAGATATCTATATGGAGCCGTTATCAAACCTTTATTTTGTAGGCTATATGTTCAATTACTAACAGCGGAAGATGCGAAAGTCGTTTGAAAATGGTACAGGTGGTGTACGAGTGCATACGCACGTCACAGACAAACACCAATTTCGAAATAATAAGCAGGCAGAGATTAAATGGAAGCTTCAGCGTCACAATCGCACATGTTCATTGAAGAAATGAAAACATTTTTATTTAAAAACTACGCGACTATTTAAATAATTACTATGGCGATCCGGCAGGTGGTGCTTAGATGTCAGCGACTTTACCAAAAGTTTTAGCAAAACCAGACGCGACCGCAAAGAAGACCAAAACAACAATAGGTGTACTACGACGAATCTACATCAGTAGAATCTGGTCCATTTTATCTACGTCCTCGACGATTTAGGACACCACTTCGCTCTCGGAGATGCCTGCAGGCACAAGTACAGGAGGTAAAGATGGCGAGGTTAGACCCAGCTGTTTTTAATGCTTCGCCAACCGATGAAATACTAGACCCGCCGTGGCTCGGCCGCGTCCAACGCAATACTTTTGGCTCGAAATACAGCAAATGTTCGACAATAGGTGCAGGTTTATTGAGCAATTACACGATTGCCGCATCGCGAAGATCTTTAAAGGCAACTTCTTGACTAGCCGAAGGAAACCGCTTTTGGCGCAAATGCAACATGTTACTTGGACTGTAGTACAAAAATGGCACAAGCCTTAGCGGTCAAACGATTCCGTTTGTTGTCCGGATGCATGCCCATAAAGCCCTCAATTCCAGGATTCAGTACCACAGAGATACGTAAAATTTCAAACGAGCGTCGGTAAATTCGTTCGGTCGGAAATGTGTTTAACCTCACGATACCAAGCCGCTCAACACATCAACCAGACTATTGGGATGAGTCGCCCGCGTATACGACTATAGACGTCCCAGGGCGTCTACATAGCCGCTTTGGCATCGAATGTGTAACAGGGTAAAAAGATATGTTACACGTACCCATTTTATAGTGCCTATTTAATGGGTAAGCTCAAAGTCTACGTAATTACTTTGGAGCTGCCAATTGGGTGAGACACACAAATGTGACCCACCCTCGTGAATGTGATATCCATTGATGGATTCACATGAGAAGGGATGACGATAGTTGAAGCTAGGCATCATGACGTCGATGACGGACGTCATTAGCGAGGCTAAATTATTTAACCTCAGCAGCAAGGATACGCCTCTAAAGAGTCGCGTACCTAACTTTTATATTAACCAATGAGTG
Organism: Peronospora matthiolae; assembly: GCA_921007115.2. NCBI lineage: Eukaryota > Oomycota > Peronosporomycetes > Peronosporales > Peronosporaceae > Peronospora > Peronospora matthiolae. The sequence goes on along the minus strand of CAKLBY020000227.1, from coordinate 1,529,204 downwards.
GTTAGTTTACATTTAATTCATTAAATATAACTCAGTCTTGAATTTGCTAACTAAAGAACACTGCGCACGCAGAAGCTAAATAAGCTTCTGGTGTCGTAAGTGTCTTCTTGTTTAGAAGTTCGTTGCGCTCTCGCTTTACGCGAGCGGCAACTGGTGGTGCGACCGCTTAAGCGGTCGACCAGCCAATCCCCACCACCACACGCGAAAGGTAGACGGTTTAACCGCTACTTCGCTGTGCTTAAGTGCGTGTGCCGTGGTAGTACGTGGCAGCTGTATAATCGCCCGTCTACAGAATGTTTGTGTCGCTGAGACCAAAACTAGGTTCGTATGGCACGGATGAGACGAATTGTACAAAATACATTCATGCACGAAGAAAAGACGACAACATTAGAGTTTCCGCAACATCGACCCCGTATCTACTACGTTTAGAGAGGTAAACGGACAGAGGTGATCCCGTACAAACAATGCACCAAGCCCAAGTGTGAGAAAGTCACATTTGAAATTGCGAGGGATCGAAACATCAAGATTTGTCGGTCTTTGTTTCTCTGCAATAATCTCATTCCTATGATACAATTCTTGCCTAGACACCAGTTTTCACTACTTCGCAACGAAGATGGGGTAGAATTAAAGACACCAAGAATACTGTTAAGGCATGGGACTCCTTGTGGAATCACGCTTGCCCGTAACGTAAATCAGTAAAAACCAAGTTTGTGTTAGAGCTGCGCAGGCGAGGGACAAGTCGAACACGTAACTGCACATTGCCAAGCAAGCAATCGATTAAGTTGACAAGCATCCAAGATCCCAGCGAGTACATCACGCTCAATGGACCAATCGGCTCTTTACAGCGGGCCATCTACCAACCGGCAGAATCCACATTCTTAATTGATCGTTCTAAATTGTCCATAAGATGTAATTTTTATAAATTAGGCCGCACGACCGATAACGAGTAGCTAATTGCAGAACGATTGGGATCATGTATAATTTTAACTACATAACCTTCGATATTTATAGATCCATAAAAAAAAATTAGTCGACATTATCTTTTATGACCACCACCGCGAGATAAAGTACATTTTGATAGAGGAACTTTAGAATGCTGAATCTCGCTAAATTTTTCCGATTAAAGCTTGTTACTAATTCACAGCATGAAAAAAACAGTGCTCTTTCAACTTTGTTGATGTGTACACTACGAAGGACATTTAAATATAGAAGGGGCCAAAAGCTGCTTTTGCAGCTTTTGTACAATTATAATGCAGGGAAGTGTAATAGAAACAAGAATTTAAATATGTATATAATCCGGACCACACGAAAGGTAGAAAAAAGTGCACCACAAGATGGCGGAATAAATGGGCGTATATTTACGCATGGTACGGACAAGAAAAGAAGGTTGTGACAAACGTGAATAAAATGCAAACGTATGATCACTTGCATTTTCGTACGAAAAGGCTAAACGGACCGGTGCGAATAGGTCATTATACCAGCGCTTGTTTCTGGCCAATTGAAAAAGGAGTATCCAATCTATATTGCAACACCTAATTTTAGCTTCATTGATATCATCCTTATTCTAAAATACTAATCACAATTTTTGTTGTAATCCCTGTAATGTTATTTGCCGGCAGGTAGTACGATACGAAGGCCAAGGGAAAGGCTTTAACCAACCCTCATGAGTGAACTGTAGGTAGAGACTTTGTTCATGTAAGTACATCCTTGCGGACACAGTGCACTTGATTGAGACATACACTTATGCATATGACACGTATGCGACGATGTCACACGACGGCTACATTCAGTAGCAGATAGACTGTATAGGTATTTTACAATTCTCAAGTATAATCTAGGATACATGACGAGGTTTGTAATCTCAGTTATCCTCTAATGACAGATGGATGTTTCATCCGTCGAACTTTTGGGAAGCTAAGTATTACAATATGAATCTGTTTGACCTTCGTATTAGATCGAGTTAAAGGTCAAATGCAAAAAATGTCAAAATTAATTCAGCTCCCCATTTAGTCGTTAGCTGACACGCGTCTATTGTTGACGCTAGCAGATCGATAAGAGCGCTAGCCTTGTTCTTACTTCCATATTCTAGCACCTTGAGCATACCATTAATAATGTCATGTTTAGTTACTTTAACCAGGTCTGGAAGATCGACGAGTTTGAAGACTTCATCAGGATTTTTCCAGGTTTAAGAACTAGTGACTCTCTAATTGACATAAACTTATTTTCGTAAACCCAAGTGACTACTAGAGTCGAATGGCTTTTCCCTGATATGAAGTCGTGAACGTAACGGGGTAGCCCATTACTTGACATTGACACCAAACGGTGTCAATAGGGATGTTGTCTAGCATGACAATATCCAACCACTATTTTCCAAGATGGATGAAATTGAAGGAACATTATCCCTTCTTGGATAGTATTCGTGCGCTGCTCAAAGATTGGTTAATAAAAGACATGTCAACCATAGATTACCACCAATCGCTGCTAGACGCGCGCAATGACTGGTGAGCAGGTTGTCGTCTTACGACGACGCATTTAACATAGTTAGATAAAGACTGAAGTTGTATTGATAGCTTAACTATACTAAATAAAGTTCTCTTTATACCCTTTACTCAACATAGCTGTTTGAGTAGATTAGCTTCCTCTGCACGTACTAGTGTACGTGAAGTGTCGTAGCACCCAGACAAAAGGTTGCTCCGTTACACCTGGTAGCACTTCGTCGTCTGTCCAACGACTACTTAATTTCCGTTCAACATGAACATGTTGGACGTAGAAGACGACTGCTTTCACATCACACGTAAAGGCTAACCTAATCTGAGTGACTCAGAATGGGAGATAGTCGGCCGCATGAGTGTGCTCTTGGGCGAACCCACCATAAGCGGCATGTTGGAGTCTATAAGCAGAGACCAACAACCTGCTGCTATCAACAAGTTTCTACAATGGGAACTTGCCTTCGAAAGACAGAAGATAGCCTTGCTACAACAGCAAGGCTCTCATCAGTCGATGGACGGACTGACGCAAACGCGTCGACCCAAAACCTTGAAAATAGGTATCTCAAGGTACTAGGGAGCCGATGAAGATTATTTCGAGATGGTTCGTTGAGTTAACGATTTTATCAGTGCCTGTCACATCGAGGGTGACGAGATGCAAGTCATCTTCGCCCTGTAAAATTTGACAGGACGAGCAAAGAATTGGGCCTTAGGGCTCAAGCTTCATGCCTTAAACATGTTTCAGTCGTTGGAGATCTTGAAGTCTGAGGTCAAAGAAGCGTTTGAGCCGCCAAGAGACGAGTCCAGAGTACGCTCTGCACTCTTGATGTTCAAGAAAGATAAGCGTGACGTGCACGCTTACGCACAACACCTACACTAACTTGCGAGTAGCGTTACGAAAAACCCTGTTGCTGAGCACACGCTCATCAACGTGTTCATGTACGGCATTGTAGATGGACCGGTGAAGACCTACATGTTCCGAGAGGACTTCCATACGCTGGAAAAGGTGATAGCGTTCGCGGAACAAGAAGACTTCAGCCTGAGACAGTCTCAGGCTAACTCGTCAAACTATAGTCTGACGAGACGACAAGAAATCAGGAGGTCCTGAACCCATGGACCTCTTTATATCGAGCGCAAGGACTCTCGCTCTCTGATTCACAAGTGAATAGCAAGATGACATCGCTTTCAGAAGATTGAGCACTACGCCCATGAGTGTAGTGCCCCAAACACCGCATCACGTCCAAAGACAAGACGTGAGGGCCGACGTTGGCCGAGGAAAGGTCAAGGATCGAATTCGACCATGTCGCTGAACCGTGACAGCAAGTCGGTCCGCGGAAAACGGTCAGGGTCAGTAGGGGCGGAGCACCCTGCTGATCCAGCAACGTCAGGAGAATTCGCAGGAATCTTGACGAAGATTGATCTCAACACACAGTCACTGTATGTTGCTGCCCCAAGTGATGAGGTGTCCCTCATCATTTCGAAGATCGAAGTGACAAGTGGAACATCATTTCGCTCCCTTTTTAAATGTGGGGCGTCGAACAGTTTTACTCGACGCCAGTCGCTAGAAGATAGTAGACTTAACTATGTTGAGCGAGAGTTCCCTCCAACGAGGATGACGGTGTGCCTTGCTACAGGCGCATCCCGTAACAGTGAACAAACGTGCAGTGGGAATCCACTACACGCTAGAAGGAAAGCAGTGCGATGATGACTCTATCGAGATTGATTTGGATGAAAAGTTTGATGTCATCCTCGGTCTGCCATGGCTTAGAATATACCAGCCATGGATCAGCTGGCTGCATCGATCCGTGAAGATGCCTGCCGTTTGTTCATCGGATGGCCATCTGATGAACGTCTTGGAGTGTCCACAAGCGTGTGGATGTACTACGAGTGAGTGCGATTGCCTCACTTGTGGAACGGTCAGTAGTATTACTGCACAAGATCACAACGTAGAAGGCCACTACACTGTAGAGCCAGCTTCTGGAACCTATAGATACAAAGGCTGCGCCGAAGTTTCACCACTCAAAACGATCGAGTGGACTGGAACACAGATGCACACCAAGAAGGTGCACCCAAAAAGAGAGATGAGTGTTGTTCAGAATGAACAGCACGTCATAGCGATATCGCTTAACACAGAGTCTATCGCATAGTAAACACGATCGACTAAGAAAGAGTCGGTCGAAGTGGACGTGACTGTGGCTGTGCACCCGCAGTCAGAACACGTATTGAAAGAAAGTTCCAGCGTTCCTGAGAGTGATCACTCCCGATAGGGATACGTTGAGGGTGTGTTTTCCCAACCACCTGCGAATTTGTTTTCTCAGGAAAGCACCGAGACATTGAATGTCTTGGTGAATGACAAGTCCAGTATAGCTGATTATAAACTTGATGTGGTTACACCTCCGAAGTCAGCCTCGGAGGTAGTCAAGTTACCAACTCTAGAATACAAAAGATTCTTGCGAGATCTGCGTAGTGACACGATCAAGCAGATCAGCAGACTCTTCACAGAGGACGAGTACGTCGCCGATATTCGGTTGGCACAAGTGTTTGCTGATAACGAACGGGTTCTTAGTGGCTCATCGATGGACGAGAGTGCCCTCGATGAGAAGACCCGAACTGAGCTTTACACGTCTCAATCTTGCGAGTGTGGTGAAGCGGTCAAAGGAAATCCTGACCAATCGCCTTGATCACCTCGTAAGTGCATGTGGGAACGGTCATGACGGTCTTGGGACTGACCGCTACAGAAATTCCCAACGATAAGCTTAAAGGTTTGCAAGTCATCAGTGGCGGTCACAGATTATGACCACCGGTTAGGGTCACGACGAATGACTGACCGGTCATAGACACTATGGGCGACCAGTGGTCATAATCATGATGAGTGACCAGTGGTCACGGTCATGATGGGTGGCCAGTAGTCATGGTCACGATGGGTGACCAGTGGTCGTGGTCACGATGGGTGACCAGTGGTCATGGTCACTGCAAGATGACCAGCGGTCATGCTGGCAGTTAAGGTGGTTTATTTCAAGCACAGGGAATGGGTGGTGGCAGGCGAACAACGTAACAGAAAACTGAGATAAAGAGGAGTGTAAACGTAGTTCTAGCCCCTAACAGGTTAATAACGAATAGTATTGATTTTCCTACAAAAGATACGCGTCAGCATTCCTCCGGGCTGGAATACTAGTGGCTACCCGACGTACAAGGTTTACCGTCTGCGTGTTCTCTCAAGGTTTGTCCCTAGATTGCTTGGCTAGGGACAAGTATACTCATTCAAGTTAGCCCGCGATCGGACGCGGCAAGCATACAAGGCAAGGTCTTCAGACGGCTCAAGTTATCAGAAGAACAAGGGGATCAAGTATCCACATTTGGGCAAGGCGACCTCAAGGAAGGTCAGGCAACTCTAGGAGAGTGCCACCAGTAACCGTTGGTCGTGTGAAGAATTACCACGCGACCACACCACACCTATCCTCAACTCGGTCAAGACGAGACATCGACCTCAAGACACCTAGAAGAGTGCAACCGCCCACCGACGGGTACACAAGGTGAGAAGAAAAAATACAAGACACACGGTCCGGAGTACCCCCTCTGTTAGTCGGTCTTCCGGGCGCAAGTGGGGGGTCAGGATCGCTACGTAAATGAGCGAATACAACTTCACCCTAGAGGTCTTCGAAGACAAATCCTTTGTATAACGATTTTGTTGAATGCAGGGATATTTTCCCTGAAACCGTGCCATGCGAGCTGCTTAAGGACAAATGCACTCGGCATGAGATTGAGCTGAAACCCGTTTCGAAAAACAGTGTCATGAAGCAGTGGCCACTGTCTCGTGAACACGCCACAGAGATCGGCAAATTCTTTGCCAATCGTTTAGTGGCCAATATAAGGTGAGAGAATCAACATCCCCACACAGCTCTCTGACCTGATGGGTGCGAAAGGTCACAGGATGGTGGCAAATAGTGCACGCGTTCAACAAATTGAACACTGCAACGGTACCGGCTCAGACGCCATAACAGATGAAGGACGTCATCATAGATGGTATGGCAAGTAATAGCATCTTTTTGTCATGCGTGAACGGGACGTACCGCATAAGCAGAAGTCACCCTCAGCGGTATGCTCTGGGAGTGGCTAGTGATGCCACAGGGGCTAAGTAACGCCCGGCAACGATCAACAGATGCGTTACAAATCTGTTGCGATTCGTGCGCGATTTTGAACCGAGTTACTTTGACGATGTCTTTATTCATAGCCGGGCTATGGGTGGAAAGATAAACGTGGAGGCTCGTAGAATCAACGTCTGGAAGGTTTTTACACTTATGCGAGAGCATAAGTTGATTCGCTCAATTTCAAGAAAATCATATTTGAAGCGAACGAAATATCACTTCTTGGCTGCATCGTGGGTAAAAACGGCGTACTACCTGATCCGGAAAAGATCAAGGCGGTTAGAGAATGGCCTGTGTCAGTGCACGTCTAGGGACATTCAAGTCCCTTGGCTTGGCGGCGTACTTGCACAAGTACTTGTTCAACTACGCGAGATGACCGAACGTCTATCTCGTCTGTAAAAGAATAACGAGAAGTGGCCATGGAGTGCTGAAACTCAGCACTCCTCCAAAGGTATCTAGAAAATCCTGACACAATCGCCTGTGTTGGCGATTGCAGATCAGGACACACCATTCCATGTGGTCTGCGACGCCAGCGATTTTGCAATGGGATGCGCGTGGATGCAGTACGACTCAGATGGCGTTGAGCGCGTCGTCTGTTACCAATCGCGTCAGCTGCAAGCAGCTGAGCGTAAATACCTGGTGAATGACAAGGAGCTCCTTGTCATGAAATATGTCCTGGCTAAGTCTCGGGTATGTCTCTTAAGATATATGCCCTTCATCGTTTATATCGACCATGCGTCGTTTCGCACGGCTGTAAACAGTCCACACCTCTCGCAACGAACAGCGAGGTGGCTGTCTTTATTCGCGCAGTGCTACGTCGAGTATAAATTAGGACGACCTATTGTCGTCGCTGATGCTCTTTCACGTCGGCCCGGTTTTGAGCCGACTGCTCAACGTAGCAGTAGGGGTGAACCCACTGTTGCGGCACTATCAGTGAGTGTTTCGTCGTCGACTATGAACTTAAATGCACGGATAGCATACATATAATACGAGTCTCTTGTGCGATTTATGGATTACGTATCTGATTCCTGCCGTCAACCTTCGAAAAGCTTGTCGTCTCAATATCGCTTTTTAACCAAATCGTACTCGGTTTGTGATGAAATGCTGTACTATGTAGAACTCAACGGCGACACACCTCGTGTCGTCGTTCCAGCTTATAATGAGTTGCGACTGTGCATCATGTTTGAGTGTCACGATGCCCCAACAAGTGGGCATCGCAATAGAGAAAAATCTTACCTTGCGGTAAGTCAAAACTTCTACTGGCCTCGCCAGTATGAGTTTGTGCGCAAGCACATTCGCGCTTGCGAATTTTGTTAACTGGTGAAGCCCATTTATCCATCCAAAGCACCCTTGCAGCCTCTACCTAATCCGGCAGAGTGCTGGTAGTCCGTATCGATGGACTTAGTCTTTGATTTTCCCAAAGAAGCTCACAAGAATACTGGCCTTCTTGTGTTTGTTGATCGGTTAAGCAAGACGGTACATTTTGTTGCTGTACCGGAGTCAATCACACAAATTCCAGGGCTTTGATCGGGTCTTCATCGATAATATCTTTCGACTTCACGGGTTGCCCCGTGAACTCGTGCCTGATAGGGACCCCCGCTTCACAACGGAGTCCTGGCAATCCGTGTTCCGTTCACTTGGAACACGTTTGAGGATGTTGACTTCTGACCATCCAGAGACAGATGGTCAGACGGAACGCGTCAACCGCATCCTCGAAGAGATATTTCGAGGGAATGTCCACTCGTTTACGAGTTGGAGTGAATTCTTGCCGGTGGCGGAATTCGCCATCAACAACTCGGCGCACGCGTCGACAACGCATACACCGTTCTTCGTGAATGGCCTATGCCACCCACGTTTGCCCGCCTTCTTAGAGTGTGGCTCTAGTTTAAGGGGAGGGTGGACTCGCTCGAACAAAAATCGATCCGGTTCTTGCTCATCACCCGTCGACAATGGTGTCGACGTGATGGATGCCGATGTCGATCACATCGATATCGATGATGATGATGAAGACGATGTTGGCATATTCAGCATCGTCAATGACTACCACAGTGAGGATGATGACGCCCTCACTGGTGAAGACAACGTTCCTCCAGCAGTCCACAAGAAGCGCACTGCTGTTGACAAGGATGAATCAGCAGAGGAATTTCTGCTGACTCGCGAAGCGGTTGTCCGCTTCGTTCAAGACTCTATTGCAGATGCACTAGACAAACAGAAGATAAACGCATACAAACATGAAAGAGCAAATGTTCGTTCATTTGATATAGGAGACCTAATTTTACTGTCTACAGTAATCTTATCGAAATGTACAGTGACAAACGTGGGCAGAAGTAAATTACTGCCCAAGTATATCGGCCCATTGCGTGTGTTGCGCCGAATGTGCAACGCATACACGATTGAACTACCTCGTAGGATGCGTACGCATCCTATGTTTTACGTTAGACGTCTCCGCCTGTACTATCAGTACGAGCCCGCTTTAAGAGGCGGGAGAACACCTCCGCGGTCAAGGGCCGAGACACCTTAATGTGGTCTCATTTCAATGAGCCAGTCTGGTCGACTAGCGTATCTACCTGCTCACGCAGTTAAACGATGTCTTGACGAGCTGCAGCCAGCTCGTCACGAAGAGAACGAACCGAACGTTCGTTCATTATCAGGTTGTATTAACGCAAACGCGGCACGATCGTCCGACCGATCGTGCGCTAAGGAATTGTAATTATCCTTTACAAGGTCATGAAGCTCATAACGCTGAGTCCGTTCATGAGCCAGGTCATCTTGCAACTGTTCCGTACCACGATTCAGCTCCTGAACATCAAGCTGATCCGACCCTCAAGCCGGATCAGGTGTTCTCGCCACCACCACATCCTTTGGTGGACTCTGGCGGCGGTAAATGCTTTCTAGAGGAGCGTATTCTGAACCACCGCGACGTGAATGGCGTCAGGAAGAGTTACCTTGTCCGCTGGCGTGGCTATCCACCGGCGTGGGACAGCAGAGAGCCTCGCGCCCAGCTTATTGTAAATGTCCTGGGTCTCGTCGAGCAATACGACGAGACCTACTCGCTGTGTTTGAAGAAAGGCCGTCGGTAAACGACCTCCCCGAATGCGAGTACAGGTATTGCAAGGTACGATCTCTTCGGCCATCTCGGAAGAGATGCGCAACCTCCAATAGGGATCATTAGGGAGGAAGGCCTCCCTAGGGGCACGGTTAGAGTTGTCCATGCAACCTGGACACGAATCACCCCACGAGAGACGGGGTAACTCTGCCTCTCTTGACAGCTGGTGCAACTAGTAACGTACCCCGGCTGTATTTCGTTTCTTAAACTTGATGCGAGCTGCGTCAAGTTTCTGAGGCAGGCCTCACGGCCAATGCACTCGATGTTAAGGATGAGGGCATTTCATCCTTGCACCAAGGCTTTACCGTCTCGACCACAGTGGCCATTGTACCACCGATGTTTTTAAAATGCATCAATGAAGAATTCTTCCTCACCAAGGATAGTTTTCGTGCTCAAACTAGGAGGACAGTTCCTCCTACAATCGAACAACGGGATTCGATCTCGTTCGGTAGTCATGCAGGCCAACCGGTCCAACTCATTGGATGACGGCGTCCACGGAGGCTCCGCTTGAGGAGCGTAACGCAGGACATATCGGTCCCTAACCTCTTGATTGGTGTCAGCATGAGCACTGACACCAGTGGCGACTCGATCTCTCGAGTTGCTTCGCTCGTGGTGGTGCTTAGGGGCATCACCACCATCACCAAGCGTTCTATCGTTGGATGGACTTGCGTAGGCGAAGACTCGTCGGAACAATCGCTCAGTCCAAAGATCTCGAGCATGATGCCGCTACGTTCACCAGAGCCAGTCAACCTGGCTCTTGCAGTGTCCGCCGCGGATGATCCGGAGGCGTGAGGTGTCGCCTTTAAGTGGGATGCATCATCCGAATCGCCAGAATAGATGAGCTCTATTTTAGACTCATCTGCAATAGGATTCGCGGTACCCGCTGCAGAAGCAGCGGTTGTACCTGTCGCAAGTGGTTACTCACCATGTGGACTGCTCACAACAACAAGCGACGAATCACCAGCTGCTGATGCGTGAGAATTACCCTCTCCTGTTGCACGCATGCGTGTAGCCGTCTTTATTGCTGCTGCAGTATCCACTCGCTTGGTTTTCGACACCATACGTTGGATTGGCAAATGAATAGAATTTGAACAGCAAGTGCTTTATTTCCCAGAGTGATCCGACGATAATCACCCTGTCCCAATTAATTTTATTCAATCAACGGGTGATTAATGGTTAATAAGGGGTGATAAAACGGGGTAGGACGTAACATTATATTGACAACAAACGGTGTCAATAGGGATATTGTCACCAAACGGTGTCAATAGGGATGTTGTCTAGCATGACAATATCCAACCACTATTTTCCAAGATGGATGAAATTGAAGGAATATTATCCCTTCTTGGATAGCATTCATGCGCTGCTCAAAGATTGGTTAATAAAAGACATGTCAACCATAGATTACCACCAATCGCTGCTAGACGCGCGCAATGACTGGTGAGCAGGTTGTCGTCTTACGACGACGCATTTAACATAGTTAGATAAAGACTGAAGTTGTATTGATAGCTTAACTATACTAAATAAAGTTCTCTTTATACCCTTTACTCAACATAGCTGTTTGAGTAGATTAGCTTCCTCTGCACGTACTAGTGTACGTGAAGTGTCGTGGCACCCCAAACAAAGGGTGATTCGTTTCAGTGAAGTTCCACTATAACGTAACACTTGTGTGTGTGTCTTTGTGCGATTTTATATAAGCGACCTCCTATTAATTCCTGGGCCATTTTGTGGATGTGCCTAAAATCTAGCAATCCTTGACATTGTTAGCTTTGTATCTGACTACATCGATGATTGTTTCATTCTTGTTGTTGTCGACACTATAAGTTGCGTACTTGCTGACAACAATTTTTGAAGACCGCATTATCGACATAGTGCGATATACTACAAGTTCTTGGCAATATTTAATGACCAGTTACCTCTATGCTGTCATCGTTAACGCAAATAACTAGAAATCAATTCATCCATTCTGCAAATAAGGGACATGGTGATTTTATGACATTGATTTGTACAAATATTACACGTGTAGTCGGCTTCTTGCAGTTGGAGGGTTTTAGCTTTAATACAAATAATCTTTTCAGGCTATTTCGACGTATGCTTCATAAATGTGCTCTTAATTCTATCGATGTAGCCATTTGTCTGCTAGCAAATGACATCACAGCAAAATTGATTTAATATTGGAAGTAGGGTAGAGATGTTAAATTGAGTAAGGTGTCATCCGAATGAGATTGGGTATAACATATCGGGATTGGAAAGTCAATTTTTATTAGCCAGAACAAATTGTCGTTACGATGACCCACTCGTTATCGGTATGCTTAACCTATCGCTTTGTCGAATGATGAAAAAGCACCGTGAAAGATAAACACCAGTATTGCTAGTGGTAAGGCGCATCTTAACAGCTCTAGCCGAGGGCCAAGCCTAACAGCACAAGCAACTTCTAAACTGCATATATAGATATGAAAGTGTGATTGCGTGATTGTTACACTCACAAAAATGTCACTTTGTGACATTGTCAAACAAATTGTAGCACCTTGGCGTCAGATGCAAAAATCGAGATGCATGAGATGAGCGTGGCCATACTTTTTGGTGACGCAACAACACGCTAAAGGCTTATATCTAGCAGAGCTTCTTAGCGCTCCTTAGAAGAGGAAGTCTTCGACTCATAGCGTCTCTTAGTTATAAAAACTAGCAACGACGTGCAGTCATATAAGCTCACACGCTGAACAATCCCTGCTCCGAAGGGAGTACGATTCGCAGAATCACACACTACCTTTTTTTATTCTTCGCCTACGGTAATGAAACCCTAAAACCCTTTTCTGACTGACTTCTACATTGCGATCCTATGACAGAAGTCTTCTCCCTTATTCTTACCCCATAAGGTGCGTATTACCGTAAGCACGTGGTATTAAGACCGTACCACTCAGATCCACTAATCTTTACTTGGTGTAGATACACAACATAACTGGTTCAATAATCGCAAGCAACCCAGTTACATTAAATGTCAGCGATGAGCTTGCAAAAACTATTAATGAAATCCAGGCTCATATATTAGTGAATGGGTAGCACTTCGACACGACGACCTGTACATGAGTAAGTCATTAGCAGACCGACACTCCTGAAAGTTTTAGCAGCGTAAGTTTATTTTTACAAAAACCATTTACAGCCCGGCAGATGTACCAATCGCCAGTATAATCGGAAATTTCAAACGTCCCCGTATTAGAACCCTCTTTCCGAATTCTGTAACTTGTGGGGGGCTCTGAATGCTAGATGCCCACACACAAAATTTAGTGGCACATGTTGGCTTAACGAACAAACTGTTATGACCTAGCGAGGTCAGCGTCGTTGATTGGGATGCATTTAACATCACGATGCATTGACTATACTAAATTAAGGTGCTGTACGCCGTGGTCGGTCATCGCTATCCCGTCTTGCGTGCCACATTTCGTGATGGGCACGAGACGTACATAGACTACATTTGATTGCGTCCCGGAGGAGCCAGAAAGTGCTACCGGGGTCAACAATTACAGTTCTGCATCGCACTGGTAACTTCAGGGGCTTTTTATGGTTGGGCCGGCTGGCTGCTTACACCGCCAAAAATTGGAGGCAATGCTGAACGCTGGAAAAGCCATACTGGGTGGTTGAACTACGTCAAAGCGCGGATAGGGCAAGCAAAGCCGCGGCTTGTGCTGCAGCAATGTTTGCTATGCAAGCGGTGGTGAGCCACGTACAACCAGCGGATAGACAACAGTCATCTGCGTTTCTAACCTGGCTTGTTAGCCTTTTTTAGACATGTTGCAAGCAATACGAACGTTGAATAGACAGCATCTTCTATCCCTCACACTTCGATGTGCAGGCAACGGTATAGTCAGTCGGTGTAGCCACGGTGGATACGCCCGTGAGATGCTTCTACGATTGGTTCGAGCGCCTTCATTTTTACGGTGATTCGTCGATCGAGCGTAGCACTGACGCAGACGCTAGAACGTAGACGGGCATTCTTTCTCTGAGACACGCACCTTTTGACCCGACCTCGGAGGAAGGTTTCTAGCAGCGATAGTAGGTGAGGTCTTGGCGCAATTGCTTCGGCACCCTGCCCGGTCTAGCTTCGATCCGATCCGTTCATGTGCGAGAATGTCCAACGGTCTGATGTAAAGTCCGGAAGAAGCGCATCGCAGGTTCATGCGATCCCACGCGTGAGATTTGGCCTTGGGTGTATTCGAGAGAGAGAGAGGGTTCGTAGTGATTGTGTGCTGCGAGCACAATGCAACTTCGTGAAGTCCAATCGTTGAGATCGACAGTGCAGCTGCGGTAGCTGCTGTCGTTGTCGCATGATTAGCACCGAACGCGACATTGCATCATCCTGTCGCCTCTTGGCATATCCAGGCTACGCACGTGTCACACGCACCTGTCGATCCCCAACGCATGTGCTGCATCTTGAGATGGGAACTCTCGTGTCGTCTGATGTCTTCAGCCAGCAATCAGACGGTACGATTCGGTGGCTTCGTATCCTCTTGTTGACGCTGTCCTCTCGGCGCTTGCGAAGTCTCCGTCGAATTCGCCCGTCAGCACGAACCTCCTTCTCGATCATCTCCATTCTTCATTTCGGAATTCACCTTCTACTCAACAAGCGCATCTTGGACCTCCCACCCGTCCAACGGATCTTCTCCTCACGTGAGCCATGGTCCATTCGTTCCTGCTCAAGATCTCGGCATTGACTTCGTCGACGCTGCTGGCATCGACTCTGCTGGCGTCGCCAGGAGCTGCTAACCCAGCTCCAGGCACTGTCCTACTCGAGCATGTATCTGGCTCCCGTGCAGAAGTCGCTGTCCTCGGCGCACAAGTGATATCGTTCTACACGGCCGATAACCCGAACGTGAACGTGCTGTTCATGGCCGACGACCCGTCGACCTCCGACGGTGTGACACCCATCCAAGGCGGTCTCACCCCCGTGTTCCCATACTACGGGACCGCCCCAAGCGGCTATTCCATCCCCCTGAACGGTTTTGCCCGCACCATGAAGTGGGAAGTCAGCAGCGTGACTCCGGCGACCAATCGCGATTCGCCCACCTATGTCTACTTCGACCTGGAGTCTACTGACGCTACCATGCAGATGTGGCCTTTCAAGTTCCAGCTACGGTACGAACTGGAGTTGCGGTCATCTTCGCTCGAAAGCAGGTTCGCTGTGAAGAGCACCCACTCAGCAGAATTCAGCTTTCACGCGCTGATTCAAAACTACTTCTCCGTCCCCGACATCCGCAACGATGGCGTGACGATTTCAGGTCTGAAGAACGTCAACATTTTTGACCGGATCTCGAATACGAACCAGACCGAAACGCGTGAGAGCTTTGGCATTTCATCGCAGATTGACAACATCTACAAGAACGTCACGGGCAACGTGGTTGCCCACATCAGGGATGAACACTTCAACCGGAATGTCGTCGTCGCGGCGTCTGCTCAGTGGGGTGATGGTGCCCACAGGCCGAGAATCCCTCCTACTGATTGCACTGTCTGGAACCATGGGAACAGCGGTGCTAAGGACTTGGGTGACTTCGGGGACGAGAAGTACCTTCGCACGATCGCCATTGGATTTGGACATGTTGCCGAGCTGGAAGAGCTTTATCCTAGTCTGCGTTACGACCTGACCCAAGTCATCATGGTCGTGAAGGCTTAGATACTACCCAGGAGGAGCCTTAGTGCAGGCTTGTAAAGTCTTGCTGCTTTCGCGCGATGGTTGAGCTTTTCCGCGCAAGATCAAATACAGAAATCACTTTGATACTTGAATGCCGGTTCTGTCCCTCTCCTATCTCCGCGTTTGCAGAGCACGTTTTGATACCTCAGTCAGTTTTCACACCTGTCCTATCGTATGTTTGTTTTCCCTCGCGATCCCGCGCTTGGTCGTCCACCGTGAAGTGGTGAAAGCAGATTCATGAAAAGAGTTCAAGTCTGTGCGAATGAGCAAAACTCAATAGCATGGACTGAAACTCGTCTCATGTATTTTAAATCGAGCTGCTTCAGTCAATAAACATCCACGCTTCATCATCGGATCGGATGCGGCAGAACAAAAGCTGATTGCTTGGCAGGACATCTATTTGATCCTGCTAGTGAACTACAATAAGCCTACGGGGTGGCAATGATACATCAGGGCGGTGCAAACTTTGAAATGGAATATGATGCCGATACTCTTTGCTGATCACAAGCTCTGCAAGAGTAGTCGCGACCACATTCTCATTCAGCAGGTCTACGCTCTATTCGAGGCAACAACGGCAATACCTTTCCGCAAGATGAGCCTCGCGCTGCAATCCAAGCTGCATTTGGATGGGCGTTAAAGCAGCGGCAACTTAAAGCATCGACGCTTTGCTCATACATTGACACTGTCTCGTGACGCTGCACAGTGTGCAACGCTAATGATACCGTCGAAAATGCAAGTCGACACAATGATCTTCGAGAGCATCGTCACTTTGTAAAAACACTAGGTCATTTTGTCCTAACGCAAGGCGCGCGTAGTGGCCCAGCGAGCATCAAGCCTATAGCTGTAAAAGCTGTCCTCTCTACCACATCCTCGTAGCGCAGCATTCTTGCTCTTTTCTTCGATCGTTCGCCTCGTCACGCTGTTATTATTTACAAGATGGAGGGATTTATTACGTTCATACCCTATTTCGTTATATTCACACCCTTCCAGTTTGACCCAAATTTGCATTCTAATATAAGAGGTTGGGGAGCAAGCTCTGGAGCCTGCCCTTGGATATAGGTTATTCAGTTCAGAGAACTGAATCAAGATGCATAACACTGGACCACAGCAGTCACTGAAGAATAAGTATGATGCTGTTTACTGTCTGTATTAACCTGGTACAGTAAACTTAGGCAATGTGATCGACCTTTGCTTGTTCGCATCCTGCATTTGCTTACGCAATCATATTTGCCTTTGATCATTTTTAAGCCAATCAGGTGTGCGCATCACAATATTGACCTGGTGATAGAGTGACACCTAATCGACCTATGAGGGGGACGGGCTAGATCGCTCTAAGTACGGGTCAGGTACATCTAACCGCGTTATTTACAGATAGAGTGACTGACCCAAAACACACAGATAAGTGCGATCAAAAACTTTGGCATTCGACCTTGTGCTAACTCACTTATAATTTCACCTTTCGGGCTCGCAATTATGTTGCTTTACTTCACGTTCATATTTAGTTTTCTCGACTGATCACTCATCACGCAAATTACAGACATTGAATACGTATAGAATCCTAACATCTATCCGCATACAGGTTCGGAAGCCCAAAAAATGAGCTTTTTTACTGGTCCCGTTTTAGCAGATACATGCTCATACGAAGTTGGCAGGCCGTTCCTGGATTTAAGGATAGCCGACTACAGATGAGAGACTGGCAGCATACGACTACTTCGTCGCATCTTACAAGCCGCCTGCATTTTGATAGGGCACACTTTCGCCCACACAAACATCAACTAAAACGCAATGATGTTGTGTGTGGACATGTATGCACACCTGGACCTTTCTTACATCTTTTGATTATTATGTCCTGATCGTGCGTTTGATCCGCGCGATACCGCTGCGATAGTTGCCCAAGCGGAGCATAATGACGTAATTTAGGCTGAGTGCAGCAATGACTTTGCAGCTATTTTATGTATAGTAAATGTAAAACACAGTTTCGTTTTGCATTTTGTTTGTTTCAGATTGTCTGTGGGAGGCGCAAAGAAAAGCCGACGGACATCACAGGGAGTCTAGCAGTTGTGTCTAAGCTATGATTCAATACTTATGGAACACAAGCGTAAAATTTTAGTATCATACGCTTCTGCACATTCCAGTATAACAATTTCGTAGCATGTAAATTAATTTGTAGACTGCATGGCGATGACCTCGACAATGACTTGTCCCAATCTCGAGACACTCCTTCAAGTACTAACAAACAATCATGCACTCCAATAAAGTTCATTTTTTTGTTGAAAGCTTTGCCTACAAGATCCATACCAGATGGTCCTTTTTCTAACGACACTTCTGTCAATCGGAGATGTGTATTGACTAAAGGTATTGGACATTTTACAAGAACTCTTCCTTTTACAAGAACTCTTCCAATTGTTTAGGTAGAAAAGGAGTATGAAGATCAGGGGTGAAGTAACGATTTTGACAAAAACGCGCGAATAACAATTTGGAAAAAGACGTGCGCATGTCAAGTATGAAAAATGGTAGGAATCTAAGAAAGACGAGTGTGATCATCAGCTCCCAAGATTATTTGTTTTTGCAAATTGGCATTGGAAAAAATTAAAAATGTGTTGCGAGATACTTAAAAACTATTTTTTTAGTTGTAACTACGATTTGAGACTATCTGTGAACCGATCTGAAGCTACTTATGCAACACCACACTTTCATTTATCTCTTTCTGATTTTCTTTATCACGATTATAAATCATTCAATTTCAAATTATATCCCATCTCAAGCGAAAGTGCTAGGGAAACGTTATTCAGCCACCACCCTTTCGTTAAACAGTGACCACCTACCAAAAAAATTACGATCTAACACTCATTTTAGTAGACAATGCATTTACTTGGATAAAAGCAAGGAATCATTCGATTGCCTCTACTTTGTTAATCCGTCGCCGGCATTTGTCCCCCATTGAGCATCGATTTCCCAAAATTAGACCGAATCGGGAATCAATAGGTCGCTGCTGCTCCAAAACAGATATGGGTTCGACCAATCGGTTTTTACATGTTTCAATCGTTCAAGTCGTTTCACAATAATGCGTCTAGTCTTCGTGCCAAAAAAAGAGATGGTAAAGCCAAAAATGTGGGTGATAAGTGAGAAATGCATGCGATTCTTGCAGACGGCTGCAGCCAAAGAGGTGGAAACGGATAATAAGGGTGGTAGATAATTTGTAGAGAAACATGAACAGAATGCGATTTGTAGAAGCAGATGCACGATTAAACTTGGAATTGCTGCTAAAATGCATGAACGCCAAGGTAACGGAGTGTATCGCGCCTCGTGAAACTGGAGATGCGAGTTGTGTTTAAATAAGACCTAGGGCTCGAAAGGCAAGAAAAACGTCACTTTCTCCGTATTCTCCCTCGAAAAATTTAACTACTGGTGGAAGCGATGTTGTATTTATGCATTTTCAATGTTTGTTTTTCTACGTTGGTAAAATCTTCTTTGTACAGATGCTGGTAAATTGTCTGGCTACAGGGTTTCTAGAACCTGTGCAAATCGTTACGCGGCCTCGTCGTCTAAACGAGGCATTTGACAATAGACATGACAGAAGTGACTCTTTCGATTGCGGCGACGCTTAGTAGGGCCTCCAAAAAATTGTTGGGTTTAAGTATGGTGATGCTTGCAGTGTTACTCCGATAATTAAGTAAGTAGTGCCTCGTAGAAAAATCACGCTAAGGTTCAACATTGTGATATGTTCAGTGTAGGTGAGACATCCGAGTAGACATAAAAGAAATTGGTAATGTGAGCTGTGTGATACCTCGATGCGGTAGCTGCCTTACTTAAAATCCGTAGTACCAACGTTTTTGCTTATACTGCACCTACCGGTGTAGCACTAACGTTTTTTTAGTACCTCAATTACCGCATCGTAGTATTACAAAGCCTGCATTGCCAACAGTTGTACTACAGGTTCAAATAATGCAATCTCGGAATATGCTGGGCACTACGATGATCACAAAACTAAATCAAGGTTAGGATAAATGAGTCGGGTTAAAAATAAAGTTACGGACATGAAGTCATCATCAAGTCATGTCGCATTTGTCGCCACGCTGGAAGTCACGCTGGACCGGACAATATCCGATAACCCATGTACTACAAAGGACTATCCAATCGAAAATAAAATATTTGCATTTAAAGAAAAATGTGTAGCCGCGGCTGAGCAGAAAACTAAACGAAAATATAAAGGATGGAAACAAGCAAAAACCAAATTTGTCGAACCCATTTCTGTTTTGGGGCAGCAGCGACCGATGATTAACGATCCTTCTAGGGTTGGGTAAGCGATGCTTATTGGGGGACGAATGCTGGCGACGAAACAACAGGGTGGAGGTAATCGAATGATTACCTTCTTTTGTAAATTAAAATACATTGTCTTTTAAAAAAATGTAGACCGTGTTCGTGGATGGTGGATGTACAACGGAAGGGTGGTGGCCTAGTAACGTTTTCCAAAAGTTGTTGCAGACACATTCTCTTTATTATAGTACAATTTTTATTGCATCAGCTACGGGAAAGCCATTAAAGATTTAAATTCGAAAAGTTAAACAACGGCAAAGGCGACTGATTCAGCAATTTAAACTTTTGCTTTTGAACAAGGTAGACGCTCCGTCTTGTCCACGAGCAGCGAGACGTTTTGTGTTTTGCTATGTAACTGTGCGAGTGTGGGTTGCGAATGGCATATTTAAATAGCACAGCACGACTGAACGAGTCACTAGCTCTGTAGTCCGTGAAGCGTCATCTGCAAAACTGACCACATTCGCAAAAATGTTAAGTTTAATGACTTCGTCACCAATCCAATATGTTTGCGTCCGATTTTGAGATGTATCGGGAACGTAAACAAATAGCTTTTTCCAGGTGTCGAGGACGCTTTATCGAACCATCTGTAGAAATGTCAGCGATTGAACTCAGGAACGCTTACGGAGCATGTGTGAGATGAAAAGATATTCTTTACCAAGAATTTGTTTTGCGTTACTCAAGGTGATCGACATCCGATGAGGAGCTTGTTTAGATGACGTTTCTATCACTTGGATTACGTGCCACTTCACGTGCATCCGCTAAACCGGGCTCGGGATGCCTTGTATCTCACCAACAATGTCAATATTAACATTCAGCGCATCGCTTTCACAGCCGACGTCACTCAGTGGTTACTAACGTGCCACCCCACGCTCATATGATGGATTGAACCCTCGGTGACTTGACGCATAGTAAATAGTGCCTTCAGCTTTCAGTGCGTTGCTCTCACAACGACTATCACTTAGCGGAGTACGCGCTGCTTCATTATCACATATCGAGACTTGCTCTATACTCATGTGTTTTACATCGACAATCAACAAATTATAGCATGTTCATGTCCATCAAACTGACAGTGCAAGCCAGTGGCTCGCGCAGTAAATCTTCAGATTCCTAGCAGACGTGGGTCCATGAATTTCCAAAGATTCGCTAGGGGGTATTCACTTGGCGCCTAGTGTTTGTGACCTTCAATCGATCCATTGCTCGTGGCATTTAAGCCATTTTTATACCATAAATGCAATCATGTCGTGAGTCCAAGCAAGGACAAAAAGTAGCGATCAGTACTATCAAAATTGGAACATGTTACACTAAGGCTCACATGAACTATAAATCTTATTACTAGAGTCCCTGTCGCTAAGCTAACAGTGATCGTATCACCCATGTGCGTTTATAGCGCCTTCAACGAAACATTCATTTACGTTACGATAACAGCGTCTGGCGATATTACCGGATGCTCCAGCGTCGATAGAAATAAGCCAGGTAGGCCAACCTCCTTAGCAGTCGCCCTAACGACCAACAATCATGTCTTGTATTTACGACCAGTTTTAAAGTGCACAGAAATCCTTGTAGATAAAAATTGCTCGCACTACCCCCAAGAGGCTCAACAGAACCAAGTTCTTCCCCAGCATGGCGCCCCACGCCTGCTGGGAGTTTAAGTATTTTTGCGCCATACCAGAATTCAATTTAGCTGCGGGAGTTCGGCCTAAAGAAGCCTTGCGTGCCCTGCGTAATGGACAAATAGGTTGCAGATACTTTGTTCTTCCGCACTTGATACATCGTAAGATTTTGATGCTGCTCTATATCTCGAAGCTTGCTCCTTTGTCCGTCTTGGCGAGACTGATGTCTATAGGATCCAGCATATCAAATGAACTGAATGATTTTGTCGAGCTTGGGTTTTATTCAAGGGTGCTAAAACGAGCTGCCTTGTGCGTACACAGCAGCCTTAAAAGAGTTATTGTGTATTCGGATTACTTACGGTAGACCCACGGCCGTACGAATGCCCTCTATGAATATTATATCCCAATACCACTACTGGTAAGGGCTTAAGCTGCATGGCATTAATTTGAGCTCTCAGTTCCTTAACATAGTCCGATAGATCTTTCTTGCCCTGACGGGCAGATGTGAAAGATTGCGCACCCTGTATGCCTGATTACGCAGACTAAATCCGTATTATCTACTTTTGCATTCTAGCAAATCCTATGAGGGAAAAGACTCTTCTACCTACGTACTATATGTGATAGCCCATTCTCTGGCTCCACCGCCTAATTTTTTTGAACTTTGTTTTTGAGATGGCCATCTCAACCCACTGTTGCTTTCTTCTCTAATTCTCAGGAGGAGATTCTCATCATCTATTTACTCAAAAATAATGCAGTCAAGACAAGGGGAGACCCCTGGCTCTTCGTTAGTATGAAAACATACCGAGTAAGCATAGCAGATACCAAATGATCGTGTACTTGCCTAATTAAAGTGTACTTAAACTGCATGAAAGCGTCAAGACATGCACATATCACTTTCGGAACTTGTAAAAGGATTACATTGACTCATTCATCATCGACTAGCTTTCTAAGTTTCTCCAACGGTTATCCCTGGGCCTCCGAAATGTGAAAATCTTTGATTCTAACCTAACACAGGAACAGTCTTTAACAGACTCATGTGTGAATTGACTACATGTGCAACCAAGATTGGCAGAGCTACACCAACTCGTAGAGTTGCTTAGTGTATTGAACTTAACGGGTATTAGCTTAAAGGGTCTCAAGTCTTACCGACTTAATGAGACTTATCTCTAAATGCTTAAACAAAATCGTCAGCTTCTATTTCCGGTTCAGGGGACTCCGACTCCAAAAATTTGAATGACATTAATGCTTAAGAGTACTGAGCCTAAGCACAGGCACTCAACTCTTACGACCAGAGACGCCTTAGAAATAAACGTGTCTAAATCTTATCAAAAGTAAAACTGAATTTAATTACTAATATAGGGCGATTATAAACTCCTCTTACGTCTTTGACCTTAGAATTATGCTACCTAATCGAAAGTTCCCCAAATAGATTTATTTAGTGAACCACACCATAGCTATGCCGCCCCTCTGAAGATCCTACTACGATAGATACAATCTATCCGAAACCGATAGGATACGGTATTACCGCTTAGTGTACGTGATTGAATAGTACGCCTATAAGCGACACTTACAACTTTCTGTGTATACCAAACCAGCTTAATTGGTTGATTCAAACGTCTGTGTGACCTTGTTTCAATGT
Organism: Peronospora matthiolae; assembly: GCA_921007115.2. NCBI lineage: Eukaryota > Oomycota > Peronosporomycetes > Peronosporales > Peronosporaceae > Peronospora > Peronospora matthiolae. Next base: position 1,506,221 of record CAKLBY020000227.1, on the reverse strand, counting down.
GCAACCATAATTTCTCAAGCGAATGAGAATCGGAGTCTTACATGATAAAAGCGTTTGATACGTATAACGAGAAGAATAGATAAGAGACAGATACAAAGGCCATTGCACAGTTACTAAAAGGGCACATATCGATGTATACATATACATTAAAACAGGGGCACAAGCTCTATAGCTCGCTCTTTTTTATAAATATTTTTGTCCATTGGACTAAATTAGATTTAAAATGTTGTATTTCATTACTGGTGGTTGGCGCTTAAAGATTAGGTTTTCGCTTTAAATTTAGTATTGAAATTAATGTTGGATTGTGTGTCAAAGCTACTCGTTCGTTGATGTTTACAGAGACAAGAATCAGTTAAATTAGACTGCATATGGACCCTGCAGGTACAAAGCACAGCTGGTGACATACTTTTGATGAATGAAGTAATGATTTAATTAAGTGGAATTCCTCATCCACCGAAAGATAAAGTTGACCGTGAAATTATACTATACAGATAAATAGAGAGTCTTTGGTTGAAAACAACTTTACGTGTACATTTTGTGTAACACGGTTACACTTGGTTATTTGAACCGGTTTTATGGGTGTCCACCAAGTAAAGATTGGTGGATCTGAGTGGTATAGTATTGGTACCACGTACTTACGGCAATACCGCACCTTACTGGGTTAGGATAAGGGATCAGACTTCTGTCGTAAGATCACAATGTAGGAGTCAGTCAAACAAGGTTTTAGGGTTTCTCATTCTTGAAAGAATAAATCGAGTTCAGTTCCCCTTTGAATCGCTGGACGCTAGTGCCTAGTCAAGGCCTAGCGTGCTGCAAGAGTATTAGCCTTGTGAAGGCGCTTACTCTTGTTTGACTAGTAGTGACTAGTTAGTGTGTGATTCTGTGAATCTTTATCCCTTTGGAACCGGGATTGTTAAGCTTGTACGCTTGAACGACTGTACGTCGCTGTTAGTTTGTTACAACAAAGAGGTTCTTTGAGTCTAAGACTTCCTTTGTTACGGAGCGCTAAGTAGCCCCGCTACATTTCGCGAAAGGTGCAAGGCTTGCTTTTCTATAAGTCGGGAATAGGCTTCTATCCCCCTGTTTCCCATTGTCTACTTTGGAGCCGACTGAATGTAGTCATTAGTGCGTGTGTGGCTTTCACTTCCGATGAGGTTGCAAAATTTGACTGCCTCATAGATCTGCACTTATATTCCATTTCAAATTAAAAGGGTGGAAAATGCTACATCTCACTTAGTACTACGTTTAAGGTGCGCTTAACGCTATATACACACATTTACAAGAGGAGATAGAACAATCGCACGAAGTGCGACGTGTAAGGTGCAACTTGATCTATATCGACACACACAGACACATGCACGGACATGGAAAAAGTAGGGTTCGATAGTTTTGTATTCACCTTGCACTCTTCCAATGATAGCTTCAACGTTCTAGCTTGGGTCATAGAGTAGTTTTCGTAAAAAAATAGAGTTTGCAATATGAAGGGGGTTATTGAGATTTTAGATTAATGATCCTGAACTGTGCTATTATTCTTTTTATTAACGTTATCGGGTGGCACGAAGATGCTGTATACAAGTTGTCGTATAACTGCGAATGACCTCTTTACGGAGCTTAATCATGTGTTTTTCGAATAACTGTGCCAACTGTATCCTGTCAGAGCAAGCTTGAGCTGCGTCGATTCACGACGTAATTTTACATTCATCAAGGTAGACCGTGGGCCCGGAGAAATGAAGGATGTTGGCCGCAGGTATTGTACTACAATAATTAGAATGTTACATGTGAAAACATCGGACCAGGTACGATTATGGGGTATATACAGGTATGTGTCTTTTAATTCGAGCGAGATAGCGCTAGGATATAATGGCATCTAAAAACGAACATCTAAACACACAATCGACCAATCAAAGGTGGCTATTTCATGTGTTTACTGATTATACGCAAGTTAAAATGAATTCGAGTATTAAGGAAACGAAAACAACAGCTTTCTTTATTCTACGTGCGTGCGTTGCTTGGTTGCTTTACTGCAAGACACAAATAGCGACGTTATTGATCATGTGCGCGTCATTATCCACTCGGCATGCAATAAGAGAACACAGACTTGCGAAAGGAAAGAGTGACATCACAGTTTCCGCTCAACTTACAAAGTTTTATGCAAACATGGGTGCTTTACTGGTACTGCTTCCATCGAATATGACACTGTGAAAACTTTCCTTACGTGCTGCCTATGCAGCTTTGTCTTTAATTATACGCCTCCTTTTTAAGAACTTCAGCCAGCTCTTCTTCGTCTTCATTGACATTTCTTCCTCGGTCTTCGCCGCCTTCAGCTTCTTGTTCATCTCTATTGAATCCTTCAGCTTCTGCGCTACCTCTATTGATGTAGTCCCGGATGCGTCTTTCCTTAGGTTCATCGTCTTCTCACTGAAAGCCGCAAAATCCTTGTAGATGGATAGCAAGTCGCTTGGCAATCCGTTTTCGTCTATTTTTAGAGCGTTTAAGACGAAAAGCCTGTGATCCTCACCATTTTGTATTGACGTAATCATCCAATGCTTGAATAGCTCAGCCTCCAAGCGTTTAGCTGCCAGCTCTCCGCCCTTGATCTTTTTCGCCTCGAAGATCATCTTCGCGAGAGCATCGTCACTGTAGTACGTAAGAAGTACCGACATTAGAGACACTCTCCTCCTTTCATCGTCCGCATACTTGACCCAGAGACTGAATAACGGGTTCGTTAGTAAGTTTTCGTCTTTATCAAGTTGCAGCTTCGCGAAGACAGATGCTGGTGTATACCTATCATCGGCAAATGACTTTCTCGCTTTCCCAAGCCATTGCTCGAGCTGCTTGGCCATTAAATCCCTGGCCAGGTTGGCTGATTCAGGCTGTTTCGATGCGGCGATTAAGATTGTCGTCAGCTTTTCCTCGCCAAAGAAGTAGTCCATCGTCTCAACCACGCTCGTTGCTTGTTTAGGGTTTACCTTGTTGTGTTTGTCGATAACCTTTAACCAAGTCTGGAACTCCGCACTCGCCAGTAATTCGCCATCTTCCTTGAGTGACGCCACTTTAAATACATCGCCCGGATCTTTTCCCTTCCAGAAAAACGGTAGTATGCCCTTTAAAACTTGAGCTGCCTCGGTCTTTCCTTCTTTAAGCAGCTGCGTCAAATCCGAGTAGCTAATATGTCCAGTCACCGCCGGGAGCATGATCAGTCCAGAGTTTCCCTGCTCTTTGCTCTGTGCTTCAATGTAGCTGAGCCATCTGGCGAACCAAGCACGTTGCGACTCAATACTCTGTGTCTTATGTAGTCCAAAAGACATGTAGACATCGAGCGAAGCTTTTTCATCAGCTGCCCACTTGCCATACAGCGCAGAGAAAATGCTGTCCGCTTCCTCGGTCCTCTTGGCTGTTCCAAGCATGTTCACCAGCTTATCCGTCGGGTAGTACATCAGGAGCGCACTCACCATTTCCTTGATGTTGTATGATTTGTACTTGGCTTCTCCCTCGATATCAAAATATTTATCCACGTAGCTCGCCCATCTGGCGAGCAAGCCAGGTTCCAAGTCGTTGCCCTTCGTCTTGTGGAGCCCAAATATTCCAACAACACCAAGCGGAGAGACATCACGTTTTAACCACTCGGAATACAATACGGAGAAAATGCCATCCGTTGTGTCGGTCTTCTCCGCCGCCGCGAGCATTCTCACCAGCGCATCTTGTCGAAGACATCCCCTCAGCGCAGATAGAATTGTTACCGCGGGATCAACTCTCGCGATGCTCTCGTGTTTGTTTCCTTGAGCTTTCAAGTACTCATCGGCATATTTGAGCCATCTAGCGAACAAGCCATGTTTTAAATCATTGCCATTGACTTTGTGCAGCCCAAACGTCGTGAACACGTCACGCAAAGGTTCTTCTTGAGCCAACCACTCGGTATGCAACTGGGCGAAAATCTTCTCTCTTAGTTCGGTCTTCTCGGCTTTTACGAGCATGGCTACCAGCTCATCTTCCGAGTAGTATTTCTTTAGCGTAGTCAGCACTGCTGCCATGTGATCAGGTTCCATTTCAACGACCATCTTCGTGTACGCAACCCATAATTTAAAGTCCGGACTATCAAAAAGCTGCGTATTAGGCTTATGGAGACCGAATCTTTCGAACACGTGGTCCGGTGACTTTTTCTGGTCGATCCAGCTATCCAGCTTTCCCAAGGTAACTTTTGGCCGTAGAGGTTGCTTCAAATTCTTGATCCAAGAAAGCCCTTCAGAAATGTTGATCCTCTCGTCTTCGTCGTCCTCATTCCCGAGATCGCCATCCTTGACACGCTGATCCGACTGCGCTTCGTCCGGGTGCGCGAAAAGGTTACGATTTGAATCCAACGAGCCTGAAGCGAGCGGGTGCGGGCGCAAGTGAGCATTCGAAGTGTCGAGCAGTACGACTGCACCAAAGAGGAGGACACCAAGAAAGTGCATTATGCAATCTTAGGACTGTGTAGCGAGGAGCAAATTGCAGAGTACAAAGTGCGAGACTTTGCTGTTCCATACCACATGTTTAGGAGAATGCTTGAAAACGATTAAACGGCAGTCGTCGTTGTCCAGGTTGCGTAATGTGCTCAAATCATCAAACTCATCCAGAAGGCCCCGGCCTGGCTTTCATTTTTAGAACTGTAGACCAAACCATGCGTGGCTTATGGATTTATTTCTGACACATTTGTCAACACCAGCCGAGAAGAGGTTTACATGTGTACAATGCTGGACCATGTAGCTGAGATCACCACCGCTCTTTTGCTTTGTGAAATGTATGCTCGCGCATGGATTATTCTGGACACGACCACGTGCATATTCTAGTGCATCTATGTCCATTAATCAGTCGGCATGTTTTAGTATAGAACTGACAACGAGCCAGTCTGCAAATCTTTCACTCGTCCTACGTCATGTCGTTGTGCAACCTCCTCTTTCAGCATTTGGCATTAGCTCGCATCAAAGTGTGAGCTTTTTCCAAACGATGCTTGACTCCCTCAAGCCACCCACGACGATATTCAGCCTATCCATTGACCTGCATGATAGTGCAGCCTAGGTCATGCGATAAGCTTGAAAACGATCATGGTTGGGTGCTCAACAGACTGTGCTTATATCTACACTCATTCGCCTTTATGTCGCACCGGCTCCGGAGTTCCTCCAGCCTGCATCAAGGATTGCGTATTTTTCCTGGACACATTTAACTGAAGCAGCAGCGTGCCCAACTGATGCGCCCAAATGCTCAACGTGTGGACCTTAAGAAGGTACCTTCATATGCTCAGGCGCTGTTTTCTGCGATTGAGATTGTCTTGATTCTACATTCCACTGGGTAAAAGCGAGGGACATTACATGTACGTACGTTTGACGATCGCTGAGCGTACGGACACTAGACTCTTTGCGTACATGCGAATGGGGTCCATCCAATTTATGGTACAGCTGGTCGACGGTACAGTTTTCTGTACCTGTCGAAAGATTACTCAATGTCTCACGTACTGACGAGACAGTACGAATGTATTTACGAGCTTTTGCCCGCCGGTATGTATATCTCTGCCAGCGTATTGTTCCTGAATTGTACCTGAATTGTACCCTACCGGATTTAGTATGAATACCTCCCAATTTTGTGTAGTACCAAACTCGAATACACTACATAAATAATTTGGCTGAGTGTACGTCCCCGCTCATCGACATGCGCCAACTCCCTAGTCTTGGACACTGGCCTCTTCTCCGATGACGGTGCCACGACCAAGCCGCTATAATGGTAACTGGCTGTGTAGGTTTAATAGCAGTTCTGATTCAGGTTGCAAATCATGCTCCAATACGTTCGTTAACTTTGGCTCATTAAGGGGCAGAAATGTCGGAGACGCCGAGCTGTCAAAAGGACAAAGTATGCGTCTAGCTAACGGCTAAGCAGATTATTATAAGATAAGGCGCAGGCCGTACCAGAATTTGCAATAACTCTTCTAGCGACAGTGATAAGTGCTGAAGGCACGATTTTCGTGACAGAGTATGCTTGTACGTATTATACTCGTACGTGATGTATGTGATTTGGCATGTAGGTCGCGGGGTATGTTATTGTGGTCGGCTTCGCGATTAAATAGGAAATAAGGACTGCTCATCTTACAACTAGAAGACGCAATCGTACTCTCCAGTAGGCACCCTTCCGATGTACCTCCTTTGTCTTGACAAGCGGACTTCTTAGTTTACTACTGCGCTTGACATCACGCACTTCTTGTCTGCACCGAACGTCTTGATAAAAAACTTGCATTCCATGAAGACAGACCCGTAATATTGCCTCATTGACAGCTCTGAGCTCATCCAGTTGGCGCAGGTCGAAGCAGGCCGTGTACTCAGCCATATTTACAATGTGGAGTGTTTAGACCGATCAACACGAAATTGGGAAGAACTTGTACCTAATTTGAGAAAGGTACTTTTACTAGGACTATACGCTGGCGAAGTTACTAAAGCTGAGAAATACTCCATGTTCATCGGTGGTGGGGTTGTCAACAGCTCCCGAACCGTCAGTCATGGTTCGTTTATGGTCGAAACTAATAAAACTTGTTGGCAAACTCTTGCGAGCTGACAGAACCGTTTCTAGAATGGTAGGACAGGTTCGCGAACCAGTCCCTAGTATGCCGCAGATTCACTATCGCCTCGAAACCGATATCAGTTAATACTACAACACTGAACAGGTACGTTTCATGTTGTTAGGATGATGATTTATGAGATAAATCATCAAAAAGTTTTATGGAAGTTTCAGAGGATTACCATGGGACTGCGTTACGTGAAGGCTTAGAGATAGCTTTTAGTAGTGAGCCGAGGACCTTAGACATATATCGATTTTGGCTTTTGTCTCCAACTACTTTACAGATTAACAGCCGCAGCTCGGCCCGCTGCATCAAGGTCAAAGAACTCCTTCGACTTGCACGAAACGCACACGATGAATACTATCGCGCCGAAGTCCCCCTACGAAGTGAAAAGCATTTCCACTGTGAGCTTAATTTGAGGATGATTCTCGCCAGGAAAGGTCTGCTGGCGCACGTGGAGGTGGTCAAGTAGAAGAGCGAGATATCTGAAGCTTGAATAGTAAATGACGCGAAAACGCTCGGTATCATTGCGAGAGTGTGTAGAGCTACAACACCATAGAAAGATCCGTCCATCTAAGCGTGCGATTCAAGCGTGGGTAACGTTTAAAGAGTTTTACCATCGAACTACACGACACAATCGGGCCACGATGACACGGCGCCTCCACGAGTTCAAGATGAATTTTGGAAAGACCATGGCAAAGCATTTAAACGCCTTCGCACGATCTCGTCGTCCATCTATAGACGCTTGGAGATCCTGTCGACGAGGCATGGCAGCTGGTATAGCTAATGAGCAGCCTATCAGCCAAATTCGAGATGATATCATCTATCATCGAGAACTTAAATGACATCACGCTCAACGAGGTGAAAGAAAAGCTGTTGAAGGAGTGTGAACGATTGGAGAGAAAGAATACGACCCCAGAACGAGCGTTTAAGGTCAACACTGGACGATCCAAGGTCAATAAGGGGAACGGTCGCAAGTGTGGCGGTCAGAAGAAGAACCCTAGTGGTTTTTGAGGCTAGTGTATCAAGTGCAACAAAGTTTGGCACATGAAGCGGGACTGTCAAGACCGGACAACAGATGGCGAGGACGATGCGGTATTTGCTGTAAGAACAGAACGTGTAAACGAATGTTTTTTCGATAGCGTAGAGACCTCCTCTTTGGCCCCGCACCGAATGATCTTTAGGAGTATGAGTACATGAACGATGGTATCAAAGTATCAATTGCTGACGGAAAGAAGCTGCAGGTCACTGGACGTGGTAAGGTACGCTTGATTGGACTAGAGGGTAACAGATTAAGATGGTTAAAGATCTTCACATCCCAGGCCCCGATCGGCGTCTGTTGTCAGTGGTAAAGATCACGGGTCGAGGCCTGAACGTGGAGTTTCAGCGTTCCTCATTCGTTAAATATGGAACGTCTAGCGCAATTGCAAAGGGCAAAAAGGTGGGCAAAGCGAACATATTAGGCTGTGAACAAGAAGAAAAGCTCGCTTAGTTCAATGCGATGAGGTTGGCAGAAAGTTGGAGCTTTGGGACTCTCGCATGGGGCAGCCCAACCAAGACGCTCTGACTAAGACGCGTCATGCCACGAACGATATTCCAGCTATTGCCTTACCGACCCAGTCTTAATGTGGCATATGCATGAAAGGGAAGCAGAAGGTTAATACATTTCCATATTGGACTAACTCAAAAACGTCGCGCGTTCTTGAGCTCGTCCACACGGATGTGATGGGGCCCAAGGAGAATCTATCCAAACGCGGTGCAAAGTATGTCCTGACATTCGGGGAAGACTACTCGAGCTACTTTGTGGCTTATTTCTCAAAAAGAAGAGCGAGGTGGCCATTAAACAAAGCATGTTCAAGACGTTCTATGAGAACCAATGAGGAGAATGCATCAAGCGTTTACTATCGGATAACGGAACGAAATTTGTAAACCAAGAGGTGACAAAGATATGTATGTTGAATGGCATCGTGCATCAACAGAATGTCCGTACAGCCTTCAGCAGATCAAGTGGCAGAACGGATTAATCGTGCTATCATGGAGAAATCGCGAAGCATGCTACACTACAAGGGCGTTCTAATGGAGTGATGGGCTAAAGCAGTCAATACTACGGTATTTCTGATCAATCGTTCCACGAAAACGCAAAACGCAAGTGTGACACCGTATAAGCTGGGTTTAAAAGTAAAGCCTTCGTTAGACCACATACGCGTATTTGATTTTTTGCGGCTACGCTTACATCGAGAATGCGAAGAGGGAGAAGATTGAACTTAAGAAAATTAAGGTGTCTGCTGCTTGGATACCCAGATACCATCTAAGGTCACCGTGTCTATGACTTGGACACTTCCAAGATTAAAGTGTCTCGCTTAGTAAATTTGGACGAGCGTGAGGTGGGAGGTCCTTACGACATACTACCGGCTCATAATGGAAAAGTCAACTATTTTAGCACAGACGCTGGTATGGGTGTCACGCCCGCACCGTTGGAACATTTACTTGTCGAAGCAGAAACAATGGAAGACGTTGAGAACGATGCATCAGACTTAAAGACGGACAGCATGCAACCGGAAGAGAAAGATGTACTTTCGCTGCTCATGCCGTTAGAATGGTCGGCTCCGACTGGATTTGATTTGGATCCGTACCGTGGACCACCTACTAACTTCGAGGAAGATCAAGTGGTGTTCTATTCCCCGTTAAACCGTTTCAGACGTTCCGCGAACCCGTTTTTATTCTTGAAGATGGAATGGACGCCGAGGAAGAACGGAAGTCTGAAGGAAGTGATGGACTGTGCTCTTCAAAGCGTGCCATGATTGATGAAATTGGTCTTATTGATGAAGCCGTTTTTGCGCGCAGCAAGCATTGACGCAGTGGATCTTCCTACAACGTACGCTCAGGCAATCGCCAGTGAAGATGCTACGCATAGGCGTGCAGCCATGGATGCCGAATCATTCTCGCATCAACGTAACGATACCGGAATCTAGTGGCCATCCGTACCATTGGGTGCAGGTAGTTTCTCGCCAAAAAGCGTGACTAGTACGGTCGCGTGGTGCGATTCAAAGCGCGACTGGTGGCGAAAGGTTCAAGCAAAAGTACGGCGTGAACTACTTCCAAACGTACTCTCTAGTGGTGAACATAAACTTGATTCGATTTGCGCTCTCCGTCTGCGCTGCTTACGCGTACCCGATGAGACAGTTGGACGCTAATACAGCGTTTCTCAAGAATTTGTTGGAGGACCGTGTATACGTGAAGGTACCTCTAGGCGTTAAAAACATCCCAAGACTATCTGTGTCTCGGCTGAACAAGGCCATTTATGGATTGAACCAAGCTGCAAGTACCTGAAACAAGACCATTCATCGTGTATTTCTCGACCACGGTTTCAAAAGCTAATATGCGGACCAATGTGTCCATGTTAAGAGCTGCAAGACCAGTTCTCTATGTGTATGCCTTTACGTCTATGATATGATTATAGTGGCGAAGACTAGTGTTGAAATCAGTGCTGAGGAGGATGCACAAAAAACCTTCAAGCTAAAGGAAGCTTGGACCGGCAAAGTCTATTCTATGAATGGAGGTTGAACATTTCATGACTGCTGGAACACTTAAGATCAAGAAAATGCGATACATCGATGACGTGGCGAACCGGTTTGGGCAAGAAAACGCCAAGACGGTGGACAACTTATGTGCAACCGGTCCAAAGTTGTCAAAGTTGCAATCGCCAGAAACAGATGCAGAACGATGCAATATGCAATAAGTGCAATACAATTCCTTAATTCGATGCCTGCTGCTGGCGGGTCGTCTTTAAGTAGCGTTGAACACGTACAACGCTACTAAAAGACGACCTGCCAGCACGGGATCATCTAAAAAGTTGGTACTAACAGAGTCGTAGATGAAGCCTACTCGGATGCGGACTGGGGATCTAATATTTATGACAGGCATTCTGTCTCAGATTTTATGATCATGATTGGTAACGCTCCCGTGGTGTTTGAGTCGAAGTATCAACGAACGGTTGCCATCAGCCCAGCGGAATCTAAGTATACGGATTTAAGACTATGTGTTTAGGAAGTACTGTGGACGCGTGCAATCTTGACGGACGTGGGATGGTGCAAAGGAGCGCTACTAGTTTCTGGGACGAAAATAAAGGCGCAATTGCTTTGTCTCAGAATGCTAGTTATCATGCTCGGACCAAGCATGTGGACATCCGGCATCACCCATCCGAGAGAAGATCGAAGCCGGAACGGTTGTGCTAGCGTGTGTGAGAACTAAACATTAGCTGGCCGACAAACTGAGCAAGGCACTAGGATCCATGTAGATTAAGTGCTGCGCAAAGCGAACGGTATCCAGTGCAAGCTAACCAAGTAGTAGCGCTGAGTGGCAGTTTTAATATTACACCGCTGTACAGGTACGTAACATGTTGTTAGGATATGAGATAAATCATAATAAAGATTTTTGGTTGTTTTAGAGGTTTGCCATGAGACTGCGTTACATGAAGGCTTAGAGATACCTTATAGTAGTGAATCTAGGACCTTAAATGTATGTTTATTTCGTCTTTTGTCATTATCTACTCTACAATATTTTTGCGAGGATGACAATTAAAAAATGATAATGAGTTTACTCATCATTAGTGCCTGGGACGTCGACACCGGCTCTCACCAGCTTATTTCACGACATCGGGTATTTTAGGGGCAATGACAATATTGTAAACTTACCTGCAATCCGTACGATTTTTTTGCAAAAGGACCCAATCGTCAAAGTTACATTTTTTCCGTGCATCGATTATGATTATTAAAACATGACGCTGATTACATCGCATGTTAAAACACATTCCTACCATTAAGCGGAATAGTAGTCCGTATGGGCGTAGCCAGCACATTACGGCTGTCAACGCGTGTCCATCTTCGAACGCGCACATGCAACGACATCTTGTAGACTAGGAAAGTAAGAGATTGCCTCACTCTTTTACAAAAACTTAGACTGAGCACACAATATTATTGCTGGAGCTATTTTAAAGTACTTTAGAAGCACATTGTTTGTGTGTGATGATGTAGTTGTCAACTATGTTATAACTAGTCTGTTACTATGCCTACTTTTGTATCATCTGCCTCCTCTTGCTGCTTTGCTCCGCTAATAGTGGATTAACAACGACACACTTATTGTCAGGCGTTACATTTTCTACGTTAGGTCAAGCTAAACCGAACAATAGCGCTGTCTTTCGTCAGATCGCCTTTTTGCGTCACCTTCACGAAACGAATCATTCTTAAAGTAAGTTTCAAATTTAGAAGGGTCCACTGAGAGAAAGAGCCAGTTGAAACCGGTTCATAGCTGGTATAGAATGTAGTGGATCAGACAATAATCGGTTCTGCCTAACGTAGAAGTGCGAGCCGATCAAATCGGCTCGGTACTGGTTCTTCTCGGTTTGGCTCAACTCGTTACCATATCTATCTGGTTCTTATAAGTCAACGCTAAAATAAGTGCCTTCGTGCTTGGTACAGAATTGCGGCGACTCCTGGTCAAATGATCTATTGTATGAGTGGATCGGCAGCCATCTTTGGATGATGGTCTATCGCTTGAAATTATACTACCTCTCTTGCAATTAGGTGAATCCCTGTTATGAGGATGCTACTCAATACCAAGTTGCTCGAATCTGAAGGTAATTATTTTATGATCGAACTACCACTAAAAGTCCTACCAGCTTGCAGTTCTACGCAGTTGTGGCTGAATCGTGAGAGTCGACTGTATAATAGCTGTCTCTCAAGTGTCACTGCACAAGTTGCAATACACAGTAATCAGTAACTCAACGAAGTGGCTTATCGGTCCGTCTAATTGAGCTTTCTTTTACTTGTTAAGCCGGTTACACTGCATATTTGATCTCGATCGAGGCACAAGTACTATTGCACGTCCTATGAAATGACGTTGGATTGGTGAATAAGCAGCTTAAGAGATTTTAACATGGGTGCATTCAAGATTCTGTCCCCGGCAGAGAATGATAGGGACGCTCAACAGTCATGACGTGGTGCGCTGATAAGCCTTGGGCTCAAAAATCCATTCATGTATTGTTTGCAAAATCAGAACACTAGTAAGAAAAATCTATTAGCATAAATGAGAGCGTGGTGACGATGACATACTTTTAAGAAGTGTACTGTCCGGCAAGCAGCAGATATATAATAGAGGAGACGCAGTACTAATTCTGTAGTGTGATTCGTTCTATATCGTTTGTGAAAGCAGGTTCTTGTACGAACGACGCGATCCATCTAGAATTGCTTGGATCGAGCTGCCACGAGCTACTGACGTAGGCAAAATTGTGCACACAAAATAAAATGAGCTGTTGCAAAGTATCAGTTCCTGAGTCGTAATTCCTAAATATCAGACCAGCAAAAATTCACCTAGCTTTCTTTTGCAGACTTCTGCTGCATCAAACTTCTCGTATTAGTCTTATTACGACACGCTATTGCGATAAGAAAACGACAAATGAAACTCTACTGACATCTACGTGGGATTTTCTGTGGTTGTCCCGACTGACAGGTCACAAAATAAGTCTGCGAGCGAAAAGTAATTGCACCCTCCTTTTTCTTGCCACTTTTTTTCTGCTCTTAAATTCAATGAGTATAACGCCAATCATGTTAATATCGCAAAAATTCAAGCACACACACTTTTTACGCCTTTAAGTTGTTGCGATTCCGAGGGTAAAGCTGCAAGTACTTAGCGTAATGTTATAGTCGAACTATTCTAATCCAACAGTTCTATCCGTTTTACAGCTGTAACTAAAGCTGCAGCACTCCCTTCGATAACTTTCCCCGATAGCTAATAACCTTCCTAGTTAACAAATTGGACGCCCGTCACGGTCTTATCATGGGTTTTCTACACGTGCTATTTTATAACTCATAACTGGTAGCCAAAAATCGGACAATAATTTTCTAGATAGGGAATTGATTAATTGTGGGGAGTAAACTTGTTCAATACAAGCATCTAGGCTGGTTTGTGTGGCGTTGGCTCCGCAAATGTTATCAGGTAGACTGCGGAGTAGGTTAAACTTATGTTGGCTTGTTTCATTGGACGGATAATTTAAGGTGCAGACTCTACCTAAGACAGGAGTATGCCTGCATTTAGGCAATCTGTCAGCAATTGCTTCGTCCTCTACTACATCTCGTTCCTTGCATTTATCCGCCTCCGACACAGCAATATCAATTTGTTAATTTTTGGGCTTTGCCTTGGCTATCTTGTCTCCTCCCATAAGGTTACTTAGCTCATCATGGATAGTCAGTTCAAATTAAATCGTTTTTTTAAAGACAACACCATGAAACGACAAGGATTGGTAAGTGTTACTGAACTTGATGGATAACCTGAATTGATGTTCAAACAAGAGGTAAAATTCTGTGCAATTGGTCTCTGGGGACATAAATGTGCTGTTTTCGGGTAGATTAAAGGGGTGGATGAGGATTTAATTCATTTGTTATAAAGATTACTTTTCGCTTCATTCATATTTATTTACTTATGTGAATCTGGGAACTTTGTAATTTGTTTCATTTTTAATAAACTAATTATATTTTATGTATGTAAGTCAAATATTTTAAATTGGATAATGCCCTTTCTATGACGCTACTATTATTCATTATCTATTGAACTCTGATAACTACTAAAATGTGGCTATTGAGATTCCAAGTTAGTATAGGAGACATGTAAATGTACCTCACACGTCGTACTAAGTGTGATGATACCTGTCTCCTCCTTCCAGGTTGGTCTGCAAACTAGATTTTGCACATTTAATTAGGTCACTAACTACAATCGCATTATAGAGTAATCACCGGAGTTTCAAATTGGACGATATACAACCTCGGCCACCCACGCCCATTCTCTTCCATGCTGGTGGGTGCGACCAACGATTGGTGGATGAGCGTGGGTCGCAACGTTGCAAGCTCAATTTTTATCAGCACCATCTATTAAAAGAACTTTTATTAGCTACGCTGTAAGAGGATTTTCTATACAAAATCATCAAATGACCAACTGGGCAAAAGAGTTTGGGTGGGCGTGGGTGGGTGCGATGAATCTGAAATATGGATGGTTCAGCGCAGGTGGGTGGGCAGATCACCCAAAAAACAGGTTTGAGCTTTTGTGTGCGTGCGGTCAGTGCAAATTTGGAACTATAGTATAGACGATTTCTTAAAAGGAAAAAGTGCTGCATCACACTTAGTACGACGAGTAAGGTACAACTATCGCTAAAGCATGCCACTTTGCTCCATTTGTTTACAATTTTGAACTTACGTGAGATACATGGAATGCGATGACTAGCGAAATATCTTTGTTTTGAAATCTGCTTCCTTTGGCATTTTATCACCACAAAAGATATATTTCGAGGTATTGGCAGGGAGCGCTCGCCAGCGAAATCGAATGTGATAACACTTTAAAGCTGCCGCATGGTGAGAAGATGTTTTTTCACGTAAAGAGCCTCCCTCATCGTTACTAATTATTTTGATCAGTTGTGATCCTCAGTGAGAATGGATGGTCTGAGCCTTGACAAGAACAATAATCATGGTCGATAATTTTTTTTTATCAAATGGCTTATATTATTAGATATTTAATCGTTTTACTCATTCTACCAAATCGAAATGAAAACTTCACTTAAATCTACATCATTTCTGCAGCTGTTTATAAAAGGCTGTTTGCAAAATTGTCAGGTGATTTTGGGGGTGACAATTACTTCTTGTTCGCGTAAATACAATACTTTTTGAGTTCATTGCGTCAAAATACTTAAAAGCTTTGTAAACGATCAGACTAGTAAAGGTTAAATCTTCGATATCTGCACTAAACGGGCTCCGAAAGGAAAAATGCTTCCGACTGAGCTGTTTACGCTGGTTTTATTATCGTCCAAAAAATAGATTGTGTCAAAATTGCAAGCCAAACACATGATAATCCACGTATAAGTGGGACAGGGTAGTGCACAGAAAGTGATAGGCTATATCGCACTTAGTACGACGTGTAAGTTACACCTAGCGGTTACAAGAGACGTACACATAAAGATGGTTTTAAAGTTTGGCCTTCAGCGAACATTTACTAATAGCTTAATCAGTTGGGCTTGCAATTACGTGTTGCAGGTCGCACTTTATTGCTCACGGCGTTGTCGAACAAGGTCTTTAATTCGTCTTTGTGAATAGACCAATAACATCAATGAGTAGCTTAGATACACAAAAACCACTATTACTGTTTTGATAAACACACACGACACAAGGCCCCTCCTCGCCGCCAACCCCCCTACAAATGGGTACGCCAACAAATGGAACTGCTTTAATCCTATAAACTGAAGTCCTTACACCAAAAGGCGAGCTCCTAAGCTTTCTCTCCTCTTCAACGAATTTTTAAACTGAAAAACAGGACACTGAATGCTACAGTGCAAGCGACAGGAATGTTTCAGTATTTAACCATAAGCGCTCAAATTCAATTTTACAAGCACATGTAAATGAAGCATGACACTACCGCCTACGCGACGCCCCCTCCATTTACTGGCCAAGCTTTCGCGACCGTGTTAACTGAGCTCAGAAAATAACTCAGCCCTGTAACAAGCACTTGCTTCTCGCTCACTCGTCCAGATTTAATGGTGATCGTGCGAAGGTACTTTTGGTCACCAAGGTTGGAAAAGTCCTTTGCACCGCTATTTAAGTGGCTCCAGACAGTGTGGTCTGTGTCAGAAGTAACAGGTTCTATCCCTCACCCCACGCAGCAGACCCCCCCAACGATGACAATCCAGCAGAAGTGTTCATTCTTGACGTGAGCGACATCGTTAATAAAATTTTTGTAAATGATGTCTGCCTGCATCTTTATGCTCAATCACTCAAGCGTCTAGGTCTGGTTCCTCCGAGAGATCAGATCTAAATATTCGCGAACCTGCAGAACTAAATCATCACACTGTTGTTTAGCAGGTTGTGAGGGGCGAAGGTTTTGATGCAGCAGCGCGTTGAAACTGATTGTTGTCGAATGTATGTTCTCTACAGTGAATGTCAATTCAAGCGAAGATGGACTCAGTAAAACGAAGATAGCCTCAACTGGATTTCGTACATAAGCATAAATTGAATGGACACAGCGACAGGGTTTCATCAGCAGACTTCTGATCGAATATAGCATAAGTTGTCTTAGTCATAAAAACCGCAGGAGTGACACTACTAAATTCTCATACCATTATGCTGGCAAAACCACTCGCAGTTTATAGGGGCATATTTTGCTTGTGTGCCCTGAAACTTCACGTACCCTCGCACTTGCAGAGGAAGCTAATTTACTCAAACAGCTCGTTTGCGTAACAGGGTAAAAAAATTGCATTTAATACAGTTAAGCTATCAATATAACGTCAGTCTTTACCCAACGATATTAATTTACATTGTCGTATGACGACAACCTGCTCACCACCCATTACGCGCGTCTAGCACCGATTGGTGGTAATCTTGTTCGACATGTTTTCAACCAATCTTAGAGCAGCTCATGAATATTATCCTAAAAAGGGATAACAATCCTTCAATAGTATCCATCTCGGATAATATTGGAAGAGAATTGCCGCACTCGACAATCTCCCTGTTGACACCGTTTGGTGTCAATATCATGTAGCGATCTACCCGTTACATCAACCCCCCCCCTCCTCAACCATCAATCACTCGTTGATTGAATAGTCTTATTGGGACAGGGTGACCACCATTGGATCACGCTGGGAAGGGGAGCACTTGTTAGTCAAATTCTAACTCACATGCCAATTCATCGCATGCTGTCAAAGTCCAGGCTATGTGCTGCCGAAGTAGCTAGAAAAACGGTTGCACGAATGCGTGCATCCGAAGAGATTGCTTCTCTTGCTTCACCAACAGGTGATATTCGCCTACTGTTGCTATTCAGCAACAGGCGGTGCCTGTCGTAAATAGTCCACGTGGTGAGTGACCGCGTGCATCCGATATATCCACTGCTTCTACAGAGGGTGCTGCTACTCGCAATGTGGATGAGCCAGAAATAGATTTAATCTATTCTGACGAGTCGAGTGATGCATCCGACTCGAGACCGGCGTTTCCTGCCTCCGGATCATGTGGGGCGGACGCTGCAAGTGCCAGGTTGACTGGCTCTGGGGGACGTGGCGGAATCATGTCCAAGATCTTCGTATTGAGCGATTCGTCTGACGAAATTTCGTCTCACGCAAGTGTATCTGACACTAAAACGCGTGGTGATCGCAAAGACGCACGTTTGCGTCACCACGAGAGAAGCGCCTCGAGGGATCGATGTGTTACTATTGTCAGTGCTCATGCTGACACCATTCAAGATGCCAGGACCGCAATGTCCTGGGCCACGCTCCTCAAGTGGAGTCTCTTTGGATGCCATCAATTACGGCGATCGATCTATTGGCCGATATGATCACCGAGCGGGACCGAATTCTGTTGTTCGATTGTAGGGGGACCTGTCCTCCTTTTTCCAGCACGGAATCTATCCGTGCTGAGGAATTATTCTTCACCGATGCGTTCTTCAAACATCGGCTGCACAATGCCAGCCGTGTTCGAGACGGTAAGGCCTTGGTGCAAGGTTGGAATGCCTTCAACCATAACATCGAGTGTATTGGCCGTGATGCATAGCTTGGTAAACTTAATGCAGCTCGCATCCGGTTTAAAAAGCGTAACCCAGTCGGGGTTCGATACAAGTTGCACCGGATGTCAAGAGAGGCAGAGTTACCCTTTCTCTCCTGGGGTGACTCGTGTCCAAGGTGCCTGAACAGCTCGAATCGTGCCCCTGGGGAGGCCAACCTCCTTAATGATCCCTACTGGAGGGCGCGCATCTCTTCTGAGATGGTCGAAGGGATTGACAATTCGCAATACCTGTACTCACGTTCGGTGAGGTCGTTTAACGATGATTCTCCTTCGAACGCAGCGGGTGGGTCTCGTCATTTTGCTCAACGAGACCCAAAACGTCAACAATTAGCTGTTCGTGAGGCTCCCAGCTGTACCAGGCCAGTGGATAGACACGCCAGCGGACAAGGTAACTCGTCTGGACGCCCTTCACATCGCGGTGGTTCAAGACACGCTTCACCAGAAAGCGTTGACCATCGCCAGAATTCACCAAAGGATGTGGTGGTGGCGGGCTCGAGGATCCGGCTCGAGGATCTGATCAGCTTGATGTTAAGGAACTGAACCGTGTTACGGATCAGTTACACGAAGATTTGGCTCATGAACGGACTCGGCGCTGTAAACTCATGACTTTTTGAAGTATAATTACACTATCTTAGCGCACGATCATTCAAACGATCGTGGCGCAATTGCGCTCGCACAACCTGAGAGACGAACGTTCAACTCGTTCTCTTCGTGATTATCTGGCTGCAGTCCGTCGACACGTCGCTCAACTGCGTGAGCAGGTCGCTTCGCTAGTCGGCCAGACTGGCTCGTTAAAACGGGACTACTCGAAGGTGGTCTCGGCTCTCGACTGCGGAGGGTTTCTTCGCATCTCGAAACGGGCTCGTACTGATGGTACGGGCGGAGACGACCGACGGAAAACGTAGGATGCGTACGCATCTTGCGGGGCAGTTCAATCGTGTATGCGTTGCACATTCGGCGCAACACACGCAATGGACCGATGTACTTGGGCAGTAATTTACTGCTGCCCACGTTTGTCACTGCCCGTTTCGGTAGATTTACTGTAGACAGTAAAGTCAAAATTCCTTCATCAAATGAAAGAACATGTGCTCTTCCATGTTTGTCTGCGTTTCTCTTCTGTCAGTCTAATGCATCCGCAATAGAGTCTTGAACGAAGCGGACAACCGCTTCGCGAGTCAGCAGAAATTCCTCTGCTGATTCATCCTTGTCAACAGCAGTGCGCTTCTTGTGGACTGCTGAAGGAACGTTGTCTTCACCAGTGAGGGCGTCATCATCCTCAATGTGGCAGTCATTGACGATGCTGAATATACCAACATCGTCTTCATCATCATCATCGATATCGATGTGATCGACATCGGCATCCATCACGTCTACACCATTGTCGACGGGTGATGAGCAAGAACCGGATCGGTTTTTGCTCGAGAGATTCCACCCTCCCCTTAAACTAGAGCCACACTCTAAGAAGGCGGGTAAACGTGGGTGGCATAGGCCATTCACGAAGAACGGTGTATGCGTTGTCGACGCGTGCGCCGAGTTGTTGATGGCGAATTCCGCCACCGGCAAGAACTCACTTCAATTCGAAAACGAGTGGACATACCCTCGAAATATCTCTTCGACGACGCGGTTGACGCGTTCCGTCTGACCATCTGTCTCTGGATGGTCAGAAGTCAACATCCTCAAACGTGTTCCAAGTGAACGGAACACGGATTGCCAGAACTCCGTTGTGAAGCGGAGGTCCCTATCCGACACGAGCTCACGATGTAACCTATGAAGTCGGAAGATAGTATCTATGAAGACATGAGCACAGCCCTGGGCTGTGATTGAATCCGGTACAGCAACACGATGAGCCGATCAACAAACACAAGAATACCAGTATTTTTGTGAACGTCTTTGGGAAGCCCAAAGACGACGTCCATCGATATGGACTGCCAACACTCTGCTGGAACCGGTAGAGGCTGCAAGGGTGCGCGGGGTGAAGGAATAGGCTTCACTCGTTGACAAACTTTGCAAGCGCGTATGTATTTCCGCACAAACTCATACTGGCGGGGCCAGTAGAATTCACGACTCACCGTGAGGTAATTCTTTTCCCTACCGCGATGCCCACTTGTTGGGGCATCGTGACACTCATACATGAAGCGCAATCGCAAATTATTATGAGCCGGAACGACGACACGAGGTGTGTCGCCGTTGAGTTCTATATAGTACAGCATTTCATCACAAACCGAGTACCATTTGGTTAAAAAGCGGTATTGAGACGACAAGCTTTTCAAAGGTTGACGGCAGGAATAAGATACGTAATACATAAATCGCAGAAGAGACTCATCTTCTGCGTATGCTCTTCGCACGTCGTGGAGCAGATTTGACAACGGAACACCCACTGATAGTGTTGCAACAGTGGGATCGCCCCTACTGTTGGGTTTAGCAGTCGGCTCAAAATCGGGCCGACGCGAAAGAGCATCAGCGACGACTTAATGTCGTCGCTGATGCTCTTTCGCGACGACATTAATTCGTCCTGATTTATACTCGCTGGAGATGTTGTCCTTCGCGTGGAAAGACAGCCACCTCGCCGTTCGTTGCGAGAGGTGTGGACTTTTTACGGCCGTGCGTAACGACGCATGGTCGGTATAAACGATGAAGGGCCTATCTCCTAAGAGATATACCCGAAACTTAGCCGATGTGTATTTCATGGCAAGGAGTTCCTTTTCATGCACCAGGTAATACGCTCAGCTGCTTGCAGCTGACGCTATTGAGAACAGACGAAACGTTCAACGCCGTATGAGTCGTTCTGCATTAACGCGCAGCCGATCGCAAAATCGCTGGCGTCACAGACCACATGGAATGGTCTGTCCTGGTCTGCAATCTCCAACACAGGTGATTGTATCAAGCTATTCTTGATATCTTCGAAGGAGTGCTGACACTTAGCGCTCCATGACCACCTCTCGTATTTCTTTAGCAGACCAGAGAGATAATGGTCGTCTCGGCGTAGTTGCGCGAGTGCTTGTGCAAGTACGCCGCCAATCCAAGAAACTTTCGAAGTTCCTTGACGTCGACTGGCACAGGCCAGTCGCTAATCGCCTTGATCTTTTCCGGATCAGGGCGTACACCGTTTTTACCCACAATGAAACTAAGAAATGGTTTTTCGTTAGCTGCGAATAAGCACTTCTTGAGGTTCGCGAACAAATTACGCTCTCGCTTATGCGTAAGAACCTTCCGGACGTGAATTCTATGAACCTCCACGTCCGTCTTTCCATCCATATCCCGACTATGGACGAAGACATCGTCGAAGTTACTCGGCGCGAAATCGTGCATCGACCGCAACATATTCGTAACACATCTTTTGAATGTTGCATGGGTGTTACTTAGCCCCTGTGGCATTACTAGCCACTCCCAGAGCATATTACAG
The DNA here is from genome assembly GCA_921007115.2 of Peronospora matthiolae. Lineage (NCBI taxonomy): Eukaryota > Oomycota > Peronosporomycetes > Peronosporales > Peronosporaceae > Peronospora > Peronospora matthiolae. The sequence continues at coordinate 1,484,653 of CAKLBY020000227.1, read as the reverse complement.
GGGTTTTCACTGCTGTGTACGGGATGTCCCGTTCAAGCATTGGACTCTGACAGAATCCATCCATCAAACCCATGGACGAAAAGATGGTACCCTTTGCCAAACCATCTATGATGACGTCCTTCCTCGGTAATGGCGTCTGAGCCGGTATCGTTTCAGTGTTCAATTTGTTGAACGCGTGCACTCTCCGCCACCCTCCTGTGGCCTTTCGCACACAGAAGGTCGGACAGCTGTGTCGGGATGTTGATGCCCTCACATGACTAGCCGCTAGACGATCGGCAAAGAATTTGTCGATCGCTGTGACCTGTTCACGTGTCAGTGGCCACTGCTTCATGACACATTATTTCGAACCGGGTTTCAATTCAATCTCAAGCCGAGTGTCTTTGTCCTAAGGCAGCTCGCATGGCACGGATTCCGGGAGAACACCCCTGAATTCCACCAAATCCTTATACAAAGGATTTGTCTTTGAGGACTCCCAAGATTGAGACGTGTATCGCTCAATCCGGGTCTTTTCATCGAGTAAAATCTCGTCCACAGATGAGCTACTGAGAACCCGTTCGTTCTCAGCAAACACTTGTGCCGACCGAATATCGGCGACGTACTCGTCCTCTGTGACGATTACGCAGATCTGCTTGATCTTGTCACTACGCAGATCTCGCAAGAATCTTTTAGATTCTAGCGTTGGCAACTTGACTACCTCCGAAGCTGACTTTGGAGGTGTAACAAGATCAAGTGTATAAGCGCCTACACTTGATCCGTCATTCACCAGGACCTTCCAATGTCTTGGTGATTTCCTGGGAAAACACATCCGCAGGTGGTTGGGAATCCACACCCTAAACATAACTCTCTCGGGAGTTATAACTCTCAGGAACGATAAAACTTTCTTTCACTTTTTGTTCGGACTGTGGGTGTACTACCACAGTCACGTCTTCTTCGATCGACTCTCTTTAAGTCGATCAGGCTTGCTCTACGACCGACTCTCTGTTAGTCGATCTCGCTTCAACGTGTTGTTCATTTTAAACAACACTAATTTGTCTTCTTGGATGCACCCTTCTTGGTGCGCACCCGTGTTCCAGTCCACTCGATTTCTTCTAGTGGTGAACCTTCGGCACAGCCTGTGTCTCTACACAGGTGCCGGAAGCTGGTTCCACAGTGCAGTGGACTTCTACACTGTGATCTTGTGCAGTCACACTAACTACCGTACCACAAGTGAGGCCATCGCACTCACTTGTAGTACATCCACACGCTTGAAGACGCTCCAAGACGTTCATCAGATGGCCATCTGATGAACAAACGGCAGGCATCTTCTGCCAGCTAACCCATGGCTGGTATTTTCTAAGCCATGGCAGACCGAGGACGACATCAAATTTGTCATCCAAATCCAGTACGATGAATTCATCATCGTACGGCTTTCCTTCTAGCGTGTAGTGGATTCCCACTACACGTTTGTTCACTGTTACAGATGCGCCTGTAGCAAGACACACCATCATCCTCGTTGGAGGGAACTCTCGCTCAACATAGTTGAGACTAATATCCCTTAGCGACTGGCGTCTAATAAAACTATTCGACGACCCACAGTCAACTAGGGCGCGAAGTGACATTCTACTTGTCACTTCGATCGTCAAAGTGATGAGGGACTCCTCATCACTACGTGCAGTAACACACAGCTTCTGCGTGTTGCGAGCAATCTTCGTCAAGAGTCCTGCAAATTTCTTGACGTTGCTGTATCAGCAGGGTACTCCGCCCCTACTGATCCAGTCCGTTTTTGGCGATCCGACTTGCGGTCGTGGCTTAGCGACATGGTCGGAACCACGCCTTGGATCTTTCCTTGGCTAACAGAGGTCATCACGTCCTGCCTTTGGACGTGTTGCGGTGCTCGAGGCACTGCAATCGTGAGCGTAGTGTCCAATTTTTTGCAGCGATGGTATCTTGTCGTTCGCTTGTGACTCAGAGAGCGAGAGTTCTCGCTCTCGATGTAACAGAGATCCATTGGTTCGGGACCTCCTGTTTCCTGTCGTCTCGTCAGACGATAGTTTGACAAGTTTGCCTGCGATTGTCTCAAGCTGAAGTCTTCTTGTTCCGCATACGCTATCGCGCTTTCCAGCGTATGGAAGGCCTCTCTAAACATGTAGGTCTTCATCGGCCCATCTACAAGGCCGTAGATGAATACGTTGATGAGAGTGTGCTCATCAACAGGGTTTTCTGTGACGCCACTCGCAAGGTTGCGTAGATGTTGTTCGTAAGCGTGCACGTCACGCTTACCTTGCTTGAGCTTCAGGAGTGCAGATCGTGCTCTGAACTCGGCTTTCGGCGGCTCAAACTTTCTTTGAGTCGAGACTTCAAGATCTCTAGTGACTCAAACACGTTTGGGTCGTGAAGCTTGAGCCCTAAGGCCCAAGTCTTTGCTCGTCCTGCCAAATTCGATAGAGCGAAGGTGACTTGCATCTAGTTACCTTCAATGTGACGGGCCCTGATGGCGTCGTCTAACTCGACGAAACATTTCAAAAGAAAATCTTCATCTGTTCCCTTGTACCTTGAGATACCAATCTTCAAGGTTTCGGGTCGACGCATGTGCGTCGTCCCGCCCATCGACTGATGAGAGCCTTGCCGTTGTAGCAAGGCTATCTTCTGTTTTTCGAAGGCAAGTTCCCCCTGTAGGAACTTGTTGATAGCATCATGTCGCTGGTCTCTGCTTAGAGACTCCAATATGCCACTGATGGCGGGTTCGCCCATGAGCACACTCATGCGGCCGACTAACTTTCAATTTTAGTCACTCAGATGGGAGTAGCCTTCACGTGTGACGTGAAAGCTGTCGTCCTATACGTCTAACATGAACACGTTAAACGGACACTAAGTAGCAGTTGGACAGACTACAAAGTGCTACCAGGTGAAACGGGACAACCTTTGTTTGGGGTGCCACGAAACTTCACGTACACTAGTACGTGCAGAGGAATCTAATCTACTTAAACGACTCGTTTAAGTAAAGGTAAAAAGAGAACTGTGTTCAATAAAGTTAAGCTATCAATATAACTTTAATCCTTATCTAACGACATAAAACTACGTCGTCATATATGACGACAACCTGCTCACCACTCATTGCGCGCGTCTAGCAGCGATTGGTGGTAATCTTGGTCGAATTGTCATTTATCAACTAATCTTTGAGCAGCGCAAGAATATTATCCAAAAGGGGATAATTTTTCCGCAATATTATCCATCTCGGATAAAATTGGTACGATTTTGACATGCTCGACAATCTCCCTGTTGACACCATTTGGTGTTAATATCATGTAACGGGCTACCCCGTCACAAAAGACGTAGGCGATCTCGACAAACGTGATGCCGAGGAAGTACTAGAGAGTGTTGTATGTCTGCGCGTCGCACTCGCGGTGGTAGACGGCTCGTTCCCGCTCTATAAAGGGCAGACAAGCAACGTACGTCACGTATTTTTGATGCAGTGTTGTCATAAAAATGATACCCACGGGTTAGTTCAGCCTTTGGTTCGTTGTGTAGTCGGCGTTGACGATCACGAAGCCAAAGATGATAGCCAGAATAAGCGTGAGCCAACGCCGAGTCAAGTTGTACGATGGTGTTAGTCAGTTTATTGACTGGAATTGCTGCATGATCAATCAGAGTTGCATCTGGGAAGTAGCAGCACGTTTGTGCTGGAACACTAGCTACGGTGGACTATCGGGTGCAGGTGTCGTCACACCAGGATCAGCTAGACAATTAAGCAACATCCAGTGCTCCAGAAATGAATTTGGACATGGGTAATCTTCCACTTGGAGATGTTCGACCCGTCCCTGAGGCTCAGAACTAATTCCAGTCAATGGAAGCTCTTCAATCTTCGCACCTCTGACCTTCTATATATATCATAAGACAGATAAAATTAAGCTATTAAACTAATCAGCTGTTCGTAAAAACGTTTGATGGCGTTTGTAGTATGGAATAGCAAAATTCAAAGTACGGAATAGCCTCGTCCCGTACAAATATTGATTGCGTATTGATTGCGGTCAAGAAGAGCCGGAAGGTACAGTCCTCCCCCCATAAGTTATCCCCCATATGGTATAACCTCTGCTAAGTTATAATATTTCGGGTCCACCGACGCCGTTCTATGGCGACTGTGGAATACGGAATATGGAATACCCGCCCAGGCCCAATATAACGTATCAGGGGGAGCAATTGTTTTGTCAAGGGTAGGTGAATATTGTTTGGAGCATCCTAGATCCTATTTAAGCCATGAATCCAGTGTGGTTTGAATTGTATTGGCACTACGAAGTTGGGCCTGAATGCGACGAAGAGCGCGGTGGGCGGCGCGGTCTCGATCCTGGGAGAGATCAAGGAGGAAAATGGACAAAGCAAGAGCAGCGAGCTTCTCAGCTATGGAATGTGTCACCACCTCCTCCTCAGCTTCTCCTTCCTTCTCCTCCTCAGCATCCTGGACGAGCTTGATGATCTCGGCGTCGCTTAACTCCGCATGCACCTTCGGCTCCACATCAACTGGATTGAGCAGTGACGCAATAGACATCGGATTGCGCAAAGGCAGGCGTTGCAGAGCTGACTCCATATCCTTCTCCAATTCCCGCTCCTCCTGGTCAACCAGATCTGCATCCTGTTGCACAGGCTGCTGAATGTCCCCTGCTGAAGCGCCTCCTTCATACGCTGGTGAAGTCGGCCCATTCATGAGCCCAGTGTGCTTGAAGCAATTCGCAATAGTGGTGCTCGAAATCTCGCTCCACGCTGTAAGTGACCAACGCATGGCTGTGACTTGATCGACTTTGTAGAGATCGGCCGCTCCCGCATCATCGCGATCCAAAGCGTTCTGTAGGTGCAGACGCCGGTGGTGGCGCTTGAATGCAGCGATGGTACCGGCGCCCATTGGCTGCTCCTTGGATATGGTATTGGGCGGCAGAGCCTGCACGGTGACGTTGGTGAGCACAAGATTCAAAGTTAAGTGCGAAGGTGCATCGTCCATAATAAAAGATGGATTTTTTATCCTGGCGCTAGAATATGAATAAGTGCTTCGTTTTGCAGCTGATATCTCAGAATGGGCGATTGTTCAATTACCTTCATGTCTCTGTCCAGGTTTTCACGCCATTCCTGTAAAAAGACCCCAGTCATCCAGGCTTTCTTGTTGTAGAGATAAAGAATCCCGAGCTCTTCTCCTGACTTCCGTTGGAAGCAACGAGGCTTCTTTGCACAGCCGATAAAGAATGGAGGGGGCTAATTAGATCCGTCAGCATTTTCCGTCAGAGCCACTGTGATGCGAGTCTGACAAGCATGTCAATTATTCCATTGATCTCACGGATTCCAACAAGCCAAATGCCACTCACCTTGACTTTTTTGAAGTTTTCAAATTACTTCTGGGCAATAGTTTTATCCAGTGTCATGCTGTAAAATAATCCTGGAAATCATCTTGGAATTTATGACACAGAGCATAAAAGACTTCAGGAGAACTTACCAGTTTCGTCCATGGTTGTACACATCACGGAGAGCAAACTTGGCGATGGCTGTTTGCAACTCTGGTAGAGCTGCTTCAAGTCCATCCACATCGGCTGAACCGCTCTCGCCATGGATACGGATGGCCCTTAGCTTGTGGCGCTGCTGGAATTTGTAGAGCCACCCATAGGTAAACTTGATTAATCCATCCGGAATATCCATGAACGTATCAAAGCTTGCAGCTTTGGCACGGATCAGGTCTCCGGTGAGGGCAACTCCACGATGCTGGCACTGCAAAATCCAGAGGGCCACTGCTTCTTCCAAGGCAGGATGTAAAACTGAGCGGGGACGCTTAGCAGAGAGCTCTGATGGACTCATTGCTTCAAGCTCCTTCCTCTTGCTGATGATCTTGCTGATTGAGGCCTGCGTCATAGGTTTGGGGAGGCCGAATGCCTCCTTCGTCCAGATTCCAAGCTCTTTCTGGGTGAGGCTCGGATGATCATCCTTATGTTTGATGATCCTCAGCTTCTGGTCGTTGGTGAGACGTAGTTGAGACATCTCTGATGTGTGGGTGGGTAAGTGGGTGGGAGGGTGGGTGGGTAGGTGTGGGGTTCTGGGTTTTTCCAAATTTGTGGTTCGGGAGAGAATTGGAAGTGGACAGGAAGTGAAAGAGGGAAAGCGAGAGGGCAGGTGATGTGTGGATGTAGAATGTAGGGATGTTTGTTTGGTCGAGAGAGAAAAAGGGTGCCTTTTATACCCCGACCCCCGGTGGCCAGCCCGCCAGGCGAGTTGCAAAAGGTTGCGCAATCGCGCACAAAATGTAAACAAGGTACAGTACTTTAACTGTGTACGAAGGTTCTTTAACTGTGTTTGGTTTAATGACTCAGTTGAGTGTGATACAATCAATTTATTGTGTTCAATTAAATGTGTTCAAGTTGGATTCGATGCACTCACAAAGACAATGCATTGTACGCACGAAAACTCCATAATTTCCATAAGCGGTGCCCAGACGCGTCCCTTACCAGAAGGGTAATAAAAAATGTTCTGTGGTCCGCTATCTTGATCAATAATTGACAATCGTGATGCTAACACTAATAGCTTTGCAGACATTGTTCTGTTTTGACAAGTGATAAAATAATAAATGGTCAGCTTTTTTTATCGTTATTCAATTGATTATTCTCAAATAAATTAACCTCTGATAAGTTATAGGATCTGGCCTCCACCAAGGCTATAACTTATGGGGGGGAGGACTGTAGTACAATTGCTTGCTCGAAAACAGCCTGGAGCCAGCGTGACATGTACGAGTGGCTGTAGCCCTTTTTATGGTAGGTTGGCTGGCTGCATGCCGTGCAAAAAGTGGCGACAAAAGGCTCAGTGATTCACGACGAAGCGTGCAGGCCAAACTGGCTACGTCAACTGCACCAACGTTGCTCTAGAAATACTCATGAATTGACGAAGCTAGAACGGCTATTCACTTCTCACGCGGTTTCTTCCGTTGGCACGAGCACTTGCATGTTGATGGGATTTCATCCAGCGAGTTCGGCGATTCCACGAGCTGTGCAAGAATCAGGCTTTCTGGGACACGTGCGGTGACTTCACCCTGCGCAAATGGGCCACTTGCACTTGTTGCCTTATGAGCCGGTGCAGTTGTTTGTATGCGATAGCTTCAACCTGATCCACGCGTGTCCGAGATGTGTCAGGGTCGAACTTCTAGATGCGTCAATCGCACCATCATCCTCCGCGCGACATTTGGCCATGCGTTTCTTACCGAGATATCGAGAATACCCGATGCGATACAACTACGTTAAATGGGGAATCGTTGAGATCGGACGGGCAGCTGCATCCATGGCTTCCATACGAATGAAGGCACGACCTTGTACCCTGTCGAGCGTAAGACCCGATTTGAACTTACCTGTGTCATGGTGTAGCAGGGACACGAGTGCCAAAAGTGTGTGACAGGCGCCCCATCGAGTCGCACGCATCATGAATCCACGGCACGCAACTCATGGGATGGTCTGTACGTCGTCCACGGGCCTCGTCCGCCAGCAATCCAACGGTATCCCATCTCCTTCTTGTGATCATTTCGTGCCATGCTGATCACTTGGCACTTGCTCATTCTACACCACAATCAACCCGTAGTCTCCTTCGCCACCGTCTCGCTCATCTCCATTCGTCATTTCGGAATTCATCTCCTTCACCACAAGTGCACCTTCGACCTCAACACCCACTGCCACTCCTCTCGACGTGAGCCATGGTCCATTCGTTCCTGTTCAAGACTGCGGCCTTGGTGTCATCGAGTCTGCTGACATCGGCTGGAGCTACTGGCGTGGGTCAAGAGGGGGTCATCACTCTCACGCATCCGTCTGGCTCCAACCTGAAGATAGACACCTTTGGCGCAAACATATTCTCGTTCAGCCCGTCCTATGACCCGTTTGGGAACGTGCTGGTCGTGCCCAGAGAGACGGTCCATGACGGCCTAAAACCTATCGGTGGCGGCATCACCGTCGTGTTCCCGAACTCCGAAGCTTCCAAGGACTATCCTGTTCCTGAGCTCGGTTTCGCCCGGGTTAGCAGATGGGCCGTTGAGCATGTGGAGCTGGCGAGTGATGAAAGCTCCTACAGTTCTGCGTCGCTCCGCTTGGAGTCATCGGACGCCACCCATCAGATGTGGCCTTTTAAGTTCTTGCTAATGTACACGGTGCGGTTGGACTCTTCTTCGCTCGAAACGGACCTCACGGTGATGACCACTGGCTCAGGAGGGATGAGCTTCCAAGCGCTGCTGAACAACCACTTCTACGTCAACGACATTCGTGACAATGGTGTGGCGATTTCGGGCCTGCAGAATGCCGAGTACCTTGACCGCGTGACAGGAACGACTCAGAACGATACACGCGAGAGCTTTAGCATCGTGTCGCGGGTTGACAGCATCTACAAGGACGTCAAGAGCGACGTGACCGTTACTATTAAGGGTAACGGATTCAACGAAGAGGTCACCATCCAGAAAACTGCCCGGTTTAACGATGGTCGCATCGCAACGAGTGCCGCCAAAACGGACTGTGTCGTCTCGAACCCCTGGAACGAGGATACCAAGAGTGACTTCAGTAACGAGGAGTACATTCACATGGTCGCGATTGGAGTCGGAGGGATGAGTGAAAACCTTGGGGTTATTCCCGGTGTGTCCTACTCTCTCAACCAAGTCATCACAGTCTCGAAGTCCACATAGGCAGTGAAGTACAATGGTCGTGTGTGATGTAGCATCGTACAGTTGCAGTGTAGCTGCTTGAGCGTGCGCGTTTGAGCACAAAAGGCCTAATCACACTTTACACACGTACGTGCCTTGTTTTGCTCAGTGTAAATTCTAGCTTTGGGCTTTAGTAAGCCTTTGATCCCTCACACTTCTTTATGACCGGTCGAGCCTGCTCATTGATGCTGGGCAATGTAAATGGGTGAGATGTGGAGGTCGAACCACATACAGGAGAAGCTGTTTTCAGAACTCAGCGAATTGACGGTCGCGAAAGAAGAGCATACGGTCTCATTGACACCAAGGTAGTGATACTTGATCACCCGTCAGCTCCGTTAACTAATAGACTTGAAATGAGCCGACGCCTCTCACCTTGACAAAAGTTGTAATGTCGGCTAGACCGCTGTTTCTGTGCTAACTGTATTGCGATGCGTCAAATATTGTTGCCTTCGACACTCGCTGTGTGTTGGAAGAGGACACAGCAGTGCACCATGAAGACATCGAACAAAATCATGTGTTCGGGTCTCCTCGATAATGATTCGTCCACTTTAGGAAATCCAGGAGTCTAGTCCACTCAGCCTTCAATTCATCTTTGTGTCACACTTGGTCACTAATGCAGCAGGAAACAGGTCACACAGTTCTTGCATCTTCCCACTCAATCTCATTAAATGAGCGACGTGGCTTGTGCCGTGTCGCTTCTCGTGAACCAAAGTATTGGTCTTGCGCGCCCTATAACATTTTTAAAGAGCACGCCGTGAAGAACCTTGTTATTGACGATGATCTTGAATTATTTGTTCACCATGCGAGTTTATTGATGTCTCATCATAACACCATTATACTTTGGATGCCCGTAGATCTGCACTCTCAGGAGAGAACGGAGCGTTCGCTCGACAGTTGCTGTTAAATGCGGCTGTATGCGGGAATCATCCCCAGGCACTGACGAACACGGCAATGGCTAACGGTGATGACTTCGAATCATCATGTGCGAGACAACTACATTTGAACTGGGCCGAATGTGATGATTTGATTCCCCAGAGCTTCGTCTAAGTCCGTAGTAGGTTACTTGAGCAGTAAAGGCGTTTGCCACCATTCTACTGGAAGTCGGTTCAACGACTTCACTGCACTGACCTCGTGTGTGTGGGTGACGACGTATGAATCTATCGTAGACTACCTGTACATGGTAAACGCCGCCTCATACACAACGAGCACATGTGCAGCTTCGAAGCTACCTCCATCGTATCCATTAGATTCGTCGAGAACACTCCTATCCCACAGCGAAGAAAGTATCGACGCCGGCACCTAGTGCCAGTGCAGCAGTATTGCCTTTGAAGACGCTGCTCCATCACCGTCCCAGCAGAAGAACTCTGTCGCTGTCGAAGTAGCTCGAGTGTCAATATTGGTGCAGCACCGGCTCTGACGATGCTAGTTTCTGTGATGCCACTCAGCACATCCTTTTATTATGAGTTTCTTGAGTTCTGGAAGAAAAACGAAGCGATTCTTGTCACCAGGGCACTTGACTTGTACTTGACTTAGTACGTTTGATAGTGACCAACTAAAGCTGGTCAGCAAACACTACCCTCCTGCGTGTGTCTACTTGTCTACATACATAGGCGCACCGTCATCCGCGGTCTTCATGTGCAATCAAGCTTGCCCCAGTTCTGTATTGTGGTCGCTTGCAATCCGCGGTCGTGCTCTGTTTCGATCCCAGCCAATTCATCCTTGGTTGAGGTGTATCACCCAACTATAACCCGCATTATCCGCGGTCCAGCCATGAATTTCTGCAACGTATCCTCTGTAGTTGCTTCCCGGATGCTACCGCTACGATATCCATCATCCACCTTCTAAGGTGTATGAATTAGCAAGTTATCCTCTAGCTGCTGCATTCGGTCAGTGCGATTATCATCTCGAAATCAGATCAGACGATTATCTCTCTTAAGCTCAGGCGTGTAGTTTATACCTTTGCCATTGCTATATCACATGCCTTGCTGCTTATATCCGTGTCTCCGGCGACAAGCTCGACCTGTTCTTACCATCGGCGTGTCACTTGCACACACGTGTTCGTCGAACGGTTGAACTGGTCCATACAAAGCAGCCGAGCCTTTGTTGACATGGTAGACCGGATTCTCGAAGATGACGTTGCAGTATATGGCGAGCTCATAACAACCTTTACTCGTCACACCTTTAATTCAGCGAGGCTACAATGTTGCACTACTGCATTAATTATCAATTCGACTCGTCCAAGAGCCATTCTAGCACTCTTGAGGCTCCAACGCCATGAATGTCTTTGGTTGCACACCACGTTCGTTGTTTGGTCTTTCCACAGCGACAGGATATGTCCTTAAGCTCTAAATCTCACCTCTACCGTTTCCGTTTATGCTACTGCCTGTCGCACAAGGTGACGCCGTGCGAGCTATAGCCGTAGCTCATATCATGAACTGTACGGGGCAGGTGTCGAAGCAGTGCTATCCTTGACAATCTCCGCACAGCTTGTGAGACGTTTTAACTTTTGGCTACATCTTGCTTCATTGCCTGAAGATGTTAAAATATGCCGTAGCAAAGCACAAACTTCAACAAACGCAGGGATCATAGTGGTCATGTTCCATCAGCCTGGTGGACCAGGGGATCTAATTTGAATGCGACTTTGCTCTGGAATGCGTTTGATTGACTAGCGCTGGTACAATCATCATGAGTGGGAGGCAACACTGTGCCGTAAAAAGCAGTGAGGCACTGAACCATCTGTCGCTGACTAAATGTCCGAGCTCAAGATGTTGCCACTTTACATCGACTCGATTACAGAGTGCAGCGAAAGGAACGCTTCGTGGGTAAGTACTTGCTTCTAGTGTCACAGCCACTTCACTGTAGTTGAACTGCACAGCTCTTAGTCAGAAGAGACTTGTGACTCTTGAAGTCACAATTAGTTTTACGAAACTCAGTTCCTATCAGTCGAAAGAACCTTTAGTTCTTAGAACTCGTTAACAATGACTCGGAGAGTCTGTAAGCTCGCAGAGATTCTAGTCCTACTTCATGGAAGTAGCAACGACTCTAGGAATCGTACGCACATGTGCTCTCGAGTGTGCGCCTCGAGCTGGCTCGTACTCGTAACAATCTACTAACGTCCAAAAGAGACACGTGTTAATCTAAGATCAAAGGGGAACTGACTTTTTATTTTGTTAGTTTTACCTGTAAGGAAATTCATTCGACTCCATCATGCTAGGGTTGAACTATTTCACATAGTAATCTTCAGTCTATCAAATGCTGATGGATGGCACATCAATCTGTCGTCAATGGGTGACTGAGGCTATCAACCACATCGATTATCACCGATAAAACTTGAGATTGTATATCACATATACAAAGTACATCCCTACATGGCGGTAACTGTCGTGTGATCCCGTCACATCTACTCAAGCGTGCCAGTCAACCACAACAGCTACATCGTGTCCTATAAAGCTGTTAGGTCTCGTTTAGCCACGTCAAATCCAATTGCGTGTAGATGGCGCTGACCTGGCGCTTCGTTTCGGATGCACGTGACGATACTGCGACCACTCTGATAATGAATAGGGAAACCTTCATGACGGTAAGCGTTGTTTTAACGAGTCGACACTAAATGCACATTCAATGAGGTTGTAAGGTAAACAGAGCTCAAGCTTAAGAAAGGGTGAGTGATGTGAGCGAGTGACAAATAAAAAACAAAAGTGCAAAGGTAAAAGCGGCTCTTGCCTTTTGTTCACATTGATATACTTATGGAATCAGGCTCAAACAGCCACGTCAAATTGGCACGATGCAACACCACACCACTCACTCTTGTTTAGCCTCCAAAACACTGATGATCTGGTTCAGCTGGAATTTCATTCCCGGTGCAAGCGCTTGGTTCTCGCTCACTCGACCTGGCTCAATGTATGGCGTGTGATATACGTCACGATGCCCGTTTTGCTTGACTTTCGACACTGAGGCAATCTTGCATCTCAAGTTCGTACGGTTGTGTGCCGAGGTTGATTTGAAGCACGAGAGGTCCTTTTACCGCCAGCTCAACTTACGTCGTATCTTTTCATCGTCGACAGGCATATTAGTGGTTGCCGCACATTTAACTTTTCGACACGTCTTGATTCTAGAAACACACGTTACGTTTATGTCATCTACAACCCCTCGCGTGCTGAGTGAAGCAAAAAGTAGCTCCTATTTTTCATCACCTGCATTCTGTGACCAGCGGTGATACTGGATAGGGATTCCACATGTGCACGACGTAAGCTTATGCAATGTTGATATTTGCAATGTAGAAGTTAAACGTCGCGTACACTGCTTAGATATGTGACTGGTCAATGTGTAATATCAACAAGTACAAACTCGTGATTGTTGCTAGGAGTCATACAATGATCGCCAGGACAACGCTTCAACACAAGTATGTTCAAACAGGCTATCGAATGAGCTCTGTGACGAACCTGCACTTTTACTCGAAGCAATCGTCTGATGATAGCCTGTACAACGCTTCGAGCACAAGTATGTCGACGCAGATGACTGAAACAGCTCTGACACGCCTCTGCTTTACTTATCGATCGGTTTGAGCGCTAAGGGATCATATTCGAGATGCGATCAACGGAAAAGAAACGGTGAGGCTTATCTCGACGCCGCGTGGCCGTCCGGAAAAAGTGCGTTTGAGAGTCGAGACATATCGTGCAAACTGAGAAAGCCCATCGAATAGCTGACCGAGTGAAGAAGGCAATGACTTTTTGGTACGTAAAGCTGGCAGAGATATGTTCATGTTCGCGTAAACTATGACGAACTGTTCGGGTTACTGCCATGTGAGTTATCTCACCAAGTGGAGCTGTACAGGGTTAACTCATCTCAAAACGATGCACGGGTAAATCTGCATGTTGTCTTCATCTAGATTGAATCAGAGGTAGTCATCAAACATCGCTGTTGACCGGGAGGCATTGACAAAGACGGGAACGTAAAACCAAATTCAGTTATATCTGTACTTCCTTTTTGGGCAATAATTTGATACCGAAATTACACATACACTACAGACAGGTCTACCACGATACTTTTTGATGTTGAGACTTCATACGATGGCCGATACGCCTGTTTTCCCACCGGATATCTCCGCTAGCTTGAATATGAGTTTATGACGATGCATGACAGATATCAGTACAGGCAAATCTTAGTGTACATTATGTATCCGTGACCCTCACCTGTCTGTCTATTTTTCACTGTGTTGCTCTCTCGATCCGTAGACTGGGCAAATGCCAGCACAAACGATTGTAGCTCACGCAGGTACTGATCTGAAAATAAAGCCGAACCCATTTTATGTGCACATGCATGACGACTATAATCATGCAGTTTCGACAACTCTGGTAAAATTGGCTTTTGGAGCGTAGCAGACATTGCCGTGTACAGACATGGCTGCTATATTAAACTTCGCATTACAACACAGGCACACAGGCACCAAGTTGTCTTTCTAGAGACGTTATGACTGTGCATCGTGACACTTGCCTCAGCTCGTAATTAAAAAGAGGGTATGAAAGCACGAGCTCACACCAGAGATCCCTGGCTTCACCTTTGCGATGTCGCGACTTTGTTCTAAGTGGTAATCTTAAATTTAAAAACAACGCAAGCTGCTAGTACCATTCAGTACACCAAGCGGCCTTCTGGTTGTTCTGTCAAGTAATATGTAAACTAGACGCTGTTGGCGCAATCGTCAAGGGTACCTCCCATTCTTGAACCTTCTTCCAACCCATCCTTTATCCTGCGGGGGTGCACATCACCTATCGATGAGCTTCGTATCATTATCACTCAATTATTTCGGGTCCGTGCATTTTATCTTCGTCACTTACTATTGACTCGTGTACCTCTGTCAAGCAAGGGCTACTGTTCTAGATGGCTAGAGCAATCAGATGTCAGTCGCTCCAGCGAACGATAAGACGCCGTGATCTCCCAGTGTCGGGGAAGTATGGCCACGACATGTTTCTAAGTGTGTACCATAATTGCAGCATCAAAGTGAGCAATCGCTTGTAGCTTTCACCTGTTGAGTCTGAGATAGTCAAGAGTTACATCGTAAACGAGAAGGATTTGATATAGGTGTTGAAATCTCATTATTCCGCCGCTACATGCAGATCATTAGCAGTAACACTTTCGCAGTTAAAAGTCAATCACATCGAAGTAGAGATCTCGATGCCGAATGTAAAATGCACACCGACACCTGAATCAGGTGTTGTCAAGCATAAAAACAGGACATGAATTACATTAGCAACCGTAGCTAGATGTCACTCCAGCGAACAAGTCCTGCCATGTATATTACCCCACCAAAAGCTCACTTTCAAATCTCTACGCTCGATGCCTCCTACCAAGTCAAGTCGTGTTGCTGCAACACCAATTTTTCCAGAAGATGCAACTTCCATAATCAGCAATGCCTTACTGCGGTAAAATTAAGCCCATTAAAATCATACGAATGCGTTGATAGCTTATCGACGTTAACCGCGCAAATGACAGGGCGATTTGATTTTAAAGTTTATTATTTTATGTCAATACTCTTTTTTGGTACCTGCAGACTTACATTGATCAGTCACATTGAAAATAGCGTGGTACAGATTCATTCCGTCACGAGGTGGGTGCTTTTTTGGAACTGGTGCGGGTTTTGCAATGCTTGCGTTTATTTGGAGCTGGATTTGCGATTGACTCCATCTCATTCCAAATAGCACGGACACTAGTCCACCTTTGACATAAAATATTAGCTATCCCTTTTCTGCTTTTTGGTTGTAGAGTTTTTGTACGACGCAGTCGTTCATTCAGCCGTCGGACACTCAACCTCTGCCTTTCATCGGCACCAAAAATAATAACTTGCACCCACCACTGTCGTCAACCCGCATCCTACCGGTTTTAGAGCTCAAACATTACCGTGTGCAGCCACGTCTCCGTATGTGGTCCACACCCACGACACCTCATCTTGCAAACAAAAACATTAGCAGCTACGGCACGCCCAGCGCCCTCGACGTCGGCTCCCCACGCGTCATCCACTTCATCCACTACGTTCCTATAGCTCTCATCTCCTCCGCCGTCGCCTTCTGTTTCTAATACATCTTATCTCGTCTCTATACGTATCCAGCTGCCTCTAGGAGCTCCATCCGGGCGAGAGGATCCATCTAAAATGACTGGACCAGTCCCTTCAGCGCCTATTGTCGCTGTTCCACGCTGTAGCACGTGGTTCTCCATGGACAAGATTAATCCCATTGAGAAGCGGATGCTGCCCGAGTTTTTCAGTGCCCACAAGAGCTCGAAGACGGCGGAATTGTACCTCAAATACCGCAATTACATGGTCCACGCGTCTCGCCAGCAGCCGGACGTGTACTTAACGGCCACGGCCTGTCGTCGGAATTTAGCGGGAGATGCCTGTGCGATCCTCCGCGTCCACGAGTTCCTTACGCACTGGGGACTGATTAATTTTCACGTCCCGCCGCACGCGATGCCGCCCGCTATTCACTCAAACTATGCGCTCCAAGCGGTTGGGAGTGCGACCAGTACCGGTCAGTACTATAGTAGCAGTGGTGGTAGTAATAGTACTGCTAGGGATGAACAAAGTCCTGTGGCCATGCTTGTGGCTGGTCAGAAAGAGTGTGGACGAAGGGTGGACGTCCCGTTGGCGTGCGAAGGTTGTGGCGTCGCGAGGCAGTCCGACGATTTGTTTTTTGAGCTCACAAGTGAAGCAAAGAAAAAGTTGACGACGAGTACTGCGGTTGGAAACGCATCGAGTGCAACGCACGGAATGAATGGTACTGGTGGCAAAGCAGGAGAAGGTCAAGAAATGACGGTACGAGGGTTTGCATTGCGACCAGGAAGTGGCATCTGTGAAGAGTGCTACATTCGCGGTGCTTTTCCCGAGGGCTACGATGTCTCGGATTTCGTGCTGATGCCGACAGTGACGAAAAATCTGTCGGCAACCGCTTCGTGGACGCAAGAAGAGAATGATCGTCTGTTGACTGCTGTGAATAGCAGCACGAGGGCCAATCGAACCAAGGGCGTGCGTGAATATGAAGAAGATGAGGAAAGCTGTGATTGGAATTTCGTGGCTTCCAAGGTTGGCTCGAAGACCGCTGAAGAGTGTTTGTTGCACTTTTTGGAGATACCAACGCTCGACACGTCGGTGGCGCTGGATCGAGGAACACGGGTCGGCGATATGGTGGAGTCGATGCGACCTTTTTCTGCCGGAGCAGCTTTGACTGCGCCTGTGCTTGATCTGGTTTCTCTAGTAGAGCAGGTTGACCCGATTGTTGCGAAAGCTGCAGCTCATGCCGCGATAGGTGCCATCAAGCGATTACACACGATGCCAGCGGATATAGCCATTTTGCCGAGTGAGGCATCGTTGGCTTCGGTGAAGCACGAAGCAACGGCTAGTACAGCTGAAGTCAAGGTAGAGAGCGCTCCGACGTCGTCAGGGCCCGTTACGATAAGTGATGGCTCATTGTCTTCGCTTGAGGATGCAGCAGCGGCAGTAGCCAGCAGTGCAGAGGAAGCAGGAATCAGATCGACCATCAAGTCAGAGGACACGCCCGCGCTCAGCGATGTGGCTATGGAGGATGTACCGTTGTCAAATCCGACCCTTGAGTCCACTACGGAGACGGTCGGTCCGGGCAAGCACGATGCAGCGTCTATCTCGAAGGAAATGATTGCGGTCACGGAAGAGGCAGCCCGTGCCACTACAGTTGCGCTCTTGGCAACGCGAGCACAGCAGATTGCCGATGATATTGCAAATGGACCCGTGAAGGATTTGGTACAGCAACTCGTGGAGAATCAGTTGCGTCAAATCGAGTTGAAGATGCAGCAGCTAGCTGTACTGGAGCAAACAGTTTGTGCCGAGAAGGAGCAACTTGCAAAAGAGAAGTACGAGCTATACGTAGACCGGCTCGCCTTCTCTCGCGAAAAGATGAATGGCCGCTTGGCGTAGCTCAAGCCCTGAGCTCGTCTCTTCGGCCTTCTACAAGATCTTCACGGGTGGAATGGCTTGGCGGCCAAATGATGAAAACGCAACGAATATGACAAATTTGTCGATTCACTGTTGACGTCACGTTCAGGAGCAATTCACCCAGCACCTTCATCCCGGATCATGATGATCATCAACAACCCGTCTACGACATTGGTGAGTAAGTATAACGCAGTGTAATTTGCGTCCAAGCTCATCAATTTACAGGCTACCTATCATCCTCGCAGATGTTAATAAGTATCTTTCCTTGATCGATGATGCTATAAGGAAAACTGGTAAGTTGCAAACCTACTTTTTCGGCGATTGCAATCCAAGCGCTAGTACCCACTAATTGTATCTAACCGTGCACTGTATACCACAAAGCTCTTTTTTCATGATCCAAATCGCGGCATTGTCACATGCTTCATCGATCCCCAGTCCACCGATACTGGATCGAGTCTTCAGACTTGGCTCGCTCATTTTTTTTATTTTGTAGTATTTTCAAAGCTCGTCCAGTCAAATCCTAATTCGCATCCTCACGTACCCAAATAAGAGCGTCTATAGAGAGCTCCTGATGATAGCTGGAATTTGGCCTCGAGTGCTACTGCATTCGTCCTGTAGTCGCTGGTTCTCCACTTATGACCACGTTCTGGACTCTGTCTACCGCATGCTACTGGAAGTCAATGCTACCGAAGCTTTTCACGTATCGGAAGCGCAGTCGACAGCGGTTGCAATGGCTACAAAAGGGTACTCGGTCTTTTTGCATCTCCCGACAGGAGCTGGCAAGAGTTTGGCATTCCAGGCACCTGCTCTAGTGACTGGTACTGGCCAAACGACTCTTGTCGTCTCGCCACTTCTCGCTCTCATAAACGTACGTGAAGAATTGTTATATTATGGATACACTGGTACGTCTACAAAGATGTGTGTTTATCACATTAGTATCATTGATATATGTGGGTGTGTTCCTGCTGTTTGTTGTTGTTGTTGGTTGTGATTTTGCAATAGGACCAAGTGGCAGCATTGAGACGCAAAGGAGTTCGAGCATGTCAGGTTTCAGGCTCTGGGAACCAGCGATTGGCTCCTTTGAGTCAGCTTCTAGCAAGGCAGAGACTCGTGTACACGACGCCCGAGTTTTTACAAATGAACGAGGAGATGCGGAGATGGGTTCGTGCCGCAAACAAGGACCATCAATTAGCTCGGATTGTGCTTGATGAAGCTCATTGTGTGCTCGAGTGGGGAAACACATTTCGGCCGTCGTACTTGCACTTGAGTCACTTTAAGACCAAGTTCTTGAGCGAAGTGCCGGTGACATTAGCAACGGCATCCGTTTCGGACGAAGATATTGCGAGGCTGGCCGAGTTGTTTCAATTGCAGCTGCGCCCAGTGCTTCCTACTGTTGAAAGGAAGGGTGTGTCGGACCAAGCAGCACCTCACAATCAGTTGGTGGTGATCCAACAAGTCACGGATCGCAAGAATTTGCGGTTGGAGGTTATACGGAAGAAGCCTACTGCTGCCCAGTGGATAGCCACTCGAGTTGGACAAGAAACGACTATTGTCTACTGCATGACACGAAAAGAAGCAGAAGACTTGTGCTTAGCTCTCGTGCGCGTCGGATGCCATGCGGGTGTTTATCATGGTGCGTTGCCACAAAGGCGTCGAGAGTTTGTACGCAAGCAGTGGATGATGGGTCAATTGACCGTCATCTGTGCTACGAGCGCGTTCGGGGTGCGTTATATATCCTGTAGAGATTTGTATCGGATACGGTGGACTACAAGCTGATCGGTTTGGAAATGTTGTGCGTTATCGTAGATGGGGATCGATCGCTCGGACGTGCGGTTTGTGATACACCACTCTATTCCGTTATCCCTTAGTGCATACATGCAACAAGTTGTGCGTTCAATACTGGGCCATATTCTTGCAGTGGTCTTTGGTGAGAATACTCACTGCGTACTTGTCATGTAGGGTCGAAGTGGTCGGGACGGCAAGCCTGCGGTTTGTGTTCTGCTCTATTCCGAAGCAGACAAGAGTCGAGCAGATGCTTTGACAACAGGCAGGCTGGACTTTGACGGCACAGGATCAGGTGCTATGTCAAATGGAAGTTCTCGAAGAGAGGTGGAAGAGGTGGCGGCCTTTTGCGAGATGACCAACGGGTGTCGCAAAGAGTTGTTATACTCGCATTACAATTTCCACTTCGATGCTTCCCAATGTATTCGTAATTGCAATTGTGGCGTGCCGCTTGAAGCTGCCATCGAATCTTGGCACCATGAAGTGATCGCTACCGAGCACAGAATCAAAAGCATCGACGATGACACGGATGAGGGTATTGCCAAAGGTGCTATTGAGTACCAGTATCAGAAAATACTCGCAGAATCGAAGAGATTAAACCTTCCAAAGCGAGAGGCCATGTCACGCCGACTCGTGCGGGTACGAAAAGTCGGTAATAGATGATGCGATCGTGGGGGTACGACTTGACTTGTTCGCATGGTTTACATTTGCGTATCTGTCTTGACAGGATGTTCTCGAGGCGCAACCTGCGTCAGAAGAAGAAATGGCAAGTATGCGAGGCGTTGGGTTAACGAAGGCCTCTCGATATTTCCAGCTCTTCCGCACTAGCTAAGGGAAGCGAGGGTAGCGCTTTTTGCGGTGCAAATGGCTGTTTTTGACACGCAATATGGTCATATATTTGTTCTATGCTGTCCGCGGTACGAAGAGCCAAAGACGTCAAGTGCTGAGTGGATACAGTTGGTGACCATCAGTTCCAAAGGTGTGAAGATCTATTACAGCTCGGCTCGTGTCGAGTCGTATGTTTTCCTGGGTGTGGAAGCAAGACTATTGCTGTATCGAAGGGCAAGACGAGACGCGACTGTCGAGGTGGCATCTTCGTACGAAATCAGGGACGTTAACAACAGCCTAATGATGGTGTTGATGCCGATCGCATTATTGCTGATACGATGCAAGAAATGGTAATGCCGGACGCAGTCGTGGAGCTTTTGGAATATGAGCACTAAAGATATGATAGCACTATCATTGCAAAAGCCGAGGACCACAATTGCGGATGTCTAAGGAAGCTGGCGGTTCTTCTTCAAGATTATCGTCCTCTTATGACATGCAGGAGGTAAATGATGTCAGAATACTGTCCTACATCGCGCGTGCATTGCTGACGACAAAAAGGGTTTGTAATCACGACCATCAACAACTGGAAATTGCGAAGAATAAGAACACGAAAGCAACTGATGTTGCTGCCAAAGCAGATGAAGATCGCCAGCGGGTAAGATAAAGGAAGTAATGCGTTCGCTACAAGTTTTCTCGACGCGGTCCAATGAGGTCTTTTTCTTCACATTCACGACATGTGTGTGTAGTATCCGTGCAAATTCGACGATGGATCAGGTTCTACGCGTTGGGTACGCAAACACAAGTCAATTCGAGTTTGGTGAACAAGCATCAGAGTTTTCGTGGATTTGGGCTGAGGAAATGAACGGCTACTATCACTTGTTGCACGGGTAAGATAGTTCACAAAATGTCTGGAGTTGCTGATTCGTTCTACTCGTTAGACTGCTTTTTTGGGATGCCAACGTTGATGCTGTATGATTAACAAGCTGTAAACTCGGATATTCGGGTTCAAATTGCATGTGCATTGTATCAACTCAGCTTTAGATCTCACACAAGAAATGTGAGATCTCTAGTGAGCAACAGCAAGGACGCCAGAGAAATCAGCAACCCATTACGGATCCAGATCATTGGTGAATTCGTCAGCGTAACGTAAGGCGGTGTCAATACGTTCTGCGGACTGTTCATGTCTGCACATGTATACTCGACAGAAAGCGCCTAGGGAATGGATCGACTTGCGATTGACTACCAACGATCGTACTTCGCAAATGTTTTGCGTGGTCAATCCACGACTACGGTCTCTACGTCTTACGGTCAGTTCGAGAAGCTCCAAGAGCTGAGAAAAGATTTCGAGGAAACCGAGGAACATCTTTTGCTTACAGCAAGAAGCTGCAATCATTCAACTCGATGATGATTCGGAACTGGCCATCGAACACGGTTGAAGAATAATTCATCGGCTTTGCAATACTCCAGCTAACCGAGTTCACATAGCAGACGTTTTGCAAACTACGTCGCAGCCTCGTCGTACCATGCTTGGAAATATGCAGCGAAGATTAACGGCTGAACAAATCTACCTCACTGTCGGAGGTGCACAGTGTTTCTATCTAGTGTGAACACCACTCGCTTCCTGAGCCGATCCGTTTGTCCTTTGCGATAGGTGACATCATATCTGATGGCTCGCGTAACAGAAGCAGGTCGCCAAGCTGGTTGAACCAGCAAGATTAAGCTCCATCGAACCAGCTGCTGCTGTTAGTAAGTTTTTTGATGCGACAAAGGCCACGAAATGCACCAGCTTCGTTTCATACTTTCGGTAGCTACGCTATGGTATCAGCACTGACGCACAACTCGGATTAACCCGACTGAGCGTCAATAAAAACTGATTCGTCGTAGCGATGGATGAATGTCAGGCAAGCAAGGAGGCTATGTGCTGGCATTGCCGACATCAACTTACTTCTTATCAGCAGTATGAGAAATGGTAGCACGATGCGACCAAATAGCTGGCATGAGAGTGAGAGCTAGATGCAACTACAAAAGTTTTCTGAACCCTGCGACTTTTACCCACCGAAGGTGGACAAAGAAGAAGGGCATGACGCTCAGATGTCGAGCGACTACCAATTACAGACGGCAAGAAGAGTAGGTACAATCATCGACAGTCAACTGCTTTTGACAGCACGGTCCTGGCGCAGCTCGATAACTAGCGCAGTTACCTACCGACCTCGTCTTTGAACATGTTAACGGTCTGTTGTGACACGCTGACCTTCTTTAGTTGGCGAGACGCGGCTTTGATTCCAACAACTTGACGATCCGACAATTGACGGCATTGCTTAGACAGCTGAATTGGCACCGAAAAAACTGATCGTCGCGACAGATTTGTAGTGTATGTGAAGCAGCAGACAATACCGCAGCACAACACTTGGTCCCTCACCGTGTCCAAAGCACTCCTGCGGATGACGTGACCAAGTCACTATTGTCCTACCTCGCAGTCCAACAGTCCGTTGTTCTTCAAACACCCACGTCCTCAATTGAAGTCTCAGTGTTGAGACTGTCTCCGTCGCTCAAGAATGCATCATCTTCATCATCATCTTCATCATCATCGTCTCCCTGGCCATACATTTATAGGTATGTTTGCATGTATGTATGTTTGTTTGTATGTTTGTATGTATGCATGTATGTTTGTGTGTATGTATGCAAATATATATGTATGCATGTATGTTCATGGAAGGCTTCCCACTGATGCGTACATCACAGAAGGAAGCAATGCCACCTTTACGTACGGATTAATCGAGTCGCTCGTGGCGAGACCTTTAAAGTCGGTCGCAACTGGTCGAAACACAAAACAAATAGAGGACAAGTTCATGATACTTGTGACTTTCTGTCACGCGACTATGGTCAAAAACATCCCTACATCTGCGATGATTACTTGACGGGTGCCTCTACAAGCAACATCCCACGTCAATCGATCGTTGGAGCAACACGACTCCACGCACAGTTGATCTCAAGTCATCGCGTCGCACATCACACACCTTCGCACAAGACTGTCGTGACACAATGTGCCCACAATAAAACCCATCAACAACAGCAACGTCAACATCAATGCCTCGCTTTCAGAACCAGCTGTTTCGCGCACTTCAAGCCGCTAAAAATAAAGGAAACCACGACGTTTTAGCGTCCAATCGCAGCATCGCATGGCCTTGTTCTGGCCGGCGCTACGAGCCAGTTCGCTGTCGTGTCTTTTTCTTGCACCAGTGAGCGCGTCTCCCTTTTGCGCGACCGCTCGTCCCACGTACCGCTTCGACTCCGTCCATACATTTCTCCATACACTGTCGCTATCCCTACCCCTCGACACCACCTACGAGCGAACGACAACACAGTCGATGCGCCCGTCCTTTCCACACACACCTTTCGACGACAAGAAAAAGAGCGGCCGCACTGAACCGACCGTCAGACAGTCCGTCCGTCCGTCCGTCAGTTAGTCAGTCAGTGCGCCAGTTCGTCCGTGAGGTCGTTTAGTAGCAGTAGTAGTCAGTCCTATTATTAGCCCCGCGCCTCGTCATTCTGTCATGGCGGCCAAGCGCAGCACGTCGCGCCTGTTCCGCGACGACCACGAGACGCTGAGCGCTGACGTCACGCCCGTCGCTGTCGCTGTCGCTGCTGCGTCCGACAGCGCGTTGAACTCGAGCACGAGTGGGTACAACACGCTCGGGAGTCCCGCGTTGCTGCAGTCGCCGCACCAAGTGCGCAAGAGCAGGGGCAGACGGGCCGTTGGTGACGGTGACGCGAAGGTCGTGGAAACGAAAGGTCGCGCGTACTTATCGCACCACTCGTCGTCCTCGGTTTCAACGGGCCCGACTCGTCCCCTGCGCAAAAGCGACGGCATCGCGAAGGACAACCTTCGTACGACCTCCGCCTCGCCCACCTCCACGACCGACGCCACGTCCGCGTTGCGCGAAGTGTACTTCAACTACGCCCCCGGCAACGCGCCCTTTGACCGCTGCTCCAACGTCGTGGTCACGTCCAAGTACTCGCTCGTGACGTTCCTGCCCAAGTTCCTCAAGGAAAGCTTCACCAAAGTCGCCAACTTCTTCTTCCTCATGGTCTGCGTGCTCCAGAGCATCCCCAGCATCAGCAACACGTACGGGTACCCGACGAACGCCCCGGTGCTGTTCTTTGTCATTTCCATTGACGCCGTGTTTGCCGTGATGGAGGATCTGCGGCGCCATGCGTCGGACAAAGAAGCCAATGCCGCCACGTGCCACGTGATCCAGGATGGACGCGTGCTGGACCGGAAATGGGCCGACATTCGAGTCGGGGATTTCCTCCAGATCTACAACCGGGAAGTCATTCCAGCAGACGTGCTGGTGCTGGCAGTGGCCGAGCCGGTGGGGGAACCCCCGAGCGGCATTTGCTATGTGGAGACCAAGAGTCTCGACGGTGAGACGAACTTGAAGCTGCGTCAAGCAGTCGCAGCGACCATGGGCTCCTTGTCGAATGCTGCGGAGCTGGCGCACTTGCGTGGCGTGGTCAAGTGCGAGCGGCCGAACCCGCACATTAACAAATTTGCAGGCAAAGTTGAAGTGACAGTTGGTGACGGCTGTGGGGTTGAAGTCGTCCCGCTCTCGGTGAAGAACGTGCTGCTGCGAGGGTGTAACCTTCGTAACACGGACTGGGTCTTTGGACTCGTGCTGAATACAGGAAACGATACCAAGATCATGCAGAGCGCGAGTGCAGCGCCGTCCAAGTGGAGTGACCTTATGCTCAGTATCAATCGCATGATTGTGTTCCTCTGCTTAGGTCTGTTTGTAGCGTGCGCTGTCGCGGCATCGTGCTACGTTACGTGGCAGTACGAGATCGTGCGCAACACGTGGTATATCCAGCTATCAGAAGCTGAGAAGAACCGCTCGCGCTTTGTCGCGTTCATCCAGATGATGTTTTACTACTTCTTGCTGCTCTACCAGGTCATTCCGATCTCGCTCTACGTGTCCATGACGACCGTCAAGTTCTTGCAGTCTCGATTCATGGCGTGGGACCTCGAGATGTACCATGCAGAGTCGGACACGCCTGCTATTGTGCGAACGATGGAGTTGAACGAAGAGCTGGGTCAGATCTCGTACGTTTTCAGTGATAAGACGGGCACGTTAACGTGCAACGTCATGGAGTTTCGTCGATGTTCGATCAACGGCACCTCGTATGGGTCTGGTCTCACGGAAATAGGACGCGCTGCACTGACTCGTGCCGGGAAACCAATTCCGACGGAGCCTCGGCTAGATCCGAGTATTGAGAAGACCCCGTTTGTGAACTTTGTCGACAAGTCACTTTTCGATGAGATGGAGGGCAGTGCTGGTGAGGAGCAGAAGGGAAAGATACTGCAATTCTTTGAGCACCTTGCCGTCTGTCACACGGTGATTCCTGAAAAGCTGGAGTCTGGTGAGATTCGTTTCTCGGCGTCATCTCCTGACGAGCAAGCTCTTGTGGCTGGTGCAGCTTTTGCAGGATTCAAGTTTGAGAGCCGTAGTGTTGGGACGGCCGTGGTGGATGTGCTAGGAAAGCGTGTGACCTACAACGTGCTCGACGTGCTCGAGTTTACTAGTACACGAAAGCGAATGTCTGTCGTAGTGCGCAAACCAACCGGGGAGCTACTGCTTTACACAAAAGGAGCTGACATGATGATATACCAGCGCCTGAGATCGGACCCCGCGATGCTGAAGCTCAAGAACATCACACGTGATCATATGGAGAAATACGCTGATGATGGATTGCGTACTCTGGCGCTAGCAGTGAAAACGCTTGATGAGCACTGGTTCCAACAGTGGAAGACCCGGTTTGATGACGCACAGGGCAATGTGGCTGAACTTGATCGACGCAAAGATGGCGAGCAGAATGCGATTGATGATTTGATGGAAGAAATTGAGGAGGGACTGGAGCTCATTGGAGCAACGGCAATCGAAGACAAACTGCAGGACGGCGTTCCACAGTGCTTAGCAAATTTGACACGAGCAGGGATCAAGGTGTGGATGCTTACGGGCGACAAGGAAGAGACTGCGATTAACATTTCGTACGCGTGCTCGTTGCTTGACAATTCGATCCAGCAAGTCATTATTAATGCCACCACATGTCCGGATGAAGCATCGCTTCGCGCGAAATTGAGCGCAGCCACTGCTGAGTTCTTGGACAATTCAAAAGGTATGGCAAGTGGTACGGAGAAGGAAGTCTCGCTGGTCATTGACGGCGAGGCATTGGAAATGGCTTTGAGTCCGGAATCTGCACCGCACCTGCTATCGTTTGCCAAGTTGTGCCGTGCTGTGATTTGTAATCGCGTGTCTCCTGCTCAAAAGGCAGAGATGGTGAAACTTGTTCGGGATAATATCACAACTGTGCGGACATTGGCAATCGGAGATGGAGCGAATGACGTTGCCATGATTCAGGCCGCTCATGTCGGGGTGGGCATATCAGGACAAGAAGGTATGCAGGCGGTAAACTCGAGTGATTACGCCATCGCTCAGTTCCGATATCTCGAGCGGTTGTTGCTGGTCCACGGCCGTTGGAATTATATCCGCATTTCCAAGTTGGTTCTGTACATGTTCTACAAGAACATTACACT
Source organism: Peronospora matthiolae (assembly GCA_921007115.2). Lineage (NCBI taxonomy): Eukaryota > Oomycota > Peronosporomycetes > Peronosporales > Peronosporaceae > Peronospora > Peronospora matthiolae. Next base: position 1,457,824 of record CAKLBY020000227.1, on the reverse strand, counting down.
TGTTATGGTGCAGTACTGGTACGGCTACCTCTCAGGTGCTTCTGGCTCCAAGCTGTACTGGGAAATCGGTGTCCAGCTGTACAATATTGTTTTCACGGGTCTGCCGATCGTTGTAGTGGGTGTGCTCGACAAAGACTTGCCAGCACCATTTAGCATCGATTACCCGGACTTGTACCGTCGTGGCCCGGATCGCTTTTTCTTCAACATGTACACGTTTTTTCGCTGGATAGCTGCTGCTTTCTTCGAATCGCTCATTATCTTTGTCGTGATGACGTTTGGCTTCAATGCATCCGATAAGGCGGCAGGCAGCGAATCTCGAGTGGAATTCGGCATGGTTGCCTTCTCGCTGACAGTTTTGATTGTGAACATCAAGATCTGGATGATTGCAGATCGATGGACTGTGCTGTCGTTCTCGTTGTGGTTCGGCAGCGTCATGGCATGGTTCATCCTCGCGTCTATCGGTACCCAGACGCCGTACATTGCAACGTTCAAGGTCGGTTACGACGAGTTTGGTGCATTCGCCCCTACTGCTAGGACGTGGGGCTACCTCCTGGTGCTGGTCATGGGTTGTGCGCTTGCACTCGGACGCCACATTTCGTACAACCTGTTCCAGCGGACGTTCCACCCGGATCTTGCCCAGCTTCTTCAGGAGTCGATGGGCGGTTCTTCCCGTCACAAGTCGGAACGCCGCCTGACGATCGACCACATTGAGGAGCAGACGCTGTCCATGTCGTTGGACGACGTCCACACGACCAGTTACTTGAGCGACTTTGGCCACACGGACGCCGACATTGTCAAGAGCCAGCACCCTCCGAGAGCTGTCCAGACGGCAGAGCACGAGCAGCAGCTGCCCCAGGACGTGGCAAACCTGACCGGGACACGCAGTGGCCCCGCCAAGTCCGGCGGTACGGAACACTATTCAGCCAGCGTGTTCAGTGAGACGATTTCCGAGGAGACAACGTGGGACCGCGCGCCGTCCACGATGCTCCGACCGACGCCCGGCCGCCGCCCAACCGGCTACGCGTTCAGCTGCGACGAGGAGACGACGCTCGCCGAGTCGTACATTGCGTCCAACTCGTTGCCGCGCTCGGACGCCATTGCTACGGCCATGCGGAACTCCACTTGCAGCTCGACGGGAGACGCCAGTGGACGTCGTTGCTCTCGGGCGCGCATACCTTCGTAGATGGGGCTGAGGAGGTTGATGGGGATGATGATGATGATGATGATAGTGATGATGATGATGATGTGTTGACTACGACGACAGGAAAAAAAGGTTTGACTTTTGTGTCGCATTGTATTTAAAAGTGCTTTGTTCTTGCTGCTGCCGGTGGTAAATGAACGGCTTTTTTCATCACGTGTTGCGTGTTGAAGGTGCGGCGGTCGTGGGTACGTTACGCAGATGAGGGAGAGCCGAGGGTACTGTAACCTTCATGTCGTCGGCCGTGATTCGTTTGTCTTTGTAATCTATCCGTTAGAAATGCGCCTGTCTCTTGTCACGACTTTGTACATGTGGTCCACAATCTCGAGCAGTTCTGCCCATCGACGACAGGACCATCACTCTTTGACTTGTCGTCATGAGCGCGTGGGAGCAATGGGGTGGCAAGAAACCTGCGACGAGTAAGTTGCAGGGCGCCCAAGACGCCCTGCATAGCCTGATGCGCTCGTCTGCGGTATCTACCGCGCCTACTGCTGGTAGCGAAAGCACTGGTAGCGTCAACTCGGTGTTCCAAAAGGCGTGGGACTCGGCTCGTGAGTTTACAAAAGACGCGGTCACTGCGCCAAAAGACGCGACGGACACGCTAGAAAGCGGGCAAAGAGACGGGGCAGTCGATGACGCCAGTGTCGCCAAATCGTGGTTTGGAAGAAAGAGCGCAAGTAATCGAAGCGGGCTCGCGGTCCCGAGTATGAGTTGGTGTGTACCACCTACAATCAGGCAATCGGAGTGACGATCGAAAAAAGTGACCTGAAAACTGCTTTTTTTGTGTCAATTTGGCGTGCACAGGAATGCGAGGTTCAAGTATTTTGTAGGCATGACTCTACTCGGGATGCTGTTTTTCGGCATGGCTTCGATCTTTCTACCATTGGTAAGATGACTGATTGCTTTGGTTATTCTTCTCTGCAGACGTGAAGAAACGTTGTTCTTGGTCTGCTGCTTCTTTCATGTTGGAGCCAAGTGATTAACTTGTTTTTTCTGTTGTAGATCATGATTCGTCCATCCAAGTTTGCGCTGAGTTTTACCCTGGGCAGCATGTGCTGTATGAGTGCTGTTGCAATGCTGAAAGGCCCAGCGGCATATGCTGTCGAACTCGTGCAGCCGAATCGACTGCTGCTGACTAGCGCGTACTTTGTGACACTTGGTAAAAAAGAAGCAGACGTTTAAGAAGAAGGTTAAAGAGGTGGTGATGATGATGTTACGAGACTGACGCTATTGTGGTTATGTTTGGTGGTGGTGCTATAGGGTGCACGCTGTACAGTTGTTTGATATTGGGCGACTACGTGTTCGTCGTGCTGAGCTCAGTCTTGCAGTTAATGACGTTGGGATCGTTTGCGCTGTCGGCGTTCCCTAGCGGTCCGTCGAGCCTAAGAGGTGAGCAAATTAAGAGCCAGCAACGTGGCGCCTCACGACGTAGTTATCGTTGGTGTAGATGATTCTGCTAACGTCGCTGTATTGATTTGACTCTGCAGCATTTACGACGCTGTTTTGGAAATCAGCGCGCAGTATGGTGCAAGCGATCACTCGCGTTTTGATGAGGTGATTCCACCGACTACACAGCGGATACGCAAACCTGGGACTTGCGCTGCAGCATATGGTCGAAGGCATTTATTTGGCTGGCCACTAGGTAGCGACTACGCATAACGCAAGTGGACTGGATGCTCAGTATGGTTCTGAGCACGGGTAGCTATCGTGCTGACCAATACTCTATCTTTTTACACAACATGTCCACTTAACAGACCTTGTTGGCTCCGTGTGTGCATTAATTGGTTTCTGAAGCTATAAAAGTGTTTTGCAGAGCCAAAAGCTGGCATCGAACACGCACTTTTTCCCGTGATTTGATGTGATACCTGTAGGCAGAATCGCACCCCTTGGCGATCTGCTTGAAGTCCGGTGCACGAGATCAAGTCAGGACGAGAGATCGAGGGGAGAAAAAAGCGAGCAAAAACGTTGTCTGAGGGCCAGTCATTTGCACGATGCGATTCTCGTCAGCCAAGCGGTTTACGATGGTAGAACTCCTCCCCCTAATCGTCAAAGCAAGTCGATAACCAAGCAGACGTGATCAGCTCCGTATTTGCTCCATCTGCAAAGCTCGACGTTGCTCAAGTGACTGCTGTCGACTGCAGCTTCACGAGCGTTTTCCCATCAACTTGCGTGAATTGTCGGGGCGTTTGGGTTTAGCTTCGGCTTGCTCGTCCAAGTCGCTCCAAGCCTGTTCGCAAAGACCCGATAGTTAACCATAAAGCAGGTGAAGATGTCCGACTGACTGATTATTACATGTAAGTCTCAACGCACCCGAGCGTCGCTCTTCAATGCGGTCGCGTCCCGCTGGGGCATCTGGTCATCGAAATACTTGATCCCAAGACCCAGCGCTACACACAGCACGGCATACCCAGCACTAGATACCGATGTAAACACAGGATACTACGGGATTCCCGACCGACATTGACAATACTAATCTAGCAGTGCAAGTGAAAAAAACGGTTTCCAACTCGAAGACGACACGAAAGACGGACCTTTGCCGCGTCGAGAGGTTCTTGAACGGTAAGAACATGAGTCAACAACTGCTTTTCTGGCGCGCTCCGTGAGAAATAAACGCACTCAACAACAGGTGAGACTTTGCTGGATCATACTTTCTGAACAAAACACGGACGAAAAGAAGGGCGTCGAAGTCACCGGTCGAGTGCCGCCTCTTTTGTCTACTGTCGCTACCTACCTATGGTGGACACTTGGACACTTGGACAGACTTGGAGAGTCCCGTCGCCTCATTACAATTAATTTACGCGGAATCTTGAGGCAAAAAAATGCCGGAAACGTGACTAACTTGTCATCGACCTTGACGTCTCTTTCAATGCACATAGCAACCGACCGCATCATCGCTTCTCTTCATCTTGGTGCGGTCTGCTATACAAACTCTCGCTCTTCTGACTTGGCGACAATCCTCGAGGACACAAGTGGTCTCGGCAAGATCGTTGTCATGGGATGGGGTCACGCCCCTACCTATCCCCAGTTCACGCATCATGTATGATACGCTCTGATCGAAGGCTTGGCTCAGCGTCAGACAAAACAGCAGCAGCAAAAACGACGACAAGTGGAAGGGTCGAACAACATCGTGTCACTATAAGTGTCCATAAACGTCCACCCACCCATAGTCAAGCAGGTAGTCGTCATGCAGACCTACATTTACGGTTTCCCCATAATAAAATACATATCCGATAGACAGTTCTCGCAGTACCCGTTCGATCAGGAGGAGGAAAAATCACACAGACACAGACATAGACACTTGCACACATCAACGCCTTGCACTTCTGTCTCCTTCTTCTTCTTCTATCTCCTCTTGATCGAGTGTCATGGCATCAAGGATGAACTCCATGTGGCTCGATCAAACCAATCCGCATGCTGTGATGGATCTCCTCCAAACAGATTCCGACACTCGGTCGGTTTTAGCACTTCGACGCCAGAGGAACCGGGAATCCATGCAACGCTCGCGGCAGCGTCAACGGGATCTATTGCAATGGCTACGGAAGGTAGTCACGGACTTGGAACAGCAGTATCACGCCCTTCAACTGCGTGCGGTGGCATCCCCGATGTCAAAAGACGCATGCAACAAAACTACAAGATATGCCAAAGCTGTTGAGCTGTTGAAACGCGTAGGGGCGTAAAATCTGTACTTGAAAGCGTCGATTCACTCCCAGGCATCCTGGGAGCTTGACATCCGACGGGTGGTCGAGACAAGTGTGATGCTGGAGGCTTGCACTGCATCGAAAACGAAGTCGTTCTCTCCGTTTGTAGTTGAGGTGGACATCCTGAAAGACCAAGAGGCTGAGTCCGTGTTCGGACATCACATGCTCAGTGAACGAGACGTGAAGAACGTCGCTCTTCAGAACGCACAATCGATCAAACAAGTGCAGGACGAGCTACTGACGAGTCCTTGGAGCTCAGCAACTGTACATGTTGAAGGTGCTGCTGGCGAACAAGTACGTGACGATCGCGTGCAATTCGTTGACCATTCAGAAGTCTTTGGATGGGACTCGCGACGTCGCATTCGAGGCAGTGAGGTGGCGTTTGTCTTCACGAAACGGTTTACAACCAGTCTGTCCGTCTTGGAGATCATGCAGCAAACCTGGGCCGATGGAATGCACCTCGAAGGTGCTCGACGATTCAAATACGACGTCCAGCGGCTGGATATGCTCCAGGAAGTGAATACAAATGCGTACGTGCTCGGTCGCGATGTTCGGTCCCCGGACGAAAAGACAGTGTTTCGAACCACGTTGCTGCGATACCGGACAAAGATGACGGAAAAAGTGCTGCGTTTACCTGACTCTGCTTCGCTGCTGTCAAGTGGCGAGACAACAGTCGAGTTCAACCCGCGTCTGCGAGCTACTCGTTACGTCATTGGGACGCAGAGTCTTAATCCAGCAGCCAACTCGGGGGCCAAGCTCCTCCCCGAACGGGCTGGGATCGAGCCGTCAGCTCCATTAGTGTGGGCGGAACTAGCACTAATCATTGAACTGCTGCAAGTGTACGACTGCGTCACTGGCGAAGACAAGTACGTGCACGTACGATGGTCTGGTACAACTAACTACGGCTCCACGTTCGATGCGCATCGCAATGCAGCCGATGTGGTCACGTCGATTATGCGTTGGGAACTTGACACGATTGCGCCTGCTATTCAATTGAGTCTCCTCAACATGGAGGTGACTGGGGAACGAGATGTGACACAGGAGACTGGTAAGAGCGCAGCATAAGACATCACAACCTGTTGCCATCGAGACTTCGTGATGAAACGACAGCTCCTTCTACGGAACGGAACAAAGCGGTGCATATTGTACTGCACCTGTTGTCGCACGTAGCACGACTGACTACATTACGATGACCGTGGAGCATCACGACGATGAGAAGTTGGATAACAATGAACTGTGTTTAGTCCAGGCCAAGGGTCAAGTGTCACTACGAAGCGTGTGCTGCAAAGGGGAAGCAGTTCCACGACGTCGAGCAAATCACGAGCTTTTGTTGAAGAAAGTCAATGAACGAACTAGCGGAAGATACACGGAGGCGACAATGGGAGACGACCTTGATATCGATGTATGGCTGCGGCTGAGTGTGGATTGTCCGTTCGATCGAGACGTCAGCTACATTCCGCCCGTTTGAGATAATGTGGTGCAGGTTGAGCAAAAACTCGTTCAACAACAGCATCGTCTTTCGAGACCGCTCTACATTACGCGATCGTGTCGTCACAACGCCTCCAGCTGTACTGCTGCTGCTGCTTCGTTTGAAATATGTTCCAGGTCAAGTCGATTGTATTGTGGTGTCGAGATCTCATGAGTGAGGATTACCCAGGTGCATCTCTGACGGAATCTACCAGGATCGATAACTGTGGAAGCATCTGCGCTATGATGATTGAACTGCAAATCTTCAGGAGACGACCATCCTTGTCATCGCACACGAACGAAACCAACAAACAGTCCCATTCGTTTCAGCCTTTCCGCTGATTTGGAGATCTATCATTTGCTTGAGCTATTGTAGAGTGGGCACGGACGTCGTCGCCGATCGAAATGGAAGAGCGATTTACAACAGTGCACTACCTTAGCACTGCAATTGCGCACGACGAGCAAGCAGCCCAGTCTGTATCGTGCATGATGCGCCGCCGAGTTGATGTCTTCACGTTGATGAACACATGTACTTGACAACATGGATGTCAGCCTCTCAAGCATTCGACCGTATTATCCCAGGAAGGTTTACACGTGGTGATTTCCGTGTGCGATGTACATTTGACTGACTTCCAGAAGGTGGACGACTGCGCTTCACCTTCTTCCCCGCCTTGTCGATCTAAAATTCAGAGTCGCTCGTCTGTTCCATCAGATCGCTCGGGTCGAGTAGAGCCTGCATGGATTGGGCTTTTATCTGACGGAATCGACAAGTCATGGACTTGGCGTAGGTTCATCGATGTGTTCCAGGGAACTTTTGGTACAGATCGTGGATGGAAACAGGGTTGGATCATAGCAGACCGATCGAGGACGTGGTATCGAGCTTTCCCGCATGTAATAATTGTGCTTGCATTGATTCTATTACCGCAGCGATGCAACACTACGCGATTACTCTTGTATGGACGTACGTGCTTGTACTGGCAGATTTCATCGGAGATGTTGATCTGGAAAACATCGACGGCTTCAATTTCACCACGCAGTCTCATCCAGACCATGCAAGTCCCATGAGCTTGTAGAAGTCGTGCTTTTATATCGACATAGATGTCGACGGACATTGAGGAGGTTCAGCATGATAACCTATGCAGTTACAGACCGTCTGAAGCAGTTGAGTTGATCATAACCAAGTCCGTCACGTCGTGCGACTAACTGCCTGCATGTCTATGGCTCGCTGCAACAGGTACAGTCTTGGTTCACAAACGACTCTACAGAGCATTCTTTCGTAATCACGAACACTATCGAGCGTGTCTCGTCACGCCATCAAACCGAAAAATAAAGTCGCTTGCCTTGATCAAGTGACGCAGTCCGTGAAGAGCGCACGTGCTTTCATCTATTATCCAGCAGCTTCGACAACGACGAGCTCAAGGTTCTCCAGGACATAATAGCAGACTGTGATGCACACCCGGACGTGCAAGTAGAAGCATCACGTGTAGCCTGCCGTCGCCTGATCCCACCTATCAAGCGTTATAGATTGAGAATATTAAAGTGCTCCCGTCAGCCCAAGAGCAAAGTATTTGTACGTGCGAATAGCAATGAGAAACAGGAACTTCTTGCCAACTAGTAATAATCAAGCAGCGGCTCTACTGCTAGAGATACGCCTGGACGTTAGATCGAAGGCTTGCTTATGGCAAAGGTGTGCGCGTCATGTAAGTGTCAGGCCCAAAGCATATCAAAGTCACAGCTGGAGGAGAGAGGTACTGTGAGTAATACTGCTTCATCCCTCACGACTACACTTGCTAGTGGCATTGAGGTGATGGAAGAGTTGTCTTGCTGTCTTAGACTGACAGTGTGACTTCAAATTGACTTCTGAGTCGTTTTGTTCGGCTCCTCTGAGGCAAATGGCGCCGAATAGTAGTAAGATTTTACAGCACGCCCGTAAACCCCTACACAATGATATTTGTGTATATCATTGTATAGGGGTTTACCCATGAGGTCGTTGATTTCGACCGAGTTCCGTGTCGCGTGCGTCGCCACTTTTGTCGTCACACGTACCTAACGACGTCTCTTTCGCCTGATGTGAACCACACGATCGCATGTCCTGCCAAAACCGTAACCACCCACAAACTCCACACGGTCGCAACATTCGCTCTTTCGCTTCAAACGTCTCATCTCCAGTGCTTTGACCACTCTCTCTCTCTCTCTCCCACTTTCATTCTCTCTCTGGCTTCTTTCATGACGGACAATAATAGTGAACATTTGTCCTTACTGCACTCTGACACCACTAAAAACCGCAACCATACTTATTGTGATACAAACCACGAGATCGACCTTCCTACCACCAACCACAATCATGTCAATGAAGATGAGGAGGAGGACGGATGTGACGTGGTCATTTCGGACTTGACTCTTGCTACCATCACCCGCGGATCAAGTTTTGTTGCTGCTACTTGTCGCTCCCCGTCTGCCACGTCTTTGGACGGAAGTAAACTCCGTGATGACGACGATCAGGATGATGACGCCAGTGCCGTGTCTCTTCTGCGCGATTCGCTCTATTCGTCGTCGCTGTCGCTTTTTCAAGACGGAGACGAAGCAGAGCCAGTGATTCTGGACGAGTTCTGGCTGTCCATGGCGCTCGCGTACCCCGTGGTCGTAACCTATACCCTCGAGTACCTCCCCGGGGTCGTGGGGATTATTCTTGTGGGCCACATGGATTCGCCCGACACGAAACGGTTTGTCGCAGCTGCAACCCTATCCACGATGTTTACGAATGTCTCGTCGCTGTCCATTGGGTTTGGGCTCACTTCAGCTTTGGATACACTTTGTTCCCAAGCTTATGGAGCCGGGAAGCTGGATAAATTGGGACTCTACTTTCAAGCAGCATTGCTCGTGATTGGAGCGTGTTTAGTGCCCGTGTTTATGCTCAATTGGCACGCAGAAGTGTTCCTGAAGTGGTCGGGTCAAGATCCCGAAGTGGCGAGACTTGCCGGTGAATTTTCACGTGTGACGGTTTTCGGAGTCCCATTTCTCTTTTTGTATGAGATTGCGAGGAAGGTGTTACAAGCGCAGAATATCGTGCAACCAATGGTGTTGTTTGCACTAGCAGGGACGTTTATTAACGTGTTTGGCGGCTACATGTTGACGTACTGGACGCCGTTGGGCTTTCATGGAGCAGCTCTGTCGAGAACACTGGGTTACATGGTCTTACCTCTCTGTCTCGTGCCTTACTTTATCATAAGTGGCAATCACACGCGCTGGTGGAGTGGATGGCAGCTGCAAAAAGCAAAAGCACTCGTGCCGCTGTTTTTGCGACTTGGAGTGCCAGGACTAGCGATGATGGTATTGGAATGGTGGGCGTACGAGCTGTTGGCTGTCATGGCAGGCAATTTACCTGATGGTGTCGTGGCTGTTAGTACGCACGCGGTGCTTATGAACGTTGCTTCAATGATTTTTATGGTGTTCATGGGCATCTCAGTCTCCAGTAACATCCGTGTGGGTAATTGTCTCGGTGCGAATTGCCCCAAGAAAGCAAAAATGATTAGCTACATCACGCTTGCCACAGTCTTTGTGCTCTCGTGTTTCTTTGCGGGGCTGCTGTATGTCTTGCGCCACCAGATCCCGCTCATTGTGATCAATGACCCCGTGGCTGTCGAGCGTGCGTCGAATGCGATTTTAGTGCTGATGCCGTACGAAGTTATCGATTCACTGAATTGCGCGATTCAGGGAATTTACAAAGGCGCCGGGTGGCAAAATATGGCTGCCAAGACTAATGCTGTTGCTTTCTATGGCATTGGTATCCCGCTGGGAGCCCTGCTCTCGTTTTATTATGGCGTTGGGATTGAAGGACTATGGATTGGCTTTGGCACGGGCGTCACCACAGCGCTTACGGTCTGTGGCACCAATCTGTATTACGCGAGCTGGGAGCAAATGGCACTTGAAGCGCGCGCAAGGTTAGCCCACTAAGCTTCGATGAGTATTGTGCACCATGTGAATGCGTCGCCCGGTATTCCATACGCTTCAGTCTTGGTGGAGGTTGAAGCGGGTCTGTCTACATTGGTATCTGTTGCAGTAAGAAGTACAGACATCCGTAGGCAGCACGCGACTTGATATGTTGGGGCGACAATGATAGTTCATTTTTGATTGTGCGGTCATTACTGTGCAGTACATTAAGAGCATGCCTACAGCTGGAGTATACCTGAGAGAATTCAAAATTTTTTGAGCATTTTGATTTTTTTATAAAAAACTCCAAATAATAATATTTTTTTTATACTCGAAATTGTTTTTATTTTTAGTAAAAATGCGATTTCTGTAAGAAGATCATCTAATTCTAAAAAATTTAAAATATTTTTTACAAAAAGTTGTTTCATATATGTATAAAATTTTTGTAATAATTACTTAAATTACTTAATAAAAAATAAAAATTTTATTTAAAATACTTTTTAATAACAGGGATTCGATTTTTAGTTCCTTTATTTCCAAAAGCAACTTTAAATTTAGATTTATAATATTTTATAAAATTAAAATATATGTATACATCATAAGGGATAAAAGCTTTAAAACCTATACCTTTTACTCGCAGTACACGACACCGAGACGTTCTCCTCCTCAGTCTATTAGTGGTCTCTGAGTCAAGAATTTTTTTTTGAATATATGACAATCTAGAAAATTCTTTTTTATTTATTGTTCGTAAAGTTTTTTTTGAATTAATTTCAAAATTTAAATATTTTATTTTATAACAATTAATTAATCTTGCTGAATTTTTTTTTTTATAAACCCTTTGCAGAAACAATTAATAATTTTTTTTTTTATTCAAATATTAGTCACGAAATTATTGAAAAAATAAATATAAATACGACTATTACTTCCTAAATTTTGTTTTCAAGAAAATTTACAAATAAATATTTAATATATAAATAAATTATAATTATTGAATTTATTTTCACTAAAAGAATTCATTTTTTTTAAATTTTCATCTAATTTAAATTTTTTAGAATGAGGGGCTCGATTAGAAGCACTACACTTGTCGGTGCTGGCGTGGCTAGGCAAAGTACACTTGTATGCAATATACGTATACGAAGATTTGATTTTGTCCCGAGCATTTGGTTGCACGTCTACTTGCGTTGACCTTGTTCTAGCTGTAGAGCAGTCTGAACTAAGATCTAGGTTTGCTGCTACTGCGATTTCTTCGATCAAGTAAACGCATTCGTCTGACCACAGGTAGAATCCACGCTGATAAAATCGTTCGATCTCATCTGCTAATTCGTTTGGCGTTGCTACGTCGACGATCACCATCCAGAGCCTAGCACTAGCTCTTTTGTTGTAAAGTACTGCATCATAGAATAGTCTTGAGCGAGGAAAGTCGTGCTGGATCTATAATGCTAGTTAGCGAACATGAGACACCACATATTCAACATGGAGCAGGTGAAAAGTGTAGAAGAGCACGAGCGCGAAATATGGATTGGGATGCAATGGAAGTTTTGGGATGTAGGACGCATTATGTACGCATGGCTCGACATCACGGTTCTCATGTACCATTTCATCGATGTACTAGGTGAAGTACTCACTGCAAATGAACCTATCGGATACTCCACCACCCCAACATGCGTATCTATCGAATGCATTAAGGGTGGACTTCTACCGCTAGTCGATGAATGATTGTACATGTGTCATCGCTCTGTAGCAGCAGTTTTACGGTTCGGTTGTGCTAATTCCTCTCTTGAGCTTACTAAGAATATTTGCATTCCCTGGTTGTTCACTGAAGAACTACGAAACTGCGCTATTGTTGAAGGTTGAGCAATACATAAGTCACACTTCATAGCACAAATCTGACTTCATCAAGTAGCCGATCGTCACTAGTACGAAAGTGTCCTACAGCTCAACCTATGAGTTGGCACCTATTTCGCTGCTCTATGAAGGTTACATTTCATGTTAGTGAAGCTACGCCAATGTTAGACGAGAAAATGTAGTACGAGTCGATCTCAGCCATAGTTTAGATGATAACACGAATCGTAAACTTCCTTACACTGTGCCGAAAGTACAGCACCGATGATATTTGAATCAAGAGAACCAAATAATGACAGAAATCGATCCATCCCTTCAGCCTGATGTTCATGAAAAGCATTGCATGGCCACGATGGAATTTTTATTACACAATACTCGCATATCGTCGACCTGCAAGCTGATTTAACGTCAAGATTCTATCGAGTTGACCTCACTCGCGTTTTTCGTGTTACGGATGCGCGAGTGTAGTAGACCTTACACCGTCCACGTGATGTTACTATTCGATTTATTTCACGTGTTAGTGTCACTTCTTTGAGTTTGTGATATTCTTGATCGGTGTCATGCTAGCAGAGTCAAACAATAGGCTCCCAGGGACACTTTGCGCAAGCTCTCGATACAGTGGATAGATTTGAACGTCATACCTTATTGAACTTCAGTGTGCTCTCGAACAATTAGTGGTTTCTTGGCCAATTTGATCAGTATGCTTTATCTTTTGATAGAAGGAGGCTCTTGGATCATTTGCAGATAGACCGTCCTACATGATTCTTCGGGCCGCAAACGCTACTCTGACCTTGCATTTGAAAGTGTCGTGTAGCTGTCGGGTCTGTTGAGTTTTGAACCTTGCTTAGGCGATCCCAGCTCGCATCAGGAGTTCCGTCAATCGGATTAGGCGCCAAGGTAGTTCGAAGCATTGGAATTTTTATCAGAAGAAACGTAGGGATTGATCGATTCCGATGCGATCGACAGGACGTCTAAGTTGTGACTGACATCGGTTTGGCATAACGATAGACAAATTGCACAAACTAAAAAAGGCTTGTACATTGCACATGTGCTACGTAGAGGTGATTGTGATGTTTTAGTGAGTCGTTTAGTATTCGTTGTCATGTTACATCCCGTTTTTTGCGCATGGATCGTTCGTCTTGCAGGTCGATCATTTAAATTAATCGGCCCCAGTCCAGGCTTCAGTCGTATGCCTGAACGTCAGAAATTACTATGAAGTCAAAAGAAACTCGGTGCTGCCCCATCAAATGTCAAGTCCTCGATTGATCTGCGATCAATGAGCTGTCAAGTGCGTCAAGAACCACGTTTGACGACGGTAGCTTTTCGACAGTTGTCTCTGCTTCGAGGCGGCAGCTCTAAATTGTATAGTGAAGTGCACGATACAGGCCTTCTTTAGAGTTCGAATGTGCCCCACGGGTGCCTAATCAATTGTCAAGTGGCAAATATGTACATACATAGATAGATAGACTATATGATTCAGGCCATTCGGGTAGGTGTCATGATGCCTGCATCGCGAAAGTACAGTTTGGACAGGTTTGCTTAGCTTCTCCTAGTCTAATAAAGGACAGATATTTACAATAATAATGAGATTGTAGCCCATCTATACGACAATCTCCGGCACAACAACCTTTTTTGGCTGGAAGGTGGATCGCATGACTCATTCCATTACAACATTACAAATTTCATGAAGAACGCAAGCACTATTTTTATGAAACTTGTGAAGTTGAATGTGGAGATGAGCGTCAAACGTGACAGCAAAGAATGTCACGCAGAAGTTCGATACGCTGTAGGTGTAAGAATAGTGGAGAAGGATGCGGGCCGACAGGTGCAGAATTGGACCTGGAATTTGTGTGCTTCAAGGCAAAGGTTTCCACATTTGTATGACAAAAAGATTTTTGCCGTGATCTGGTGTCAGACGCGAGACCCTCGTGGATTTAGAAAGATCTGGAAAGTTGGCTGTAAATCGGTGATTGCGTCTTTGACAGAGTGCATTTGGCTAATCACTTCCAGGAACTGTAGCAACACATGTCTATAAGTTGAGTTACAAAAAGAAGTGCTAGGTCATGATCAACAAAATGGCATCGGTGAACTGAACCTTCAACTACTCACTCACTTTTTAGATGCTCGAGCATTGACTTCTCGGTGGATGTGATGTACCTGCCGTCAAGACATGGTCAGACATTGACCGTGACTCATAGCGAAAACACCTTTGAAGTCGTAGCGCTGGAACATCATGCTGGTGTAACGTGACATATATCGACGCGCGCGAGTTTTCAGTGTTTCGACGATGCAAGGATCGTGTTGCACAATCGAAAGTGAAAGTTTAGACTAAGTTCCTCGTATTGTAACCTTAATGGGACATGACAAAGTTTGGCATAATCATCAGTGAAGGTCCTTTGCGCCGTTCTTCCGAACTAATTTACAAAGCACCTCTTAGCGCCAATTCTTTCGCTTCATCTTCTTTACCGCGGCCATTTTACAGCCACGCTTAAAATCTGATGACTTGCATGACTATTTATTGCACGGTGAGGGCGTCAGCTTCTCTACAGATTCATGCAAATTACATCCAAAAACGAAGGATGTTTACGACGTTGATCAAGTCTGGCACGGAAATGCCTTATGAGTGAGCTCAGTCGAAGAGTTATGGACTGTCAGCACTGAACTACAGTCTAATAACCGGAAGTACGAAGTATGTTGCAAAAGTGCATTCATTGACCGGAAGAGATCGAAGGAATGTTGCAAAACCGTACTCAATCGTTGCAAAAATGGTGTTGATGGCTAGTCGGAGAGAGGTCCAAAGTGGGTAAGCACATTCATTTCGTGCAACGTAGTATCTTTATCGATTGAGGATTGACTTATAGCAATCAGATGAGCTATCAACTTCTACCCAACAGCAATACCAACCGAGAGACACTGCGTTTGATGCTGA
Source organism: Peronospora matthiolae (assembly GCA_921007115.2). Lineage (NCBI taxonomy): Eukaryota > Oomycota > Peronosporomycetes > Peronosporales > Peronosporaceae > Peronospora > Peronospora matthiolae. The sequence continues at coordinate 1,442,760 of CAKLBY020000227.1, read as the reverse complement.
AACAAATATCGTGCAAAGTCTGATTAACTCATAAGTACAATGGTGCGTGCTAAGATCTTCTCAATGTGACTAGCCTTATTCCATGATCTCCATCTCGATTACGGACAGAACTAGCCATAGATCGTGGCTACCTCAGAACAAATCATAGATTGTGGCTACCTCGGTATCGCACTTGTGTCGAACTCTGCGTCATGTTCGACACACGGGTGTTTCAACGTTGCTTGATCGATCAAGTTTATTGTTAAGGCCGAGTTGCTGGCGAGCCATTGTATCCTAGCATCGATCTAAAAAATGCTAGTACTACTACGCTTTATGGAATGCGAACATCGAAAGGATACTTTGTGATTCGCGGTCATACGGCTTAGGTAAGCACTTTGGTAAAAGTTGCAGCAGCTTCTGGCTAGCTACCAAAAAGACCTTCAATGTGTCAACTGTAGAGTAGATAAAGCAGATGAAAAATTGGTAGTCCCTTTGATCGGAGTATTTATGCCTGTCAAATAGGAGATCGTAGTTCGATGCCCATTCCTCTTTCTGAAGCATGTGTACGATGCAAACAGATTGTTCTAAGCTGGTAACTTCACGGAGACTAGCTGTTTGTCCTGTTCTGAATACGCATATGGATCCACTTGTAAGAAATGATACACCTGTACGACACAACTGTTACTTGGACTAGCAACCTGTAATTTCCTCCATCATCTTCAGACTTTTACAGGTCCACGCATTTTGGTGTGCTCGCAGCAGTTCCGATCCCGGGTTTGATATTCTTCATACTTTGTAACGAATTCCGGCGAGACACGAACGGCTCGTGACGCAAAAACCGTTTGATGCAGCCAACACTTCGCAGCATGTCGTACATCATTTTAGACGGCAGTATCATGACAATACAACCTTGTGGTCTGAACGCGATCATTTTTCTCCATATCTACTCGAATCGACGTGAGCATCTTGACTTGCTCGATTTGCTATCGTGCGACTGCTATTACTACCAGGCATTGTTTACGTCGGTTGGCCCTTCGGTCATGCTAAAAGTACGGACGGACCCATGAAAGATGATTCCAACATTGTGTTAAGCATGCTGCTTGATTCGATATTGCACTGCCGTGCACGTTATCACGTCTTTCGAATAGTACTTTTGCCTATCAGAAGTGCGTCGCACGACATGCACCAAGTTAGCCCTTGTTGTTTTACAGTGTTGGCGTACTATACCATGACCCGCCTCAGACTCGATTAAGATGGCTGTCAAGCTGCAGACTGGAGGACTAAACATCACTCTCTTGTCCATGCAGCTACTCGTAGGATGTCACACGCAGGCTCTTCGGTTGATGTGCAAGTAGTTGACGACCTCCACGGTCATACAGCTATCTAGTTCGGCAATCGCTCACCTCAGGTCTTGTACTTCCAGTTAATATGAGCAATAGTGGAGGTAGTCGTTGATTCCAAGCTACATGCTTTGTATCGAGCTTTGAGGCTTTACATACCGATGCTTTGTAACGTGCTTAAGGCGATAAAGAAACGAGATCAGCTATGACACATGGTTTACTCAGTGTACACCTTCTTGCTCCTTCGACATGGGACCGGTGCTCCGATCTTTGGTCAATAAAAGTGCGTAAATTGGTCGTAAACCTATGCAGTCGAAAGCGTTGTTTCTTGCGGTAGCTTTCAGCGTTTATACTTGTGTTACAAAGGCCGTATCCTAACAAATACGTGTAAAGTAAGTTTAAACGATTAAACAGTTCTGCTGACGGGTTTAATCTAATCCGATTCGATGTCCTTTACGACACGACTGTCTTTCGTTCCGACGACAAAGTGTGCGAAAATAGCAAGTACCTCATTGTGCTCAAAGTTCAGCATGAGCGCTGAAACGGCTAGCAAGCGATGCAATGATAGAGCTATTAACTAAGAGAGTACCCTCTCTTCCTTCCCCTACTTTATCACCAATACCCGCATCAAGTGACTCTTTGTGTCGCACACAATGACAATAACACACAAAGTCGGCGGAACCAGCCGATGACGTGGCTTCAAGAGATCCAAGATTTGCAGCTGTACAACGTGCTCATTCCCACAGCATCTGGAACGACACGGTTCGATCTTGATTCCAGTATGTAGCACGCGCACACTGCGTCAAGAAAGAGAGACGTAGTCAACGCAGCATTACCAGCATCAAAACCACCCACCAACACCGTGCATAGATCACAACATCACTCCTCGTATTTTTCAAGCATACAAAGCAAAGTTAACGGACACGTGTGTGCCCCCGAGTCTCGACCGTCAACCGAAGCACTCAAGCCTCAAGGTCCACCTTCGACATCACAAAGGCAGCAGCACGTCCCCGTTGCCTCGAGATTCTATGACGACAGCAATGTCTCGTCCACCTTCTCGCGCCGCTTAAAAGCACTTGCGGTGGACAATCGACGGACCCGACTCGTCGTACTCGGCCTTGGAGATCCACATTTGCTGGAACGTCGAGAGCGACGAGAGGATCGAGCCACCAATCCACACCGAGTACTTGCGCTCAGGCGGAGCAACGACCTTAATCTTCATGGTCGACGGCGCCAGAGCCGTCAGCTCCTTCGTCATGCGCTCGCCAATGCCCGGGTACATGGTGGTACCGCCCGAGAGCACAATGTTGCAGTACAAATCCTTACGGATATCCACGTCACACTTCATGATGGTCTGGAACGTGCAGTCGTGAATACCGGCAGCTTCCTTGCCAATGAGCGACGGCTGGAACAGCACTTCCGGCGTACGGAACCGCTCGTTGCCAATGACAATCACGTTACCGTCCGGCAACTCGTAGCTCTTCTCGAGTCCCGACGACTCGGCCGCCGTCTTCATCTCCTGGTCAAAGTCCAGAGCAATGTACGTGAGCTTCTCCTTGATGTCGCGCACGATTTCGCGCTCGGCCGTGGTCGTGAACGAGTACCCGCGCTCCGTCAAGATCTTCATCATGTAGTCGGTCAAGTCCCGACCAGCGAGATCCAACCGCACAATCGCGTGCGGCAGCGCGTAGCCTTCGTAAATGGGTACAGTGTGCGACACGCCGTCGCCCGAGTCGAGGACGCACCCTGTCGTGCGTCCAGAAGCGTACAGCGACAGGACGGCTTGGATGTTGACGTACATGGCCGGGACATTGAACGTTTCAAACATGATTTGCGTCATGCGTTCGCGATTGGCTTTGGGGTTGAGCGGCGCTTCAGTGAGAAGGACCGGGTGCTCTTCCGGGGCGACACGGAGCTCGTTGTAGAACGTGTGGTGCCAAATCTTCTCCATGTCGTCCCAGTTCGTCACAATGCCGTGCTCGATCGGGTACTTGAGCGTGAGCACGCCGCGTTTCGACTGCGCCTCGTCGCCCACGTACGCGTCCTTTTGGTCCATGCCGACCATGATGCCCAAGTGTTTGGGGCGGCCGACGATCGAGGGAAACACGGCGCGGGGCGCGTCGTCCCCGGCGAATCCGGCTTTGCACATGCCCGAGCCGTTGTCGACCACGAGGGCTTGGACGTCTTCGTCAGCCATGGGGAGAGAGAGGGAGGAGAGAGAGAGGGAGGGGGAAGAGAGGGAGGATCGATCTGGTGGGGACCGAGCAAATTGGGAAATGAGCTGCTGGAGGGCGAGTGGCGGGAGGGGGGCGATGACGCGACGGGGTGTGTGTGTGTTTGTGGCGGAGGGCGAGGTCGTTCCTCCTGCTGGATACTGGGGACAAGTGAGATGGGGAGTGTCAACTGGCCGCGATGCGAAGGGGCGACTGAGGCGATAGTGAAAGCAAGTGTAATGTTGCAGTTTCGCTGGCGTGTGGACGGAGAGGGGGCGTGTGTGGGTGGGTGGGTGGGTTTTTTGGCTGGGCTTTTTTCTGGCGACCAGACACAACACCACACGATACGGTCGCGGCTTTGGGCGATTGTCACTTTGACGACCTTGTGCTGAAACTTAGAGTCGTAAAGGTGGTTTTATTCAGGAGCATTGTAGTGATAATAGAAGCAGCAGCAGTCTATAGCTGCCGTTGCACTTGATCTCGAGATGCAGTATTTCATGATCTTCGAGAGGAGCTCCAGTGTAAATTGAACCGCGCGTACTGTCTGGTAGACACATGTGGGCCCTCCATTCTTAGACGTACTTGTTGGAGTTGGAACGCCTCATGGCGCGTTCTGATAATTCTTGATGCGGTTTTAACGCGAAAACGCTGCAGGTTTCAACCTGCTTCTTTCTCGCTCTCTTCTTCGAGGTACTTTGAATTTCCCCGCTTTTATAAAACCCGTCAAGAAGGGTCGTTCTTAGCTGGCAAACTGTATGCAAGATCGGAGATTTTGGGCCCGAATGCGACATATCCTCAACATCCCGTACGTGCATCATTCGGAAGCAATACAAAACTCGCGTCAGTGGTGTGGATCGCGCACCGTCTCCTTATGCCCTACAAGACTGAGTACGGGACATCTCTTGCGTGATTCTTCGGCGTTTGACGACCGATCAGCAACCTCTAACGTAAAGGTTGGGCAACACAACCACCGACACCTCGTACCGTCTGCTCTCGATACTGACGTGGCCGAAGGAAGAGTCGCAAAAAGCGGACAGATCGTTTGGCCATACGACGACGGTACGAGAAAAAAAACACGTACAGCACACTTCCCTGGCGTAGCGACACGGTTGCACGTGCTGCAAAGTGCTCGTTTTTAATATTAGTCGAGCAGCCTAGGGCTCTTTTTAGCCTAGAAGTGTTAACAAAAGGCACTGGCGGTGGGTGAAACACCGTCTCAAGTTGCCTCACACTTGTCCTGCTTAACGATGAGCGACTGTTGGCGATCGATCGTGTACAACGTCGTTACCACAGGTACTTTTGTAGCATTGGATGTAAGTCGGGAGTTAGAGCTAGTGCTGTCTTGTACAGCTGTATGGGTTGTATGTGCAAGGTGGACGCAGCCAATCTGCGCTTTGACAAATGTCAAATCTTTTGCCAACACGTCGTCCTTGAGCAATGCTCGAAACTGTGATGCCGCTGCTAGGACCTGCAAGGTTGATGTATGAGTGTGACAGGTCGACGGCGTCATTGTGAATCGATCAGAAGGAACGACAACGGCATTCAGACTCGAGCCCCGATCATGCAACGCGATCGACTACTGGCAGCAGAAATAATACAGCGAAGTCAGTCAAAATGCTGTCGAAAGTAACGAAACAGGAGCTGACGCTTCCCGAAAGATAAGACTGCATGAGTGACGCAATTGATACAGTCCTGCAAGCTCATTTCGAATGAAGTTATAGACCACATCAGGCAGCTTAGTGCCCTATCTAGCTACGTATCTGCACCGTCACGCTCGAAGTATACTTTTGTCCTGGGTACACACGGTCCTTTATTCGAACACGGAGGCGTGCTCGTTCGTGACTAATGGAAGCTTGTCCCGACGTCGTGGTATGATTGTCGGAGTGGCGATTGGATGAAAAATAAAACCGTTCCTTCGTTACATTTGGTCTTTTATTTGGGTTCGTTTTTTTTTAATAATGCACGATCGTCATAGCGCACTCATCCACGATGATATCGTTCAAACGGACAATTCTTGGCTACTGATCGCATCAAGTTATACATCAAAACTTGACGATTACTGTTGCCGCGCCCTTTAGGCACAATCTACATCGACGAAGTGAAATGCCGTTCTACTAGTTTATGTCGCGTGGACAACTACACGTGATCGCAGCACCTACAGTCGATCGATTCAGACGTATGTGCTCGTTTTTATCGTTTGCACCAAAAGTAAGAAACTAGCAGTTCACAATAAGGGACCTTGGTAGAAAGAACGTCTTGAGACAATCTCCTGGGCCGATTGTGTAAGTCTTCATATGCTCAGAATGCACGATCATCTGATACCCATAGTAATGAGGTGCCTGCGATGATGTACATGTGCACGACGCCTTGCTAGTTGCCTGTTTCACCTTAGGCGAAGCGAGCCACTCGCGACTAATATATCATCCTGGTTACAATCATTCAAATTACACGGTTTTCAGGGTGAACGAGCTTCTTCGCTCTCAAGTTTGACTACCTACAACAGCGCTCCTGGTGAGCCGGCTGGTTGTCGATCTAATAGCTCGCGACGCATGACTTTGAAGCGAAACTTTGTCTTCGATACCATGAGTAAGAACGGCGGTCCTGGCATTTAGAAATGCAGCGGGAAAAACTTTAGTGCCCTGGGTCATGATCGCAAGCTGACCAGTCCCACTTAAATTGAACGTGTCCAAGGTCGCGTGGTATTAGATTTGGATTCGTTTCTCGCAAAAAATAGGATGATATAACATGCAATAGATGAAAAAAATCTGAAGTCAGTAACAAGTTCAGCTTCGAGGCTTGTTTCGTAGCACGTCTGTCTGTATCTATATGACCAGAACCAGCACAAAAACAGTATCAGTTGTCATATCGACAACGTATAGTAGTACTTGATGTACGTGATAATGAAAGTCGATGTGACAACAAGCATTGTCACAATGCTGTTGTAGAGACAGCGGCGATTTAAATGACGACGCTTCTACTTCCCTAGATTCACACAAAGCTTATATCATGTAAGATCAGCATTCCTGTTAAAACGGAATCGTCATGCGACTTTGTGATCGACCTTTCGATAGCCTTATGTGGGTGCGCGTATTATTGTTCATCGCCCAAGGTTCAAACGAGTGTAGAAACAAGTGGGATGCATCTCCATGGCCTAATCGAAAATATCATTGTTGACCTTGACAGGGCTTTTGCGTTGTCGTTTATCACGTGTTGATGCCCAGTATACTACCCTGGCGATACTTTTTGTAAAGTTCTCGACAAGTTCTCTATTGTCAATAGTCGGTAGTGTATTATCCAGTACTCCAACTCTCGCTCGCAGCGCTTTGCTCCGATCAAGAGGTAGCACCACCAATCCTAGTCAACTACTGTACAGCAGGCTGTGCGGGGATCAAACCTAATCATTACCGACATTATAAGCAGATGGAAGTTTGGATGCGGCTAGTCCGCTTCGCGTCTTGCTAAATGACCGTCGTAGACGAGCTAGTAAAATGATCGTGCGAAAAGACACGCCGCGTCGTACTTGTCTCCAGACTACGCCTGCAACGGGGCACCCTGAAGCTTGTACTGGTGACAGTACAAGCTACTAATTCTGACGACAGATTAAGACGGTGCCTCGTAACTTCACGTACACTCGTACGTGCAGAGGAAGACGGTAAGAAGAAGCGAGTACTTGGTTAAAGTAAAAAGTAGAACTGTATTTATCATGGTTAATGTCTGTTAATAAATGAGCAAATCTCAATATTAGGACCACAAATGTCCGAAAGTCCCAAAACCAAGACTATAGTTTAATCAAGTCTGAATTTATCTATTGTTATACTTGGGTTGAGTATGCAAACTAGCATAGTGTTAGCCACATTATACTCAACTGCAACACCTGATCCCTAAAGCGTCTTTCCATTTTCAGGCAACTGTCGCGAGTGGTAAAAAAACGCTCTGTTTTACCAACGGTTCGTTCACTTCTCAATTTGCGCCCACGAGCCGATGTGCCCATTTTGGGTTTGGCGCTTTGCGTGAGAGCCATACATATGTCTTGCTTCGTCCACTACTCTTCTTCACCTTGCACTGTCAATTTTGATTAAAACAGTAATTCTTTTGTACGCGGTTGCCGCAACGCCAGTTCGAAAGGTTTTGCCATAGGTCAGGTCAGTAGTACCTTGTTAGCGTCAATTCCGATTGCTGCAGTCACTCGAGACATCTTAAAGACTTCTTTCAGTCCACTTCGTGCGCTTTCGTTTAAATGCTCAAACTAGCCATTAAAAATAAACAGTATGAGGTAGTGAACAAAAATTTTCTTATAATGATCAATGCTTTTAAGACCAGTACTAATTTCTGCATAAACATTACGCATGTATTACACATGTCGTTAAATTACGCCCTAGTCAGTCAAACAAATTCCTCGCACTGCAACATATCCACACGGACATAGCACAAAATCGATAAGCAGGACACTCGACACCACTTAAAACGACTCGACGCCGCTCGATATCACTCGACACCACTTGACATCACTTGGCATTACTCGACATCACTTGACATCACTCGGTACCACTCGACATCACTCGTCACGACTTGATACCACTCGAAATAACATGACATCACTTGAAACGCACTGCAACACATGCACACAGACAAAGCATACGATCGTGAGACAGCACAGTCGAGATCAACAGCATGATTACCTGCTACCGCTGCTCATGAGAGGTGATATAATAACGGAGTCCCCCGGTCACGAGCTCATCGCGTGCGTGCGACCGGGACCTGGCTCGCACGCAAAGTGCCCATCCCAAATTGGGCACATCGGCTCGTGGGCGCAAATCGAGAAGTGAACGAACCGTTGGTAAAACAGAGCGTTTTTACCACTCGCGACAGTTATTTGAAAATGGAAAGACGCTTTAGTGATCAGGCTATTTCTTATCCACGTTGCAGTTGAGTATAATGTGGCTAACACTGTTTATCTAACAATTTATACTTGATTAAACTATAGTCCTGGTTTTGGGACTTTTGACATTTGTGGTCCTGATAGTGAGATTTCCTATTAATAAATCACTATTTATCCTTATCTAACTATGTCTGAATACAAATGTGCATATCAACTATCTGCTCACCACTCACTGCGTGCGTCTGTCGTGGCGCGTCTTCGTTGGTTGATACAATGGCCTTCATCAACCAATTAGGAACTACTCGTAAGTGCTGCAGAATATTTGTCCTTATGACAATATTCTGAGAATGTAACTCTTATTGTTACATTCTATTAACAATTTCTTATAAATTGTTATGTAAAGATTCACCCCGTTACATCACCCCCCCTCTTAACCATCAGTCACTTTAGTGACTGATTGACAAAATGGATACTCGTCCCAAATCAAGTGGGACAGGGTTTGCACTTGTTGGTCCGAGTCCACTTTCCAGCAGTTCATCGCATGGTTAACATGCCCATGCGGTGCGCGAGCAAGGCCGCCGAGAGAGCGTCCGCACGTCTCTGTACGGATGCCGAAGCAGAAACCACAGCAACTGATGTCTCATCGGTTGCTGAAGCGACTCAGCCTGTGTCACCTGGTGATGCAGGCGCTCGCCATGAAGACACTCATGTCTTCACAGAGTATGAGCTCGGTGTCTCATACTCTCCTGATACGAAAGACGGATCCGTATCAACGGCGATCGAATCCAAGCCGCCTGCCAAGCGTGGAATGGATGATGCTGTGCGTCGCAGCATCTTTGGTTCATCTGATGAATCAGATGAACCATCGCCGAAGCGAAGGCGCTCGAGGTAGCGAGACTCGGGCGCTCACAGTGGTTTCGGTTCTCCTATGGACACCACTTCGCAACGAGGTGCCAGTACTTCTGTCGGCACGTCGCAAGAAGAGCGGGACCGCAGTGTGTTGCGTCTCGCTCCCGAGAAGAAGGCATGGATGCCTCCAAAATTCGTCATGGATCACTTGTCGGCGACGACGAGTGATCGTTATCGAACACGGTTGTTCGATTCGTCAAGGATCCATCACCTTGACCCCAGCGCGAAAAACTATCGCGCTGAAAACGAATTCTTCATCGATGCTTTCTTTAGACATCGATGGTACAGTGTAAATCACAAGCGTGATTGTCCCTCACCACTTCAATCGTGGAACGCCTACATCCATAACCTTGAGGATGTAGGTCGTGACGCTTGGAACGACAAACTTATCAAAGCTCGTGACAAGTTTGAAAAGCGAACCCCGACAGGTGCACGCTACGAGCTGCATCGTCTGTCAAGGGAGAAAGGATTACCCTGCCTCTCTTGGGGAGACTCGTGCCCGTGTTGTGTGAACAACTCTGCACGAGCACCTAAGGAGGCTTACCTCCCTAATAGCCCGTGGTGGCGCGTACGTATCTCTACTGAGATGTACGAAGGGATTGACAACTTGAAATCCCCTTACGACCGTGCCGGGAAGACTTTCTCCGGCGGTCCTTCTGCGGCACAGGATGTGCCGCGTCGTACTGCTCAACCAAACCCAGTACGTCAACTATCAGTTGGGAGCGGGGCTCCCAAGTATCCCAGGACGGGGGATAGCCGCGCCACCAGACGAGATAACTCGTCCGACGTCCGTTCACGTCGCGGTGGTTCAACATCTGCTCAACTAGATAGCGCTGGCCACCGCGATAGTCCTCTAATGGAGGTGGAGGAGGAGGAAAGACGCTCTCCACACGATCATGGGGATCCGTGTGTTCCCGAGAGCTTCTTTGATCGCGTAGCGCAAGCGTTACGCGGCGATCTCAAACATGAGCGGGACAGGCGTCTCCAACTGGCAGACACTGTCTTGAAGCATCGAGCTGAGTTTGTCTTTGCTCAGCTTGATAACGAGAGAGCTTTGACATCTCTGCGTGACGAGCTAAGGGTAGATCGTGTGGATATTGACCGGTCTCGGGCTGAGATAACTGCTCTTCAGACCCTTTTCGATGGCCATCATCGGGAGCACAAGGCTCTCTGCAATATGCTTGATCGCAAGGGCGTTGTTCATCGGAAGAAGCAGCGTACTGATGGTACGGCTTAAGCCGACCAACGTAAAACGTGGGATGCGTTCGCATCTTACGTGGCAGTTCGATCGTGTATGCGTTGCCTAGGCGATGCAATACACGAAATGGGCCGATGCACTTGGGTAGTAGTTTACTGCTACCCAAGTTAGTCACTACATACTTTGGTAGGTTAACCGTAGACAGTAGGACTAAGTCACCTTTATTAAATAAAAGAGTGTTTGCCCTTCCATTCTTGTCAGCGTTTTGCTTTTGATTATCCACCGCTTCGGCGATGGAGTCTTGCACAAAACGGACTACCGTTTCACGAGCCAGTATGAACTCATCTGATGACTCGTTAGCTTCAGTGCGCTGTGAGTGCACTGCAGCGATATCAATCTTTTCTTCAGTGAGGGCTTCCGCGCTCTCACTGGCATCATCTTCTTCGATATCGATGTTATCGATGTCGGCATCAAACGCAACGACCTCTCCGTCAGAGCGTGATGAGCGTGAAACAAATCGGTTTTTGCTAGCGCGAGTCCCTCCCCTCCTTAAAAAAGAGTTACACTCGAGTAGGGTGGGTACACGCGGATGGCGTAAGCCATTCACGTAAAATGGTGTATGTGTCGTGGACGCATGCACCGAGTTGTTAATGGCAAACTCTACCATTGGAAAGAACTCACTCCAACTCTTAAAGGAGTGTACGTATCCTCGAAGTTTTTCTTCTAGGACACGATTGGCGCGTTCCGTCTGACCATCTGACTCTGGATCAGATGTTCATGATCGGATGTCGACATCTTCAAGCGCGTTCCGAGTGATTTGAACACAGAGCGCCAGAAATCAGAAGTGAAGCGTGGATCTCTGTCTGATACGAGTTCACGGGGCAACCCATGAAGTCGGAAGATGGTGTCGATAAAGAAACAAGCACAGCCACTTGCTGTGATTGACTCGGGCACAGCCACAAGGTGGACCATTTTGCTGATTCTGTCAACAAATACGAGGATACCCGTATTCCCGCGTGCGTCTTTGGGTAACCCGAAGACGAAATCCATTGCGATGGATACCCAGCACTCTGCCGGAACTGGAAGAGGCTGTAAAGGTTCACGCAGTGAAGTACTTGACTTCACTCGTTGACAGACTTCGCATGCTCGAGCATACTTTTGCACAAACTGATACTGGCGGGGCCAGTAAAAGTCTCGACTTACCGTGAGATATGTTTTCTCTCGGCCACGATGTCCTCCTATAGGAGCATCGTGATACTCGAACATGATCCGCAAACGCAGATCAGTATCATCTGGAATGACAACACGTGGTGTGTCACCAGAAACGGCTGTATAATACAGTAACCCGTTACGAGTAGTGTATCGATCTGATGCAGATCGATACGCAGACGACAATCGTTTCAACGATTCTCGGGATGGTTGGGAGAGATGTGTCAACAACTTCACAATCTCACCATCTTGGGCGTATGCCCGCCTCACATCATCATACAACGTTGTAGATGGGACTGAGGACGTCATAACCGCAACAGTGACTGTCTCACTGTTGGGTTTCGCGACTGTTTCAAAGTCGGGACGACGTGAGAGTGCATCAGCAACGACATTAAGTCGTCCTGGTTTGTACTCGACCGTAAAGTTGTATTCCGCAAAGAATGACAACCACCGCGCCATTCGTTGTGAAAGGTGCGGGCTGTTCACTGCCGTGCGTAATGACGCATGGTCAGTGTAAACAACGAAGGGTCTATCTCCTAATAGATAGACTCTGAACTTCGCGAGTGCATACTTCATGGCAAGGAGTTCCTTGTCATGCACTGGATAGTTCCGCTCAGCTGGTTGCAGCTGACGCGACTGATAGCAGACGACGCGTTCAACGCCTTCAAGATCGTACTGCATTAATGCACAGCCGATTGCAACATCTCTGGCATCACAGACCACATGAAATGGCCTGTCCTGATCGGCAGTTGCTAGGACTGGGGATTGTATCAAGCTCTAAGTGGAACCATCAAAGGAGCGCTGACATTCAGCGTTCCATAACCACCTCTCGTTCTTTTTCAACAAACGATAGAGGTGTACAGTCATCTCGGCGTAATTGCGTGAATACTTGTGCAAATACGCCGCTAGCCCAAGGAATTTTCGAACACCTTTGACATCAACTGGCACAGGCCAGTTGGTGATCGCCTTGATCTTTTCGGGACCAGGACGTACACCGTTCTTACCAACGATGCACCTAAGAAGTGTTATTTCGCTTGCTGCAAATATACACTTCTTGAGGTTTGCATACAATTGATGCTTTCGCATGATTGTAAGAACATGTCGGACGTGGTACCTGTGGACCTCAACGTCCGACTTTTTATCCATAGCTCGACTATGGATGAATAAGTCATCAAAATAAATCGGCGCGAATTCTCGTACTGGTCTCAACAGATGTGATACGCATCTGTTAAACGTTGCGGGGGCATTAATAAGCCCTTGTGGCATTACTAGCCATTCCCAGAGCATATCGCTAGGCGTGCTAACTGCGGTATAGGGTATATCCCGTTCTCGCATAAGGATTTGATAGACGCCATCCATCAAATCCATGGACGAAAAGATGGTACTCTTTGACATACCATCAATGATTACATCCTTCCTCGGTATCGGCGTCCGATCCGGTACCGTTGCAGCATTCAACTTGTTAAATGCATGCACAATCCGCCACCCTCCTGTTGCTTTTCGCACACAGAAGGTCGGAGAGCTAAGTGGGGAAGTTGATTCCCTCACATGGCCCGCAGCTAAACGATCGACAAAGAACTTGTCGATCGCAAGTACTTGTTCACGAGGCAGTGGCCACTGCTTCATGACACAGTACTTCGAGCCTGGTTTATTCTCGACCTCGTGTCGAGTACCTTTATCCTTCAGTAACTCGCACGGAACAGTTTCAGGGAATACATCCTTGAATTCAACCAAATCTTCATAGACAGGATCTGTCTTAAGCAATTCCCACGTATGGGGGTCATATCGCATAACTCGTGTCTTTTCATCGAGGACACTCTCGTCCATCGATGAACTACTGAGAATTCTCTCGTTCTCAGTAAACATTGTTGCTGACCTTACGTCGACTACACACTCGTCGTCAGCGACGATTACACAGATCAGCTTGACTTTGCCACTACGCAGATCACGCAAGAACCTTTTATGTTCGAACGTTGGCAACTGAGTGATCTCCGAAGTCAACTTCGAAGGCGCAATCATATCAAGTGTGTAAGCGCCCACACTTGATCCGTAATTGACTAGGACATTTAATTTCTCTTTCATTTCCTGGGGACTTATTCCCTCAGGCCTCGAAGAACTTATTCCTTCGGCTTCCCGGAGACTTATTCCCTCGGTTTCAGGGAACTTATTGCCACCGTATTTTTAATATCGGGACTTATTCCCTTAATTTCCTCTACTAAAGACTCTCCAGTCGATCTAGGATTATCGTTTCGCTTAATCTGAGCGATCGATAGTTTATCTTCCGGAATGTTCCCGCTAGGGATACATCTTTGTCCCTGTCCACTCGACTTATACGAGTGGTAGACCTTCGGCGCAGCCTGTGTTTCCTCACATCCACCGGAAGCTTGCTCTGAAGTGTAACTGCTTGTTACACTAATGTTTTGTGCAGTCGTACTAACGACCGTACCACAAGTGAGGCCATCGCACTCACTCGTAGTACATCCACACGCTTGTGGACGTTCCAAAACGTTCATCAGATGGCCATCTGATGAACAATCGGCAGGCATCGTTACTGTTCGATGTTGCCAGTTAACCCGTGGTTCGTACCTGTTGAGCCACGGTATTCCAAGGATGACATCATATTTGTCATACACATTCAATACGATAAAGTCATCGTCATATTGGGGTATCTTCTAGCGTATAGTGAATCTTCACTATACGCTTCATGACGGTTACGGATGCGCCTGTCGCAAGACGTACCGCCATCCTCGTAGGAGGTGTGTCACATTCACTGAACTTAAAGTGACCATCTTCTAGCGATTGGCGTCGCACAAAATTGTTGGACGCCCCACAATCGACTAGAGCTCGAAGGGACAACTTATTCGTCACTTCGAGTTTCAAGGTAAGGAGTGAGATCTCATTACCTAGAGCAGCAACGCACAATGATTGTGTGTTGGGAGCAACCTTCGTCAAGAGGCCTGCAAATTCTCTTGCCGTTGCTGGACCAGTAGGGTGCTCCGCCCCTGCTGATCCTGTCCTTTTTTTTACGGTCCATCCCGTTGTTGCGTCTTTGCACCAACAGCGGACCAGCGTCCCTGCCCCTTTCTCATGGGTGGACGGTCATTATGCCCAGTGTTGCGAGACACTGGACGAGGGGCACTACACTCGTAAGCGTAGTGTCCTGTCTTTTGACATCTGTAGCATTTCTGCTACTTCTTGTAGCCTGTAGAGTTAGCCTTCTCTCTCTCTACATAACGGCGTTCCATCGACTCTGGACCTCCGCTGTCATATCGTCTCGGTCGACGATATGATGTCGAGCTGGCACGAGCCTGTCTCAGACTGAAGTCTTCCTGTTCCGCAATGGAAATGGCTTGTTCTAGTGAATCTAGTTCTAGTCGGAATAGGTGAGTCTTGACGGGACCATCCGCAAGACCCTGCATGAACACCGAAACCAACGTGTGTTCATCCACCGGATTGGAACTTATACAACTCGTGAGATGTCGTATATGTTGAGCGTAAGCGTGCACATCACGCTTACCCTGCTTGAGCTTCAAGAGTTCGGTTCGAGCTCTGAACTCAGCTCTAGGCGGTTCAAACGTTTGTCTGAGCCGCGACTTGAAGACTTCCAACGACCCAAACGCATATGGGTCGTGCAACTTGAGCCCCAGTGCCCAAGTCTTGGCACGTCCTGCCAGATTTGACTGGGCAAATGCAACTTGCATATCCCCGTCGTCGATGCGACGCGCCCTTATGGCGTCATCCAATTCGACGAACCATCTCAAGAGGGAGTCCTCTTCGACTTCCCTATACTTGGAGATGTCAATCGTCAAGGTCTCGGGTCGACGCGAGTGCATCGAACCACCAGCAGCAGCCTGCTGCTGTCTCAACAGTTTAAACTGTTGAACACCCTGTTCTATCAACAACTCTGATTGTTGAGAAACTTGTTGGTGAAGCAAGGCTACTTTCTCGCGTTCAGCGTCAAGTTCATTTTGAATGAACTTGGCGATAGTAGCATGTTGGGCATCTCTATTGAGAGCCTCTAGCATGACGCTAACAGAATGGATGCCCATGGTTGAACCCATTCTTTTAACCGCATCCCAATAGACATCGCTCGTATGGGAGTCGCCGTCACGCGTAGCGTGAAAGCTTTGGTCATCTTCATCATCCAACAAATTCTTGCTAGATGTGCACGTAGTCCTTTGACGGACTACGAAGTGCTACCAGGTGTAACGGGGCACCCTCAAACTTGTACTGATGACAGTACAAGCTACTTATTCTGATGACAGAATGAGGCGGTGCCACGTAACCTCACGTACACTGGTACGTGCAGAGGAATAAGGTAAGGTGAAGGGAGTACTTGGTTAAAGTAAAAAGTAGAACTGCATTTATCGTACTTAATGCCTGTTAATGAATCACTGTTTATTTTCATCTAACTATGTCTAAATACAAGTTTGCATACCAACTATCTGCTCACCACTCATTGCGTGCATCTGTCGTGGCGCGTCTTAGTTGGTTGATATAATGGCCTATCCCACCAATTAAAAACTACTCGTAAGTGCTGCAGATTATTGTCCTTATAACAATAATCTGAGAATTTAACTCTTATAGTAATATTCTATTAACAATTTCTTATAAATTGTCAAGTAACGGTTCAACCCGTTACATTGCATCTGAAACCTTCTGTATGGACGTGCCGAAAAATCTCTTGTAGATCCTTTGTCGCAGCTTCCGAGCAGACCTTTTGTCCTAGAAGTGCAAAAGAAGCGGGGACTGGTTCGTCTCGGTGTGAAAGTTTCTCCACTTATTGTGCCACTTGGATATTGCGAGCCCAAACTGTGCGAGAGGGAACTGTTTGTAACTTGTTCGATATGTGCAAAGCGCTCGTCAATAGAGTCCATGACGCTGGGATGGTCCATACTACAACACACAACTGTCCAATTTGCTCTAGAATAGCGATGTTAACGTATTGTCGCCGAAAGTGAGTTTCGCAGCATCTGCCACAGGATCCAGTCCAAAATTGGCCATAGCCGCATCCGAATTTTTGTATCGCAGAGCACTCATGACCGATCCGACGTTTTGACGTTATTGAGGAGAAAGCAACTGAATGACTCCGTCAGGAAATAGCCACATAGACAAGGCAAAATCGCAAAATTTGACTGCACATAAGATAATAGATTTGAACAGTTTGATATAGCACACCATTGTGCGACGTTCCGCAAGAGTATGGGAGTCTTCAGGAAAATGAGGAAGCAAGGCCTCGACACATACTCATTATCAAGCACAAATTACATGATGTCAGCACGAAGGAGCTTGATCAGGGATACCGCTTTTAGTTGTTATGGCACAGTTCAATCAGAAATCCATTAGAAAACCGAGGAAGGGATTGTCAGCTTACCATTATCCGTTAGAAAATAAACCGTCACACGTTAAAGGTTTGCCGCTGTAAGCATTCTATAAGCAGCAGCATTGGTACTGTAGTTAGGCTGAGCATGTATTGCATGTATAAACAGCTACTGTCCCCGCAACATTCTGAAGATTGATCACTTACCATGTCGCTGTTTTCTATTATGGTACAACGCCAGCTTCAAAACATGAAGTGGAGTCTTGGTCGAAATCGCAGTGCTGTGCAGTTTCGCAGCTTGTAAGTTTGTGTATTTACGTAGCAATTTGTAGCAAATCATTATTTTTACAGCTTGGGTGGGTGTGTACTCATCAAAGGGTGGGTAGGTATCTACCAAATTTCTCAAATATCTGCGTAAGCTAAATCAATCAACTTTAAAGTTTGCAATTACAGCCTATTAAAGTAACGGTGTAGCTCGTTACATGAAATTGACACCGAACGGTGTCAATTGGAATATCGTCTAGTATAACAATATTCTATCGATACTATCGATATGAATAATATTGAAGGAAATATTATCCCTTCTGGATAATCTTCATTCGCTGCTCTAAGATTAGTTGATATAAGACATATCAACCATAGATTGCCACCAATCGCTGCTAGACGCGCGCAATGAGTGGTGAGCAGGTTGTCGTCATACGACGGCGTAGTGTAAAATAGTTAGATAAAGATTAAAGTCATTTTGATAGCTTAACTATATTAAATACAGTTCTCTTTTTACCTTTACTTGATCGAGTCCTTCACGTAGCTTAGCTTCCTCTGCACGTACTAGTGTACGTGAAGTTTCGCGGCACCCCAAACAAAAGGGTGCCCCGTTACACCTGGTAGCACTTTGTAGTCCGTCCAACGAAAACTTAGTGTACGTCCAACATGAACATGTCGGACGTATAAGACGACAGCTTTACATCACACGTGAAGGCTACTCCCATCTAAGTGACTCAGAATGGGAGGTAGTCGGCCGCATGAGTGTGCTCATGGGCGAACCCGCCATCAGTGGTATGTTGGAGTCTTTAAGCAGAGACCAGCAACATGCTGCTATCAACAAGTTCCATCAAGGAGAACTTGCCGTCGAACGACAGAAGATAGCCTTGCTACAGCAGCAAGGCTCTCATCAGCCGATGGGCGTGCCGACGCACATGCGTCGACCCGAAACCTTGAAGATTAACATCTCAAGGTACAAGGGAACCGATGAAGATTCCCTTTTAAGATGGTTCGTCTAGTTAGACGATGCCATCAGGGCCCGTCACATCAAGGGTGACAAGATTCAAGTCACCTTCGCCCTGTCCAATTTGACAGGACCGGCAAAGACTTGGGCCTTAGGGCTCATGCTCCACGACCCAATCGTGTTTGAGTCGTTGGAGATCTTGAAGTCTTGGCTTAAAGGGACGTTTGAGCCGCCGAGAGCCGAGTTCAGAGCACGCTATGCACTCTCGAGGCTAAAGCAAGGTAGGCTTGATGTGCACGATTGCGCACAGCACCTACCCTTTATTGCGAGTAGCGGTACGGGAAACCCTGTTGATGAGCACACGCTCATCAACGTGTTCATCTACGGCCTTGTGGATAGGCCGGTGAAGAACTACATGTTCCAAGAGGACTTCCATACGCTGGAAAAGGCGATAGCGTATAAGAAACAAGAAGACTTCAGCCGGAGAGTTTGACGAGTATCAGGCAAACTCGTCAAACTATCGTCCGACGAGACGACAGGAAACAGGAGGTCCCGAACCAACGGACCTCTGTTACATCGAGAGCGAGAACTCTCGCTCTCTGAGTCACAAGCGAACGGCAAGATGCCATCGCTGCTAGAAGATAGGACACTACGCTCACGATTGTAGTGTCCCAAGCACCGCAACACGTCCAAATATAGGACGTGATGACCGCCGTTGGCCAAGGGAGGGTCCGAGGCATGGTTCCGACCATGTCGCCAAGCCGCGACAGCAAGACGGACCGTCAAAAAATGGACAGGGTCAGTAGGGGCAGAGCACTCTGCTGATCCAGCAACGTCAAGAGAATTTGCAGGACGCTTGACGAAGATTGCTCTCAACACGCAGAAGCTGTGTGTTACTGCCCCTAGTGATGGAGGGTCTCTCATAAATTTGAAGATCGAAGTCAAAAGTGGAATGCCACTTCGCGCCCTAGTTGACTGTGGGGCGTCGAACAGTTTTATTCGACGCCAGTCGCTAGAGGATAGTAGGCTCAACTATGTTGTGCGATATTCCCTACAACGATGATGACGGTGTGCCTTGCAACAGGCGCATCCGTAACAGTGAACAAACGTGTAGTGAGAATCCACTATACGCTAGAAGGAAAGTTGTACGGTGATGACTTCATCGTTATCGATTTGAATGACGAAGTTGATGTCATCCTCGGTCTGCCATGGCTTAGAAAATACCAGCCATGGGTTAGCTGGCAGCATCTATCCGTGAAGATGCCTGCCGTTAGTTCCTCGGATGGCCATCTGATGAACATCTTGTAGCGTCCTCAAGCGTGTGGAAGTACTACGAGTGAGTGTGATGGCCTCACTTGTGGTACGGTCGTTAGTACGATTGCACAAGATCACAGTGTAGGAAGCCACTGCAATGTAAAACCAGCTTCCGGCACCTGTGTAGAGACACAGGCTGCGCCGAAGGTTCACCACTTAAAGATATCGAGTGGACTGGAACGCGGATGCACACCAAGAAGGGTGCATTCGAGAAGAGAGACTAGTGTTTTTCAGGATGGACAACACGTTAAAGCGAGATCGACTATCAGAGAGTCGATCGTAGAGCAAGCCCGCTCAACTGAAAGAGAGTCGATCGAAGAGGACGTGACCGTGATATAACCCGTAATGGAAATAAAATCCAGCGTTCCTGAGAGTGATAACTCCCGAGAGAGTTATGTTGAGGGTGTGGATCCCCAATCACCTGCGAATGTGCTTTCCCAGAAAATCACCGTGAGAGTTTATGTCTTGGTGAATGACCCATCAACTGGAGGCGCTTATACACTTGATCTGGTAACGCCTCCGAATTCAGCTTCGGAGGTAATTAAGTTGCCAACGCTAGAATCTAACGATTATTGCGAGATCTGCGCAGTGACAAGTTCAAGCAGATATGCTTACTCGTCACAGAGGACGAGTACGTCGCCGATATTCGGTCGGCACAAGTGTTTGCTGAGAGCGAACGGGTTCTCAGTAGCTCATCCATGGACGAGAGTGTCCTCGATGAGTAGACTCAAATTAGGTAATGCACGTCTCAATCTTAGGAGTCTTTGAAGACAAATCCTTTGTATAAGGATTTGTTTGAATTCAGGGATGTTTCCCGGAATCCGTGCCGTGCGAGCTGCCTAAGGACAAAGGAACTCGGCATGAGATCGAACTAAAACCAGGCTCGAAGTACTGTGTCATGAAGCAGTGGCCACTGCCTCGTGAACAAGTACTTGCGATCGACAAGTTCTTTGCCGATCGTTTAGCTGCGGGCCATGTGAGGGTACCAACATCCCCACACATCTCTCTGACCTTATGTGTGCAAAAGGCTACAGGATGGTGGCGGATAGTGCACGCGTTCAACAAATTGAACGCTTCAACGGTACCGGCTCAGACGCCATAACCGAGGAAGGATGTCATCATAGATGGTATGGAAAAATGTACCATCTTTTCATCCATGGATTTGATGAATGAATTCTATCAGATCCTCATGCGTGAACGGGATATCGCTTACACAGCAGTGAGCACCCCCAGTGGTATGCTCTGGGAGTGGCTAGTAATACCACAGGGGCTAAGTAACGCCCCCGCAACGTTTAACAGATGTGTTACGAATCTGTTGCGATCGGTGCGCGACTTTGCACCGAGTTACTTTGACGATCTCTTCGTCCATAGTCGGGATATGGATGGAAAGACGGACGTGGAGGTTCATAGAATAAACGAACAGAAGGTTCTTAAACATATGCGAGAGCAAACGTTGTTCACGAATCTGAAGAAGTGTATATTCGCAGCGCACGAAATAACACTTCTCGGCTGCATCGTGGGTAAAAACTGTGTACGCCCTGATCCGGAAAAGATCAAGGCGATTAGCGACTGGCCTGTGCCAGTAGACGTCAAGGGACTTCGAACTTCCTTCGCTTAACAGCGTATTTGCACAACACTCGCGCAACTATGCCGAGATGACTGTACATCTCTCTCGTCTATTAAAGAAAAAAGAGAGATGACCATGGAGCGCTGAGCGTCAGCACTCTTTTAAAGGCATCAAGAAAATCTTGATGCAATCGCCTGTATTGGCGATCGCAGATCAGGATAGGCCAATTCATGTGGTCTGTAACGCCAGCGAATTTTCTATCGGCTGCGCGTTAATGCAGTACGACTCAGACGGCGTTGAGCGCGTCGTCTGTTATCAATGGCGTCAGCTGCAAGCATCTGAGCGGAATTACCCGGTTCATGACAAGGAACTCCTTGCCACGAAATGTGCACTGGCCAAGTTTGGGTTTATATCTTAAGAGATAGGCCCTTCATCGTTTATAACGACCATGCGTCGTTACGCACGGCCGTACACAGTCCACACCTCTCGCAACGAAGGGCGAGGTGGCTGTCTTTCTTCGCGGAGTAAAACTTCTCCGTCGGGTATAAACCAGGACGGCTTAATGTCGTCGCTGATGCTCTTTCGCGTCGGCCAGATTTCGAGCCGATGATAATCCCAACAGTAGGGGTGGTCCCACTGTAGCGACACTTACAGTGAGTGTTTCGTCGTCGAATATGGTCGATGACGTGCGGAAAGCATACACCGAAGATGGGTCTCTTCTGCGGTCGATGGATTATGTAGCCAATCCGTGTAATCACCCTTTGAAAAGCTTGTCGTCGAACGGTATTCAATTCGTGATGGATTGCTGTACTATGCAGCAGTCAACGGCGACACACCTCGTGTCGTCGTTCCGGCTCATAATAATTTTCGATTGCGCATCATGTATGAGTGTCACGATGCGCTAACAAGTGGACATCGCGGTAGAGAAAAGACTTACCTCATGGTGAGTCGTGACTTCTACTGGCCCCGCCAGTATGAGTTTGTGCGGAAATGCATTCGTGCTTGCGAAGTTTTCCAACAGGTGAAGCCTAGTACTTCGTCCCGTGTACACTTGAAACCTCTAACAATTCCGGCAGAACGCTGGCAGTCCGTATCGATGGACTTCGTCTTCGGGTTTCCCAAAGACGCTCACAAGAATACGGGTATTCTTGTGTTTGTTGATCGGTTCAGCAAGATGGTACATCTTGTTGCTGTACCGGAGTCAATTACATCCCAGGGCTGTGCGCGTGTCTTCATCGATACTATCTTCCGACTTCACGGGTTACCCCGTGAACTCGTGTCTGATCGAGACCCCCGCTTTACAGCGGAGTTCTGGCAATCCGTGTTCCGTTCACTTGGAACACGTTTGACGATGTCAACTTCTGACCATCCCGAAACAGATGGTAAAACGGAACGCGTCAACCGCGTTCTCGAAGAGATACTTCGAGGGTATGTCCACTCGTTTACGAGCTGGAGTGAGTTCTTGCCGATGGCGGGTTTCGCCATTAAGAAGTCGGTGCAAGCGTCTACAACGCATACATCGTTCTTTGTGCTGGCCTACGCCATCAACGTTTACCCGACTTCTTAGAGTGTGACTCTACTATAAGGGGGGACTCGCACGAACAAAGACCGATCTGGTTCTTGCTCATCACCCGTCGACAATGGTGTCGACGTGATGGATGCCGATGTCGATGGGATCGATGACGACGATGCTGGCATATTCAGCATCGCCGATGACCGCCAAAGTGAGGACGATGATACCCTCACTGGTGTAGAAAACGTTCTTTCAGCATTGTACACGAAGCGCACTGCTGTTGACAAGGATGAATCAGCAGAGGAATTTCTGCTGACTCGCGAAGCGGTTGTCCGCTTTGTTCAAGACCCTATTGCAGATGCATTAGACGGACAGAAGAGAAACGCAGACAAACATGGAAGTGCAAATGTTCTTACATTTACAAAGTAGAATAAATTTACTGTCTACAGTAAACTTACCGAAGCACGCTGTCACAAACTTGGGCAGAAGTAAATTACTGCCCAGGTACATCAGTCCATTTTGTGTGTTGCGCCGAATGGGCAACGCATACGCGATTAAACTGCCCCGTAATATGCGCACGCATCCTACGTTTTACGTTGGTCGTCTCCGCCCATACTATCAGTACGAGCCCGTTTCGAGATGCGAAGAACACCTCTGCGGTCGAGAGCCGAGACCACCCTAGAGTGGTTCCGTTTCAACGAACCAGTCTGGTCGACTAGCGAAGCGACCTGTTCACGCAGCTTAGCGATGTCTCGACGAGCAGCAGCCATCTCGTCACGAAGAGAACGAGTCGAACGTTCGTTCTCAAGATGCGCGAAACCGAAAGCATAAGATCGTCCGAACGATCGTGCGATATGGAATTGTAATTATCTTTCACAAGGTCCTTAAGCCCGTAACGCCGAGAGCATTCATGAGCAAGGTCATCGTGCAACTGTTCCGTTAGACGCTTCAGCTCTTGGGCATCAACTTGATCCGATCCTGGAGCCGGATCAGGTGTTCCCACCGCCACCACATCCTTTGGTGGACTCAAGCGGTGGTCAACGCTTCCTAGTGGAGCGTATTTTGAACCACCGCGATGTAAATGGCGTCCGGACGAGTTACCTCGTCCGCTGGCGTGGCTATCCACGGGCGTGGGACATCTGGGAGCCTCGTGCCCAGCTGATTGTTGATGTCCTTGGCCTCGTCGAGGAGTAAGACGAGACGCACCCGCTGCGTTTGAAGAAGGGCCGTCGGAAACGACCTTCCCGAACGCGAGTACAGGGATTGCCAAGTGTCAGTCCCTTCGGCCATCTCGGAAGAGATGCGCGCCCTCCAGTAGGGATCATTAGGAAGGTAGGCCTCCCTAGGGGCACGGTTCGAATTGTCCAAGCAACATGGACACGAATCACCCCACGAGAGACAGGGTAATCCTGCCTCTCTTGAAAGCCTGTGCAACTTGTATTGCGCCCCGAGGGGGTTGCGTTTCTTAAACTTGATGCGAGCTGCATTAAATTTGGCGAGCCAAGCCTCACGGCCAATAATTCGATGTTGTGGATGAGGGCATTCCATCTCTGCACCAAGGCTTTGCCGTCTCAAACACGGCTACCATTGTACCACTGATGTTTGAAGAACGAATCGGTGAAGAACTCTTCCTCAGCACGGATAGTTTCCGTGCTGGAATCAGGCGGACAAATCTTCCTGCAATCGAACAACGGGATTCGATCTCGTTCGGTAGTCGTGTCGGCCAACCGGTCAAACTCTCTGGATGGCGGCATCCACGGAGACTCCACTTGAGGAGCGTGGCGCGGGACATTTCGGTCCCTGGCCTCTTTATTGGTGCCAGCATGAGCACTGGCACCAGTGTTACCCCGATCCCTTGAGCTGCTTCGCTCGTGGTGATGCATAGGTGCATCACCACCATCCCCACGCGTCCTAGCGTTGGATGGACTTGCGTGAGACGGAGACACATCGGAGTAATCACTCGATCCGAAGATCTCGGTCATGATGCTGCCGCGCTGACCAGAGCCAGTCAGCCTGGCTTTTGCAGCGTCCGCCCCGGGTGATCCTGAGACGTGAGGAGTCGCCTTCGAGCCGGATGCATCATCCGACTCGCCAGAATAGATGAGCTCTATCTCAGACTCGTCTGGATTACGAGTCGAGGTACCCGCTGCAGACGCAAAGGATGTACCTGTCGCACGTGGTGACGCACCACGTGGTGGATTCACTACATCAGGCGACAAATCGCCTGCTGCTGAGGCGTGAGAGGCACTTTTCGCGGCCGCACGCATGTGTGCAGCCGCTCTTCTTGCTGCTGCAGTAGCAGCTCGTGTGGTTTTTGAAACCATGCGTTGGATTGGCAAATGAATGGAATTTGACCAGCAAGTGCTCCCTTTCCCAGGGTGATTCAAGGTGGTCACCATGTCCCAAATATTCTTATTCAATCAACGGGTGGTTGATAGGTAAAGGGGGGGGGGAATGTAACGGGGTAGACCGTTACATGAAATCGACACCGAACGGTGTCAATTGGAATATCGTCTAGTATAACAATATTCTATCGATACTATCCGATATGAATAATATTGAAGGAAATATTATCCCCTTCTGGATAATCTTCATTCGCTGCTCTAAGATTGGTTGATATAAGACATATCAACCATAGATTGCCACCAATCGCTGCTAGACGCGCGCAATGAGTGGTGAGCAGGTTGTCGTCATACGACGGCGTAGTGTAAAATAGTTAGATAAAGATTAAAGTCATTTTGATAGCTTAACTATATTAAATACAGTTCTCTTTTTACCTTTACTTGATCGAGTCCTTCACGTAGCTTAGCTTCCTCTGCACGTACTAGTGTACGTGAAGTTTCGCGGCACCCCAAACAAAAGGGTGCCCCGTTTTAACCTGTTAAGGCTGCTTACGATATGCCAAAGCATACTCTACAGACAAGTAGCTAACACGCAGCAATAATGGGCCATGCTGAACAATCAAGCTCACCGAGAGAGTACGTAAATGTTGAGATGAATCTGCATATAGTATTCTGTGTGGTGCTCTCGCGGTAATAATTAAGCTGACGAAAAGCTAGCAGCAGAACCAAGCAAGAGTGTGAAATCCATTTGCAGCACTGGCTGCCTTTTTATCATGTGATTTAGCGTTCGACAAAAACTGGCAAGGTACAGACGTCAAAGAGAATCTCAATCAAGAAATTTATGTAACGATAGTGCCCATCTGATCGATGAGCAAACACTTAGACGGGAGAGAGCAACATGAGATCCCTCAATGCTTGAGCATGCACGAAATGGCGCCTTTTCTCTTTCGGGCTTCAACATTGTAGGATTTCTGCGGACAGTTTGGAAATCTTTCCGATTGTGTCGTTTGAACAGTGCCTCAAGCACCAACTATAGAAGTTTTCGTAGTCGCAAAGGAAGAATAAAATATGACTGGAAAACGTTGACAGCAATAATGACAAGGTCTGTAATCAAAACAAAAAGAAAGGTCGTACAATATTCTTTTGCAAAAATTGCCAAAAGTATATTATAAGATAAGCAGGTCTAGCGTTGAAAACGGTATGATGCGATAGAAAGTTTGTTCTGAGATGGGTAATTTTATATCCAGCCAATCAAATGGCGCTAAAACCCTTTATTAAGGTATAATCTGGAGGAAATGACGAAAACGTGGTAGGTATCTAGCGATTCTGTATTAAGATATTTGTCGTTCTGCATTTTACTTCAACGGGTCCTCTTCTATCGCGAAGTAATATGGTTCTATCATAAGCATGAATTTTACTCCAAAAATCTTTCATGAACGGCTAAATTACACCACAACAACTTCCCTCTGTCATTTAATGCATTTATTGAGCATTTTAAGCCTGCAACGAGAAACCTATCAAATATGGAGCTTGCGAGATGCATACGGGATGTAGAACCCCTTATCATATGGTGTATCCGTTACCATTCCTCCGCATGATAGCCATCCTCTGCCACTATTTCATACGCTATTAATGTAGCGTAGACAAATTGGACAACTAAAAAACATCGATAACTGATAGCTTCACCCGCACCTTTCCTTACATTGCAAAACTCGACAGAGTAACTTCCAATATCTAGGCCTGAAGGAGAATTTGTATGATGCTAATGTCACTGTCTACCATGCCGAAATTTTAATCTATTATATGGTGACATCTTAACCTCAACAACTGAAACTGAACAGCATATTGTTGACGATGTGTTCGGCAACATACTAATCGACATGGACGGGCATATGTGTGCTAGCGCGATGCACTTTCCTAGCGAAACACTGCTATTGTGCTCTTACCGAACGTTCTATAAAAACTGCGCTCAAAACATCTCGAATTATTCACGATATTCAAAAGATAAATGCTTGAACAGGAAGATAGAAAAAAGAAAGAAGGAAGATAGACGGTACTAATCACGTGGAGAACAACAAATCGGATCTAAATTGAACTGTAGCCTGTGTTACTGGAAGTAACCTTGTTTTCCATAGTTACAACGCGATTAATGATGCTAAGAGGTTTGTCACATATCAAATATTGAAGTTGCAGCGACTACTTTGTTGTTTGTACATTTAAGATACGCGAGCGTGTTCCATAACACAATGTTCTGAAATATTTTCACCAAATGGACATTCTCAGTGGACTTTGAAGTGTTAGCTGACCTTCAGCTTTAATCGGGGTTCTTGTTCGTGTTCTATTCGATCAGACCCTGCGCTGAAAAAACCTACGTCTGATTGCACCTTTACTTTTGCGTCGACGTTTATGCTTGGCTACATTTGTCATGTTTGAGAAAATGTTAAGCGCGAATCTATCCCTGTGTGTAAAAACAGCTAAACTGGCTGTACTGCAGACGTTATCACTAGCAAAATAGGTGTTTGTCATTTTAGTGTGCATGTTTTTTGATCGACTGTACACAAATAATAGAAAATCATGGCTTTGTCACGAATTATTACTAGCTTGTGTTATGTAATACGTATAGTATACGCTTTGGTTTACATTTTATATTTTCAGATCTTGTGATCTTTTTTTTCAGGAGTTGATGTCGTCACATCTCTTTTGCTTGAAGCCACCCTCTTTGTCAAACGTGATATTCACACTCTTCCTGCAACTCTGATATTCGCACCTTTTCAGTACTTAAATTTATGAATCATCTTCAACAGTACTTAAACTCCCAAAGTAAAACAATCGAAAGAGTTTCAGTACTACTTTTCCGTACCTCCATTTCACACACTTCTTTATTGTCGTATTCCTCTTTGTAGGAGTGCACCTTTTAGGACCATATGAGATGGATCTTGGCATTAAAGCTATCACACAATAAATCGAACTATTTTAGGAATGATTGATTGCCTGTTCGCGAACCACTGGAAATAGTGATCATGACTAGGCAAAATTACGTCACTATAGAGGTCATCGCCGTGCAGTCTACTCATTAATAGTACATGCACATGCAAGTCATCTACAGTTCTAAGCTTCTGTACCATACCAAAAGAATAACCCCATAAATACGACTGTTATGCGTACTCTCCTCGACCTCCTGCACTGTCTTTCCGATACTTCTCCGTACGTCCCTCAGTCAGTCTGGACTCTCAATTGTGAAAAATTATCAATATATAAGATTTGGAGGGCCATAGCAGCTAAAATGCCATTGCTGCTCTCATTACACCTTTTTACAATTTCGTGTTAAGCTGGGGTAACTCTCGCGGTGGGACTGCGGAACAAACGCACGATCGAGATCACTTTTAAGTACATTAAACTATGCAAGAAAAATGCAGGTGTGAGTATATCATCGCACAAGCTCATTGCGCATTTCTTATGGTTGCACGATCTTTGTTAAGGCGATTATGTGAACTGTCGCAGGCAGATTGTAAGATGCAACCGTGTGAATGGTCTGCTGCCGGTACCTCATTCGGGGCAGAATATTTTTAAGATAGGGACTGTTTACCAACAAAGCAGCAGCGTACATCTGCTGAATCGGAACCAAAAAGAATGATTTATATACATAACGCGCCCTAAAATGTATACGACTAGATGGGACACACTTTACGTGTACAGATGTTGCTACACCGATTATTTTTCGGGTGGTGCACAGTAAATTTATTAATGTAATATTCACGTAAAATGCGACAATATTAGATAAAAGAGTATAATTATTTGCTTGTAAGGAATGGTACGAATTTAAGTAAAAGGGGTGTAAATATATCAATTTTCTTTTATTATCCAATCGTAAGATATTTATTCTAATGCATTTTATTGCCGTGTATTTTCTATCTTCTCATCTTGTGGTATTTTTTAATAAGACCGCTATTTCGGTATATATTGGTGATGTTTCCTTTACTCATCAAAAGCGTCGGTTTAGTCGTGATATTTAATATATGATGTTACGGCGATGGACCTATAAATATCGGTATCTTTTACGATACCTGAACATGCACCTACTCTTCGATTTCGAAACCTAGACAAAAGCCCCCTACTGATTTGCACCTTCGGTATGGTTTTACCGACCTCCGGTCGTCATCGTGGACGGGCCGATCTAGCTAAGACATGCGTCTCTTCAATGTCACTGGTCTCGATTTCCATCATGTCGATCGTTTCTACAGCGTCACAATGCAGTAATCTTGAGACCGTTATGCCACGTCACGATGTAACGAATCACATCTCGATCGTCAGGATCGGTCCGTGGGTTATTAATTCCGAGATTGCGTCTTGCAGTCGTTTCTAACCTTCCAGACCAACAGAGTCGGTCAAGTGCGTCCGGAAATATTTCAGTACGCTATAGGTGACCCTACTTCTGCATGATGATCGTCGGCTGCCGTTCTCATTCGTCGCAATCACAGAGTGGCCCATCCAGTCACTATCACCACTTTGTTACGCCTTCCACCTTGCTACAACCACACGAAATACCTTCTCTCATGGTGATTTGGCATCTCACATGGGTTGAAAGCTAGATCATCACCATAAGGCAGCGTATGGATCCGCTATCTCTCACACGTGAAGAGAGCGAGCAAAGTATGAGCTGTATAGCAAGGTGCTAACCTGGCGCATGTGATTGTCACCTTTTTGTCATCTACCTGGTGGAGAGGTCAATAGATCACGAATTTGCTTGCACCATTGGCACTGACCGTGTAGGGTTCATGCACACGACTACGGCGAGACGGAACGTTGTTATTGATGAGTGAAAGTGTATCGAAGTTGCTAAAACTTCACAAGTCCGTCCAGACGAAGCAAACGTCTAGTGCGAGACATTTTTGGAACCCACTAAGCACTTTGAAAAGAGTCGTGCAGCATCAAAAGAAGAAACTCCACGAGCCAATTTGAAAAACAAAGTTCACGTGGACAGCGACCTCGTGCTGCTTTCATCCGATGCGTTGTCAATAGGCATCGTCATAAAGAACCTGAAGCATTTGCCGAATGTAACTTTGCTAGTATAGTGATGATGCAGCTCGTGGATCAGTCTTGATCGATCTTACGCGTTTGACTGATTCCGTACAAACAGTCGGGGCGCCCGATAAATCGACAAGCATCAATTTCGTTGCCGACAGAAAGTTGTGTTGGGAGTGGGAGAGTCTGACGAGTGCAAGTGCACTGCCCACGCAGTGTGCAGGGCAACGCAGAGCCAGTTTGCATCGACAGCCGCGGAACCGCACAAAATAGATGCGAAAGTATGCAAAGATCGACGGTAGCTCGACGAGGCGGCTATGCATATGAATCAGTATGAAAACAACAGCTCGGGCTCAAGTGCCCATCGCATCAGGTCCATGCTACTAAGTCACGCCGGTAAACTTCGTCGACAAAGCAAGAGTGAAACAAGTGGAGCAAGAGCTGAACACCACCAGTTCTTTTTGCCAGATACTCTTTCAACGAGGAAGACGAGGGTATTGACGGAGAATCCAGGAATCAGTGTCAAGCAAGCAAACGCGATCATCATGCATAGATCGCTCAGAATGATGGCCATGCCACTCCGTTCCCAGCAGTTTGCAACAGGCTAGCCACAGCCTGAGAGAGTAAGACCATTTGCACGACTCTTCGACCTTGGATGCAACATACCCGTGCGTTTGAGCGACTGCTTCTGTCCAAAGTGTCAATAAAACCAATTTTGCGTTTCACGGTTTAAATTCCCGGCAATCCCCGTAACGCGCGCATGACCTCAGGTGACATCTACCAAGTTAGCCTCTCAAGAAACGCGCAAAAGGAGATTCGGTCACGGGAGAGCTCGTGTGTGGGAGGTAGGGAGAATGAAACACTGCCGCATCATACCCCAAAAGACAGCGCTCAACGTGTCAAGCATCTGCAGGTATCGACGTAGGCAGATACAGCACTTTCGTCGTTAAGTTACTGCACTTCAGCTGTTGGCGGGGTTTGTAAGTATACACGCTCGTACTAAAGTACGGACGCACTGGCTAAGTAAGCACCACGACGAGCTTTCTGATGACCACCCCCATGTGTCTTTTGTGCTCCAATATGTACCTGGGGCCAAAGCTGAGCCAAGCATGTCGATGTGGCGTAAGATCGTTGTCGTAAGATCGCCGTGCACAGAAAGTAGGCAGCCACGGACATAGCTAGACCATCGCATCTCTCCTTCTAAAAGCAAGAGTACGGTTTCGTTCACTCTGAGCACACGGCTATGTGCACGTTCGATCGCAGATCGTCGCTTCCACCGTAAAGATGCCGCGCACTCGTGGTGTACAACATGGCAGTGCGGGCATGTCACGGAGATGCCCACCACTAGTAATAACTGGCCATAATCCACTTTCACTCAAGTGTGTAGCAAGTCAGCGCTGGTTCGATTCAATTCGCCGAGACAGTGCGTCCCGCATTCGAGCTGTCGTTTGTCGTCAAGTTGTCGCCCCGTTGCTGCACTTTTCTTGTCGCCAATCGTCTGCCGTCGTATGTCAACTTAAGCAGGAGCTGGCTCGTCTGGTTAGGGGACGGTTTTGAAGTACAGAAACGAGGCGACAAAGAGACCCTCCCGCATTGCACGAGGGGGCGCCGCGCGCGCGCGCTCGCTCTCTCTCTCCCTCACAACCAAAACTGAACGGTTTTATCGAGTGCGCGCGGAAAGGGAAACCCGCGACGACCATCACTCTTGCCCTTGTCGCAGGTCACGCAAGCAAGCAAGCAAGCTCGCAGACGGATAGACAGACAATTAGACAGGCAAGTAAGCAAGCGGTCGCCTTCTTCCTGTCAAGACGATGGCCATGACGCCTGGTGGCAAGACGGACCGCCGTCGCGCTGGCTCCAACTACTTCCAGCTGGACGCCGACCGCAAGCGGAACGAGTCGGCGAACCGCAGCCACTTGAACCACGGCGACGGCCGCGGCACGTTTGGCGACCGTCTCAGTATGATGAACGTGCTGCCGCCTAACACACAGGGAGGCCACGAAGGCCGCGGGGGCGGCGGGCTCGAAGGCGACTTTGCCGACGAAGTGTCGATCGACTTTTGCTGCGAGGTGCTGTACAACAAGTTTGGCTTCCAGTCTGGCTCGGTGGACAACCAGCGAGAGCACGTGCTGCTGCTGCTGGCGAACGCCAAGGCGCGCTTGAAGCCGCAGGACGCGCCGGGCCACCACGTCGTGGCGCTGCACAAGAAGCTCATGAGCAACTACAGCGAGTGGTGTGAGTTCCTTGGCGTGCCGAGTGCCACGTACACGGGCGAGCCGCAGGGCGATCTCAAGAGCTCACTTCATATGGACATTATGCTCTTTCTGCTGCTCTGGGGCGAGGCTGCTAACTTGCGTCACATGCCCGAGAGCTTGTGCTACCTCTACCACCAGTCGTTGACCATGTTGAACCAGGACTTTTTGGGACAGCAAAAGGTGCCGGAAGGCTGGTACTTGCGGCAGGTTGTGCGCCCCATCTGGAAAGAAGCGAGCAACATGCAGCGGAAAAACAGTCTCGGGAAGAACTTGGAGCACACGGAAGTGCGCAACTACGACGACATTAACGAATACTTTTGGAAAAAGTATTGCTTGAACATTGACATTACGCAGATTGGAGCCGAGCTGACGAAGAAACACACCAAGACGTACTACGAGCACCGCAGTATCTTTACACTCGTGCTGAATTATTACCGCATTTTCCAGTTCAACATGATGTTCATGATGGTGCTCATGGCCGTTGGCTTTATCACAGCGATCTCGCCCAGTGGCGGACAACAGTGGTTTGCTCAGTTCGAATCCATGGGTGAAGTCGTCAAGCCGTATCGGCAGCAAGATGTTAAGCTCACGTACGTGGGCATTGTGTTTGCCCTGTCGTCCATGGGCTTTTCAAAGACTGTTCTTGAAGCGTGCCATGGCTGGCAATTACTTACTGCTAGTGAGTCGTCTCAGACATCGTCACGTTCGTTCAACTACGGTGGCGCCCTCGTAGTTCGAATGCTCTGGAACGGCGCATTTGCAGGCATATTTGGCCTGATGATCTACACCCCTCTTATCACCAGCAAGAACACGGAGCTGCTGGACATGGCTGCACCGGCGGCAGTTGCCTATATTTTACCGGGCGCGTTGATCATTATCGTGCAAGCTTTTGCACCGTCGATGATTGCGAAATCGTTCGCAGCCAAGTTCATTCGCGAGGGCGAATCTTGCTTCGTTGGACGCAACATGGCGCCACCATTACAGTACCAGATCAAGTACATCATTTTTTGGCTAGTGCTCTGGTCGCTGAAGGCATTCGTGTCGTACTTTATTCTGGTCCGTCCGCTAGTTCTTCCGTCGCTCGCCATCTACGAGATGGAGCTTGAGTACGGTAGCGATGTGGTGTCTTTCCACAACTTCGGTGTGATTGCCGCGTTGTGGTTACCAGTGATTTTCATTTTCAACTACGATACCCAGATCTACTTTACCGTGTTCCAAGCTTCGCTTGGTGGCATACAAGGTCTCATCATGAAGACCGGTGAGATCCACGGCATCAAGGAGATTACCAAGGCTTTCCGCGTGGCTCCTCAGCTCTTCGATCAGAAGGTAGTGACCAATCTCGCTCGCTCGAACGACGCCGCTGCCGACGGCTCTGCTGCTGCATACCAGTCACAGATGATGCTTCGATTTGTGGTTGTCTGGAATGAGATTGTGAATTCGTTCCGAGAGGGAGACCTTGTAGATGATAAAGAAGCTGCTATATTGCAGTACGACATTCAGAGCTCCGGTGATGTATTCGAGCCTGTGTTCCTCTCCGCCGGTAAGCTCGTGGAGGCTCTAGACTACACCGTAAAGCTTGGTAAAGAAGGCAAAGGTGACTCGCAGCTGCAGGTGTACATGGTACAAAAGGACTGCCTGTCGGCCGTGCGCAGCTTCTTCACCGCTAGCATGTACGTGATGGAGGCTCTTCTGGGAAGCGACGATGCCGACATTCTTGACGCACTTCGCCAGATGGAGGCCATTGCTGCGAACGGTAGCTTCATGAGCACATTTGACGCGAAAAGCTTGGTGCAGCTGCGTACGGTGTCGATGGAATTCCTGGAGGCTGTCATGGATCTTCCTGACCCAGATGCTCAGTCTTCACACCTGACGACATCTAGGGTGCACACTATGGGTGTTGTTCGCAACTTTGTGACAAAGATGGAGAATTTGCTCAATGCTGTTCGTATCTTTGCGAACCGCCCTGAGCTTGCTGCCAAGTTCAGTAACTCCAGATTTTGCACTAGTGCAAACGGCTATGTGTTTGCTGCACGGGGTCTGGTAAACCTGTTTCACAACGACACTGCCATGGGTGCTGCTACCCGTGCGTACTTGCTAATGTCTCTTGAGAAGGCTGATGCTATGCCACGCGTTCCTGAAGCTCAGCGCCGTCTTGGTTTTTTCATGAAGTCGCTATTGATGGACATTCCCCAGCTTCCGTCGGTGAAAGAGATGCATTCGTTCTCTGTGGTTACACCATATTACAGTGAGAGCGTGTTGATTTCTCTGTCGGAGTTGAATGACCCGTTGGTCAATCACCCGGTATTTGAGAAGGTTGAGGAGAAAGGCAAGAACATCACGATTTTGAAATACCTCATTACTATTCACCCTGAGGAATGGGAGAACTTTTTGGAGCGTATCGATGTAAGTACTGCCGAGGAAGCGCAAGCAAACTACCCGCTAGAGATTCGTTTGTGGGCTTCGTACCGTGGTCAGACGCTGGCGCGTACAGTCCAGGGCATGATGCTGTATGAGGACGCGATTAAGATATTGCACTGGCTGGAGATTGGCTCAAGTCCTGGCAAGTCGGCTGAGCAAAAGCAGGCCCAGCTGGAAGATATGGTGCGCTTGAAGTTTTCATACATCTGTGCCTGCCAAGTGTACGGTAAGCATCGGGCAGAGAATAAAGCTCAGGCTGACGACATTGACTATCTGCTGAAGACATACCCAAACTTGCGCGTGGCCTACGTCGATACGATCGTGCTCGATCAAGGTAAGCAATTCGACACTGTGCTGATCAAGAGCGAAGGAAACGAAATTGCAGAAGTTTATCGTTACGAGCTGCCTGGTGACCCGATTCTTGGCGAAGGTAAGCCTGAGAATCAGAACAACGCGCTTCCGTTCACGCGTGGTGAGTATCTTCAGACCATCGATATGAACCAGCAGCACTACTTTGAGGAGTGTCTTAAAATGCCGCAGCTTCTAGTGACGGCTGACCTGCATCCTTCGAAGAAGCCGGTGTCAATCATTGGTATGCGTGAGCACATTTTCACGGGCAACGCGTCGTCGTTGTCAAAGTTCAAGTCGTGGCAAGAACTGGTGTTTGTGACGCTCTCTCAGCGCGTACTGGCCGATCCACTGTACGTGCGTATGCACTACGGTCACCCCGATATCTTTGACAAGGTTATCGCGATGCCTCGCGGCGGTGTGTCGAAGGCTAGTAAGGGCATCAACTTGTCAGAGGATGTGTTTGCTGGGTTCAATTCAACGCTCCGTGGTGGTGTGGTGACGCACGTCGAGTTTATGCAGTGTGGCAAGGGTCGTGATGTGGCTCTTTCACAGATTTCGATGTTCGAGGGTAAGCTGGCAAATGGTGCTGGTGAAACGTCTCTTGCTCGCGAAGCCCACCGCATGGGCCAGTTTATGGATTTCTTCCGCTTGAACTCGATGTACTACTCGCATACCGGTTTCTACTTCGCTACGTGGATGACAATCGTAACAACTTTTGTGTACATGTACTGTAAGGTGTACTTGGCCTTGGCTGGTGTGCAGCAACAGATTGTGTACGACATGAACTCAACAGCCGTGATTACCGACAACATTGAGAACAACTTTGACGTGCGAGTGTTTAAGGACTTGAAGTCTGTGCTGAACACTCAGTTCTACATCCAAGCCGGTTTTTTTCTTATGCTTCCGCTCATGTGCGTGTATTTCGGTGAAGGTGGTTTCGTGAGGGGTATGACGCGTTTTGTGGACATGATCGTTACGCTCGGTCCCGCGTTCTTCGTGTTTCAAGTTGGTACGACGATGCACTATTTCGACAACAATATTGTGCACGGTGGTGCCAAGTACCAGGCGACAGGTCGTGGCTTCAAGATTTCACGTGAAACGTTGGTGTTGTTGTATAAGGCATACGCTAGCTCACACTATCGAAAAGCTTGGGAGCTAATGGGTTTGTGTCTCGTGTACGGAGTGTTTGGTAACTTCTACATTTGTCAAACCGATGCGTCTGCAAACGATAACACGTTTGCGTCGGACTACTGTGAGACTGCTCAGGCTTACGGTGTGCAGACGTTCTCAGTGTGGTTCATATCCATTTTGTGGGTGATCGGTCCGTTCCTGTTCAACAGTGACGGTCTTGATTTAAAGAAGACAAAGGTCGATGTTCGGCAATGGTGCACATGGATGTTTGCTGAGGAGAGCTACAAGGACGATGATCCTGCGAACAAGGGTGGCTGGGTAGGCTGGTGGAAGGGAGACTTGGAACAACTACACAACTCGAATATGATTTCGCGGGTCACTGTCATCCTCCGCGAGTGCCGACACTTTCTGCTAATGTTTTACGTGGCCACTTTGGAAACAGCCGACGTGATGTACGTCGGGTACTCGTTTGGCGCAGCGGTAGTGACGGTCGTTCTTTTGGGTGTATTTCATGGTATTGGAAAGAGCTTGCGGTCCATGAACCCAGTCGCTCGCGCCGTGCTCTACTTTGCCACAATGGTCATCATGAACGCCATTTACTTTCTGGCGACCTCGATCATCATAGGCTGGAACTTCCAATACGCAGTGTCGTTATGGTTCGCGTATGTGGCTGCTCTTTATGGTATTAACGAATGCTTTCGCATGTGGAGTTTTCCGGGCTCATCGATTGCTGGCGTTTCGGTTTTCCAGCAGCTGCAATTCTTGTTCGACTTCGTTTTCTGCACTGGCATGATAATCCCTCTGGTAGTCATGTCGTGTGTACCGTTCTTGAACGTTATCCAGACACGAATGATGTACAATGAGGGTTTTTCGAAGGTTATGTCCGCGTCGTCGCAGTACGCCTTCTCGCTAGCGGCCTTTATGGGCGTTTTGGGTGGCACCGGCGTCGGTTGGCTCTTTAACCTGCTGTCGACGCTGGAGCAGTCCGCCAGTTTTGCAAGTTACGTTGTGACGTATGATGGCGTGCTCAGTGGTGATGTCGGTGACGGTACGACCACATACATGCTGTACGTGTCATGTATGGTGGGTACGATTATCGCTGGTTTCTTGAACTTTTTCCTCGGCCGTCGTCTATCTATCGTTGCTGGTGGTCTCTTCAGTACGCTAGGTATGGTAGCGGTGAGTGCTAACGACGACCTCCGATCGACTTTACTAATGCCTGGTATTGGCTTGCTCGGTGCTTCGTGCGGCATCCTGCTACCGTCTTTAGCCATCTACATCTTTGAGATTTCCACGAAAGAAATGCGTGGCAAAGCCATTTTGCTGCTGGGCTTGGGCTTCGTAGCTGGCAGCTTGATGGGAGGGATTTTTGCGACCGTAAACCAGTTGGGATGGATTTGGCAAACATTCGCGGCTTGTATCATCATTGCGCTGGTCACACCGGTGGTGAATGTGTTTCCTGAGAGTCCATACTGGGTACTGGATCGCAAGGGCTGGGACGCGTGCGAAGCGTGTTTGGTGATTTTGCGACGTAAGCCTGATGTGCAAGACGAGCTTAAGATTATGCGTGAAGAGGAGACTTCCGACGACAGTGGCGCAGGCTTCTTTAAGTTCCTGATCGGTCTAATGCTGATGCTGGTGTCGTCACTGACCACGGGCTTTCTCAATGCCTTCGTCAGCTACAAGGCAGCTAGCGAGTACACTGACCAGGACCAGCTGTTCGTAAGCGGTATGGCACTACAGACCTCGGGCGTTGTCATCGCCTTCTTTTTCATCGACAAGCTGGATCACAAGTCTATTTTGTTTGGAACGCTCATTCCAGTGGCCATTTGCGCAGCTCTATTAGGTTTCAATGAGACGTCTGACTTTCTCGGCGATCCAGGGGGTTCAGGCCTGTACGTCAGCCTGGTGGTTATGCTCATGTACTTTTTCCTGGGACTGGGTACGAGCTCAGCGCCGTGGTCGACCTGTGTTGCCATGTTCAACACCCGCGGCCGCGCTTCGTCGACCACGACGCTGTTTGCGATCTTCTTCTTGGCGGATCTGGGCTACGTCTATTTGCACACTGAAGAGTCGCTCATGTCGAAAGAACACCTGTACCTGTACGCCATCGCAGGATTCAGCATCGTTTCACTGGTGCTGCTGCTGGGTGCAGGTACCAAGAAGAACGGCATCATCTGCACAAAGACTGAAGCCAAGCGCGACCGTGATCGCGTCGCCCGCATGCGTGCCGAGCGTGCTAGTCGCACTACGCGCACCCTTGGTAATGCTCGCCAGCGAAACCTCAGCCGTGTACGGTCCAAGTCCAACGCAGGTAATCAGCGGGGAAATACTCCAGCCGGTGGCTACCAGATGTACGAAACGCCCGCTAATGCCGCGCCGCCACTTATGCACGCGCGCGCGTAGTGGGCAAATCACCTATAGCTTGTGTCTATATCCTGTCACGCAGCCTCGTTTGTTCTTTGCATTACCTTTTGCCTCAATACAGATTTTTGTAAAGCTCTTGGCTGATCATCGGCTGGACTGTCTTCGCATGGATTCATTGCGAGCCCGAAGGGTGATGCTACTAGTGACTGTGCGCAAGGTTGAGTGCCGACCTTTTATACCGCACTTATCTGTGTGTCTTTCTCCGTGGATGTCGTCCATGTGTGTCCGTGTGTCTGTAAATAACGCGGTTGTGTGTAGTTTACACGTGTTAAGTGCGGTCTAGCATGTCCCCACCACAGAGGTAAATAGGCACATCCGAAGTCAGTCTTTGAGTAGGTCACTATGTGATGCACGTGATTGGCTTAAAATCGACTAGAGCTGAATATGATCACATAGTCAAATGCTAGACGCTCATCAGCAACGGCTGATCGCTTTGCTTGAGCATACTGTACTGGGTAAAAATTCGACATTAACAGCATGGTATTTATTCTTCATTGACTGCTGAAGTATAGTGTTTTTCAACTTGATTCAGTTCTTCAAATTGAACTACTTACATCAAAGAGCGAGCCCCAGAGCTTGCTCCCCTATCTTAGTACCATCTTCCAGCCCACAATGCAAGGACAACAACACGAAGCAGGCGCTGTAGTTCTCTTCCTCATTTTGCTGCAAGAGCGGCCAGAAGTAGCTTGAACCAATT
Source organism: Peronospora matthiolae (assembly GCA_921007115.2). NCBI lineage: Eukaryota > Oomycota > Peronosporomycetes > Peronosporales > Peronosporaceae > Peronospora > Peronospora matthiolae. The sequence continues at coordinate 1,403,451 of CAKLBY020000227.1, read as the reverse complement.
GTTTACCAAAAAGATTTTGGAATAAAATTGCAGACACATAGACTCTCCGTCGAGCAATTGCCCTCGGTTAAAAAAAGTGTCTGATTACTTAAATATTTTTAAGGGCCGTTGCCACCTACCGCGTTTTAGGAAACCACCAGCCACAGATTTGATTACCGTCAGCCACGTTTTTGGTAACCACCAAACACCCTCTTGACATCGCAAAGATCATTAAATTTGACCTTTTGATTGGTCGAATTAAAAACGGACCCGTAATTACATAGTAACTCCCAACCTTGTGTCCAAAGTTTAAAATGACTACTCTGAGTTAGTCTGCACAATACATTTGGGGAGCCGCTAATGAGCCCTGCGTTTTTGTTTATGAGCCTTCACGCATACATAGATCAAGCAATAAAATTTGAAAACCCCTAAAGCTTCTTTTTAATTTACTATCAAGCTTCTAATTTTAAATTTTCACAGCTGAGACTGAGCCAGTCATATCCGCAGTGTCCACATAGAGCATCCCCTCCGACAGGTGATAGCAGTTTAATATGTATAGGCTCACACCGGCTTGGTTAAGGTGATTGTATTCCTTCACCACGTCTATCTCACTCTCAAGGGGACCACCCCGAGAAGCTCCGGCGACGGCACTTCATTAATGGTACACACGTATTCAGACCATTTTTCACATTAACGTGTAAAAAGACGATCGTGAAAACACAATGCATATGTCGTATTCTGGTCACAATCTAGTTGTGGTTGAATGCTACAATATGACCATCTTACTGAATCACCTTTTGCGGACAGTGTTGCATGAGCATTGCAGATTCACCGCTTTAACCTCACTTTCCTTGCTGTTTTTCACCCCTTGTTGCCGTTTGATCGCTATATCATAGCCGTCCAGCAGTGCCGGCTCATCAAGAGCGTGACAAGCTTTTTCAACTGAAACAAACAGCTCTTCTGTGATCCGATTACGGCCTTCCAGGTCGCTTTTAAGATAGGAGGTCAGTGATACAACATAGTAGGTTATATGAGATCGTGGAAGATACTCCTAAAGCGTACAACAAACCATTTAATCATAAAAGGGTTTCTAAAAGTATCTACTTGTTAAATATATGGAGTGAAGGCTCAGTAGCGAAAAGTAAAGGCTCATTAGTGGCTTCTACATTTGGCAATATTTGCATTAAGTAAATGGGGAATTTACAAAAAGGTGACACAGTTTGAAAGTTTGACCAGAACATGACCTGTTTTTACACTTGTGCGAGAATCGGTACAGTCTATATTACACGTAATGCACGAAGTTAAATCGTAGTTCACGAGGTTTAGATCCAGGATTAAGTCACTGAAAACCCCGTGAGAAAGCTTGGTAAGAGTTTTGCTGTCCATGGATTCTCAGAGAACATCTCTGCTGCAACAGTCTCATTTGCACGGTACACATTGCCTCAATATGCCGCAATACCATCTTGATACCGAAGCTGACAGATGAATAGTCGATGCTGATGGGTCTGCCACAAGGGCGGACCTTATCACTAGGTGAGCACTAAGTTGATTTGAAGTCGGTTTGTCGATTCCAATACAGTCGACATGTGGTAAGCTTGCGCTTGTCACATGCCATTTGCAACGGGGTGAATCGTTACATAACAATTTATAAGAAATTGTTAATAGAATATAACTATAAGAGTTGTATTCTCATAATATTGTCATAAGGACAAATATTCTGTAGCACTTACGAGTAGTTCCTAATTGGTTAATATAGGCCATTATATCAAGCAACGAAGACGCGCCACGACAGACGCACGCAATGAGTGGTGAGCAGATAACTGATTTACACATTTGTATTCAGACATAGCTAGATGAGGATAAAAAGTGGTTTCTTACAGACATTAACTATTTTAAATACAGTTCTACTTCTTACTTTAACCAATTACTCGCTTCTCCTTACCGTCTTCCTCTGCACGTACCAGTGTACGTGAAGTTACGAGGCACCGCCTTATTCTGTCATCAGAATAAGTAGCTTGTACTCTCATCAGTACAAGCTTCAGGGTGCCCCGTTACACCTGGTAGCACTTCGTAGTCCGTCCAAGGGCCACGTTAACATCGAACATGAATATGTTAGATAATGAAGATGACCAAAGCTTTCACCCTACGCGTGACGGCTACTCCCATTTGAGCGATGTCGAATGGGATGCGGTTGAACGAATGGGTTCAACCATGGGCATCCATGCTGTTAGCGTCATGCTAGAGGCTCTCAATAGAGATGCCCAACATGCTACTATCGCCAAGTTCATTCAAAATGAACTTGACGCTGAAAGCGAGAAAGTAGCCTTGCTTCACCAACAAGGTTCTCAACAAGCAGAGTCGTTGAGAGAACAGGGTACTCAACAGTTTAAACTGTTGAGACAGCAGCAGGCTGCTGCTGGTGGGTCGATGCACTAGCGTCGACCCGAGACCTTGACGATTGACATCTATAAGTAAAGGGGAGTCGAAGAGGACTCCCTCCTGAGATGGTTCGTCGAAATTGACGACGCCATAAGGGCGCGTCGCATCAACGATGGGGAAATGCAAGTTGCATTTGCCCAATCAAATCTGGCAGGACGTGCCAAGACTTGGGCACTGGGGCTCAAGTTGCACGACCCATATGCGTTTGGGTCGTTGGAAGTCTTCAAGTCGCGGCTCAGACAAACGTTTGAACCGCCTAGAGCTGAGTTCAGAGCTCGAACTGAACTCTTGAAGCTCAAGCAGGGTAAGCGTGATGTGCACGCTTACGCGCAACATATACGACATCTTACGAGTTGTATAAGTTCCAATCCGGTGGATGAACACACGTTGGTTTCGGTGTTCATGCAGGGTCTTGCGGATGGTCCCGTCAAGACTCACCTGTTCCGGCTTGAACTAGATTCACTAGAACAAGTCATTTCCATTGCGGAGCAGGGAGACTTCAGTCTGAGACAGGCTCGCGCCAGCTCGACATCATATCGTCAACCGAGACGATATGACAGCAAAGGTCCAGAGCCGATGGAACTCTGTTATGTATAGAGCGAGAAGGCTCACTCTACAGACTACAAGAAGTTGCAGAAATGCAACAGATGTCAGAAGACAGGACACTACGCTTACGAGTGTAGTGCCCCTCGTCCAGTGTCTCGCAACACTGGGCGTAGTGACCGTCCACCCATGAGAAAGGGGCAGGGACGAGGGTCCGCTGTTGGTGCAAAGACGCAACAACGGGATGGACCGTCAAAAAAGGACAGGATCAGTAGGTGCGGAGCACCCTACTGGTCCAGCAACGTCAAGAGAATTTGCAGGCCTCTTGACGAAGGTTGCTTCCAACACACAAACGTTGTGCGTTGCTGCTCTAGGTAATGAGGTCTCACTCATTACCTTGAAACTCGAAGTGACGAATAAGTTGTCCCTTCGAGCTCTAGTCGATTGTGGGGCGTCTAAAAGTTTTGTGCGACGCCAATCGCTAGAAGATGGTCACTTTAAGTTCAGTGAATGTGACACACCTCCTACGAGGATGACGGTACGTCTTGCGACAGGCGCATCCGTAACCGTCATGAAGCGTATAGTGAAGATCCACTATACGCTAGAAGATACCCAATATGACGATGACTTTATCGTATTGGATTTGGATGACAAATTTGATGTCATCCTTGGAATACCGTGGCTCAGAAGGTACGAACCACGGGTGAACTGGCAACATCGAACAGTAACGATGCCTGCCGCTTGTTCATCAGATGGCCAACTGATGAACGTTTTGGAGCGTCCACAAGCGTGTGGATGTACTACGAGTGAGTGCGATGGCCTCACTTGTGGTACGGTCGTTAGTACGACTGCGCAAAACCTTAGTGTAACAAATGGTTACACTTCGGAGCAAAGTTCCGGCGGCTGTGAGGAAACACAGGCTACGCCGAAGGTCCACCGCTCGAAAAAGTCGAGTGGACTGGGACAAAGATGTATCCCTAGCAGGAAACATCTAGAAGAGAAACAATCGATCGCTCAGGTTAAGCGAAACGATAATCCTAGATCGACTGGAGAGTCTTTCGTAGAGGATCTAGCTGTGGTTGCGCAACCCCAGCTAGAGGAAGTCAAGGGAATAAGTCCCAAGATTACAAATACGGCGGAAACAAATTCCCCAAAACCCGCGGGAATAAGTCCCCGGGAAGCCGAAGGAATAAGTCCTTCGAGGCCTGAGGGAATAAGTCCCCAGGAAATGACAGAGACATTGAATGTCATAGTCAATGACGGATCAAGTGTAGGCGCTTATACACTTGATCTGATTGCGCCTTCGAAGTTGACTGCGGAGATCACTCAGTTGCCAATGCTCGAACATAAAAGGTTCTTGCGTGATCTGCGTAGTGGCAAAGTCAAGCAGATCTGCGTACTCGTCGCTGACGACGAGTGCGTAGCCGACATAAGGTCAGCAACAGTGTTCACTGAGAAATGGAGAGTTCTCAGTAGTTCATCGATGGACGAGAGTGTCCTCGATGAAAAGACACGAGTTGAGCGATATGACTCCCAATCGTGGTAATCGCTCAAGACAAATCCTCTCTATGAAGACTTGGTTGAATTCAAGGATGTATTCCCTGAAACTGTTCCGTGCGAGTTACCGAAGGATTAAGGTATTCTACATCGACACGAGGTCGAGCTTAAACCAGGATCGAAGTACTGTGTCATGAAGCAGTGGCCACTGCCTCGTGAACAAGTACTCGCGATCGACAAGTTCTTTGCCGATCGTTTAGCAGCGGGCCATGTGAGGGAATCAACTTCCCCACATAGCTCTCCGACCTTCTGTGTGCGAAAAGCAACAGGAGGGTGGCGGATAGTGCATGCATTTAACAAGTTGAATGCTGCAACGGTACCGGCTCAGACGCCGATACCGAGGAAGGACGTAATCATTGATGGTATGTCAAAGAGTGCCATCTTTTCGTCCATGGATTTGATGGATGGCTTCTATCAAATCCTTACGCGAGAACGATATATACACTATACCGAAGTTAGCACGCCTAGCGGCATGCTCTGGAAATGGCTAGTTTTGCCACAAGGGCTTAGTAATGCCCCTGCCACGTTCAACAGATGCGTATCACATCTGTTGAGACCAGTACGAGAATTCGCGCCGATTTATTTCGATGACGTATTCATCCGTAGTCGGGCTATGGATGGAAAGTCGGATGTTGAGGTTCACAGGTACCACGTCCGACAGGTTCTTACAATCATGCGAAAGCATCAATTGTATGCAAACCTCAAGAAGTGTATATTTGCAGCAAGCGAAATACCACTTCTTGGGTGCATCGTTGGTAAGAACGGTGTACGTCCTGATCCCGAAAAGATCAAGGCGATCACCAACTGGCCTGTGCCAGTTGATGTCAAAGGTGTTCGAAAATTCTTTGGGCTAGCGGCGTATTTGCACAAGTATTCACGCAATTACGCCGAGATGACTGTACACCTCTATCGTTTGTTGAAAAAGAACGAGAGGTGGTTATGGAACGCTGAATTTCAGCGCTCCTTTGGTGGTACTAAGCAGAGCTTGATACAATCCCCAATCCTAGCAATTGCCGATCAGGACAGGCCATTTCATGTGGTCTGTGATGCCAGCGATTTCGCAATCGGCTGTGCATTAAAGCAGTACGATCTTGAAGGCGTTGAACGCGTCGTCTGCTATCAGACGCGTCAGCTTCAACCAGCTGAGCGGAACTATCCAGTGCATGAAAAGGAACTCCTTGCCATGAAGTATGCACTCGCGAAGTTCAGAGTCTATCAATTAGGAGATATACCCTTCACTGTCTACAAAGACCATGCGTCATTACGCACGGCAGTGAACAGCCCGCACCTTTCACAACGAATGGCGCGGTGGTTGTCATTCTTTGCAGAATACAACTTTACGGTAGAGTACAAACCGGGACGACTTAATGTCGTCGCTGATGCACTCTCACGTCGCCCCGACTTTGAACCAGTCGTGGAACCCAACAGTGAGACAGTCACTGTTGCGGTTATGACGTCCTCAGTCCCATCTACAACGTTGTATGATGATGTGAGGCGGGCATACGCCCAAGATGGTGAGATTGTGAAGTTGTTGACACATCTCTCCCAACCATCTCGAGAATCGTTGAAACGATTGTCGCCTGCGTATCGATCTGCATCAGATCGATACACTACTCGCAACGGTTTACTGTATTATACAGCCGTTTCTGGTGACACACCACGTGTTGTCATCCCAGATGATACTGATCTGCGTTTGGACCATGTTCGAGTATCACGATGCTCCTATAGGAGGACATCGTGGCCGTGAGAAAACATATCTCACGGTGAGTCGAGACTTTTACTGGCCCCGCCAGTATCAGTTTGTGCAAAAGTATGCTCGAGCATGCGAAGTCTGTCAACGAGTGAAGTCAAGTACTTCACTGCGTGCACCCTTACAGCCTCTACCGGTTCCGGCTGAGTGCTGGGAATCCATCTCAGTGGATTTTTGTCTTCGGGTTACCCAAAGACGCACGCGGGAATACGGGTATTCTCGTATTTGTTGACAGATTCAGCAAAATGGTACATCTTGTGGCTGTACCAGAGACAATCACGGCAAGTGACTGTGCTTGTGTCTTTATTGACACCATCTTCCGACTTCATGGGTTGCCCCGTGAACTCGTGTCAGACAGAGATCCACGCTTCACAGATGATTTCTGGCGCTCTGTGTTCAAATCACTCGGAACGCGCTTGAAGATGTCGACATCTGATCATCCAGAGTCAGATGGCCAGACGGAACGCGCCAATAGTGTCCTCGAAGAGATACTTCGAGGATACGTACTCCCCTTTAAGAGTTGGAGTGAGTTCTTGCCCATGGTAGAGTTTGCCATTAACAACTCGGTGCATGCGTCCACGACAAATACACCGTTTCACGTGAATGGCTTGCGCCATCCGCGTGTACCCACCTTACTAGAGTGTAACTCTGGTTTAACGAGGGGGGGGACTCGCGCGAGCAAAAACCGATTTGGTTCACGCTCATCACGCTCTGACGAAGAGGTCATTGCGTTTGATGCCGATATCGATAACATCGATATCGAAGAAGATGGTGCCAGTGAGAGCGCGAAAGCCCTCACTGAAGAAAAGATTGTTGTCACTGCAGGGCACTCACAGCGCACTGAAGCTAACGAGTCATCAGACGAATTCATACTGTCTCGTGAAACGGTAGTCCGTTTTGTGCAAGACTCCATCGCCGAAGCGGTGGATAATCAAAAGCAAAACGCTGACAAGATTGGAAGGGCAAACACTCTTTTATTTAATAAGGGTGACTCAGTCCTACTGTCTACGGTTAATCTACCAAAGCATGTAGTGACTAACTTGGGTAGCAGTAAACTACTACCCAAGTACATCGGCCCATTTCGTGTATTGCACCGCCTAGGCAATGCATACACGATCGAGTTACCACGTAAGATGCGAACGCATCCCACGTTTTACGTTGGTCGGCTTAAGCCGTACCATCAGTACGCTGCTTCTTCCGATGAAGAACGCCCTTGCGCTCAAGCATCTCGCAGAGAGCCTTGAGCTCCCGATGGTGGGCATCGACAAGGGTCAATAGAGCAGTTATCTCAGCCCGGGACCGCTCAACAGCGCCACAAGCTACCCTTAGCTCGTCACGAAGAGATGTCAGAGCTCTCTCGGTCTCAAGCTGAGCAAAGGCAAACTCAGCTCGATGCTTCGAGACAGTGTCCTCCAGTTGGAGACGCCTTTCCCGCTCATGTTCGAGGTCGCCGCGTAACGCAAGAGTTACGCGATCAAAGAATCTCTCGGGAACACACCGATCCACATGATCGTGTGGAGAGCGTGTTCCCTCCTCCTCCATCTCCATTAGAGGACACTCGCGGTGGCCAGCGCTATCTAGTTGAGCAGCTGTTGAACCACCGCGACGTGAACGGACGTCGGACGAGTTATCTCGTCTGGTGGCGCGGCTATCCCCCGTCCTGGGATACTTGGGAGCCCCGCTCCCAACTGATGGCTGATGTACTGGGTCTGGTTGAGCAGTACGACGCGGCATATTCTGTGCCGCAGAAGGACCGCCGGAGAAAGTCTTCCCGGTACGGTCGTAAAGGGATTTCAGGTTGTCAATCCCTTCGAACATCTCAATAGAGATACGTACGCGCCACCACGGGCTATTAGGGAGGTAAGCCTCCTTAGGTGCTCGTGCAGAGTTGTTCACACAACATGGCCACGAGTCTACCCAAGAGAGGCAGGGTAATCCTTTCTCCCTTGACAGACGATGCAGCTTGTAGCGTGCACCTTTCGGGGTTCGCTTTTCAAACTTATCACGAGCTTTGATAAGTTTGTCGTTCCAAGCGTCACGACCTACATCCTCGAGGTTATGGATGTAGGCGTTCCACGATTGAAGTGGTGAGGGACCATCACGTTTGTGATTCCCACTGTACCATCGATGTCTAAAGAAAGCATCGATGAAGAATTCGTTTTCAGCGCGATAGTTTTTCGCGCTGGGGTCAAGGTGATGTATCCTTGACGAATCGAACAACCGTGTTCGATAACGATCACTCGTCGTCGCCGACAAGTGATCCATGACGGATTTTGGAGGCATCCATGCCTTCTTTTCTGGAGCGAGACGCAAGACATTGCGGTCCCGCTCTTCTTGCGACGTGCCGACAGAAGTACTGGCACCTCGTTGCGAAGTGGTGTCCATAGGAGAACCGAAACCACTGTGAGCGCCCGAGTCTCGCTACCTCGAGCGCCTTCGCTTCGGCGATGGTTCATCTGATGAATCAGATGAACCAAAGATGCTGCGACGCACAGCATCATCCATTCCACGCTTGGCAGGCGGCTTGGATTCGATCGCCGTTGATACGGATCCGTCTTTCGTATCAGGAGAGTATGAGACACCGAGCTCATACTCTGTGAAGACATGAGTGTCTTCATGGCGAGCGCCTGCATCACCAGGTGACACAGGCTGAGTCGCTTCAGCAACCGATGAGACATCAGTTGCTGTGGTTTCTGCTTCGGCATCCGTACAGAGACGTGCGGACGCTCTCTCGGCGGCCTTGCTCGCGCACCGCATGGGCATGTTAACCATGCGATGAACTGCTGGAAAGTGGACTCGGACCAACAAGTGCAAACCCCGTCCCAAATGATTTGGGACGAGTATCCATTTAGTCAATCAGTCACTAAAGTGACTGATGGTTAAGAGGGGGGGTGATGTAACGGGGTGAATCTTTACATAACAATTTATAAGAAATTGTTAATAGAATGTAACAATAAGAGTTACATTCTCAGAATATTGTCATAAGGACAAATATTCTGCAGCACTTACGAGTAGTTCCTAATTGGTTGATATAGGCCATTACATCAACCAACGAAGACACGCCACGACAGACGCACGCAACGAGTGGTGAGCAGATAGTTGATATGCACATTTGTATTCAGACATAGCTAGATGAGGATAAATAGTGATTTATTAACATACATTGACTATTTTAAATACAGTTCTACTTCTTACTTTAACCAAGTACTCGCTTCTTCTTACCGTCTTCCTCTGCACGTACGAGTGCACGTGAAGTTACGAGGCACCGCCTTATTCTGTCATCAGAATAAGTAGCTTGTACTGTCACCAGTACAAGCTTCAGGGTGCCCCGTTACACCATCAGACTACACCGCCATTTCTTGTGCGAGAGGTATTAACGAACCACGTACATCCGATGTCAGCCTTACTGCACACGAGTTTGCGGAACATTCCGCATTGAACGTGCATCCATGGCGCACTTCGACCGTTAAATGCATACAGTTTAATCGCATTCACTGCCTCCTTACCACTTGACCACCTCTTTTCCATCAAGATTGCCACATCGACGTCCAACGAGGTGAGCATTGTGAGCTCTTCACAAACCGAGTTGTACGTCTGACAGACCAAAGCGAGTGATATAAATGTGCGGCTGCCAAATCTGGTCTGAGCACATTCATTTACACCTGGTCGATCAAACACGTTCAATATCAACAAGACCAACACATTACAAAGTGCCATTTTATATTTGTGCTTTTTCTAAAAAACGTTTGCGTAATAATGAGCAAACGTTCTGGATGCTGTCGAAAAAGTACGTGATAGTACCTGCAATTTGCTATTCTAAAGAGACGTGGTAATTTACTCGGTCCTTCTGAAACCAGAGACAGTGTACCAAGGTAATTTATCGTGACGAAAGCGTATCATACTAACCGTATTGCGTTCTTGGCAAGATTTAAAAGCGTGTCACCTTTTGAAGTATTCCTTAGAGACTTTACGATAATTATATTTTCCAATTTTTGCATCAAACTATGTCATGTGTTTCTAATTTGGCTAATAAATCTGCATAAAGAATTAAGGGGAGGTGCTTAATGACGGCACGAATACAATCTATGGCCGGGCTGCCTTCAACGACTAAAATTTTGACGCTTAAGAGGATTGAGGCGCGACCTCAGTATGCCCAAACCGAGATGGATGCGCGTCGTGTGATACCGATGACCAACGAAGGCACCAAAAGATCTTCCACGATCCTGCGTCCTCTCAGAATCACATACATAAACCGCTAGCGCAAAATTTGTGTCAACGGTCTGACTGGCGTGGACTTCGTTCCTAACAGCACCATTTATATACGCTTTTGACGCTCTATCTAATCTTCCTTAAAAGATAAATTTTAGTGCACTTTTACCTGCTGTATGTTGATTTGACGGTGAAGACATTGCTCCAGCGTATCGATATAGCATCAAGAGCTGGTAATTTTTATGAGAAAAAAAACTTTGGTAAACGAGTTTGTAAGTACGCTGTACCAGCGCCGACCTGCGTCTATAAAGAAGCGCGTACAGGCGAAAAAATATGCAATTTGCACTGAGATTAGCCTTCAGTTTTACGAAAGAGCAAGACGTTCCAATTTGACCATCAGACACCTAAATTTCCATTCGTTCAGTTAAAAATCTAAAATGATTATTGATAAATTAGGTATTGGATGGCCAGCGAAAACCTGGTAGGCGGTTCGCGGTCTCCTAATTTTCACATAATCAAATACTACATGTTCCGAAGACTAAATATATATATATTCAACAATGCGGAAAAATATCGACAAGATAAACAAAATTTATACTAAATATTATGAATATTATGATAAAGAGGGGGTGTTAAGCATCCACCCCCTAGCAGCATGTATCCATCCCTTCACACTTACGATGCTCTAATTGGTCGATAAAAAGAAATGCAAGAGCAAATTAACTTCTGATTGGTCAGACAAGGAATAAAAACAAGTACATTTTCCAATAAGATCGGGTACATTCGAATACTCACCTTTCTCTTGTAACTTTACCTCGGCCATCAGATCTTCGTGACGCCGGCCCAGCGTGACTTGATTAGTCTCGTTAGTGCACATGTCGCACAAAGCTTGAAAAAGGCGGTATACTACGGTGCCGTGTTTGTTGTGACTGCCGACGATTTTGGCTGGGTCGAGATGTCCGCGGCGCTCTATGGGCCGGGCATGCATAGCGGGATTGCCCTTGCGGACGTGCATATTACAATCTGCTAGAAACTGGAACGAGCCGACTTTCGGCTTTGGAAGAGATTCGGCGACCTGGCACCAGGAGGTCATGCAGGTCATTGCGCATCAGTGCTTTGCTTTCATGTAGATAATTTTCATCAGTGCTTTGCTCCGCCACTGCTCAGGAGGGAATGGGAAGAGCTGCGGTCAGACACACAGGGAAGCCACGACGACGACGAAGGCTTTTCCTGACTTGCAAGGTAGAGGCTTTTTATTCCTTTCAGTTGGCGACTCGATGGCCGAGATGCGTGCTTCGATGTAGTAGAATCGAAGCGAGCGTGCGCTACACGTTTATTCAGACTCTTAATTTTGTCGAGCACTCGGACGCCGAGGAAGTGATGTATCAGGAAGAGCTCCGTTTGGCACGTTTAATAAATTGTGCGACTGGAAAACAATCTCGACTTAAGGTTGTCCTGAGAGCAGTTTGAGGAGCTTGGCAAATATTTGTATAAGAGAGCGCATTTTGACAAACTGTCGGTTTTGGTGGTGCGCGAAGTCACAACCCGTACACTCTAGCTCAAACGAAAAACGTTAGTAACTAGAGAACGTACTAGATGTGCTATAATTTAAGCTTTTTGTAGCATGAATAAGCATGCAAATTTCAAAAACAACACTACACTTTGATCGCTTTTACATGAAACCTCGTTTGGAGAGGTCATTGCTAATCTCGGTGACGCTTCCTTAGTGAGGAGACAAGATAAGCTAATGTGATGATCTTGAGACTCAGCAAGAGAAGCATGTTTCAGTGTCAGGGAAGGGTAAGGACATTCATCGTTAAAGAATTGTGGGAAAAGGATAGTACCAAGGGGAAGGTGGGTATTCGTATCTACCTGCTCTTAGAGGAATAGTGCACCGACCTCAGTAGCCGATGGTAGACCACTAAAACTGGGACCGGGAGGTACTTGGATCGATACCCGGTGGGAGTTCGATTTTAGGGCGCCGGAGATAGGCTAATAATGTAGACGAGCAACCACCAATGAGTGAGTGGCCAATGCCGTCCGGAGGCCCTACAAGCCGAAAAGCCCCATAGTGTAATGAGGGGTGCGGGTCCTGTAAGGAGTTCAAACTGAGTCAGAGTACTCGCAGTTCACCCCAGGGTGATCTGAAGGACTGCGCGGCATAAATCTCTTAGTGGAATAGTGCTTGTTTTCATCCCTTGTCTAACCAACCAGAAGTTAATTTGCTCTTTGTATTTCTTTTTATCGACCAATTAGAGCATCGTGCAAGGGGAAATACGTATTGTGAGGGACGCGGTTTCTTAGCGCCTCCTAGTACACATTGTAATATTAGAAAATTAATTAATGATATCACAAAATTACGAGAAGATAATAATAAAGACCGAAGTGCTAACTATACTTATGGTATGCCAGACGTAACTACAGGGGTAGATCCAAGACAGGACTTCAATCCTTTATTTATATCGAACAAAAAAAGTTCATTGAATAGAAAAATTACCGTGCTTTGGACAAGGCGGCTCTGACTAGTTTTCTGATTGGAACTTCATGCTCCGCTGCACTGGATGTAACTGGCCGCACGCTTGCCAAATAACTGGTATACCTTGCGTGATGACAGTGAAGAGGTATGTGCTCCTAAACCTCATGTATACTGTACTTGAAGGATAGGACTTATACTCTAAGCAGGGATTTGCTATGAAAAGAGTAAAAATATTTTCTTGACATTTTTAAGGATTCAATATATGCACACCCCTTTCTCTTTAATCCACACCCTATTGTCAAACTTGATGTTCTAGTCCCTATTTTCAACCAATCATTGCACCCTAATACGCACACTCACACTCTACAAAGTACATCTATAGGTGCTAAACTTTCATTCCGCATCTTAAAATTGCACCTTGTCTTGTCGGAGTTTGTATTTCGAAAAAAGGGAGCGCAACTAACAAGCAATGTGTGACGGGTCTTATTACTTGTTGAGTTTAGTATACGACCGATGAATTATCTTGGGACGTAACATCGCACATTCATGTAGTATCGGAAGAGTTGGTCGTGGGACGTCAAAAATGTCGTTTTTGTCGAGGATGCCCCGTACATAAAATTAAAATCATTGCGTACTACTTAACAACATCACTACAGTCAAATGCCTTTATGACATAACCACACATATCATTGCGTACTACTCAACAATACCACTCCTTTCCAGTGCTTCTATATTATAACTACAACTGTCACTATTTTAACCACAACAGTTGTTATAGCTACTCCACTCAAGCCTTTGTAGCATTTTCTTAGTCCTCTTAAAAACCGTCTAAGGAAAATGGACACCTTATTACATACTAGACTGAAACCTGCGTAAATTCTTTCAAGATCCACCACGGTCTCTGGTGTACAAAGAGGCTACACAGTAGTCATTTCTGACTCATAATTACAGCATCGTGGTCAGATTTGCAACTCCTGCAGCAGGTAGATACGTTCAAACGTACGACCAAATTTTATTTTGATCAGGTATTAGAAGATAAGAGAACGTGCAGGTGTGCAAAAAAGTAAAAAAAAACTCATTGCGTATTTGTAAATGGTTACGCTTCGATTTGTCGGCGAGAGTGTGCAATATAAAGAATGAAGACAGGATTACACGATACGACCGTGTGAACAGTATGCTGCCGGTCTTTTAATATGTTGCAGACTTCCTTTTTAATCTTGGAGAAGGCTGCCGACGGACCAGCATCTGTAAAACGCGACCAAAATGGAGATTCTTTTCGCATAATAGGCTCTATACTATGCGCGACCACACAGAAGAAACGCTTAATTTTAGCAATGACCTTATTCGCCTACCGAGTAAAAGGTTTATGGTATCTCTATGTCTATCGTGTGCCAAATTATAAAATTGTAGTTTAGCTTTTAAATATGTCTATACGATAAAAAATGGTAGCGATAACAATTTAAAAACTGTTTTTAGCTGGAAAGGTATGAATTTAAGGAAAAGAGGTGTGAATGTATCATTTTAAATAGTTACGTCCTAATCAATCTGCTTTTTTAGTCCTAACTCAAGTATTATAAACTCTGAATATCTATGGCCCCCTTCGCACACCACCCATTACGCTCGTAGCAGCGATTGGTGGTTTAGTTGATTGATATATTGGTGCATGCCAAGCAATGAGCATAACTTTAATATTACGCGAATATAATTTTACCGTATAAGCAATGTTCTGGTGACAACGCTTTCGGAACTAATGTTGTCAACAGGTAAGATATGTGGTTTATTATTAACTTTTTAAGAGTGATACTATTATTTAACAGGATAACCATTTTTATACTGGACGGCTTGATATGAACCGACAAGTCAGTCTCTTGACCTGGCTTCCGGTGGAGCGTTTAAGAACGAAGAGACCACTTGCACAATGGCGTAGTTAGCTCTTGTTTGTATCTTGGTACGTAAAGCATATTATCACTTTACTAGGTTAACGACGTGTCCGCTTCCTAGCTTTTTCCACGCTAGAGTTCTTGGTCGTCTGGAAACTTATTCTTAGGCTGCTGTTGTTGAACGCTGGAGGGTTAATATGTAAAGTGCTAACTGAAGAAGCAAATGGCTAGCTGAAAACTACTTATCACTAACACGCAATATATCCTCTCGTTCCCTTCGCTATGGTTTCTTCTTTCGAAATCTGGCGACGCTAGATGCCCAAGTAGACTATCACGTATAACGTTTGGCATCATACCTAGAATCACGTGCTTATGTGATGGCACCAGGCACTGATATCACCAACGTACCTTGTTCCAGCTGCGGTCCTTCTGCGATACTCCCCCTGGCTGATATGGCTACTCGACTTGAGATCCTCGTTTCACCAAGTAAATTTAGCAGTGTATCACTTCGTTTGTATGCTGGGCGTGAAAGGGCCTTGGTCATAATGTCGACAAATCAATCTTTACTGGGGTGCCACTTCACGCAAATAGACCTTTGCTTATCTAGTCTTTGATGAATTGTTACCGGAAAGAGACATTCTTTGCGGCTGTTGACATCGATCCCTTCAAGGGTCTGATGGCGCTCTGGTTTTCGATCATGATGCTAGAACTATTTCGATGCAGAATAAATCCATGAGAATCTGTCCGATCCACCCGCACTATGAAAAGCTCATTGCCCTAGAAACAAACTCAGCTTCTATAGTAATCATAGCTACAACCGCGTATTTCTTAGCGCTCCATGCGATAGATCGTCTGTTGATAGAAAATATTGATCTACCCGTACATTTCGGGCGACTCGGTCATCAGCCATTCAGCGTCAGTCCGTATTTGAAAAATTCGCTGAGTTCCATAGGTTCACCTGCGCTCCAGTAGCGCAGCCCACGATAGAATGACCCCTTAGAGTATATAAATATTGTCTTGATCAGTTCCCAGTGGCAACTGCGTGGCTTCTTACGGTGTATTGATGCATGGTTCACTGCAAGTGCTATGTCTGGACGAGCCGATTTAGCATTCCAAACAAGCTTACCAAGAGCTTCTCGCGAACGATAAATGCCAACAAATTCTACTCTATCAAGATTATATTATTCATTAATTGCATATTGTGTTGTCGCAATAATTCTTGATTGCTCTAGATTGAAAGTACGCAGCGCGTAGCTAACCATGAATCGTTGCGACAGTAAAACTATTTCTTTAACGCACCGTAATACCAAGGAAGTTTCTTTCATCTTGTAATGATGAGTCTTGCTTCGATCTTTACGGTAATGTTCTTCAGTTCTTCGTCGTCATGAAAAGAAAACAGCGCATCATTCACGTAATTGTTCATCATCATCGCACGCCCTTTTTGATGCTATTAAAACAAGATGCGTATGTTCAGCCTAGACTTCTTTTGGTTGAAGGAGGGTTCACAACCCGTCGATAGTAGAGTTCGAGCTACGTCCAGACTGTTTGAGGCCGTACAGTGGATGGAGGACCTTAAGCACCTTGCTGTTTCCTAAGTCAAAATCTTTAGTTGACTTCATGTAGATCAGTTGCTCAACTTACCCTTCTCTTAGGTGTTTAAGACGTCTCCTTGCGTCAATTTAAGAGCAATTAAGCTCTCATGAGTTAAACAATAGCCGCACGCTGATCTCCTGTATCACCGGAGCAAAAATCTCGGAGAAATTCGCACCACAAAATTGGAGGACACACGCGAAACGAGCCTCCCCTGTAAGCACTTAAAATCACCATCTGCACCACATTGTAGCCTAAACAACCACTTGCTGTAGACAACATTTGTCTTTTTTCTGACTCTTTTACACTTCCCAATTGCCAATTTCGACGAGTGCGTAGAGTTCTGACTGCATGGCTGTGAACAGGTCCTCCCGTTTAGGCACCTTTATAGCTTTTCTAACGGATTTTGGCTCCTTGACTCGCAATTTTATAATCGCTATTAGATCCAAGTATCGTACGGGCTTAAAAATATGGCGTAGCTCATGCTGGTCTGCCAAAGCTCTCGAGCTTGTGTACGTGAGCCAACATCAGGTGCTGTGTCACTTAAGTTGCCAAGATTTACACTGGTGTCTACTTGCTCGCAATCAAACTCTTCATGGTCTAAAGAGGTAGGAAGAACGTCGATGCTATGTAAAGTCTCACTTCGGGCCAGATAGGGGTGTCCATGGGCTGTAAATGTTGTGAAGCTTAAAGTTTCTTTTTAAGCTTATTTTGCACTCGACATCCCTGATCTCTTTTGTCGTGATAGGTGAAGATCTTGCTCTCACCATTCTTTCTTTGATTTGTGGTCTCGCTCTCCACGTTTACTTTAACCTAATGTCCCCACTTGAGTACGCAGCTAAGGTCAGGATTACGTTTTGTCAGCACTTCAATGGGTAATTCTTTCCGCCATTTGCACGCGTAGTAAACCGGTATTTAAAAACAGGACTGATGCTTTAGCGCCTTGACCTGTAGAAATAATGGTGAGTTCGGAGCGTCAAACATTATTTGCCCGCAAACCGTCGAATGTGGTGCGGTGGCATCTCTCAACCTTCCCGTTAGAAGATGTCTCATCGGGCTTTTGTCCAGTTCCGCGCTCGTTGCACCTCGCCTTTCAATTTTTAGTATCGAACTCGTTGTCACTTCGAATGACCTTGAACTTGACATCATGTGGCTTTTTGAATCGTAGCACGATTTTGGTGAGTCTATAGTTACAGACAGATTTTCTCATCAGAGACATTTGATCGCATCTTGACGTGTCGTCAACTACGTGCAATGAATCTGGATTCCCATTGTAGTCCTGTGACTTTATACTCGTCTTTATGTCGAAGCTTAAAACCGTACCTATCTCGTCCGTCGGTATTAATCGCGAGGTGTCTGTCTGTGCCTTGCGACTTTGTTGTTGTTTGCCTTCGCGCCAGAAGTCATTTAATTGTCGGTACTTGCAGATACGTGCAATCCATCTACAGCCCGTAAATCCCCAAAAGTGTTACTTCATCTTAGTTGATGAGCCTGAGTCGGTCATGCCAAATTTTAGAGTTGTCCTTAGGCTTTGCTGCAACACACGCAATTGCAGCTTTTTCAGCCTTTACGTTGAGAAAATAAAGTCCATCATACCATTTTGGCATACAAAGGTCTGCCCAATACCATCGTCTCTCATTGCACCTTGCTTCGTGAAAGAAGTACAAATACCTTTGTTTATAGGTTGCCCGATCCATATAAAGTTCTTGCTCAATCCTGGTATGATGTGTACGTTCTTGAGAACAATCTACCGACCTACCATCGACAATGACACTATGATCACAAGTGACAGACTTAATAGTGCGGCCGTCTGCAGCAGTGAGGTTTTTGATTGCACATATGCTATTTTGAAAGGTCGGTGTCACCACCAAAATTATGGTGGCTAGTACCAGAGTCAAACGTCCATTCTCGATTTACTTATTTGCTGGTGCCTACTGCCCATCATGCTGCATTTTCAATCTCATCGCCTCTGATATGTTCGGTAGTCTGATCTGCACTTACCAGATTTATAGCTCCTGTATTCTTCTTATCGAGAGTTTTTTTTAAAAAGCACACACGCTTAGCTGTCTGCCTTAATCTTTCTGCAAAGTAAGCTTCACTATATTGTATGTCGGTTTCCGATGCCTTCGCCTGTGCTTTAAATTTTCACTTTTTACTTGTTCTAACTGCCTTGCCATATCTCTTGGCTTTCAGACGTATATTAGCCATTTTTTGTGATAAATGTCAAGTGTAGTTACCTTTCTGGAGCCCGCTCCCGTAAGCACAGCTGCCTTGATCAATGTTTGCCAGCAAATTTCTCTCTTCTTCTGGGCAAGAGTACGGTCATTATCTAAAGTACAATCTTGCTTGCGGCCCCATCCATGCGACTCACTACAAAACACATGTACTGAATTTGGATAGTCCATCTAGAGATTTAGTCCGCGCGGTCCTTCAGATCACCCTGGGGTGAACTGCGAGTACTCTGACTCAGTTTGAACTCCTTACAGGACCCGCACCCCTCATTACACTATGGGGCTTTTCGGCTTGTAGGGCCTCCGGACGGCATTGGACACTCACTCATTGGTGGTTGCTCGTCTACATTATTAGCCTATCTCCGGCGCCCTGTTATCGAACCCCCACCAAGTATCGATCCAGGTACCTCCCCGTCCCAGTTCCAGTGGTCTACTACTCAGCCACTGGAGTCAGTGGAACTGGTGGAACTGGTGCCTCTACCAGTTTATTCAGATGTAATTAAATCATTTTGCATACGAACCGAGTCTTCACCGACTTGCAAACCCGGGCGTATTTCAGAACAATTCTTTTGTTAGTGAGATACTTAGTAAAGGGGAAAACGGTTTTTAAAAGCAAATCGAAAATACGCTGAGTCGGTGCTCTTTACCCCGTCTGAGCAGGAAAATGCCTACAGGCTAGTGATCTGCACGTCATTTTTTTAAATAGTACTTGAATAAGTCTTGGGTGATGTTCCTATCCGTTAAATCGATAAAATTTTATTTTTGTTACATCGAGCGACTTCGACGGGGAGATAAACTTCATAGGATGCAGCTGGCGAAGCGGTCTGCATAGTCACATCAAATGCAACTGGGCGAGAGTGCGCAGCTTGCGATCGTAGGTGACGAGCTTCGTGTCGTTGAGCAGAAATGAGGTTCATGAAATCCTTTTGGTCTTACGGTGTCGCAAGGGTTTGCGCAGTCAACTTTAAAGGTGAAAGTGGTGGTCACAAGAGCGGGGGGGGGCTGCGAACTGGGTCCATTTCGCAAACTTTTCTACGAGATTTTGAGTTATAGACACGATCGAGTTGTCCTTGGAATTAGAATCTGGGCACGAAGCCTTACCTTTTTTAATGATGTGTCCGCGTTCTAGCTTTTCCCACGCAGGAGTTCTTCGTCGTCTGGAAACTTATTCTTAGGCTGCTGTTGTTGAACACCTGAGGGTTAAGATGTCAACTGCTCACTAAAGAAGTATTTGGCTAGCTGAAGAACACTTATCACGAACATGCGATATATCCTCTCATTCCTTTCGCTATGGTTTCACCTTTCGAAATCTGGCGACGCTTGAGACCCAAGTAGACTATAACGTATACGTTTTGACACCACACCTAGAATCACGTAGTTACATGATGAAACCAGGCACTGATGTCATCAACGTACCTTATGCCAGATGCGGTCCTTTTTGCAGATACAGTAACAGTGTTGCGACTATATATTTGCTCTACAGCCACTTCAATTTTATATTACAATTAAATTCATATTGCGAATCAGTTTTTTGACTGCACATATCATTGCAAAGGGGCTACAAGACTGTTGGATAACCGGTAAAAGTGAAATTTTTTTGATGCAGTATCGTTATGGAGGTATCAGGTATCACCGTGATATGTTCTACGTCCAATGTCGTACACTTTGTACCGTAATTTTACATATAAGTCTATCCATTAGGGATGGAATAAAGGTAATACTAACTAGTTGGGCTATATTTTATAGTTAAAGTGAAGGGTTCTACTGAATTAAGATGACGACTTTAGGGTGTAATCGGCGTGTTTAAAATCTGTTCGCACACACTTTTTACATACACCCATATTATGTATGGCTTGAATTCTAAGTGATCCGTTCAATATGGTCTGCAGTGGCCATACCCTTACAGGCCTCCTCTACAAGGTGAGATGCATAGATAAGTAGCTAGCTGTAAAGTATGTACTGTGCTGGTGGATGATACATGGGCATAAAGCTACTGTCTTTATAAAAAATGCACAATGTTCTGAAGCATTATGTAGACCTGTAAAGTTCACGAGAGGGATACAGATATCCGCTCCAATCGAGAGCGTGCGGTTTTGCACCCTCTCGTAAGGACAGCTCTTTTCAGTAGGTTATAGCGAGCTAGGATGTTCACAACACCAGCGTAAATCTAACTCAGTAAAAGTTGTAATAAACTGTCACGAATGAGAGTGCAAACACATTCGGAATGAGTTTGTTGAATTTGATTAATTACCACGGCACCCGCACGTACCGGCGCTTTAACGAAAGTGTACCGATTGACATTGTAGTAATAAAGGCGCGCATGCTGGAAATCGGTGATCAATTTGGAACATTACAACACCACCGATATGTCCAAAAAAGATTGGACCGGCCTGTTTACCCGACTGGGGCTAATTTACCTTTTTTAACACACCAACTGGAGGTTACGAAAAATTACAATAGGGGCGGATTAAGATGCGCATTTGCTGTAACGCGAACAGATCCAAAAAATCTCGATAGGCCATTGGAAATCTCTTTGTCTCATGCTTGTTGAAGAAGTGGAATTAGTGATCTAAGGCATTGCTTTCACGTCATAAGAACGTGAGGGTGATTTGTAACTACACAAATTATTGAATTGAAGCCCATTACAAGCAAAATTTCGGGGGCAAGATCATCTTGGTCTGCTACAACTATTTGTCACGCATTAGGAATGTGGATTTGACAGACACCGAGATCACTTTAAGAAATACAACGATACTTTATTTTACCATCCAAGGCTACCAACAAGATTTAGCATTGCGACGCTGAAACGATACGCTATTGAAGTACATTTTATCTCGGGCTATTCAACCGCCTGCTCCTGGATTGCTTTGAGAAAAAAGCCGTAAACAGAAAGATCAGCTTCCTGAACCCGATTCTACGGTCGCAGGAAGCAGTGATCGTGATGCGCAGCCAAGCGCATCCGCACCTGCTGTACCCTCGACAAACTACTGACCTCCGAATGGACAATAGTGTAAACATTAGCGTGGAAGCCCCGAAGGAAGTCATTACGTACTTCCAGTGACAAGTTTGACTAATTTCTTACCACCCAACGCATATTGACCGCCTCCTCAACAGTCCTGACACACAGCAGTTGAGCTACAATCTGAATGAGGCAGAGATTACCGAAAGCGATCCACTTCTGGATATAGTGCGTGGCCTCTACATCATTAAGTACGATAATTTGGCCACATTACTATGCCTCTTAAATATACTGCATTGCTGTTTGTAGATTTCAAGACGTTTTCGGTCTGGAAAAAACTAGAGAGGATTCTACTAGATGTTTAGAAGACGCAAGAACAAGTTGGAGAACTTTAGCGATGATCACTTTGGCAACAAAGTTCGGATCAATATTGTAGTAGCCTCCTGCATTGGATCAATCTTTGAACAGCGGAAGAATAATCTGGCCTTGATACGAGATTTTGTCTTTGTTTTTAAGTTAAAAAGGTAAATTTAGCGATTTAAACGATTTGCTTTTTTCCTCTTTGGTAGGTTTTGCACATCTCGTCCCGGCTCGCGGCTATCGTGCCGCGCGCGACCGGTCTGTTAATATCCGGTTTAAGGGGGTGTCAGGCAGTCCCATATGCCTTTTAATATTCATTGCTAGGGGTGACGCTTATTCGAAAGGCTACAGATTAATGTTTCCAGGGACACGGGGGCACCATTGATCCATTTAAATAAAAGACCTTGAATTGGTCTTTACATTCCGTGAATTCTTTTGAGGACCTCATATTGTCTTAAAAGTCCTTAGATAAGTTTGACTTCGTCTAATGGATTGGTTTTGTGCTGGCTGATCTTTGCATAGGGTGGGTCCCTCTGGCCTCCATTAATGGAATAAATTGACCTTTTAATGTAGCATGGGTCATACATAAAACGTGTACTTTTTATTATGCAAGAATGATGGTTGCATTAGAGTACAAATTTTGCAGACTCAAATTTTTTTAAGTGATGCATGTGTACTAAGTACTGTATACTTTGATGACTGGACGACATGTCACCAACCAAACATTATTGCTTACTTGATTAATTTATCAAACAAATTAATGTAGTGCAGAATAATTAAGAAAAAAAGATAAATTTGCACCTAATCATTAAGTGGAGTCCAGCTCACGTTTTGCAGAGACGATATCATGTTCTCGGGTCCACTTACTTTAAATACCTCGTTCCGTTAAATTCATATGTAAGTCTAAGATTAAAATGTCAAATTTACATTCTTTGTCTGGTTCCGTTAAATTGGTGTAATCTTCAGATTTTGCATTCAATTACGTAGATTTAGTTAGGTTTCAGACAAAACAGTTCCTTTCGAATTTAGATGTCTGTATTAGAGCGGGATCTCAAAACTTTATGTTGAGCCCCTAACACAATCACTGTGCCGGACTACGGAGTTACGAGAGGGTTTTTTTCAGTTTCTTGTAGTACCTTGAATCACCTTGTGCAACATTCGCCTGGAGGGTTGCACTCTTCGGTAGACTTGGACGGAAAGGAAAATGTTCAATCTTAAGAGAGGTAGACCTGGCTCACAAGGACATATACTTCATCGGATGGACTGGTGTGTGGCCACTCGATCGACTTAGTCGAGAGCGGACTCACAACCAAGTTATCCACATAGCACGCCGCTCCTGACCTTTTTCTTGTCGTCTCAGGTATATTATACCTCCTGGCCTTTACTTCTCTCCCCAACCGCATGACAGGGAGACCGCTTTCGATAGAGGGTCTTGGGTAGGATATTGTAACTTGATAAAATCATTGGACCAATAATTCTTGAAGTTCAATGTGATATCAATTCTAATTCACAACTTCTTCAATGGGGGGGGGGCATAAATCGATTCCTCTCCCGGAACAGGCTAGTAACTAACGATTTCTTCAAATGAAGACGATGTCTTGCCACGCAAATCAAAAATTGTGTAGTATTTACATCGTCATACCGTTTAGCTACTTTATGTTGTTGAAGATGCGCCTCGTCCAGCAAGCGAAAACGAAGGGTCCATTTTGGTAATCAGTTGTGCGCCTATCACATGAGCAATAACAATAGTGTGAATTACTGATGTGCGACTATCAGATAAGCAATGTGAATAGAATAGATTACTCGTGCGCGACTATACAACGTGAAATTCGCGTGGCGTCAATTACTGTTGTATCGTCGAAGAATCCATTAGGCGTAGTGTAGCATAAAAGGTTACGAATTCGGGACCTAGAATATTTTCTCTTTGCATTTTGCATCACCCCGACAAGCAACTTCTCCAACACTTTGCTCAAAAATTGCCTTACGCACTAGATCTTTATGTGACCTGTTAGTATTATCCCTTACTTGAAGGACTCTGGTCTTTCTTTGAGGAACCGGGGTCAATTGATTTGGAACCGGGTCCACCAAAGAGGGTCTAAAGTCATCTTCTTTTGGTACCGCTCAACCGGTGCTCGGGCAACGGTCCTATACTTGATTGACTTTGCGGGTCCTTCTTCCCTGAGGGGTTAAATACTTTCCTGACCCCATCTCTCAGAAACCCTTTCCCCGAAAGTGGATCCTCCCCTCCTTCATCGCAATAGTCTCCAAGTCCACTAAAGTTTTCGAAGAACTTCACCAAGAAGGCATTTTTTTGCATAGAGCCGATTCAATAATGTTATGGTCTTTTCATGCGGGTTTAGTGGCACTTAACAGATTAACAGAGTAAGGTCGATAGTTATGGCACATCGCTATAAATCATTAACGACAATGTTGGCGTACTGAAAAGTCAATCACTGCCATGTCTTCTGGATGCGCGTATAGTGGCGTGTACTTTAAATTATTGAGGTCTGTTGTGAATTTACCTCACTAGATGTCTTTCGCGACGTCAGCCGTCTTTTTAATAAAGTGTGTAGGGCTTATTACCCTTGTAACAAGAATGGCCTCCTCAGTGCAATGGCACATTCTTCAAATAGATTCTCCAAGAAGCTAGACTTCGTTCTGTATAAGATATGAGGATAACAAAAAGCTACATTCCCTCGTCAGTGGATGACAAAAGAAATAAAGGTTGAAGTCGAACTTGGGCGCCCTTGTCTAAACTCTTTCTTAGAGCTACAAAAATGCCTGTTGATGCATTGAATTAAGCCTTGGAGTGTAGTCAAATGTAAAATATGGTACTTCTTCAAACTGGTCTAGTTTGAAATTAGCACTGTTTCTAAATACGTGCTTGACGATACAACCGCGGCGCATATTTTACGTAGTGGACCCTCTCGAAAAGTAATTTTGATCCTCACTGCGTTCTATCGGCAATCCTCCAAACGACCCTCTCTTTATCTAACATTTTAAAGACTTTAAAGTGTTTTGTTATGACGCACCACTTACAGAAATGGTATGTCATAATTCCTTCAGTTTTGGTTATGGTAGAAAAATAATGTTTTAAGATGAGTGGGTTGTTTGGACTAAATGGTGTGTTACACGGCTTTGGCAGCTCCAAATGAAAAAAAATGTAGCTATTAACGAGATCTTTTATGCAAAGCACAGATCAGGTTTACTTCTGGATTGTAAATTCTGTACTCTGCACTAATTCTCTGTGTAAAAAGGGGCAATATCAAATGACGCATTGTACATGCTTTTAGTAAACACCATGTATCGACTATACCAGCACAGTAGATGATTCCGGAAAGGATGTTCTGTAAAAGAATTAGTGGATTGAAAATTTGAAGTACACTCGACCGAGTCGATAGTCATTACTAATCGCTCATGCGAGCGAGTGATATTCTGCTCACAGTAATAAGTAAGTCGAGCATCATACTTTAGACGTGGCTGGCTACGCCATAAGGACTTCCAATGCCCCTTCTATGATTGTTAGTCTTGTATAACTATTGCTATGTCCTCACAAGGTTTATAATTTTATGTACTTTGAAGAATCTTTTTCCGTAGTCGTGAAATCACATAGATAAGCTACAAGAAATGCTCGAGTGCAACCACACAAATGTATTGTTGAATGATGCAATAAAATATATCTTTCGAGCTGATGAAATTCCATCATGGTGGGATAGTTGGGAATCAAGGCCTTTGAGCGAATTCCGATGTGAAAATTACGTCAGGGATATACGATTCTAAATAACTAATGCGAATTATCAATTTGGCTCAATACTGTACATGATTTGTACAACTACAGTAGAGCTGTAGTAATTGGCTCGACCATTGTTTATTATCATTAAAAAATTTAGACAGGAACACGACACCAAACATAAAGACGCATCTAAAAATAAGAATGGATTTTTTATGCCCCTGTCCTGAATTTGGTCTTTCCTAATCGGCCTTCTGTGCCGTATGTGGTGCAGTGTACTGTGTTATAAAAGACGCTAGATTAAATGAGCGTGTATAATTTTAATCTCGCCAGCTGAAAGGTGTTAACAATAATTACCCTATTCCTGAAAGAGAGATGACTGAGTTAGAGTGTGTTTTCTCTGAATTGATTGTCGATCTCCTTCAGCTAATTTTTTGTGATCAATAATGATATACTTTCTTTGTGGACTAAAACCCGCCCCTCATCCATTGTAAAAAATGGCTGCTGAATCTGGATCTCTGCTTTACATCAATTTAAGTAGCAGTGCATTCCAAATAGGTTGAAAGCTTTGGCTGAAGCGTTTTATACATACCTATTTATAAGCTTGATTAAGTCACGGTATCATCTTCGTCGATCACAAATATTATTTGGACTGCGTATTCAAACGGTGAATACTGATTAGACATGCATTGTGATCGCGAGAGGAAAACTTTAATTTTTTAAAACGATAATGTGCAAGCCTTCATCGATATAACATCAATCAGGGCTGTTGTAATACTGTACAGATGCTACGGATCTACCGCGCTGTATGCTCTCTCAAGAGAATGGCATCAGACCTAGCGTCCTGTATTAGGCATATGAGACTGCTTTTAGCGGTCATTTGGATCGTAAAGTACCTTTGTACTGGGATGACAAACTTTCCAGTAGCCTAAATTCTTTAGTAGAAGGAAAAAATAATCATGATGTTTGTATAAGTTTATGTGTAATCGTATTTGAACATGCGGTAGCACCGCTGACTAGCCTGACTATTTTTGCTGATTGTTGGAATGACATCGTCATGTTTTTGCCGACGACTAGAACGGCAGCACACGAGCTGTAGCCTTTGACTACCCTTTGGACACCCAGCGCTGTGACAAAATCGATTAATGTCGTAGGTAAAAGTACCACTTTCTATCTATCGGGTATACCGTCAACATGACCTGCCTGTCGCAATCGTCGCGTAACATGACCCTCGTCTTACAAGTAATTTTAACATTCCACTTGCCAGGTGCTTGGCATTCATCTTTTTACATCACAGCGAACGATCAAAAGTATTATGTTCCGATAAAACCAGCTATTAAAATCGTTGAAGATATGCTTTGTAGTTCTGTGCTAGTATGCCCTAAATGCGTTAAGATCCAAGATACTCTTTGATGGTTGCATTTAACATCAATGTAGTCGCATCTACAGTCCGTTCATCGTTATATGTTAACGCTTACGCGCCTTAGCGTTTTGCTAATGCTCTCATATATCAGCAATTGGTGGGGAAACTGACTGCTGATTGACTAGCTACATTATCCCTAATACGTTTCGGATTTAGTTAAGCGTGTTTCTTATTACGAGAATAAATTGATTAAGGAATGTGCGAGATGCAATGTCTTAACGCCACGGCAACGAAAAAGAAAAGCTAATGCTGAGGCCAGAAATTTCATTATAACTACCATGAATTCAAAGAATAAATACTGTTTAAAGATGATATTCAAATTTTTGTAATGTGTTGTCTGCGTTGTTTGAAAGGAATAAGTTCCGTGCACGCTTTAACGGACCTTTGTTGGAACGTATCCGAAAAAGGCCTATCGTTTACGCTGCACACACGTCAAAAATTGCTTACAAATACCTTGTCTTGCGTTTGCTTGCTTGCCCCGTATAGAAATTTTACCGACATGAATGTGGCGGCGCTTGCATCGCGATATCTTAGCTTCTCACCAACAGTGTTATTACTAACCAACAGGAAGCTGTTCTTATAGTCAATCTAGCTTGGCGGGTCTTAGGTGCCATTTACGTGCACTAGCTTATCACGGCTTTACTAATGTGGCCCTAAAGAAAAAATGATCAGAATTTAGTAACTCAGTATCACAGCGAGCATCAATTAACGAATTACGAAACCATTTCGTTACAAGAAGATGAGCAATTGTACATTCTAATTTCATTGACATCATCAAAATTACATTTTAAGATATCGATGTCCAGTACACTAGCTAACTCAGTTAATGGCTAGTAAATAGTACCTTTTATCTAGTAGAGGCGGGTTCTCGACTATTTAAACCTCTCTTGATTATCGCGCCTTGTACCGAAGGTATTCGGTTTCTAATCAAAGTAAAATGATCAACCAAATTACTTCGAGAACGAAATGTTTTATCAATTTAGATCTTAGCCAAGCAAACGTTCAAATCTGTAGTGGAGAGGTGATCGCTCGCTTTATGAGGCGATGCAAATTCTCCACAGGCGCCCAGACGACTAACTTAAGAAGGGGATTTCCTGGTAAAATGTAAATATGTTCCTTTCTTACCTTGTGTACCATTCAATAGTGTGGGTTGCACTCTTCTAGGTGGACTTATGTCGAGGTTTAACTTAACCGTGTTCAGAATGGAATTTGTAATCGTACGATCCCTTCAAACGATCACGAGTACACAGGTAGGAAATTTGGTGTAAGCCACACAGATCTCAACGAGATCACCTAGACCACAACGTAGATGCTTGATTCATGAGCCTAAAGACCACTTGAGCCATCCCGATCTTGCAATTTTTCTTTGAATTTCTTGCTCAATTCGATCGCAGGTGAGATGAAAGGTGAGAATCATTGACCTTCAGCCAATCATATGGGATAGTTACTTGATTCATGTAAAGGCAATTTATTGTACGTCTTTAGGCCAATATTCCAGCCCGGAAGAGAAGTGGACGTGTAAACTTAAAAGCAAATAGAATTTTGGTTAATGTTAACTAGCCAAAAGATAAAACCACCATTGTTCCAGTCTGTTTACCAGGGTATGCTGCCAAGTGCATTCCGTTAATCAAATTTCGTAAGCGTGGTCAACTCCTGATCAATCGTCGATCTCCCTCGTCGTCGATCAGCTTGATTTATCATCGATCATTATTAGTCGAATACCTCATAAGATGGTCACCCTGATCGCTAGTCGATCACCCTCTATCTCCGATCATATTTTTTTCCTTGATCACACTAATTATTATCGAGCCTGGTTACTTGATAATCGATCTTGATCTTTTGACGATTGATCTTGATCTCGATGTTTTAACTCAAATTGCAAAGGTAACAGCCAATACATCCTTCTTGACCATGAGATGTCGTTTTCGATCAATCAATCCATCGATCACTTCAAGTTATCTTAGATCGCTTCACCACAATGCCTGATAAATAAATAATAACATCTAAGCTACAAAACGTTCAGGGGGGGACACGTATCTCTGTTGCATAAAGGACCGTGATGAAGTCATCTTATTACCCTTTTAGATCCCCAGCATACTGAAGATTACCTTCGAGAGATTGAAGCTGTACATAAGAAGACGATGCACCTTATAAGATATAAAATGATATCTGATATTCATTCACTGAATTTGACACAACCATCAACAACGGCTTGCAACCACGCTCCATGGTAACTATAATGGAAGCCATTATGCTAGCACAAAATTCTCTCTACCTCCAAGGGATTTCATTTATGCTGTTTCTTCCTTATTAGGCCCCTAACGTGCCTATTTCTATCCAACGTCTCCCCCCGCCATATCCGTGGCTTGGGTAGCGCCGGGTTGCTACTCGGTCGATACGGATGCGTCTTTTGCGGCGGACAGAATAGACATTGTGGACGTAGCATTTTTGCACTTCCGTACGTGTAAAAGATTTGATTTTTAATATGTTTTATTACAACCTGATGCTCGGATTCTTTACATTTAATACTGCTGAGGTCCATAAGCTCAGGCACGTCAAGTGTACCCTTACGATTCCTACGAGTACTGCAACGATCTGTATAAGGTTGAACTCAGCATCCAAAGAAATCCCCACTACTTCATCAAATGTCATGATTATGTCTACCTCTTTCTATAGGTCGACAAGATCTCCCGAAAGACTTTCGTCCTATCAACCCTATTGCAGAGCCCTTTGTAAAGAAGGTCACTCAGACAAAATTTGTCTGGGAAAGAGTCTTATTGCACAGCTGCGATGAGGATTACTAAATCCTCGCCATTCTGCGAAGACTCTTTTTTGCTATGTTGGAAGGCTATAGCGATAAGGGCACACGGTACTCCTATGTAGGTGGCGCGAATGCTCGAGACATTTGATTCTAAAGCGAGCGCCACGTGGAAAACGTGGCACGTTTAGGCGTTTTAAATGGTATGGCTCACCTCAAGATCTACAGCCGACTTTACAAAAATCGCCCTACTTACTTGTTTTTGCTCTTAATTGATCATAGTAGCATTCATTGCGCATTCGACTGTTCAGGTCCAGAGAAAGAGAGTATCTTCCTATTTCCTCATCAGTTTTAACGCTTGGAATAAGCGGATAGGCACTTGATTCCAACGATTCAAAAGTAGGACTGAATTTATTGATTCCTTAGCTACGGTAACAAAACCTTGTCTGACTGACTTCAACGTTGCGATCCTATGACAGAAGTCTTATCCCTTATCCTTACCCGATAAGGTGCGGTATTACCGTGAGTACATGGTGCCAATACTGTACCACTCAGATCCACCGATTTGTACTCGGTGTGGACACACAACATAATCGGTTTAATAACCGCCGTGCAATCCCGTTACAATATGCATGATTGCGGATACCTTTTAGTATGCATAATTTCGAACTTGCAACTACTTCGTAACGTTTATCGCCAACCAATTGTCGTCTTTGCCCTGTAGTGTATGATCACTCGTTCTTATGAGGATGCGATCGATCACCCAAGATAATTATGGGGATAGACCCTAGAGTGCCGCTTGTTATTAACAGATTGCAGTCAAGAGGCCGACCACAAACGCATAAAGTTTGTCGGAAGAATTAGCCAACTTTATTATAGCTTTTAATTACAGGCACGATACCTTGCAGATAGACTCCTAGCTCTTGATCATTCTGAAATACAGTGCAAACACAAGAAATTAGAAGCATGTGTCACCTATCGTATGCGCGCAACGGTCGAAGTCAAGGTGGTGATATGACAGGAAGAGTATCAAAACACCACCTTGAATGCGACTAATTCTTGCCTACTGTAAAATAAAAACACAAAGCATATGTAGCAACTTACCTTAACATGCATCGAATTTGGCCCTTCAGGATACTCAGACGTGCATATGTTTAGTATATCGCAACTGAATCGACAGTAAACATTTGTGTCCGCTGCTACACCGCATGGCAATCCAAATGAAGTGGAAGCTAATGCAACAAGTATCTTTCTGCCTTGAGAGCAAGCATTGAGTACAATTTCTGGCTGTCGAAGAGGAAGGGTGGTGGTAAGTGCGCTATTAAATGACTAAATTTACTGCTGGAACGAGTGCCCGAGTCGGTAGTACTTACGCGGCCCATCCGCAGACTTCTCAGCACTTTAACTTGCGCAACATGTTCCTTGATTCTCGCGTAGATCTACTTGATTTCTTACTCATACAGCACTTGTCAAGAAAGCCCTTAGAAAACGAAAAAAATTGGCAAGAGAAGCACGTGCAGCTTTATGTAGATTCCACCTGTCACCCTACTGACTCTTCGGATGTAGAAGTCAAAGCGACGTCTACTGCGCCCTAGGTACTGTGAAAGCAGTTGCAACGACCTTATCTGCCGGAGAAGCGGAGCGACTGTAATGGATACGAACTGATCCACCAGCGATCTAATTTACGTCGTCAGCAGGTTGAGACGACAGAAGTCAAAACTTTTTGAGGCTTTGCCATCCAATCGGAGCGGTATCAACGTGAGCGCTCCTGATCTTACTCTTAAGATTACCTCGCAAGTTTTAGATGATGATGATGATCCACTACCACCTCGTACCTCAGCGCTTGGTCGAATACTGAATTGCAATCAATGCATAGGCAACCACTGATTTATCTAATCGTGCACTACATGCCACGGAGCTCTTGCGCGACTCAAATCGTTGTTTAGCTACATGATCTATCCAGTACACTTACAAAAATCGACCATCAGGACTGTAAATCGCTATCCATTTTTCCAACCTTACCGTCCTGATGTCGCAGCTCAATGCAGTCAACTACAACGTCTCGATATGGCAACGGTATATTGTAACTGCAAAAATCGACCGCCGCTTTCTAATTTTACTACCCCTACGCCCCACACAACTGTCCAGATCGATTCGTAATGCACAAATTCCGGAACTGCGTCTATTTATTTTGATTCTAGGCACGCTCATTGACAAGCTTGGGTAAACAATTAGCATTCATAAATAATGGATAGGGCTCCAAGCATCTCCGTGGTTTGCAATATAAACGGAGCAGATCGAGAGCTTCGCAAGCCACCAGAAACTCAACTGCAACGACAATTTTTAAATGCCTGCCGACCAAAAAATGACCAACAAATTATAGTCGGGTTTATAGACGCTCTATACGAAGTAGAGAGACGCTCGAGTTCTCGTGAATCCAGATGCCTAGTAATTCAGCGCCTTGGCTGGACACTTACCGTGGATGCACTGGGTACTCACTGCACGGTGCTTTGGAGGATCTTGCTATACTTTTCCATAACAAGAGCTCGAAAACGCTGAGTCTCCTGCATACGATCTTCAAAACCAATGATCTAATGTCCGTATAGGAGGTACTTTGATATTTTACAGGTGGTTGAGCGAAAAAGTAGTCTTGCTACCTGCAGCGCGCTTGATCAGTTTCAAGAATAGACCTCGGTCTTTCTGGATCCACGCTCATGTCAGCGAGCTTCTTAAAATTTTTGCCGTAGTGTCAGCCCGGCTGTAGTGCACAAACAACCTTAATTACAAATGCTACATTCTAAACGACTAAATCTTTTTTTTCGCGATCGTAGAAGAACGCAGTATAGGTGGCTGCTGACGGTGTGATCTTGGGTTCATTTATTGACATCAGAGCGATATTATCCAGCATAATAGTCCAGATGCACCGACGCCTCTGTGCTTTCAGCGTGCGTGCTTATGTGCATTTGTGAGGGGAAAGATTTTACAATTGTGCTGACTTTAACAACGACAACACTGTTCAAAGTGACTAGGGATTGATGCGAAATTGACTATAACTACCTCTTTAATAGCTCATGTATACATTGCTTTGTTTATGTTGTCTGTTCGGGTTGTACTCGCATATTTTCGTCACAAGCATGGGCATGCTAGAGCTTGTATCGCTGTTAAACCTCGGTAGTAATACTTGAACCAAGAGGTATTGGTTGTCTACAAGCCTGCTGCGTCACCTTAATATAAATACAGATATGCGGCACCGAAAAGAGCGTGTGAGACCAGCCAGCTTTATTCTTCGTCAGGCCGTGCTCGCTTTCTATCGAATTTTATCACTGTTTCGCTGTGCGTGCACGTTGAAATCTACGTGCACCTTATTTGTAAGCTTAGTAAACACCGATCACTCGAACGTGAGAGATGAAAACGGCAGGAAAAACTCTGTAACGATGACAATGCCGAATATTAGTATATCTACCCAAGACCAACTTCACACCATGATCGAATTCGTTTGAGTTACACACACACTGCAGGTGTTACCACGAAGAAGACCACAGAACGCCAAAGCCGAGTTTGTCCAGCCGCAACATTGGGTTTGGTGGAACCTCGGGCTCGGTGGGCGACAATTGTACGGAGGTAGTGTCGAGGACATCAAATGCGAACACAGAGAGGTGGTATTGACCGCCTATATCTTGAGCTGCCATTATCGTGGTGGTTAATGGGTGAACGCCTTAACAAAATAGTGGTTAAATGTGTAGAAAAGAGCATCTCCACCGGGATATTTTATTCTGTGCTATATCTCTACTTTAAAGCGAATTTGATGTGTCTGCGTCCCCGTCGATCCACTTTTTAACATTTCGTTTTTAGAATACTCCATATTTTCGGCCCTTCACTCCAAATTTGCAGTGGTCAAAAATCTGTCTTCAATTCTCTACTCTCTAAGATGCCACCAAACTAAACCTACTCCATGCACGTACTCAATGTTTGAACTCTAAATGCCTGACCTTTTGACAATTGTAAGTTTTGCAAAACTCACCAAAATGCGTTTTATACGGGCGGCAAGCGTATAAACAAGTATAGCGGCGATGTCAGTTCTGAAGTGGGGCACCCCGGGTGTGGAATTTTATGAAATGAGTACTTTAATCACGTAGTCCACTCGGAGTAGCACTCCAATTTACGAATAATATTTAGTAGTGCCGTGGAGATGGCCTAACAAGAATTTTAAGAGGTGCTTAAAAAACATTACCATTGGTTGAAGACCTCGTTGAAGCTCTCGTCGAAGCATTATTGCATGTAGTAGTTGAAATGCCGTTCAATTACCTAAAAAATAAAAAGGATTTTACTAAGTGCCGAGGGGACAGCGGCATCACAATGACATGGACAGGATAGAGTACCGTCGTATCGCTGGCTAAAGTCTCGGTGAACACGCTAGCTACCGTTCTAAGATGCAGTGCGTGCACTGGGGACTACAGGTGCGCTTGGAACGTGTGTAACACATAGTTTCTTGCACAATTCTGGCACCGTAATATCTTGTTTAAGTAGGGTTTTAAGGAGTAATCATCAAACCTCTACTCCCAGTATGGGGACTATCGAGGTTCAATTAGGTTTTTTGGACTTAAGTCGCCCAGGCCTCTATAAGTCCGTCACATGTGGTGGCAGGAATTCCGAACTGCCTCAAATAATCAAAAGGGGTTACAAAAGCAACACAGCGCTTTGTTGCACAACTTTATCCAGTCATTCTTTTAACGATGTCTAAAACTACTGATAAAAGTCGGAAGAAGTGCTTTGAGCCCAAGATATTATGAAGGATGTCCATCCATTGCAGTCAAAAACGAGGGCGCTGATTTCGGGCAAGATCATTTTTACCTTGCTGAGGATTTCATAGATGTGGGCAATGACCGTAAGGGAAAGTAGCAGATAGAAAGCGCAAGGTCAGCAACACATGGGACCACTTTTTAAATGGTCTGGCGCCGCACAAACTAAAGAACACCATTTGCAAACATTACCGAGTCCAATTTAATCACCGTAAAAGGATAGCAGGCGACAACACGCTTTCTGTTCCGAATTGCGCAACTTTACAAATGATGTTGAGATCGATGATATCTTCGGGTGGTACTCTTTGAACAGGAAGGGAAGTTATCCAATAAAAACTGTCGCCAAAAGTATCATGTATTCGCAAAATTAAGGATTGATCACAGGATACCTTATTTCCAAATTAAACGCGTGCTACGAATCAAATTCGTAAAAGACAAAAGCATGCATCATTTAGCTACGGGCACATCAATTCCGAGCATCGAGGAGATAATCCGACAAAGGCACTGAAAGTGCTTCTTCCCGACAGATTTATACCAGCTAGGAAGAATCCCTCCAGATCGTTCTGGATAAAGCATAATTGAACCTGAAATAGAAGACAAACGCGAACCCGTGTGAATGCTACCTTTTGCCTGACTTCGAATACTTGGTGCAACGTCAACAGCGCCTATTGTATGAGAACGGCAACGACGTCTCTAGCACCGCTATTTCTCGAGTTAGTGTCGACTGGAGAATAGGGCCACAATGCTGATTGAATTGCGTCCGACATTAAGTACGTAATGGTGAAAGAAGCCAACATTAGGTTCTTTGGTGCCGTCACCAACAACACATCGATCAATTAAGTGCGTGAAGGATTTTTGAAGAGGCTCACCCGTCCACTTTTTTCCAGGGTTGCACATCCCACGGTCTGCATCTGTTAATCAGGTACATTTTTGCTGCCACGAAGACGAAGAATTCTGGAAATTCGAAATATACTTTCCCAACCACTTCGCCGTCCGACTATCTGCTTGAGTTCATTGTGACATACTAGGACATTTTGAATCTAATTTAAAAAGTCACCTTCTCAAGGCGCATTTACATGCTGAACAGAACAAGGCTAACTTTAGCAAATTGGTGTGCATGTCTCTGTCACGTTAAGGGAAGACCAAGGGCTGTTGTCGTCCAAACCAATTCCAAACGCCGTTGTGGTAGCGAGGAAATTCATCAAAGGGACTACCGCTCGGAAGTCGAAATGCTTAAGAATTAAGGAGGTATTGCCTAATCGCTACATGCTTTTGGAAACAAAGATATAGCCTTATTATTGATCATAAGCTTAAATTGCTGTGCTTAATTATTTAAAAAAAACTTAAACAACTTCGGGCAGTGGCTCAAACGTTTCTATTGTAGTTAGCAATGAAGAAAGGAGCTTAAAAGTAGTCTTAGATTTCCGCAAAATACGGTCATAAGTGTGATTAAAAGAAATGGTTGAGCGTGATTAGCACTCGGACTTAATTTATCGAATTCGAAAAGCGCAACGCCTTACTTGCAAGGTGTAAATAGAATCATAATAAATATTGATGGGTGATGTAACGGGGCACCCTTTGTAACGGGGTAGCCCTTTGCACGAAGTTGACACCAAACAGTGTCAATTGGAATATCGTCTAGCATGACAAAATTCTACCACTATTATTTAAGATGGATAATATTGAAGGAATATTATCCCCTTTAAATAGCATTCATGCGCTGCTCCAAGATTGGTTGATATAAGACATATCAACCATAGATTGCCACCAATCGCTGCTAGACGCGCGAGTGGTGAGCAGGTTGTCGTCATACGACGACGTAGTCTAATATAGTTAAATAAAGATTAAAGTTATTTTGATAGCTCAACTATTTAAAATACAGTTCTCTTTTTATTTTTACTTAAACGAGTCGTTTAAGTAGATAAGCTTCCTCCGCACGTACTAGTGCACGTGAAGTTTCGTGGCACCTTAACAAAGGGTGCCCCGTTGCACCTGGTAGCACATCGTGGTCCGTCCAACGACTACCTAGTGTCCGTCCAACTTGAACATGTTGGACGTAGAAGACGATAGCTTTCACGTCACACGTGAAGGCTACTCCCATCTGTGTGATTCAGAATTGGAAGGAGTCGGCCGCATGAGTGTGCTCATGGGCGAACCCACCTTCAGTGGTATGTTGGAGTCTCTAAACAGGTACCATCAACATGCTGCTATCAACAAGTTCCTACAAGGGAATCTTGCCGTCGAAAGACAGAAGGTAGCCTTGCTACAGCAGCAAGGCTCTCATCAGTCGATGAGCGGGCCGACGCACACGTGTCGACACGAAAACTTGAAGATAGATATCTCAAGGTACAAGGGAACCAATGAAGATTCCCTTTTAAGATGGTTCGTCGAGTTAGACGATGCCATAAGGGCCCTTCACATCGAGGGTGACAAGATGCAAGTTACCTTCGCCCTGTTAAATTTGACGGGACGAGCAAAGACTTGGACCTTAGGGCTCAAGCTTCACGACCCAAACATGTTTGAGTCGTTGGAGATCTTGAAGTATCGGCTTATAGAGACGTCTGAGCCGCCGAGAGACGAGTTCAGACCACGCTCTGCACTCTTGAGGCTAAAGCAAGGTGATCGTGACGTGCAAGCATACGCACAGCACCTGCGCTACCTTGCGGGTAGAGTTACGAAAAATCCTGTTGATGAGCACACGCTCATCAACGTGTTCGTTTACGGCCTTGTGGATGGGCCGGTGAAGACCTACATGTTCCGAGAGGACTTTCATACGCTGGAAAGGCGATAGCGTTTAAGAAACAAGAAGACTTCAGCCTGAGACAGTATCAGACTAACTCGTCAAACTATCGTCCGACGAGAGGACAGGAAACAGGCGGTCCCGAACCAATGGACACCTGTAATGTCGAGAGCGAGAACTCTTGCTCTCTGAGTCACAAGAGAACGGCAAGATGTCATCGATGCCAAAAGATTTGACATTACTTTCATTAGTGTAGTGTCCCGAGCACTGCAAAACGTCCAAAGACAGGACGTGATGACCACCGTTGGCCAAGTAAAGGTCTAAGGCGTGGGTCCGACCATGTCGCTAAGCCGCGACAGCATGTCGGACCGTCAAAAAAGGTCAGGGTCAATAGGTGCGGAGCACCCTGCTGATCCAGCAACGTCAAGAGAATTTGCAGGATGCTTGACGAAGATTGCTCCCAGCACGCAGTCTCTGTGTGTTACTGCCCCTAGCGATGAGGAGTCCCTCATGACTTTGAGGATCGAAGTGACAAGTGGAATGTCACTTCGCGCCCTAGTCGACTGTGGCGCGTCGAGCAGTTTTATGCGACGCCAGTCGCTAAGATAATAGATTCAACCATGTTGAGCGAGAGACACCTCCAACGAGGATGACGGTGTGACTTGCAACAGGCGCATCCGTAACAGTGAACAAACGTGTAGTGGGAATCCACTACACGCTAGAAGGAAAGCAGTACGATGATGAATTCATCGAACTTGATTTGGATGACAAATTTGATGTCATCCTTGGTCTGTCATGGCTTAGAAAGTACCAGCCATGGGTTA
Source organism: Peronospora matthiolae (assembly GCA_921007115.2). Classification (NCBI taxonomy): domain Eukaryota; phylum Oomycota; class Peronosporomycetes; order Peronosporales; family Peronosporaceae; genus Peronospora; species Peronospora matthiolae. Next base: position 1,365,204 of record CAKLBY020000227.1, on the reverse strand, counting down.
GCTGGCAGCATCGATCCGTGAACATGCCTGTCGTTTTTTCATCGGATGGCCATCTGATGAAAGTCTTGGAGCGTCCACAAGCGTGTGGATGTACTAAGCGTGAGTGCGCTGGCCTCACTTGGGGTACGGTCGTTAGTACGATTGCACAAGATCACAGTGCAGAAGGCCACTGCACTGTGGAACCAGCTTCCGGCACCTGTGTAGAGACACAGGCCGCGCCGAAGGTTCACCACTCGAAGAGATCGAGTGGACTGGAACACGGATGCGCACCAAGAAGGGTGCATCCGAGAAGAGAAAGTAGTGTTGTTCAGGATGAACAACACATTGAAGCAAGATCGACTATCAGAGAATCGGTAGTAGAGCAAGCCTGATCGACTGAAAGAGAGTCGATCGTAGAGCAAGCCCGATCGACTGGAAGAGAGTCGATCGAAAAGGACGTGACCGTGATAGTACACGTAATGGAAGAAAAATTCAGCGTTCCTGAGAGTGATAACTCCCGAGAGAGTTATGTTGATGGTGTGGATCCACAACCGCCTGCGGATGTGTTTTTCTAGAAAATCACCGAGTCAGCGAATGTCTTGGTGAATGACGGATCAAGTGTAGGCGCTTATACACCTGATCTGGGTACGCCCCCGCAGTCATCTTCGGAGGCGGTCAAGTTGCCAACGCTGGAATTTAGAAGATTCTTGAGAGATCTGCGTAGTGACAAGATCGAACAGATCTGCGTACTCGTATAATGTCTTCAAGTCGTCTGCGTAAGCAGCAGCACCGAAACGGTCTTCGCTTTACAGCTTCACACCAGTGTCGGGCAGCGAAAGGAGTGCGTGAAGCAGCGGGGCGACCGCGGCAGTAAAGAGGTGGGGGATGAGTGGGCAGCCTTGAAATACCCCCACTCTCAACGCAATTGGCGCCGTGGTCCCAACGACAGCGTTACCGATTGTAGACGCTGCGTCTGCGTAGAGACCACGGCAACAAGCGACAAACTCGGGCGGAACAACCTGCTATTTCAGCGCTTCCCATAGCAAGTCGTGTGGCACGCTACCAAAAGCGTTGGCAAAGTCGTGCCACATGACATGCAACTCTTGGTGCTTGCGCCCGGCTTGTTCAACGAGCATGGCTGCGAGGAAGTTGTGTTCCCCGCATCCGTTCCTCCGATTACGCTTGCACTTGTTGTCTCCTCACCTCGTGTACCCGTCGGCAGGGCGGGTTGCACTCTTCTAGGTGGACTCGACGAGATGCTAATCTTGACCGTTGAAGAGATTGGTGCTAATCGGGTGGAAGTCCTCACCCGATCGCGTGTTCTGGGTTGGTGCTCTCCTAGAGTCGCCGTGATCTGCCCTGATCACCTTGTGCCAAAATGTATACTTGAGTCGCGAGCCTTTCTGGCCACTTGAGCCATCTCGCGATCTTGTAATTTAACCGATACGTTTGGCTGCGTCCGATCGTAGTAGGGGTGTGTTGAGAGTCCTAGCACTCCTGTCCAAATAGCTCCAGGAGTGATCGGTCTATACTTGATGTCGCGATTCTCAGACGTCGGACGGCCTACATATTCAACCCGGGAGAAGATCGACACAATGTTTTTAGAAGCAAATTGAATTCTGTTTAATGTTAGCCAATCAGACCCTCACACCTTGACCCTATAACTCGGAAAATCAGATGCCACGCGTCGCCTCTACAGATCGCCCTTTGTATATATGTGGCACAGACCTGACATACCAACCGCGCTTCTGGTGGCCGGATTTGCAGCCTTGGGAGCGCTCTCGATCAAGCGATAGTGAGTGCTCCACGGATAGCCATTCCAGTCTCGCCAGCGATGCATCTTTCTATGACGCGTCGGCTGATGACGATACTGGCGTGGAATCAGGCGAAATTCCCCCTCTCCCAAGTGACACGCGACTGGTCACTGGCGAAGAGGCGGAGCAGTCTGATTTGACAATGTTCCCAGAAGGTTTGTCACACTTCTTTGGAGAACGGGTGGGACGAAACTGCCTGGGAACAGTCTCCGTCGGACTAGTGTTGAGGGTACACACTCGTACCTCCAATAATTCCCTTATGGGGCCCTAAAATGGTTCCCGATCGCGTCTACGCACGCATCGTCTCGCGGCGGTGACGCGGAGTTAGGCGCCGCAACTTCGGGCACGGGTTCGGAATCCGCATCGCCCAGTGTCTGCCTAGTTTTCGCTCGCGTAGAGGAATCTGTCGCGCGCGCGGCCCCCCGGTCTCCGGCCCCGATTTTGGGTGCAATCATAGACCAGGAAGAGGCCCGGCGACCCCCCGTTGGTACCAGCGAACGTACCTTCGGCAATATACTTGATTTCAGTATTGGGGTCGCAGCTATTCAACAAAAAATTTAAGACAACGCCCAAGACTCCTCGGCCCATGATGGCCACGTCTCTACCGGCTCTGCAGAGGCCACGAGTGCGCCTCCCGCTTCCTCTGCGCACCGTTTGGCTTCGACAGTGTCTCCACGTGCCTGCTCGACCGCCGCCTCCCTCCGGGACTTCCTTACGTTTGTTTTCTCACCCGGCAGGCGGGCGGCATGCTGCCCGATGGGGTAGCGATTGCCAATGAGATCAAATTCTTGCATTTTGTAACCTCTTGGGGCGAGAGCGGGAGAGTCTTGAAATGAAGGTCTTACGTGCCCCTGCTACGCTTTTGTGTTTAATAGGAAGTGCGGACGTATATAGGCTTCCCGCACATCCCCGTCATTTTATTCATCTCGTACCGTAACCTCACTTCATTTTCAAACAATTACTAACCGGGATCTTAGACTTATAATTCGCCTCATCGAGAGCATTTGTGCACGAATCGGATGCTGTTAGCAGAGAGATTGCAGACTACCAGTGATATTACGTAGAACACCTGTACGTTGTGAATATCCACGCACTCTGCCTATGGCTGCAAACCAAGTGAATGTTTTTGAACCTGGCCTTGAATTAGCCCTAGCAATTTTCGCCCATTCCAAAAATACCACATCGAAATATGAGGGCGTCCAAAGATGAACATAGGAAAGTGCAATTTTTGTAGGGTGTATCAGAAATTCAAAGAATTGCATACACATATATAAAGACATTAGTGCGAATAGTGAGAATAAGAAATGATGGATTTGGTGACAACTAATAAAAACTACCGGGTGTCAAGTCTCACTTCGGTTTTTGTCCCAGGTATGCAAGGGCCGATGACGGCAAGTTATCTGTATTAGCGCAATCAAATATTTCTTATTTGTATGACAAATTATTAGACTTTGAAGAAATTAAGAGATTTTTGGCAATGAGGCTAATTAAAAATGAGGTAATTTTCTGACATTGCATCGCTAATAACATGTAAAACATTGTCAACAGGGACTTCTTGCCTGATATCTTATAAGTTCGATAGTGTCACGAAGCGAAATCAACTTTTGAGTACTTCGATCACACCGTCGCACCATTTGCTTGTTTAATGCATTTACGAAGTTTTTATGCCGGAGGACTTGGCCTTCAGCAAAAACTGCTAAGACGCGCCTTGTCTAGCAAAATAGAAATAGTGTGCCCACAATTTCATAACTATTTATTATCTCAGCCTGTTTATTTCATAACGGAACCAGAATAAAAGTAATTTGGAGGCTCTTGCGCTGATGATGTCGTCTTTTATTCGTTTAACCTTGTCACTATCAAACATGCATGCTGCCCGTCTACTTAAGTCTGCTCACGATTCATTTCTTAAAGACAAGCATGCACCGTCTCGAACGTGCTATGAGTCAGTTTTAAAGCCTAACGAAGCACTTTACTTTGTAAACCAGCACAGCTTCAGCTTTACCGAAATACTGGTCTTAGACAGTGTTTCTCGATGAGTGATATAACTCCCAGTTCCTTGTCTATTCTAGATAAGGCTACGTCATTAACATGACTAGTGGCAATTTATGGTGAAGTTGCGGGGTAATCGAGTTCGAGAACTCGTGATTTCATAAGGCCCCCCTTTTAACGATAATTTCCCGACGATGCGGATTTTTTTATAATTGCCGCAGCCAATTTCAACTTGCTTCTCGGACGCTGCTGAACAGCTACGGTGTAAATGAGCTAATTCTTAGTCCAGGTATGCTAATTTATCCGGCTTCATAAATTTTGAAGCACTTGAGTAATGAACAACAAGAAGCGCACTGCGTGAAGTAATAGCAAAACGTTCGACATGGATTGCACCACCCATTGTCAAATTCTTACAGATCGATCTAACTACTTCAGCATCTTACCTAATACAAATCTGCTAATCAAATTAGCCTGCCGTGCTTAGCCCTTTTGTCACCGTGTCAAGCAAAGTGTGTTTACCTATAAAGAGATTGAGACGTCGACTTGATAAATAAATATTGCATGAAGGATGCTGTGGTACATTGTATTCGAAAGGCAACACTATTACTGATGGAAGTGAAGAATGCACTGGTCTTGACTTTAGAGTTTTAATTTATGATAGGTTATGTAACGGGGCACCCTGAAGCTTGTACTGGTGACAGTACAAGCTACTTATTCTGATGAAAGAATAAGGCGGTGCCTCGTAACTTCACGTACACTCGTACGTGCAGAGGAAGAAGGTAAGAAGAAGCGAGTACTTGGTTAAAGTAAAAAGTAGAACTGTATTTATAATAGTTAATGTCTGTTGATAAAACCACTATTTATCTTCATCTAACTATGTCTAAATACAAATGTGTAAATCAATTATCTGCTCACCACTCATTGCGTGCGTCTGTCGCGGTGCGTCTTCGTTGGTTGATATAATGGCCTATATCAACCAATTAGGAACTACTCGTAAGTGCTGCAGAATATCTGTCCTTATGACAATATTCTGAGAATATAACTCTTATAGTTATATTCTATTAACAATTTCTTATAAATTGTTATGTAACGATTCACCCCGTTACATCACCCCCCCTTACCATCAGTCACTTTAGTGACTGTTTGACTAAAAGGATACTCGTCCCAACTCATTTGGGACAGGGTTTGCACTTGTTGGTCCGAGTCCACTTTCCAACATATCATCGCATGGTTAACAAGCCCATGCGATGCGCGAGCAAGGCCGCCGAGAGCGCGTCCGCACGTCTCTGTGCGGACGCCGAAGCAGAAACAGCAGCAACTGATGTCTCATCGGTTGCTGAAGCGACCCAGCCTGTGTCACTTGGTGATGCAGGCGCTCGTCATAAAGACACTCATGTCTTCACAGAGTACGAGCTCGGTGTCTCGTACTCTCCTGATACGGAAGACGGATCCGTATCGACGGCGATCGAATCCAAGCCGCCTGCCAAGCGTGGCATGGATGATGCTTTGCGTCGCAGCATCTTTGGTTCATCTGATGAATCAGATGAACCATCGCCAAAGCGTAGACGCTCGAGGTCGCGAGACTCGGGCGCTAACAGTGGTGTCGGTTCTCCTATGGACACCACTTCGCAACGAGGTGCCAGTACTTCTGTCGGCACGTCGCAAGAAGAGCGGGACCGCAATGTCTTGCGTCTCGCTCCAGAAAAGAAGGCATGGATGCCTCCAAAATCCGTCATGGATCACTTGTCGGCGACGACGAGTGATCGTTATCGAACACGGTTGTTCGATTCGTCAAGGATACATCACCTTGACCCCAGCGCGAAAAACTATCGCGCTGAAAACGAATTCTTCATCGATGCTTTCTTTAGACATCGATGGTACAGTGGGAATCACAAACGTGATGGTCCCTCACCACTTCAATCGTGGAACGCCTACATCCATAACCTCGAGGATGTAGGTCGTGACGCTTGGAACGACAAACTTATCAAAGCTCGTGATAAGTTTGAAAAGCGAACCCCGAAAGGTGCACGCTACAAGCTGCATCGTCTGTCAAGGGAGAAAGGATTACCCTGCCTCTCATGGGGAGACTCGTGCCCATGTTGTGTGAACAACTCTGCACGAGCACCTAAGGAGGCTTACCTCCTTACTAGCCCTTGGTGGCGCGTACGTATCTCTACTGAGATGTACGAAGGGATTGACAACCTGAAATCCCTTTACGACCGTGCCGGGAAGACTTTCTCCGGCGGTCCTTCTGCTGCACAGGATGTGCCGCGTCGTACTGCTCAACCAGACCCAGTACGTCGATCATCAGTTGGGAGCGGGGCTCCCAAGAATCCCAGGACGGGGGATAGCCGCGCCACCGGACGAGATAACTCGTCCGACGTCCGTTCACGTCGCGGTGGTTCAACAGCTGCTCAACTAGATAGCGCTGGCCACCGCGAGAGTCCTCTAATGGAGGTGGAGGAGGAGGAAAGACGCTCTCCACACGATCATGTGGATCGGTGTGTTCCCGAGAGCTTCTTTGATCGCGTAACGCAAGGGTTACGCGACGATCTCGAACATGAGCGGGACAGGCGTCTCCAAATGGCGGACACTGCCTCGAAGCATCGAGCTGAGTTTGCCTTTGCTCAGCTTGAGAACGAGAAATCTCTGACATCTCTTCGTGACGAGCTAAGGGTAGCTCGTGGGATTGTTGATCGGTCTCGGGCTGAGATAACTGCTCTTCAGACCCATGTCGATGCCCACCATCGGGAGCACAAGGCTCTCTGCGAGATGCTTGAGCGAAAGGGCGTTCTTCATCAGAATAAGCAGCGTACTGATGGTACGGCTTAAGCCGACCAACGTAAAACGTGGGATGCGTTCGCATCTTACGTGGTAACTCGATCGTGTATGCATTGCCTAGGCGGTGCAATACACGAAATGGGCCGATGTGTACTTGGGTAGTAGTTTACTGCTACCCAATTTAGTCACTACATGCTTTGGTAGATTAACCGTAGACAGTAGGACTGAGTCACCCTTATTAAATAAAAGAGTGTTTGCCCTTCCATTCTTGTCAGCGTTTTGCTTTTGCTTATCCACCGCTTCGGCGATGGAGTCTTGCACAAAACGGACTACCGTTTCACGAGCCAGTATGAACTCATCTGATGACTCGTTAGCTTCAGTGCGCTGTGAGTGCCCTGCAGCAGCATCAACCTTTTCTTCAGTGAGGGCTTCCGCACTCTCACTGGCATCATCTTCTTCGATATCGATGTTATCGATATCGGCATCAAACGCAATGACCTCTTCGTCAGAGCGTGATGAGCGTGAACCAAATCGGTTTTTGCTCGCGCGAGGCCCCCCCCTCGTTAAACCAGAGTTACACTTTAGTAAGGTGGGTACACGCGGATGGCGTAAGCCATTCACGTAAAACGGTGTATTTGTCGTGGACGCATGCACCGAGTTGTTGATGGCAAACTCTACCATCGGCAAAAACTCACTCCAACTCTTAAAGGGGAGTACGTATCCTCGAAGTATCTCTTCGAGGACACGATTGGCACGTTCCGTCTGACCATCTGACTCTGGATGATCAGATGTCGACATCTTCAAGCGTGTTCCGAGTGATTTGAACACAGAGCGCCAGAAATCAGCAGTGAATCGTGGATCTCTGTCTGACACGAGTTCACGGGGCAACCCATGAAGTCGGAAGATGGTGTCAATAAAGACACAAGCACAGCCACTTGCCGTGATTGTCTCTGGTACAGCCACAAGGTGTACCATTTTGCTGAATCTGTCAACAAATACGAGAATACCCGTATTCCCACGTGCGTCTTTGGGTAACCCGAAGACGAAATCCATTGAGATGGATTCCCAGCACTCTGCCGGAACCGGTAGAGGCTGTAAAGGTGCACGCAGTGAAGGAATTGACTTCACTCGTTGGCAGACTTCACATGCGCGAACATACTTTCGCACAAACTGATACTGGCGGGGCCAGTAAAAGTCTCGACTCACCGTGAGATATGTTTTCTCCCGGCCACGATGTCCTCCTATAGGAGCATCGTGATACCCGAACATGATCCGCAAACGCAGATCAGTATCTTCTGGAATGACAACACGTGGTGCGTCACCAGAAACGGCTGTATAATACAGTAAACCGTTGCGAGTAGTGTATCGATCTGATGCAGATCGATACGCTGACGATAATCGTTTCAAAGATTCTCGAGATGGCTGTGGGAGATGTGTCAACAACTTCACAATCTCACCATCTTGGGCGTATGCCCGCCTCACATCATCATAAAACGTTGTAGATGGGACTGAGGACGTCATAACCGCTACAGTGACTGTCTCACTGTTGGGTTTCGCGACTGGTTCAAAGTCGGGACGAAGTGAGAGTGCATCAGCGACGACATTAAGTCGTCCCGGTTTGTACTCGACCATAAAGTTGTATTCTGCAAAGAATGACAGCCACCGCGCCATTCGTTGTGAAAGGTGCGGGCTGTTCACTGCCGTGCGTAATGACGCATGGTCAGTGTAAACAATGGGTGGGTCTATCTCCTAATCGATAGACTCTGAACTTCGCGAGTGCATACTTCATGGCAAGGAGTTCCTTGTCATGCACCAGGTAATTACGCTCAGCTGCTTGCAGCTGACGCGACTGATAGCAGACGACGCGTTCAACGCCTTCAAGATATTACTGCATTAATGCACAGCCGATTGCGAAATCGCTGGCATCACATACCACATGAAATGGCCTGTCCTGATCGGCTATTGCTAGGACTGGAGATTGTATCAAGCTCCGCTTGATACCATCAAAGGAGCGCTGACATTCAGCGTTCCATAACCACCTCTCGTTCTTTTTCAACAAACGAGAGAGGTGCACAGTCATCTCGGCGTAATTGCATGAATACTTATGCAAATACGCCGCTAGCCCAAGGAATTTCGAAGACCTTTGACATCAACCGGCACAGGCCAGTCGGTGATCGCCTTGATCTTTTCGGGATCAGGACGTACACCGTTCTTACCAACGATGCACCCAAGAAGTGATATTTCGCTTGCTGCAAATACACACTTCTTGAGGTTTGCATACAATTGATGCTTTCGCATGATTGTAAGAACCTGTCGGACGTGGTACCTGTGAACCTCAACGTCCGACTTTCCATCCATAGCTCGACTATGGATGAATACGTAATCGAAATAACTCGGCGCGAATTCTCGTACTGGTCTCAACAGATGTGATACACATCTGTTGAACGTGGCAGGGGCATTAATAAGCCCTTGTGGCATTACTAGCCATTCCCAGAGCATGCCGCTAGGCGTGCTAACTGCGGTATAGGGTATATCCCGTTCTCGCATTAGGATTTGATAGAAGCCATCCATCAAATCCATGGACGAAAAGATGGTACTCTTTGACATACCATCAATGATTACGTCCTTCCTCGGTATCGGCGTCTGAGCCGGTACCGTTGCAGCGTTCAATTTGTTGAACGCGTGCACTATCCGCCACCCTCCTGTTGCTTTTCGCACACAGAAGGTCGGAGAGCTATGCGGGGAAGTTGATTTTCTCACATGGCCCGCAGCTAAACGATCGGCAAAGAACTTGTCGATCGCAAGTACTTGTTCACGAGGCAGTGGCCACTGCTTCATGACACAGTACTTCGAGCCTGGTTTAAGCTCGACCTCGTGTCGAATACCTTTATCCTTCGGTAATTCGCACGGAACAGTTTCAGGGAATACATCCTTGAATTCAACCAAATCTTCATAGAGAGGATTTGTCTTGAGCGATTCCCACGATTGGGAGTCATATCGCTCAATTCGTGTCTTTTCATCTGGGACATTCTCGTCCATAGATGAACTACTGAGAACTCTCTCGTTCTCAGTAAACACTGTTGCTGACCTTATGTCGGTTACACAATCGTCGTCAGCGACGAGTACGCAGATCTGCTTGACTTTGCCACTACGCAGATCGCAAGAACCTTTTATGTTCGAGCGTTGGCAACTGAGTGATCTCCGAAGTCAACTTCGAAGGCGCAATCAGATCAAGTGTATAAGCGCCTACACATGATCCGTTATTGACTATGACATTCAAAGTCTCTGTCATTTCCTGGGGACTAATTCCCTCAGGCTTCGAAGGACTTATTCCTTCGGCTTCCCGGGGACTTATTCCCTCGGGTTTCGAGGAACTTATTTCCGCCGTATTTGTAATCTTGGGACTTATTCCCTTTACTTCCTCTAGCTGGGGTTGCGCAACCACAGCGAGATCCTCTACGAAAGACTCTCCAGTCGATCTAGGATTATCGTTTCGCTTTACCTGAGCGATCGATTGTTTCTCTACTAGATGTTCCCCGCTAGGGATACATCTTTGTCCCGGTCCACTCGACTTGTTCAAGTGGTGGACCTTCGGCGCAGCCTGTGTTTCCTCACAGCCGCCGGAACTTTGCTCCGAAGTGTAACCGTTTGGTACACTAAGGGTTCGTGCAGTCGTACTAACGACCGTACCACAATTGAGGCCATCGCACTCACTCGTAGTACATCCACACGCTTGTGGACGCTCCAAAACGTTCATCAGATGGCCATCTGATGAACAAGCGGCAGGCATCGTTACTGTTCGATGTTGCCGGTTTACCCGTGGTTCGTACCTTCTGAGCCACGGTATTCCGAGGATGACATCAAATTTGTCATCCAAATACAATACGATAAAGTCATCGTCACATTGGGTATCTTCTAGCGTATAGTGGATTTTCACTATACGCTTTATAACGGTTACGGATGCGCCTGTCGCAAGACGTACCGTCATCCTCGTAGGAGGTGTATCACATTCACTGAACTTGAAGTGATCATCTTCTAGCGATTAGTGTCGCATAAAATTGTTGGACGCCCCACAATCGACTAGAGCTCGAAGGGACAACTTTATCGTCACTTCGAGTTTCAAGGTATGAGTGAGATCTCATTACCTAGAGCAGCAGCGCACAACGTTTGTGTGTTGGGAGCAACCTTCGTCAAGAGGCCTGCAAATTCTCTTAACGTTGCTGGACCAGTAGGGTGCTCCGCACCTACTGACCCTGTCTGTTTTTTGACGGTCCATCCCGTTGTTGCGTCTTTGCACCAACAGCGGACCCTCGTCCCTGCCCCTTTCTCATGGGTGGACGGTCACTACGCCCAGTGTTGCGAGACACTGGACGAGGGGCACTACACTCGTAAGCGTAGTGTCCTGTCTTTTGACATCTGTTGCATCTATGCAACTTCTTGTAGTCTGTAGAGCGAGCCTTCTCGCTCTTAACATAACAGAGTTCCATCGGCTCTGGACTTCCGCTGTCATATCGTCTCGGTTGACGATATGATGTCGAGCTGGCGCGAGCCTGTCTCAGACTGAAGTCTTCCTGCTCCGCAATGGAAATGGCTTGTTCTAGTGAATCTGGTTCAAGCCGGAACAGGTGAGTCTTGACGGGACCATCCGCAAGACCCTGCATGAACACCGAAACCAACGTGTGTTCATCCACCGGATTGGAACTTATACAACTCGTGAGATGTCGTATATGTTGAGCGTAAGCGTGCACATCACGCTTACCCTGCTTGAGCTTCAAGAGTTCGGTTCGAGCTCTGAACTCAGCTCTAGGCGGTTCAAACGTTTGTCTGAGCCGCGACTTGAAGACTTCCAACGACCCAAACGCGTATGGGTCGTGCAGCTTGAGCCCCAGTGCCCAAGTCTTGGCACGTCCTGCCAGATTTGACTGGGCAAATGCAACTTGCATATCCCCGTCGTCGATGCGACGCGCCCTTATGGCGTCATCCAATTCGACGAACCATCTCAAGAGGGAGTCTTCTTCGACCCCCCTATACTTTGAGATGTCAATCTTCAAAGTCTCGGGCCGACGCGAGTGCATCGACCCGCCAGCAGCAGCCTGCTGCTGTCTCAACAGTTCAAACTGTTGAGCACCTTGTTCTCTCAACAACTCTGCTTGTTGAGAACCTTGTTGGTGAAGCAAGGCTACTTTCTCGCGTTCTGCGTCAAGTTCATTTTGAATGAACTTGGCGATAGTAGCATGTTGGGCATCTCTATTGAGAGCCTCTAGCATGACGCTAACAGCATGGATGCCCATGGTCGAACCCATTCGTTCAACCGCATCCCATTCGACATCGCTCAAATGGGAGTAGCCGTCACGCGTAGCGTGAAAGATTTGGTCATCTTCATCATCCAACATATTCGTGTTAGATGTGAACGCGGTCCTTGGACGGACTACGAAGTGCTACCAGGTGTAACGGGGCACCCTGAAGCTTGTACTGGTGACAGTACAAGCTACTTATTCTGATGACAGAATAAGGCGGTGCCTCGTAACTTCACGTACACTGGTACGTGCAGAGGAAGACGGTAAGAAGAAGCGAGTGATTGGTTAAAGTAAAAAGTAGAACTGTATTTATAATAGTCAATGTCTGTTGATAAAACCACTATTTATCTTCATCGAACTATGTCTAAATACAAATGTGTATATCAGTTATCTGCTCACCACTCATTGCGTGCGTCTGTCGTGGCGAGTCTTCGTTGGTTGATATAATGGCCTATATCAACCAATTAGGAACTACTCGTAAGTGCTGCAGAATATTTGTCCTTATGACAATATTCTGAGAGTATAACTCTTATAGTTATATTCTATTAACAATTTCTTGTAAATTGTTATGTAACGATTCACCCCGTTCAGGTAATGTGTAGAACGTTTTATGCATTGGCAAAAATCTTATGATATTAAAAAAAAAATCATAGATCTCACTTGTGAATTGACGAATAACTAATGAGACTCTTGGCGGGGGGGGGGCAAAATGCGTCTGGTGTGCGGTAAACTAAAAGTCGTTTACGCTAATTAACTACTACTTAAAACAGGGTAAGAGCCCAAGACCTCGCTCCAGTTATCGCGTCAATAGCCGACTAAAGTGACGGGACTATCACTGGTGATGGTTCATCGTGCACAAGGCACCGGAATTCTCGTCTGGAGGTCGACGAAGATGGTGCACATTATAAAGGCTTTGCTTGAATCACAAGGACGGTGAAGCAATAATGCACGACTTTGTGAGTGCTACGGAACGCAGAGGAGTACGGTGATTGAGAAATGGTTGGAGACAATCAAAAAGGGGAGAAGACTGCTAAAAGGGAGTAAATTATGTGTGCGGCGCGAAAGGTCCATACACTAGGGGATTCCTGAAGATGCGCAAGCCCACTATACGAGGTCAAGACACAAATTCTTCAGATCGACAGGCTTTATAGGAGTTCAGGATGCGCTGGAACCCAAGGCCGTATAAGGACCACATTGATGCTCACGAAAGGAGGCTCCGTGTTGGAAAATTGAGACCAAGTTTTATGACGAAAATCGACAATAGGCCAACAGCTGTGCCGCCGAAGGGAGGTGTTGGAGATGATGATTCATAGCGAAATTTCGTCCCCCTATTAACGGCTCAGCTGCCCGATGAAATAATTATTGTGTGGTAGATGTGTGGCTACACTAAGATCCATAAGGATCTTTGTAGTATGTAGCGCAGGAAAAAGAAGAACTCATTCCTCGTTTAATGAATCCACAACGAGGCCCTTGGGTGCGAGCCGAAACGCGTCTCGACCACGTTTCAACACAGAAGTCATTCAATGCTTATCTTTCAATCCTACAGATACTCGATCGAATTCGGTTGTCTTTAAAACGTGATCACATCGTTGTAAAGCCCCTGAAGATCCATATATGCTGCAATACCACAGCACTAATGTTCTATATTCATACAATGCTTTTATAAGATCGCAAAGGGGGCGCGGTCATTGCAGTGGCAGCAAACGTCGTCAAATGTGATCACCTTGGTTGCCGCTTATTTGTTCAGTCAGGCTGACGTGTGTGACGCATATGTTTCCTACGCTACGCGAAGGATCGGATGCCCGAAACGAAATTACCACTTAAGACATACACTTATTCGCCATCAATACCAAATACGTTAACTTAGTTTTGTGATAATTTTCGGTCTACAAGTATGTAGAGACAAACAACGCGGTAACGTCAGCGTCAATCTGTGAAATTATCAGGCGATCTAAATTTGGAATCTTCGAGCGCGCAGAGTTACCACTTCTTATAGCAATGAAAAATTTAAACGTTACAGTAACTTTTCAGATGCTTACCCAACAGCTTTTCTTAATTCAGATACTTCCAGAGGGCGGCTCGAAGGACCTTAAAACGCACGAAACATGGTCGACCCCCTCGACTTCGGCTTGATCAAGGAAATCTAATCATCATTGAGGGCCGCCTGTGTGAGCTGAGAGTATAAACTTATATTGAGTGTGACTTTTATAGCAAAAAATCTAACTCAGATCCATAAGGAATTTTTAAAATCGTATTTGCAGGCATTTGCCTGCAGAATAATGGTCCCAATTTGGTGCTCACTTTTCGAATTGCGACAGCTGTATGTGTATTGTAGCTGTCGAAAAAAGGTGAAGGTCTCAATCCATCCCAAATTTCATACAGCTATCCAGATATAACATTTATAGCGATAAAGTCTTGCGTGATTAGTTAGAGGAGTGGCAAATGCTACATGAATAATTGCGGTGACAAAGCATGCTTGTGGGAAGTGCATGCGACTTGGCAAATGGATACGTCTATGTGTTGTTGTGGGCTTCATGAGTAGAGTACAAAATGAAACTAATTAATATCGATGTCCAAGATGTTAGTATTACATGCAAATTCACGCGCTTTCTACAAGCGTTTTTTATATCCTGATCAGAGTAACCATATTATCACTATACTTGCCAGCAAGCACATCTTATGTGCATATGCATTACTTAAATAAAAAATACGCATAGCCATATGATTTGGACCTTTGACTTGTCATCAAATCTTTTACCCAAATATTTGCTCATTTTGGTAATTTGTTGCGTCTACTTAGTCATGTTTAGTGTGTGATTTAATTTTGTTCATTTCCACACGAAATTGTGAGGACTTTTACAAAGTGTGCTGATGTGTTAATGGTACCACTACTGTACTTCATACACTAACAAACTTATAATTGAACAATAAAACTCTGCACATCCGTCCTTATGATTAAACGATTCCAGGAATTACAGTAAGTGCAACGGGGCCACACGTTCAATTGGTACGGACGGTGGTATCCATTCAACATAGAATTTCGTATCCTGAAAGGAGTAAAATAATGAACTTAAAAGAAGCTACCGCTAATTGAGTACCAATGAGAGGTCAAAAAATTTACTAGCACCTTGACAAAACCGGTTCCTTAGTACTAGTACCTTTATCAAGCGTAGTGCTAGTACTTCGGTAATGTTGTTTGATGTAAAGAACTGCATTCTTTATAAAATAAAAGGATAGATAGTCGTGCTCGCTTATCGATTAGCGCCAATTTAATAAAGGACAGAAATGTTGCTAGGTCAAAATTCTTGATGTGTATTTTAAGTTTAAAATGTGCATATAATAATAGGCCTCAATTGTATGAAAAAAGCAATTCAGTGTATAATTCTTACCAAGAACTCACCTCTTCCGGAAGTAGGATTAAAATCCTAATTAGATAACATCCATGCCACATCTACGTAATGGCTTGTAGGTTTGACGCTTAACAACCTTCTAGCATAGTCTGCAACCTATGTGACCAGGAACTAGGCAAAAATCCTTTAGATCGGATTTTAAATAATTCCTTTATAAGTATCTTTCGCTAACATTATAAAGGCGTTAATCCCTTTAACAATTTTCGGCTCGAAGATCTCTCGTGACATTACTTACCGAACCGTGTCGTCTTGCCATACATCGTGAGTAGCTATTGTATCCCATAGCGTACCTTAACAAGTTTTCATCAATTAATGCAGTTACGGACTTTGTCTTCATTGGATTTAAGACAGATTTTAGACATGCATGGATTGCAGAAACGGAGCTCTGCGTCTTACAGCAAGCCCATGGTTGTACCGAATACCCAATTTTCTAGATCAAAAATAGGCAAATTAACTAATTGTCCGAAACGTTGACTCAAAACAATTTAACTTGACGCTAATATAAGCTTTAACACAATGCTCGACCTATTGTTGTTATTATTTGAAAGACCCAATCATGCAAACACAAGTACGCGCGCTAGATATTAAGCATGAAAAAATGATTGATCCAAAAAGTAAAACGACAGCACGTTAACATGATAGTGGTATTACTGTCAAGACACGACCTGTAACGGCTTCATGATTCATGTACCCACATTTAGTAATGTGCACAAAAAGATATAAGTGTGACCCAGTTAGAAGTGGCATTGGGAACATCGTACCGTATCAGTTGTGTTCTTGAACCGATAGAGTTGTGCTAAGTACGAAATACAAAACACGTTGAGGAATGACTGATACATCATCGTGTTCAACAAACTCAATTGGTTTTATTACTTAAATGAACATCAGTTTAGGTTACTTTTGTAAGGTTTTGTATTCGTGAATAAATCACATTGAAGTTTCAGTTTACATTTAAAGTCGATGAGAGAACAGGTCTCAAGGGAACTATTCTCTAATTTCCAATTGGACCGTTTATCTATACTTGCCAAAAATGTTCTATCAGGTTAAGTAACAATTATTCTTCAAGTTGGTGCAGTTAGTTATGCAGAATTAAGTGTCTGTAGAATAAAGTCTACCCATGTATACAAGATATGCAGCACGCTACTCATAGAAGTACTCGTATTGAATACTACAACTGATTTTTTAGAATGACCTTCTCTTAAATTGATGTTTTTTCCACCTCTCTAAGGATTAGCTCTTTGCTATTAATAGGCTTATCACTCTGCTAGGTGACGAACAGGTATATCTTTTCTGGCGCGGAGTCCTGACGTGCAAAAAGCATGTCTGAATACTTTTTTTTAGCTTTGAAGCTAAGTTAGTCAGTCAGGCCCACGGCCACGTTGTAAGAATGTGGTAGTACACTTGGAGCAAATTAGGTAGAAGTATAAGTGAATCTATTGTGTGTTAAGAACTTTCTTCCTTCAAAACTATGATATGCATGACAAGAAACGGAAACTACAACTTGACCCTGTCAAGTCTCATGTGGTGTTGTCTCTCCCTGTCCATTGTGACATCCTGTCACGTGACGTCCGTCTTTCTTGGTCTCATGCGTCGTCCTGTCACATGGCGCCCGTCTCTCCCGTCCCATCCGTCATTTGACACGTCATCAGCCAATCAGGTGAGGTCGGACATACCTGTACTAGGTCTTACACTTGACCGACAGAACCTTTTTGGTCTGTCAGAAAGAGTTTTAACACACGTGACATCGGCTACGCCAAATAAAATTTGTTCATAGAACTAATGCCGTGCCTATGTCAAGACGAAGTGTGCTTTAAGAGTGTTAGCCTTATGAAGGCGTTTACCCTTTCTTAACTAATGTCGACTAGTTGGTGTGTAATTCCGTGAGTCGTAATTCTTTTGGACCTAGGATTGTTAAGCTTGTGCGCTAAGCGACTGTACGTCGTCATTATTTTGTTTTAACGACGAGTTTGTGAGTTAAGACTTCCTCTGCTAAGGAGCTCCGCTACACTTGGAAGGACATGTAGTCAATATGCACCTGAGTCTTTACGGACTGAATCCTCTGCGAGGATGGAAACGGCCATGAACCTCTCCGGGCCCAGTAGATCACGCTGGAGAAGCCTAAGTCGTTGATCCGGCACGAGCAAGTGGTTCTTATAACGGCGCAAGGCCCGGACGCACTTTGTGCACGTTCCAAGGGCTTCTCGAACTTTGAGTCCACGTTGATCAGACAGGTCCATAACCACTTGGAATCTGACATACCCACTCGGTTTGCTCCAAAACCGGACACTGAACAACAGGACTCGCCCTATGGTCCTAAGTGTCAGGAATCTTTAATCAAAAGAGGGAACAAATCTTATTTATGGGTTCGAGAGATGGAGTCTGCCATAATCTCGGTCCTGATGCGGTCAGAGAAGAAAAATGTGGACCTGGCCCTATCGAAAGTAGTTAAGCGAGCCAGGTAGTGGGCCTTCACTTCCGGCACCTCGATAGACGAGGCTTTTCCCACCGACGACATGCTAAAAAAGCAACTATCGAGGTAGTTCTACCCGCCTTATCTGGCATATCGCGTGCGATCACACTTCTTGTCAACTCGCCGGGGTAAATAGGAATTAGTCGATTATGTACAGGAGTTGCGGAGTGTCATTTCTGCTATGCAGCTTGGCCCTTTATCTGAGACGGTTTTGGTAACCATTTTCATGGAGAGTCTTCGCACTGGCGTTGCCATAAATGAAATCTTCCGTGCCCAACCCTCGACGTTTGAGGGTGCAGTGGACATAGCGCTCAACGCAGAGTTCAACTTTAAAGCGTCTCGGTATGGGACGCATGGGGTTCAATCGAACTCATCAAGCAATGCTCATTTTTATGGAAAGGGCAGAACTCATGGACCTTGGTATCGCTGAGAAAGACGAAGAAGCCGATCTCTACGCTGTCTAACAGCGTTCAAACATCCGTTGCTGTTTTACGTGCGAAAGCATCAAACAACTTCGCCTCAGTTGTCCTTGGAGAAGATCCAGAATGCCCCTTTAAGCTGGCCTTTTACCACTAACCAAAGCGTAGGTCAGGCGCAGGAAAATGTCAATTCCCAGTAAAAGCAGGGCGCCCTGCCGGGGAAGATTTAGGCTCTGTTGTACCTCTGAGAGGAAATGGAGAACATGGCCTATCTCTAAGGGCTTCGTGAGAAATGTCATGGAGCATGTAAGGACGCCAGTCTTGTTAGTTTGCGAAAGCAACGGCGAAGGGTTTTAATAAGCCATGGTCGATATTTATCGACTCAGGGGCATCTGGAAATTACGTCCGACGTTGTTCCCCGGAGGATGTTTAGCAGTATACCTAGGCGCTGAAAGCGCGAAAGAATGAGACTGTCTCTGTTCACTTGGCGAAGGGTGCATCAGTCACTATGTATAAAGTTCCCGTGAACTTAGGCGTGAAGCTTTCGGACTTTGACAGTATTAAACACTGTCTAGTTCCTGAATTGGATGAGAGGTATGGTTTCATCCTTGGTATGGCTTAGATAAATTGTCATGAGCCGTGGATTGATTGAATTTAAAGACCTATGGCGCAACACGCAATGTTTCTTGTGGACCTTTGTAAATTTAACTTTCACCTCTGCACGGGGACAGAAACGCTATTGGTGCAAGCCACGGACTGATACAGTCACCGTGATGGACATCGGGTATGGCTGAACTCATTGAGCTGGACGTTGTTAAAAACATTTAATTACTAGCCAAGCTCGTTGACGGTTAGTGAAACAGCACGTGCTCCGTCGAGTGATAATGTTTGTGAATCACTGAATGCTGAACGTAGTGTAGGCCTAGAGCCAGGTCATCGTGGGTTGAACTCAACAGGGGGAGTGAAGTGGCATGTAAGTACCCACTGGGTGGTGATATCGGTAATGACATTGGATCTGATACAGAGATAATTAAGGTTAGCACAGTTCGTCTCCTCGGGAAGAGTGTAGTCCTGGATGTCGGTAATGACATCGGCCTTGGTTTTGGGCAAATTAAGGTAAACTCAGTTCTGCACCTTGTGGTCAGTGTAGTCCTGGATGTCAGTAATGACATCGGCCTTAATATTGGGCGAATTAAGGTTGACGCAGGTCGTCACCTTGGTGGCGGTATGACACAGGCTTTGGTAATGACGTTGATGGGCATGTTAATCTTTCGGACATTAATGTCCCGGGTGTCGGTAATGACACCGGCTCTTGTACAGAGCAAGTTTCAAATGATGCTATCAACCTTGGTATTGAAAAATTTCCAATCTCTTTGAGACGTTCAGCATCGTCACAGATACGACAGCGGCGCCAGATTGATGTTATGCAAAGCAAGGCATCTTTTACGTCACCGATTGATACTAGCGAACAGCTATACACACTCGTTAATGGAGTGACCGGTGACGCATACGGGTCAGTGAGTCTTGATGCTCTACCCTCACTGTACACTCTATTAGAGATAGACGAATTGTCTTTCGATGAGTTTGGCCTGTACTTGAAGTCCGGTAACTTATCTGAAGTGGTGGCCGTTAGACCCGATAGTGAGTTGAACTCAACGTCACTTCTTCACGAGGCTGTCTTGGAAGACACGAAGGCGGGACTGACTGCTCGAAGCGGGTCGTCGATCTTGATTTTTTTTGTTACCCGTTACCTACTTTGGTTTAGGAGTTTAAGGATGTGGTGTGTCACGATCCATCTTACACTCTGCCTCCTGATCGAGGCGTACGTCATGAAATTGACCGTATTTCTGGAACCAAACACCGTGTGACACAGCAATGACTCCTACCAAAAGAGCAGTGTGGTGTCATTGACGAGTCCTTTCTTGCAAGGAACGCGAGACTTGCTCTCACGCACCATCCCCGCGTCTGTAATGGTGCGTGAGAGCAAGTCTCCGCAATCGACACTGACATCTTGTGTCAGAATGCCAAACGGCAAGTGGCGTGTTGTGCATGCTAACAATAAGCTTAATGCTGTCACTATACCTGTACAGACGCCGATTCCTAGAAAGGATGTTCTTCATAATGCTATGGTAGGTTGTACCATGTTCAGTGCACCCGACTTTATTGATAAGTATTATTATGCCTTAAGGGATGTCTAATGCCCCGACTACATATAATCGTCTTGCGGCGCAATTAATACGATCTCTCTTAGAATATGCACAAAGCTTTTTCGATGATACCTTTGTCCATAGCCGTGCAGAACATGGCAGATCAGATGTGGACAATCACATTGACCATTTATGAGCAGTGCTCGAGTGCATGCGCACGAACAAGCTGTACAAAAATGCACCATAATTCATTTTGGTGCTGAAGAACTGGTTTATCTAGGGTGCTATATTGGGAAGCGTGGCATTCGAGCGGATCCCGATGAAGTAAAGTCAATTTTTGACTGGCCGGTTCCTTCACACCAAAAGACTTGCGTAAATATCTCGACCTTAATAATAACTTGGACAAAAGTACAGTGCAACATACACTGATTTGTCAAGGCCATTAACTAACCTTCTAAAGAAGGATGCAGTCTGGTTTTGGGACGCAGTCCATGCTCAAGCTGTTGAAGCTATAAAGGAAAGTTTCCTTCCTGCTCCAATTTTGGCTTTGCTCGACTCTTAGTGGCCTTTCAGTGTCGTCTGTGAAGTGTCTAATTTTGCTTTTGATTGTACATTGTTGCAGACAGATGTCGATGGACATGAACGCGTCATTGCGTACGATACTCGTCAGCTAAAGGCTGCAAAGAAGATCAATCTAGTTCACGACAAGGAATTACTTGCATTAAAGTAAGCTCTCGTTAATGTCAGAGTCCATCTACTTGGATCCAAGACGTTTGTGATCTTCACCTATCATGCGTCGTTACGCACTGCGACACAGTCGCCTCACCTATCACAACGTATGGCCCGTTGGTTTTTATGCTTTTCTGGATACAACGTCGAGGTGAACTGTAAGACGGGCAGGCAAAATGCTGTGGGTGACGCATTGTCACGTAGACCTGATCATGTTCTTTTTAAATGTTGCGACTCTGTCTTCATCCATTGTGGATTTGATTCGTGCGGTATATGCGCGCGATGAGCAATATGTAGCATGGCTACAAGCTCTTCGAAGCGAGGAATTAATAGACTCTAGCATCAAATTTCTAGCACGTTTACGTGCGAGTCTACATCGATATGTCATCGATCGTGGGTTGTTGTGCTATTGCACGGGTGTTGAGTATGTGCCTCGCATCGTTGTTCCTCATGATGAGGACTGAAAGTGTCGTATCCTCTTTAGGGACATGACACAGCTTTGAGCGGTCACCTCGGTGTGAGTAGACCTATCTCTCATTCATCCAGAAGTATGGGTGGCCTAAGTTGCACAAATGGGTGAGTAAACACGTGCTTACCTGTGAAACGTGTTAACGGTCAAACCCTCAGCACATGTGGTTGCAAAACTTGCTTGTACCCATGAGTATTAGGAGTCCATCAGTATGGACTTTGTGTTTGGCCTACCGAAGGAATCAGACGGCAACACTGGTCTTGTGGTCTTTGTTGACCATTTGAGCAAGATGGCTCATCTAGCGGCTGTAGCTGATTTCATCGATGGTGAAGGTGCGGCGAAGCTGTTTATAGACCGTGTGTTTTGACAGCACGGTTTGCATGTGGCAATTTTCTCTAATCTTGATCCACGTTTCACTGGTGGTACATATTCAAGGTGCTGAACAACAGGTTGGACATGTCCACAGCGGATCATCTGCAGATCGATGGTCAACTTGAGCGTGTCAACCGTGTCACTGGTAAAATTTTGCTCAGCGTTTGCGCTGATACGCCTAGGCATTGAAGCTCTATGATTCATGTGGTAGAGGTTATGTTAAACAGCGCTGTTCATGCCTACGCTGTCTTTACTCCGTTCTTCTTGAGCGGTCTCACTCACCCAAACATTCCGTTTACGCCTTAACAACGCGGTTCTGGGATTGGTGGTGTAAGAAAGGCCGATCGGCTTGCTGCTGTCAGCTTAAGTACTATTCAGTTATTGATGAGCGAGTTTCTTGCTGCGCAAAAAAATGTCTCTATAAATTTACATGATGCAATGACATAGGAACAAGCTGATGCCAAGTGAAGAAAGTGTTTTGAGAGTCATGAAAATGTACACCTAGTATTACTTAACACTAAGAGTCTACCTGCCAAGGTGGTGTCAGCGGTCGATAGGACCAAGTTGTGTCCTCGCTTCATTGGGCCGTTTATGGTTGTGGACAAGAAAAGCCTAGTGTATACGCTTAACCTTCTACGCAAGATATGAACACACCCAGTATTTTACTTCGGCTAGTCAAAGCCGCATCTTGATCCGTGGTGGGTGGATCACGAGGCGCTTGTGACGAAGGAGTTAACGTTGCCACAAGTCGAGGATGCCCCAAGAGAAGATCCAGTTGTCTTTTAAGACGCACCACGCGACCACCAAAACCGTGCACCTCGTAGACTATCTCGTCCACAACGCGTCGAGATTCATCGGCCACCGCCTGCTCTCGTTGACGAGCAAGGGGGTCTACCGTACCATGTTGAAATAATCCTGCAGCGACGCTGTAGCGACGGTCAGTATTAGTACTTGGTACAGTGGCGAGAGTACCCGGAGTCGGAGAACTCATGGGAGTACGAAGTGCAACTGCGGCAGAAATGTCCGTAGGCCGTTGACATTTTTAAACGTCGTCTTCAGGGTCACTCGACCGCTTCCCACGAGGTGGTGCGGAAGTGGAGAGATTTGCGGCTGCAGCAGGTGAACTGTTGTGCAGGTCCGTAGCTGCCGCAGCACAGATGGTGCAAATAAAATGATTGCAGTTGGCTCTTGGCGTTTTGTTTTGCAAAATCAAAGGGCACCTTTCGTTTGAGCCGACCGTCAGCAAGTAAATTGCTCTCTTGTAGATTCCACAGGCTTGGTAGACGGCAATCTCTGTGAGCCTAACGCGTGAAGACGACATCATTTTACGCCTCCGTCATACCAGGGAAGAGAACGATGGGCATTGTCCGCATGGCGGAAATTGACGCACGTCGCTTGCTGATTCAGTCTGTCGAGGTAATCGTGGACGGTCATACAATCGACCTTCCAGGTATGTATTTTTGAGAGCCTCCCTCTCCGCTATTGTTATGGCTGTGACAGCCTGAGGTCCCGTGACACATGTTGCGAGTGACTTCCCGGCAGTATAACGAACGCATTTTTCCACACTTGGTCATGTGAAGCGGTTACCGCTGTGAACATACGCTGTGGCTACACATTGTGCTTGACTCCTGCATTCATCGACCGACTGAAGATGTTGAGCTTGATCTTCATCGAGTGTGTTTTGCAACACACCCGAAGCAGGATCGACGGCTGCACGCTGTGCAAGGGGTGAAGGTACCTTCTCGCATTCCACGAATGGATTAGACTCGACGCGCGTGGTGTCACACGCTGGTGACGTAGCTGGAGGGTGGTCATAGACACTTGACGCGACAGTAACACTCTTATAGTCCAACATTCCATCTTCAAAGAATTCCACAAGGTTGATGAATGAAGGATTTAACTCAGTCATTTTGAGATGTGTTGTAAACACGATGGCCAAGGATCAGAGCTTTGAACCCCTCAAAGAGCAGTAGGAAAATCGTCGACACAAGGGTGTCGACAGTTTGGTGGTGGATGTAGTAGCGGGGTTACAAGGCGGTTATTTGACCGTTTATGTTGTGTGTACACACCATGTAATGATCGGTGGATCTGAGTGGTACAGTATTGGTACCATGTACTCACGGTAATACCGCACCTCATCGGGTAAGGGTAAGGGATAAGACTTCTGTCATAGGATCGCAACGTTGAAGTAGGTCAGACAAAGTTTAATGGTTTTGTTACCGTAGCTAAGGGATCGATAAAATCCAGCTCCACTTTTGAATCGTTGGACGCAAGTGTCTTGTAAAATCGTAGTGTGTTATTATAATTATTGGCCTTGTAAAGGTGCTTGCTCTTGTTTAACTACTAGTCTCTAGTTGGTGTGTGATTCTGTGAATCGTATTCCCTTTGGAACTGGGAATGTTAAGCTTGTGCGATTTTACGACGGTACGTCGTTTTTAGCTTGTTTAAACAAAGAGACTCTTTGAGTCCAAGACTTCTCTACTAAGAGGCTCTTAGTAGCTTCGCTACAAAACTCTTTGTCTAAACTGATATTTACACATTTCTTGCCGAACCAGGGTTTCGTACCCTTCTGTTAAATTAGTTACTATACTGTTATCTTCGTAATCTTACGTGATATAGCCGAAAGAATCTGTTGCTAGATTCCGTACCTTCACTTCCTACATTTCTACGATACTTTAGTTCGCTCGATAGGAGTGTACTTTCAAGGGCCATAAGAAAAAGATTTTATGATTTAGGCCATTTTAGAGTAAAATGTTTTTTCCATGAGTTTAACAATGCCTTTTCATGTAACATTGGAAGGGATGATCATGAAAGAGTAATACAACGTTATGATCGAGATCATCGCAATGCAGTATTTCAGTTAATAGGACGTACCATGCTAATTATTATATAGATAAAGCTTCTGTTTTACAACCATTGAGTAATTGATGAATCAAAGCTGTTATGGATACCCACTCAACCCGTTGTGATTTCGTCCGGTCCTCCTCCTCACTGCCGACAAGCATTCCGTAAAGATAAAAATTCGTAATATAGTATCAGACTTTACGATTTATTTGCACAAAATTGCTTCAAATTCATTGTGCAGTCATTGTGCCATTATAAATCGTAGTACTTTGCTATGGAATCTCTTGTAGCAAGACGTCGAGACAAACGCACGATCGCGATCTCTCTTGGCTAGGCATTGAACGATCAAAGAAAGTTCAGGTATGCGCATACTACCACACAAGCTCATTGCGTATTTTCGATGGTTACGCCGCGTCATGGTTTTAAGCAAAAAAAGTCTACTATGAAAAATGAAGACAGTTTGGGAGATGCAACCGCGTGATAGGTATTTTGTAGATATTTTATCTGTTGCAGACTATCATCGAATACTAGGAATGGTCTGCTAAAAAGTAGCAACTTGCACAAGTTCCACAGGAACTAGCACAAATGATTAACTGTTTTAGGCGCCTTAAGTTAGATACGACGAGATGGAAGACTTTCTATAAATATCACGTGTTCATATTATGCATTATTCGCACAAAGGATGGTAAATCGAGACACTAAATTTAAATCGAAAGAGCGAAACAAGTCAAAATATAGGGCGTCAATATCGTTTTTTACAAGAAGGGCATTTTTGTCATAATTATGCGGAACGTTTGAAGGATTGTTTAATATGGAGTGAAAGTAGCTAATAAAAAATTCATTTTTAATGCTATTTTATTCTGACCTAAAAATTGGATTAGCTGTCATTTTTAATTAAAAAACATTCACCGATAAGTTTAGAAGCGATCAGCAAGGAATAGGGAGGCGATCTACGTGCTAAATAATTATCTTTGCATGCTAAAGCTTAAAATTACTGACATCCTTGTTTTCTATGGCAAGAGCTCGCAGCCAACGGCTTGAAATAGATTGTTTGTGATGACGAGTTTATCAATCATGCTGGACTAAACGAGGATGTGAGTTTCGGTTAATCAATTTAGTTCGTGTGGACAACAGAATGTTTCAGTTCATTTATGGTTGGGAGGTGTAGTAATACGGATGTTAATCACCTCGTGCCTGCTTTGGTCCGTGTATGCGTGCGTGACGTGCAGTTCTATGCAACCGCAACTGGTGACCAAGTTATAAGGCCGCACCTATAAATATTGTTTTTCTACCAATGAGTGGGGAGAGGCTGGTACGTACTCAGACAGACTTTTCGTACAGAGGACACACATATTAAAGAAACAAAGGTTTGTAAAATTTGGCATTTATATTTTTGCACAGTCACCGATAAGTTGACTCCATGAGCTCGAAAATATCTTGTTGGTGACATTTTTAAGCAGAGATCAAATGACACGGAAAGAAAAAACCAAGATGAGACAAAAGCAATGAAATTACTAAATAACTATAGTTTTAAAATTTACCACGAGATTTTAGACTAAAAAAGGTTATAAGATAAAGAAAACTAGGGATATAGATCACAAAATAAGGCGAGAAATTATTTACTTTGTGCCACAGTGTCAGAAAAATTACCAAACATCCATTAAAGTTTAGAAGCAAAGATACCCCAAAAAAAAAAGGAGCAAATAGACTGCATAGTGACCGACGTAAAATGAATATCTGGACGTACACTGTGCATTTAGCATTCAGAGTATTTTGTGCAGATTGCACTTCAAGCCTAACGTATGATCTCATACGTGTTGCAAAATGATAAAGCTCACAAAATGATAAATGTCAATTTTGCTAGTGACAAGGCGCACCTCAGCATCTCTAGCTAGATGTCTGCACATTCTAACGATAAGATGACCGGTACATGAAGATGACCTTATATGTAAGCATTCAGCACTTTGTCACGCCTAAAAGTGTTTGTATCGTAGGTTTACTTTTCCAATAAAGTCTTGCTGTCAAGCAGATTAACTGATCGAAATACAATCGAACCATCGAAAATGCCCAGCTATTAGTCCCCTCATTCGAATTCACGACTTATGAGAGGTCTAAAAATGCTAGGAAGCTTATCAAATTCAGTGAAATGTGTTGGTTGAACGAACATACTCTCTCGACCCACAGCAAGGTCAACACCACCAGTCGAAGTGCATTTGACATCATGACGCAACAACTTCACTACAGTAAAGGTGCTGAGCTTATCAGTCAGTCTTCACTATCCCATCTTGCGTGCTAAGATTCGTGATGGGCATGACACGTGCATATATTTAATCTGATTACGTCCCGAAGAGGTCAAAAAGTGCAGCATGGTTTTATGAGTTGGAGTCTTACAGCGCGGGACTGGCTCCAGGGCTTTTTATAGCTGGACTCTTACCTGCAAGAACGTGACGGCATTACTGATTCTAGAAAGGCCATGCTAGCAGGACAAAGCATGGATAGGGCAATCAAAGCCGCAACCTGCGCTGCAAAAAAAATGCGATGTAAACAGTGGCCATGTACGACCACCAGATGGACAAACAACGTCGGCGCTGTGGAACTGGCTTATCAGCGCATCAGACATTATGGAATCGATACAAACGTTACATAAGCAGACGCTTCCTCTCTCTCAAACTACGATGTATATGCAATAGTTTGGTCGGGCGATGCAGTCGCGGTGGATACGCCTCTAACACGCGTCTTCTTTTTGACACGAGCGCTAGCATTAAGATGTGAATAGTCGATCGAGAGTAGCATGACCAGATGCTGACACGCAGAAGGGCACTTTATGGCTGTGACACGCATGTTTCGACTCGATCTCGATGAAAATGTCTAGCAACGTTCGAGGTTGAGGCATTGGCTTTCTTGCTTGCCCGCTCTAGCCTCGATCTGATCCATATGTGTTCACGATGTTCTGTTGATTTCAGATGGTCGTTTACACAAAAGAAAAAGAACGATGCGTGAAAGATCGTAGAGTTCGTGGACATGCCAGCACCAAATAATCCGGCGGCTGACCAGGGCTGGTCCTAGTCCTGTTCGGCGGCCTTTTCTCTCGATTCGTGCTCGAGTAACTCGATTTATACTTGCAGCATAGCACCCCTAATAGCCGACGGCACTTGTTGATGCTCTCGTGTCACGATAACGCCAAGTTGATAGACACATGAAGTCCGAAAACTGGTCGTGGCGCCTAGGATGCGTTTTGTTACGCGACTGCCCGATTTGACCGTGTCGTTCCGGTGAGTCCGTAGCTTATGATGATTTCATGACCTTCTATTAACATATGATTATGCTAAAGATGTCTGAAAACTTCTAAGCCAGGACAATAGCTCCGGAACTGGTAGCTTGTCGTGGCTGTCCCCTAAAGATATCGGCCCATCCCGAGGTTCGAGAATAAAGAGGTCGATACAGGTATGCATGATAGCCCCGGCGACAGCTGTGGCGGGACCGCGATGTTCGCGTTTCGCTAATGCGGTAAGATGTCGAATTCCCAGCGCCCAAAAACGCGCGGCGCTGTGGAGAGGCTTCGACTGCACTCCTCGAAAAACCGCGTCGTTCCGCTCATTCCATAAGTGGGTCAGACAAATGCTGCTCATAATAAACCAGAGACGCTTCCAAACCGCGACACCAGCCTCTAAGTCCTCCGGGAGCATATGGTAAATCCGAAGACGCTGCTTGGACGGTATCTCCGGCGCGTGACGATTCACACTCCCGACGAACCTACGCTCTCCCCACGGCCTCCCAGCTTTTTCACCTGTCCAATGGGTAATGAGTTGACCCCAGCACGCGCGCGCCTTGGGGCAGTCCCAAAAGATGTGAGCCGGCGTTTCTTTGCAACCGTGACACGCCGATAACGCCCGGCAACTATTGTCCGCCGGACGGCCGGCATGGTACAAGTTGAGTTGCTTGGTGGCTATACGGTAACACGTCCAGACCTGATGGTCGGAAAGGCCATTGGCATGCTTCCAAACGTGTGCCGGGTCTTGGTTTGCGGCAGCCCGCTGCCACTGATCGAAGTCACAGACGGCGTCCAGACGCCGCACCAGCGGTCGCAATGCGACTGCAAGAAGTCTTTTGTGAAACGTGAACGCCAGGCGTGAAATAGCTTTTCGTATAGCTAAATTCGCGACCGACTCGGCGACGGCCCAAGGAAAGCCATGATGCCCGGGATGGGAGTAAAACACGACGCCGTGACGACGCAGGCGTAGGTCCCAAATGGATCTGTCCTCGTCCGAATTAGTAGCTAACTCTGGTAGGTGAGAGGTGAAAAACCAGCGAATTCCATCCCCACTCTGCTGCAGTTCAACAGGCTGGTCAGCGACTTCCAAGTACCCCTCTCGCCTCCCGACCACTCGACCTTGTTGCACCGAGGCCCAGGTCCATTCATGTCGAAAAGGTGGTGCATGGCGAAGAACCAGCTCAGGTTCGAGCGCTAATTCGCCCCCAATGGGAAATGTAGGGGATGCCAGCAAGATTGCCGTCGCCCACCGACGGAGTTTAGGCTGCGAGTGGTGAATAGATCGGGGTCCAACCGGCTTAATGCGAAAAATAAATTCAGTTGGCCCTGTTCGCCGAATGTGCAGGTCCGAGATGGGGCAGATCGCGATCCGGTCGTAGGTAGCGGATTTTAACGGAAGGCCATTGCCGTCCTGGATCCACGGGTTATTACTCCAGCCTAGTGTCCCCCCAAAAGCGATGTAGCGCACACTGTTGAGGATCGAGCGCAGGTAACCCAGCCGGGAAAGGGTGATGATACGACAGAACCCATTCCTCCTCCTCCCACCAGCTACTGGCGCCGTGGAGGACGGGGTGGTAGTACGTTCGTACCCGCTCGCTGAGTATGGTGGCTTGCTCTACCGTAGGGTGTAGAAGCTTGTCAACGTCCGGTACCCATGAATTTGGGGACGGTGCCCCGACACACGATGCAACCCCAGCTGCCTGCGTCCTGCAATGGAGAACCAGGCTCGATTTTGTCGGCCGGCCTTGATAAGCCCACGCACTCCAGGCTCCAAAATACTTGTCCTGAGCTTGTGTGAGCCACTGTAAAGCGTGCTTGGTACGCTGCGTTTTAATAGCCACTTTCAAAGAGGCCAACCCAACCCCCCCTGCCTTTTTGGGGGTGAAAAGTAGTCCCGGGTTAATCTTGTGTCGGCTGGCTTCCGTTGAAGTCGCATGAGCCCATAAAATTGTTTGTACA
Source organism: Peronospora matthiolae (assembly GCA_921007115.2). NCBI lineage: Eukaryota > Oomycota > Peronosporomycetes > Peronosporales > Peronosporaceae > Peronospora > Peronospora matthiolae. Next base: position 1,335,254 of record CAKLBY020000227.1, on the reverse strand, counting down.
GGTTGTGGACAGCAAGTCGTGCCCATTCAGGCATATCGAACACCGCCGCCGTAAACAGAACAGACGGGAGAATGATGGAGTTGAGGATCAACACCCGATTCGCCACACTGGTCGCCACCCTAGAAGCTGTCATTAGCCTCCGTTGAAGCTTCCGGATGCGAAGCGCCCAGTTGCAATTGTGTTAGGGTCTCAGTCCGACTTGATAGCCCAGGTATCGCACCGTGTCCGCCTGTTGAAGGACCGGAATGCCCCGCATGTCGGCTACGTGCACAGCCCGATTAAGACAAATGATCTGACTCTTGGAGGGTTGGGCAACTAGCCCTGATAGGGTCCCAAATTGAGAGAGAAGAGCTATCGCTGGCTCCAGCTGACTGGCCTTCTCGAGAAAGATTGTCGAGTCATCCACAAACGCCGAGAAAACGTGCGTTGCCGGATGTCGTCCAGGGACAGGAAGCCCAGACAAATCTGGTGATTGCTGTACCGCAACGCCCAATATCTCCACCCCGACGAGAAAAAGCAAAGGGGCGAGTGGACAGCCTTGCCGGATACCGGAAACGACGGAGATGGGACGAGACTGTTCCCCATTTACAAGGAACGCGGCCGTAGTACCAGTATGTAGTCGAGTAATAAGCTGAACATACCTTTCCGCGAAACCAAATTGGCGAAGAGCCTCATACAGGAATTCGCGATCGACCGTGTCATAAGCCTTGCGGAAATCCAGTAGGAGGATCACTCGGCTGTCGTCGGCGGATGTAGTTGTATCCGATGTTGCTGTCGCCAGTTGAGCGAGCATCATCAACACTAGTTTAGACATCTGACGTCCATGTACGAAGCCTTGCTGCGAGTCACCAATGACTTTTGGTAATACGCGTTGCAGTAGTGTGGCCAGCACTTTCGCAAAGATCTTGTAACTGGTTTGGAGTAGAGAAATCGGTCTGTAATCCATCGCATCCGCCGAGTCTCCCTTTTTACGCAAGGGTATGATCAAAGCTTCGAGAAACGAAGGCGGGGGATCAGCTCCAGCCAAAATTTGATTGCTGAGCTGGACCAGGGCGGGGACAAGAAGTGCAGACGTATCCTTGTAAAAATCGTTGTTGAGCCCGTCCAGTCCCGCAGACTTATGTCGACTGAGCCCAGAAACGGCTGCAAGGACTTCCGCTTCCGAAAAATCAGCCAAGAGAGCCCGGTTGTCGGCAGAAGACAAGACCCGGTCTGTGGGTAGATTGACAAAACGGCGAATGGCTGATGGCAAGTCCACTCTCTCCTCCTGGCAATGAACTTTGCCAAGGACTGTAGACCATTCGAAGGCAAATTTATCCGCGTTAGTCATATCCCGGGTAAAATGCGGGCCGTGGATGCGCAAAATTGTTGTGACTGTTTGATTGCGTTCCCAGTCGGCAACCCGCTTGTAAAAATAGCGCAACTGGTCAGCCGTCCTGGCGAGCTTCTGGCCCAGTCGCACCAGATGTTCCTGCCGTAATTCCTCCATATTGCAGGAGATAAATTGCGGCCGGGTGAGGAGAGGTCGCCGAGCTCTGCCCTAAATCTTCCGACGAAATCGCGCTCTGCGCTGTTTGACCCGCTTCCGGATGCGTCGAACGCACTGTTGACACTCTGTGACATCCGCGTCCCAAGTGAGGGTAGAAACGCTCTGACCTATAGCCCTTCCGTCCATTTCCGCGACGAGTTCGTCAACGATCCTTCCAGGGTTCGATGAATGAATCGGATATGTTACACGCCCATGCCGGCTTGACGGACGAGGTTTGTTCAGGTCACGTAGGTGTAGCACAACCTCCTGATGATCCGACTGATTTGATGGCACCCGCGCTTCAATCCACAGCACGCGACCTACCCACCCCTCAGGCACATAGAAACGATCGATGCGACTGGCACGGTCCCCATTCCAGTAAGTGAAATGGTCAGTTGGATCACCAGTGCCCTCGTCATCCGCATGATCCCGAAGATCTCTCGCATCCGCCAAGCCCAGTGTCGCAACTGCCGCGTCCAGGGCAGGGCTTTCCGATCGGTGCGATCGGTAACTGCCGTACCGATCGAGGAGAGGGCACTGGACGCAGTTAAAGTCGCCCGCCATAATAGTGTTGGAGACCATCAAATTCCAGCTGAGAAGGGAAGTAAAGAAGTCCTCCCGTTCACCTCGCAGTGTAGGTGCGTACACATTGATCAGAACATCCTCCCCAATGGAAATTGCGATCGCCCGGGGTGACCAGCGTTCCGGTTCCCAGGCCGAAGCTGTACGAGCAGAATGAGGGGTAAGAAGAATGGCAACACCAGCTCGGCTGGAAGAGCCAGTACTCCAGAACGATAGAGGAGGAGCGTCAGGATCAAGGTGTTGACCCCATAACTGAGCCCACCTGGAACTCAGCCTACCTGCCTCTTCGTCAGTATGTACATGCGTCTCCTGAATACACCAAGCCTGCGGGCGACGGATCTGAGGCGCACCCCGCCACGCCGACAACCACCCTTCCCGAGCGCTAGCCTTGAAGCCCCTCACGTTTTGGGAAATAAAGAGCCTGTCCCCACCCCGAGAATCCAGTGGATTAACTGCTGAAGTCCAGGACGGAGACCAGTTTTGAAGTTTGCGATGCCGGCTGTAGGCGTCAGCTTCCTCAAAGAAAGGAACTTCGGGGCGGAAGACGGAATTCTGCCGTAAGCTGCCCTTAGTACTCGAGGAGGAACCTCTGCTCTGCCGGGGCCAAAGCAGTAGTAAAATAGCGAACGAGCGCAGTCCAGTCGATCGGAGCATCCCCGTCTGGGTAGTACGTATCCTTGTAGGTACTATTGGTCCGAAGTAAGCGAAAGTGGCAACGGAGTTGCTCGGGAGGGCGTACTGGCTTTTCGCCAGTCCCCGTCAGCGCAAAAATCTCGTTGTCGAACACGATGGCACACATGAGGTGGTGACTCATTCGGACGCGTCTGTGCGGGTCACACAATCGTAAAATGTCGTCCCCCGCATAGTTAATCCCTCGCAACTTTCTCCAATCGTCGAAATTGTCAATCAGAGGGGCCAGCAGAGACGGCGAAAGGCGCTGCTGCGATCGAGCAATCCATTGGTCGAGCCAGACACCCGTGGGTAGCTCTGTCACTCGCTGTCGGAATTCTAGGAGCCCGGATAATAAGCACTCCTGGCGCCACAGCGCCGTCCACTGTACAAAAACTGTGTCGGACAAGCTAGCAAGTACTTCGTCTGGAAAGACGAAGCGGCGCAAGTGATGGAGTAACAATTCCGGCTCCAAACGAGCCGTAGCCTCCCAACCGTTGGAGTCTCCATATACTAGAGGATACGGTGTTGCTGCTGTTGTCGGCCATTCGGCTCCCAGATAACTCCAGAGCTCCGGCCATTCGTCCCGATCGATTCTGTCGTCCGGCGCGTCTAGTGAAGAATTCCGTAGGGCTGCACGAACCCGACCTTTCTTGTGGCGAGAGCCGATCGGAACGACGGCACCTGGATCCGCAGACGCCGCCAGAAGCGGGGGAGAGCCGCCGTGGCCCCTTTTCCGCGCCGCAGAGGCCATCCCGCGTTCGCAACAGCTGCTCGAAGTAGAAGTTAAAGCCAATGGACAAGAGGGTTGTGCCGAGGTTCGAGCGACCACGTCTCCAGCGTCGTAAATGACGATCGACGTCCGGTCACCGCTGTCTGGAAGGAGTTTGTCGTCTGAGGGCAGTGCTGAAGCGCTTTTCTCCTCCAATGGTACCAACGATGTGGCTTTAGCGTCCTCGAAGGAGTGGACCGGATCCTGCGGCGACGCACTCGGCCCGTCCTGGGTATCGGTAAGGTTTAGCGGATCGGCCACTCCCGCTGAATGGAGCAATGCCGAGTAGTGGCTGCCGTCAAACCGCAACACTAACGGTAGAGCCTGGGTCGCCCCGACTTTGGTAGCCTGCAGCTCGTCGATGCACGCCATAATATAAAGGGGGTACTCTTTTACAGAAGCTACCGCCCGTCCCCGTACAGTCATCGAAACGGGGTGATACTTGCGGCAACGCCACTGAGGGGTGGCTTCCTCGCGTTGAACGACAAAGATGTCTCTCTGTAAAAACGTGGCTGCCATGCCGAGTGTGTCACTGCCCCCCCAACAGTCCGTAGGCACATGCGAAGTTCGCCCCGATGGGGTGGCCGCAAAGTCCGTCAAAAACCAGCGGAATTGAGAAGCCGACTCTGTGCGCGTCATCGACGCCCACCCACGGCCCACGTTCTTAAGTGCCTGCACCCGCAAGTCGTGAGGGAGCTGATCCTCCAAGTTCAAGAGTCCTGTACACGTGATACCTCGTTTAATGTAAGCCGTGAGAAGCTCCTGGTCCTTGGCAGGGGCGGTCAAGGCAGACTCAGCCACCGCTTGAGCAAGAGCTATCGCCAAACAATTGCTGTTCGCTGGGGTGTTAATTTCCCGAAGTCCCAGAATACTCACAAGCTCGCCCATGTGGATGGGTTCCGCTGGCGGCTTAGGATCCATGGGTATCGAGTGACATTGCCGATCCGGCAGCAGCTTTAAAAGCTTTTCGCAAGTCAGACGTTCCCGTCGCTGCTGGGTCAGGAGAGCCGGACCCGCGGTAACTACCGCCGGGCCCCGGATACCGACTGCTTGTTTCCGGGCCTGATCCTCCGGCAGAAGCCGAGAGTGAGACAGCCGTGCCGAAAAAGCAGGAGTCGAGGAGCCTCCCGTCCCCGGCTGCGGAGGTGCAGAGGCGACACTGCCTTCAAATGGGGAAGACGGACTCTCCTCTGCCCTATCATCCTCCTGGAGAACGTGATAACTCCCGCTGCTGTCGTTCAGCTGAGGCGGGGAAGGCTGAACTGGGGGCCAAGGCCGACGACCCCCTCGAAGGGGGCGTCTCATCCATGGCTGTTCGGGCCGGGGTTTTGGGGCCGGAAGAGGCGGGCCCTCGTGCGCGACATGAGTAGTATACACCGATTGGATAGGTATACCTGTTGGCTGGGGCTCGGCGGCCGGCGGTGGACTGGAAGTGGCGACCGGTACCGCCGGAGTCACCGCAGCTTGTGCCGCTGCATCGGCTGATTGCTGCACAATCAGTCGTCGCTGCGCCATTTGCCGCATTTCATCAGGGCTACTAAACGGTTTGGCCAGATCTTCAACAGCTAAAAGCTCGGCTTCGTGGACCTCCAGCCCGCCCGGCCCCCGCAACTGCGCATCAGTGAACTGACACCTCGACGCCGGGTGGCCTAGCGTACCACATTGCAAACATTGGAGGCGACGGCCCACGTCCGGATGCCGGACGATAATGGGGGTCCCAAACCAAAGCAGTCTGACTACTCCTTGGAGAAAGGTCGGGCAACCCGCCAGATGAAAGGTGACTTTCCAGGCAGTGGACGTACGTGAGTTCGGGGTGCAGGTATCCATATCCTCCAGCTCAAAATCCGTTGGTATCTTGGAGCGGAGGTAGGCAGCAATGCGCCCAATATCATCAAACCGGGTGAGATTATACAGCAAAATGGTGTATGCTGCCCGAGGGTGGCTCGACCGCCCGTCTGGTCCCCGCTGATTCAACCAGACCGAGCCCCTGACCGGGTGATGAACATTCTCGAGCGTGTACGCCCTCCCCTGAAAAGGCACTACGACATCCTGGTGCGCCTTGGCAATGGCTCGCGTAAAGAAATAGAAGTGGATTGAACGGGTAGAACGATTGTAGCTTATCGGGTTGGCCAACCCGAGGAAACGGTGAAGATCCGGCAAGCAGACCCGCAAGATTTCCGCCGATTCCAAAAATTTCTCCGTAATAGCGTGGGTCGTCCGGCGTCCAATTGGGATATCACGTCCATGTCTAAGTTTTAATACCAACTGTCCCTCGACCTGCGCCTGAACAGTCCGACACAACCGAAGCCGCTCGTCGCTGTCGAAGACAGAATTGAGAAAATCAGGCAGCCGATGACAGGCAATAAGCCCTTCCGCAATCCCAATGATGATGCGCCATTCATCATCTGTACCCTCGCGCAGACGGTGAGTACCTGTCAAGTTAAGGCGCGTTGCGCAAATGGCTCGGAGCGTGGTCGTCTCTTCCTCCGAAAAATGTGCCGGATCGAACATAAAGTCATCGAACACGGTACGCTGCTTGCCTGTCGTACTGGCAGGTGCAGCAGCACTGCCTGTCTGCACGACTTGAGACCACAGCCGCGGGATTGGAGCCACAGCCCATTTCTGTCGGCTGGCCAGCTTGCGCAAGATTTCTTTGAACGCCCACTTCGTGACGAGGATCTCCTTACTGATCTGGTGGGCTAAACGGGCCCAGTCGACGTAGCGGCCGGATGTCACAACAAAACACTGCTTAAACAAATCCAGCAAACTCACCAGCTCGGTACTTGTGAGCTTGGGATACCGTTTGCGTTCGGCCGGCAACGCGTCGAAGCTGACTGGAAGGCGGGCAAATTCCAGCGCAAATAACTCCTGGATGGTCTGGCGCCAGACATCTAGGTACGGGGGCCCCGAAGAAGCCTTCATCGCCGCGGTAAGGGCCTCAAACATGTCGCGCGGATGAACCGGGGGCGTGAAAGCCTGCGAAGGCGACGAGGAGGACTCGGAATCCTCCCCCGAAGCGCGCCCGGTGGGTCCGTCTAGCCGCGGCGTTACTGCATCCGTCTTGCCGCTACGCAGTGGCTGGTCTGCCATGGTGAAGGAAGCATCCCCCGCCAAGCCTGACTCCATAGCCGCTGAGGAGGTCGGCAGCTGAGAGTCCGCAAGAGGAGAAGATGCGGCGTGCACTGGAACCCCTGTCCCGTGAGCAGAAGATGCGGCGTGTACTGGAGCCCCTGTCCCGTGAGCAGCAGATGCGGCGTGTTCTTGCGCCCCTGCCCCGTTTGCAGAGGATGTGGGGCTACCAGCGGAGGGAGAAGGAGCCTTCTCCGGAGGCCCCGCGTCCTCCGGTAAGTCGAGGGCCGGGCTAGAGTTTCCCGGGTCGTCCGGCTGGCCCCTTGGCAAAGCCGCGTCCCCCCCCTGTCGGGAGGGGGGCATGGTGGCGGCTCCAGAGCCGTCGTTCGAGAAGAGCTGGCTAACGCCAGTTCGTGTCCTGTTTATACTCCCCCACCCAGCACTGCAGATTGAAGAGTAAGGAGTCCGTAGCTTAGGTGACAAATCGTCTCGGGAGTGTGTCACAATCGCTTCCATATCCGCTCAGGCCGCTTCCCCATCCGCCTGGTCCGGTATTTTAAAAGGGCCTTCCGGTTAGCGAATGTGCCGACGACGCCTCTCTGGCACAGCGTTCAAGAATGTTCTACGGTGCAAAGTTCGGTGTGGTGGTGTCGCAAGAACATTCAATACCACGTGTGAGATTTGGCGTTGAGTTTATGAGCAGAGGATTAAAGGGAATTTAGTGTTTGTTTGCTACGAGCACGGTACAACTTCGTTAAGTCCAATCCTTGAGCTCGATGTGCAACTGTGTAGCTGGTTCCGTTTTCCAATCATTAGTAATCACAACAACGATGATCCTGTCACCTTCTAGGTACAGGCTACACACGTGTCACACATACCTATTGATCCTCAACGCATGTACGGCATCTTACGATGGGAGTTCCGTGTCCACTGAGCCTCTCAGCCAGCAATTCAAGATGATGTCACATCCCCTACATACATACTTGTGTGAACGCTGTCCTCTGTCGCTTACGAAGTCTACACCCAATCTGCCCTTCGTCACGAACCTCCTTCTTGATCGATTCAATTGCTCATTTCGGAATTCACCTTCTTCACCCCAAGCGCAACTCCGACCTCCACCTCCTACGGGCCTTCCTTCCAGTTAAGCCATGGTCTGCTCGTCCCTGTTCAAGACTGCGGCCTTGGTGTCCTCGACGCTGCTGGCTTCGTCTCTCCCGGAATCGCTAGGAGCTACTTACGCAGCTCCAATGATTGTTCAACTTACGCACAAGTCCGGCTCTCGTGCGGAGGTTTCTACCCTCGGCGTGCAAGTGATTTCGTTCTACACGTGCCACAACCCGGATGTGAACGTGCTGTTCATGAACAATGACCAGTCGGCCTTTGACGGTATAAACCCCATTCAGGGCGGTATTGCTGCCGTGTTCCCCTTCTACGGGACCTCCAAAGCCTACTCTGTCCCTACTAACGGGTTTGCTCGTACTATGGTGTGGGAGGCCGGCAGTTTGGTTCCGGCGGCAAATGCCACCCAGCCCACCTATGCTGTCTTCCACCTGAAGTCGTCTGACGCCACCATGCAGCTGTGGCCTTTCGCCTTCCAGCTGATGTACGAAGTACAGTTGTGGCCATTTTCGCTCGAGATCACCTACACTGTGATCAACACGCACACGACAGCCATCAGTTTCGACCTGCTGCTACAGAACTACTTTGCTGTCCCTACGATCCGCGACGGCAATGTGATGATTTCGGGCCTACAGGGATATGAATTCCTTGACCGGATCACGAACAAGGTCCAGATCGACGAGTGTGACAGCTTCGGCATTCCTATTCAGGTCGACTCTATCCACAAGAACGTCAACACCGACGTAGTCGCCCACGTCAAGGGTGAGCAGTGCAACCGGAACTTCATCGTTAAGGCCACTGCTACCACGGGTGATGGTGCCCACACCCCGGCTATGCCCTGTACCGACCGTACTGTCTGGAACCGCTGGAACACCAGTACAGGAAACTTGGCTGACTTTGGTGACGACAAGTACCTTCGCACGATCGCCATTGGATCTGGACGCGTGAGCGTGATGCAAGTGCTTTACCCGAGTTTGCACTTCGCCCTGAACCAGGTCATTACGGTCGAGACAGTTTAGACAGCAAAGAGAGGGCCGCCGTGCAGGCTGTAGAATCGTTCGCTACTTTCGTGAGCAGTTTGAGCTAGGACGCTTGAACGCGCAAGATCAAATACCTAAAATACTTTGACACTTGCATCTTCGCTCTTCTCATTATCTATCTCATCTCCGTGTAAACCAACCCGTTTAGATGCCTCGTTCAGTTCCCACATCTGTCGTGTAATTAGTCTGTATTTCTTCTACTCCTGGTCGATAAATAACCCTTTAACGCTTAGTAAAGAGAAGAGCGATGCATTTTTGGATAAATGTTAGGTAATTAGAATGAGCGATAAAACATATTCTATACAATATAACGTAAGTAGAAAGAGCAATGCTCAATTTCATAAAAAAGTCCATGTCAGTGAAAATGAGTCAGGCAGTGCCGCCTTGTGTATTTTAAATCGAACTAAATCAGTTAATCAAAGACACGCTCCATCGGATCAGAGCGGCTAAATAGAAGCTGATTGTTTGGCAAGACGTTTGCTAGATCCCGCAAGTTTACGACAGCAAATATGCGAAGGGCCATTATACAATAAGGCAGTGTGCATAAGGTACTTAATATGATGCCGACACTCTTTTGCAGCTCAGAAGCTATGCATAGTAGACGCGACTACAGCCTCGTTCAGCAGGTCGACGTTCTGTTCGAGGTAACAACAGCAAGAACTTTTTACAAGACGAACATTACGCTGCAATCTGAGCTGCGATCGGATAGGTGATAAAGCATCAAAAACTTTGTACACCGACCCTTTGCTCATTTATTGACAATGTTTCGCGACACCGCATAGTGCGTAACGCTCATGATCACCAACGATAAGAGGCAACAAAATAATCGTCGCTTTCGAATAGAAACACTTGTCCAATGCAACCTTACGGTTCGCGAGCGTAGTGGTCCAGCGCGTTTAGAAGGCGATAGCCAAAAACACAACTCTTCAGCAAAGAGGTTATGTAACGGAGCCCTCTTTGTTTAGGGCACCACGATACTTCACGTACACTAGTACGTGCAGAGGAAGCTAATCTGCTCAAACAGCTAGTCTAAGTAAAGGGTAGAAAAGAGAACTGTACTTAATGTAGTAAAGCTATTAAGATATATTCAGTCTTTATCTTGCTAAACTAGTCTATGTTGTCGCATGACGACGACCTGCTCACCACTCATAACGCGCGTCTAGCAGCGATTGGTGGTAACCTTAGTTAATATGTCTTTATCAACCAATATCCAAGCAGCGCATGAATGTTATCTTAAGACATATTTTTTTCTTTGATACCATCCATCTCGGATGATATCGGTAGGGAATTGTCACGCTAGACAACCTTCCTATAAACACCGTTTGGTGTCAATATCATGTAACAGGCTACCCCGTTACATCACCCCCCCCCAACCTGCAATTACCTGTTGATTGAATAGAATTGATTGGGACAGGATGATCACCGTTGGATCACTTTGGGAAGGGGGCACTTTTTGGTCAAATTTCAACTCATTTGCCAATTTATCGCATGTTGTCAAATTCCATGCGATGTTCTGCCGAAGCAGCAAGAAAGGAGGTTGTACGCATGCGTGCAGACGAAGAGGGTTCTTCTCTTGCTCCAGCAGCAGGTGGTCCTTCGCCTGCTGCTGCGGTTCAGCAACAAGCAGTGCTTGTTGTGAAGAGTCCACGTGGTGAGTCACCACGTGCGACAGATACATCTGCTGCGTCTGCAGCGGGTGGTGCTAATCGTTATGTAGATGAGCCTGAGATAGGGCTCATCTACTCTGGTGAATCGGATGATGCATCCGACTTAAAGGCGACACCTCACGCCTCCGGATCACCCGGGCGGACACTGCAAGAGCCAGGTTGACTGGCTTGGGGAACGTGGCGGCATCATGTGCGATATCTTCGGACTAAGCGATTCGTCTGACGAATCCTCATCTCATGCAAGCCCATCTGACGATAGGACACGTATTGAAGGTGGTGATGTACTTATGCATCACCACGAGAGAAGCAAATCGAGGGATCGAGCTGCCACTGGCGTCAGTGCTCATGCTGACACCACTCAAGAGGCCAGGGACCGAAATGTCCTGCGCCACGCTCCTCAAGTGAAGTCTCATTGGATGCCATCATCCAAGGAGTTAGATTGAGTGGCCGGTATGACCACCGAACAGGATCGAATCCCGTTGTTCGACTGTAGGAGGTCTGTCCTCCGAATTCCAGCATGGAAACCATCCGTGCTGAGGAAGAGTTCTTCACCGATGCATTTTCAAACATCGGTGGTACAACGGCAACCGTGGTCGAGACGGTAAGGCTTTGGTGCAAGGATGGAATGCCTTCATCCATAACATCGAGTGCATTGACTGTGAGGCCTGGCTCGATAAACTTGATGCAGCTCGCATCAGGTTTGAAAAATGTAATTAAGTCAGTGTACAATACAAGTTGCACCGACTGTCAAGAGAGGCAGGATTACCCTGTCTCTCGTGGGGTAATTCATGTCCAAGTTGCCCGGACAGCTCCAATCGTGCCCCTAGTAAGGCCTACCTCCCTAATGTTCCCTACTGGAGGGCGCGCATCTCTTCCGAGATGGCCTAAGGGATTGACACTTTGCAATCCCTGTACTCGCGCTCGGGTAGGTCGTATTCCGACGGCCCTTATTTGAACGCAGCGGGTGGGTCTCGTCATATTGCTCGACGAGACCCAGAACATCAACAAGCAGCTGGACGCGAGGCTCCCAGCTGTCCCAGGACGGTGGATAGCCACGCCAGAAGACGAGGTAACTCGTCTGGACGCCCTTCACGTTGAGGTTGTTTAAAAATAAGGTACGCCAGAAAACGTTGACCACCGCCAGAATCCACCGAAGGATGTGGTGGTGGCGGGAGTACCTGATCCGGCTCGAGGGTCGGATCAGCTTAAGGTTCAGGAACTGAACCGTGTAGTTAAACAGTCACACGAGGACTTGGCTCATGAACGGACTCGGTGTTATGAGCTTCATGGCATTGTAAAGGAAGATCAAATGGACTCGGCGTTATGAGCTTCATGACATTGTAATGGAAATCAAAATTTCTTGGAGCACGATCATTCAAACGATCGTGCTGCATTTTCGTTTGCACTACTTGAGAACGAGAGTTCGACTCATTCTCTTCGTAACGAGCTGACTTAAGCTCGTCAGGAAATCGCTCAACTGCGTGAGCAGGTCGCTTCGCTAGTCGACCAGACTGGCCCGCTGAAATGAGATTACTTGAAGGTGGTTTCGTTCCTTGACCGCGGAGGTGTTCATCGCCTCTCGAAACGGGCTCGTACTGATAGTAAGTATGGAGACGTCCAATGCAAAACGAGATCGCGTACACATCCCACGAGGCGGTTCGATCGTGTATGCGCTGCCCATGCGGCGCAATACACGAAATGGACCGATGCACTTGGGCAGTAATTTACTGCTGCTCACTTTTGTCACTGCGTGTTTCGGTAGGTTTACTGTAGAAGGTAAAACTAAATCTCCTTCATTAAATGAAAGAACATTTGCTCTTTCATGGATGTATGCGTTTCTTTTTCTGTCTGTCTAGTGCGCGCGAAGCGGTTGTCCGCTTCGTTCAAGACTCTACTGCAATAGAGTCTTGAACGAAGCGGACAACCGCTTCGCGAGTCAGCAGAAATTCCTCTGCTGATTCATCCTTGTCAACAGCAGTGCGCTTCGTGTGCACTGCTGAAAGAACGTTGTCTTCAACGGTGAGGGTGTCATCTCCCTCACTGTAGCAGTCATTGACGATGCTGAACATACCAGCATCGTCATCATTATCATCATCGATGTCGATGTGGTCGGCATCGGCATCCATCACGTCGACACCGTTGTCGACGTGTGATGAGCAAGAACCAGATCGGTTTTGGTTCGAGCGAGTCCAACCCCCACTTTTAACCAGAGTCACAATCTAAGAAGGCGGGTAAACGTGGATGACGTAGGCCATTCATGAAGAACGGTGTATGCGTTGTCGACGCATGCACCGAGTTGTTGATGGAGAATTACGCCATCGGCAAGAATTCACTCTAACTCGCAAACAAGTGGACGTAACCTCGAAGTATCTCTTCGAGGACGCGGTGACGCATTCCTTCTGACCATCTGTTTCAGGATGGTCAGAAGTCGACATCTTTAAACGTGTTTTTAGTGAACGAAACATGGATTGCCAGAACTCCGATGTGAAGCGGGGGTTCCTATCCGACACGAGTTCACGGGGCATCCCGTAAGGTCGGAAGATGGTATCAATGAAGACACGAGCACAGCCCTGAGCTGTGATTGACTCCGGTACAGCAACAAGATGTACTATCTTGCTGAACCGATCAACAAACACGAGAATGCCTGTATTCTTGTGAGCGTATTTGGGAATCTCGAAGACGAAGTCCATCGATACGGACTGCCAGCACTCAGCCAGAATTGGTATAGGCTGCAAGGGTGCACGGGACGAAGGACTAGGCTTCACTCGGTGGCAAACTTCGCAAGCCTGAATGCATTTGCGCAGAAACTCATACTGGCGGGGCCAGTTGAAGTCACGACTCACCATGAGGTAAGTCTTTTCTCTACCGCAATGCCGACTTGTTAAGGCATCGTGACACTCGTACATGATGCGTAGTCGCAAATCATCATGAGCGGGAACTACGGCACGAGGTGTGTCGCCGTTGTCTGCTGTATAGTACAGATGCAGCCAAGATGTGGTATTTCGTTCGCTGCGAATACACACTTCTCGAGGTTCGCAAACAACTTATGCTCACGCATAAGTGTAAGATCCTGAAAGACGTGTTTATGAACCTCCGCGTCCGTCTTTCCATCCATAGCCCGGCTACGGATGAAGACAACGTCAAAGTAACTCGGTGCGAAGTCTCGCACCGATCACAACAAATTCGTAACACATCTGTTGAACGTTTCAGGGGCGTTACTTAGCCCCTGTGGCATCACTAGCCATTCCCAGAGCGTGCCGCTAGGCGTGCTCACTGCTGTGTACGGGATGTCCCGTTCACGCATGAGGGTATGATAGAATCCATCCATCAAATCCATGGACGAAAAGATGGTACTCTTTGCCATACCATCTATGATGAAGTCCTTTCTTGGGATCGGCGTTTAAGCCGGTACCGTTGCAGCGTTTAATTTGTTTAACACGTGCACTATCCGCCACCCTCGTGTGGCCTTTCGCACACAGAAGGTCGGAGAGCTGTGTGGGAATGTTGATTCCCTCACATGGCCAGCCGCTATGCGATCGGCAAAGAATTTGTCGATCGCTGTGACCTGTTCACGAGGCAGTGTTCACTACTTCACGACACAGTACTTTGAACCGGGTTTTAGTTCGATCTCATGCCGATTAAATTTGTCCTTAGGAAACTCGCATGGCACGGGTTCGGGGAAAACATCCCTGAATTCAATCAAATCCTTATGCAAAGGATTTGTCTTAAAAGACTCCCAAGATTGAGATGTGTATTGCTCAATCCTGGTCTTCTCATCGAGGACACTCTCATCCATTAATTAAACATTTTAATGAGCTACTGTGAACCCGTTCGTTCTCACCAAACACTTGTGCCAACCGAACATCGGCGACGTACTCGTCCTCTGTGGTGAGTACGCTGATCTGCTTGATCTTGTTACTACGCAGATCTCGCAAGAATCCTTTAGATTCTAGCGTTGGCAACTTGATTACCTCCGAATCTGACTTCGGAGGTGTAACCAGATCAAGTGTATAAGCGCGTACACTTGATCCGTCATTTACCAAGACGTTCACTGTCTCGGCGATTTTCTGGGAAAACACATCCGCAGGTGGTTGGGAATCCACACCCTCAGCATAACTCTCTCGGGAGTTATCACTCTCAGGAAAGCTGGAACTTTCTTCCAATACGTGTACTGACTGTGGGTGCGCTACCACAGTCCATCCTCTTCGATCAACTCTCTTTTAGTCGATCGGGTTGTCTCTATGATCGACTCTCTGTTAGTAGATCTCGCTTTAACATTTTCTTCATCCTGAACAACACTATTCTCTCTCCTTGTATGCACCCTGCTTGGTATCCACCCGTGTTGCAGTCCGCTCAATCATTTCGAGTGGTGAACCTTCGGCGCAGCCTGTGTCTCTACACAGGTGCCGGAAGCTGGTTCCACAGTGTAGTGGCCTTCTGCACTGTGATCTTGTGCAGTCGTACTAACGACCGTACCACAAGTGAGGCCATTGCACTCAACCGTAGTACATCCACACGCTTGTGGACGCTCCAAGACTTTTAGCAGATGACCATCTGATGAACAAACGGCAAGCATCTTCACGGATCGATGCTGCCAGCTGATCCATGGCTGGTATTTTATATGCCATGGCAGCCCGAGGATGACACCAAATTTGTCATCAAGATCCAGTATGATGAATTAGTCATTGTACTGCCTTCCTTCTAGCATGTAGTGGATTCCCACTACAAGCTTGTTTACGGTTACGGATGCGCCTGTAGCAAGTCACACCGTCATCCTCGTTGGAGGTGTCTCTCGCTCAACATGGTTGAATCTATTATCTTAGCGACTGGTGTCAAATAAGACTGCTCAACTCCCCACAGTCAAATAGGGCGCGAAGTGACATTCCACTTGTCACTTCGATCTTCAAAGTGATGAGGGGCACCTCATCATTAGTCTTTTTGTGTTACTGCCCCTAGTGATGAGGGACACCTCATCACTAGGGGCAGTAACACAAAGAGACTGTGTGTTGGGAGCAATCTTCGTCAAGAGTCCTGAAAATTCTCTTGACGTTGCTGGATAAGCAGAGTGCTCCACCCCTGACCATTTTTTGGCGGTCCGACTTGCTGTCGCGGTTTAGCGACATGGTCGGATCCGCGCCTTGGACCTTCCCTCGGCCAAAAGCGGTCATCAAGTCCTGTCTTTGGACATGATGCGGTGCTTGGGACACTACAATCACGGGCGTCGTATCCGATCTTCTGACAGCGATGACATCTTGACGTTTGCTTGTGACTCAGAGAGCGAGAGTTTTCTCTCTTAAAGTAACAGAGGTCAATTGGTTCGGGACCGCCTGTTTCCTCTCGTCTCGTCGGAAGATAGTTTGACGAGTTAGCCTGATACTGTCGAAGGCTGAAGTCTTCTTGTTACTTATACGCTATCGCCTTTTCCAGCGTATGGAAGTCCTCTTGGAACGTGTAGGTCTTGACCGGTCCATCTACAGGTCCGTAGATGAAGACTTTGATGAGCGTGTGCGCATCAACAGGGCTTTCCGTGACGCTACGCGCAAGGTAGCGTAGGTATTGTGCGTAAGCGTGCACGTCACGCTTACCTTGCTTTAGCCTCAAGAGTGCAGAGAGTGCTCTGGACTCGGCTCTTGGCGGATCAAACGTCTCTTTGAGTCGAGACTTCAAGATCTCTAGCGACTCAAACACGTTTGGGTCGTGAAGCTTGAGCCCTAAGGCTCAAGTCTGTGCTCGTCCTGTCAAATTTGACAGGGCGAAGGTGACTTGCATCTCGTCACCTTCGATGTGGCGGGACCTTATGGCGTCGTCTAACTCGACGAACCATCTTAAAAGGGAATCTTCATTGGTTCTCTTGTAACTTGAGATATCTATCTTCAAGGTTTCGCGTCGACGCGTGTGCGTCGGCCCGCCCATCGACTGATGAGGGCCTTGCTGCTGTAGCAAGGCTATCTTCTTTCTTTCGACAGCAAGTTCCCCTTGTAGGAACTTGTTGATAGCAGCGTGTTGTTTATCTCTGTTTAGAGACTTTAACATGCCACTGACGGCGGGTTCACCCATGAGCACACTCATGCGGCCAACTATCTCGAGTCACTCAGATGGGAGTAGCCTTCACGTGTCAAGCTTTCGTCTTCTACGTCCAACAAGTTCATTTCGAGCGGAAAATGAGCAGTCGTTGAACGGACTACAAAGTGCTACCAGGTGCAACGGGCCCCCCTTTGTTTGGGGCGCCGCCAAACTTCACGTACACAAGAACGTGCAGAGAAGATAATCTACTCAAACAGCTAGTTTCAGTAAAAGGTAAGAAGAGAGCTGTCGTATTTAATATATTTAATCTATCAATATAGCTTCAATCTTTATCAGACTATACTAATCTACATTGTCGTATGGTAATTACCTGCTCATAACTCATTACGCACGTCTAGCAGCAATTGGTGATAACCTTGGTTGATATGTCTTTATCAACTAATCTTCGAGCGGCGCATGAATACTATCCTACAAGGGAGAAATTATCCTTCAAAATTATCCATCTCGGATAAAAATGGTAGGGTATTGTCACGCTAGACAATTTCCCTATAGACACCGCTTGGTGTCCATGTCGTGTAACGGGCAACCCGGTTACAATGAATTAACAATAATCGTGTATTTTAAGATCCCTCTTCCTGGATACCGAACTATTGAGTAAAACTACATCATTTAGTGCTCAAGAGTAGCTACCTTAGAAATTTGTTTCTATCGCTTAACGTTCAACTATCAGAGACGTATCGCTAGGCGCGTGTGTTAGGCAAGATCAAAAGGGGAGTTGAACTTAAGTTACATTTAATCCTATTAAGCGTTTTTTCCTCATATTATCTGATTTCAGCACTCACTTCCTGAATGGACATCTACAAGATAATTCGTATCGTGTGGCTGATACCCGTCAGCCTATTTAAACAAGTAAAATATTCTATACTTCTTTCAGTCTGATAACATTTCGTGTGTCCAAGACACAGGGTTCCGAGTACCCTACTATGCATAACCTGCAATGAGTATCCTATTTCATGATATTGACACCAAACGGCGTCAATAGGGAGATTGTTCAGCGTGACAATACCCTACCATTTTTATCCGAGATGGATAATTTTGAAGGATAATTTTTCCTTGTAGGATAGTATTCATGCACTGCTCGAAGATTAGTTGATAAAGACATATCAACCAAGGTTATCACCAATTGCTGCTAGACGTGCGTAATGAGTTATGAGCAGGTAATTACCATACGACAATGTAGATTAGTATAGTCTGATAAAGATTGAAGCTATATTGATAGATTAAATATATTAAATACTACAGCTCTCTTCTTACCTTTTACTGAAACTAGCTGTTTGAGTAGATTATCTTCTCTGCACGTTCTTGTGTACGTGAAGTTTGGCGGCGCCCCAAACAAAGGGGGGCCCGTTGCACCTGGTAGCACTTTGTAGTCCGTTCAACGACTGCTCATTTTCCGTTCGAAATGAACTTGTTGGACGTAGAAGACGAAAGCTTTTACGTGACACGTGAAGGCTACTCCCATCTGAGTGACTCGAGATAGTTGGCCGCATGAGTGTGCTCATGGGTGAACCCGCCGTCAGTGGCATGTTAAAGTCTCTAAACAGAGATAAACAACACGCTGCTATCAACAAGTTCCTACAAGGGGAACTTGCTGTCGAAAGAAAGAAGATAGCCTTGCTATAGCAGCAAGGCCCTCATCAGTCGATGGGCGGGCCGACGCACACGCGTCGACCCGAAACCTTGAAGATAAATATCTCAAGTTACAAGAGAACCAATGAAGATTCCCTTTTAAGATGGTTCGTCGAGTTAGACGA
Organism: Peronospora matthiolae; assembly: GCA_921007115.2. Classification (NCBI taxonomy): domain Eukaryota; phylum Oomycota; class Peronosporomycetes; order Peronosporales; family Peronosporaceae; genus Peronospora; species Peronospora matthiolae. The sequence goes on along the minus strand of CAKLBY020000227.1, from coordinate 1,316,970 downwards.
CGCCATAAGGTCCCGCCACATCGAAGGTGACGAGATGCAAGTCACCTTCGCCCTGTCAAATTTGACAGGACGAGCACAGACTTGAGCCTTAGGGCTCAAGCTTCACGATCCAAACGTGTTTGAGTCGCTAGAGATCTTGAAGTCTCGACTCAAAGAGACGTTTGATCCGCCAAGAGCCGAGTCCAGAGCACTCTCTGCACTCTTGAGGCTAAAGCAAGGTAAGCGTGACGTGCACTCTTACGCACAATACCTACGCTACCTTGCGCGTAGCGTCACGGAAAGCCCTGTTGATGCGCACACGCTCATCAAAGTCTTCATCTACGGACCTGTAGATGGACCGGTCAATACCTACACGTTCCAAGAGGACTTCCATACGCTGGAAAAGGCGATAGCGTATAAGTAACAAGAAGACTTCAGCCTTCGACAGTATCAGGCTAACTCGTCAAACTATCTTCCGACGAGACGAGAGGAAACAGGCGGTCCCGAACCAATTGACCTCTGTTACTTTAAGAGAGAAAACTCTCGCTCTCTGAGTCACAAGCAAACGTCAAGATGTCATCGCTGTCAGAAGATCGGATACGACGCCCGTGATTGTAGTGTCCCAAGCACCGCATCATGTCCAAAGACAGGACTTGATGACCGCTTTTGGCCGAGGGAAGGTCCAAGGCGCGGATCCGACCATGTCGCTAAACCGCGACAGCAAGTCGGACCGCCAAAAAATGGTCAGGGGTGGAGCACTCTGCTTATCCAGCAACGTCAAGAGAATTTTCAGGACTCTTGACGAAGATTGCTCCCAACACACAGTCTCTTTGTGTTACTGCCCCTAGTGATGAGGTGTCCCTCATCACTAGGGGCAGTAACACAAAAAGACTAATGATGAGGTGCCCCTCATCACTTTGAAGATCGAAGTGACAAGTGGAATGTCACTTCGCGCCCTATTTGACTGTGGGGAGTTGAGCAGTCTTATTTGACACCAGTCGCTAAGATAATAGATTCAACCATGTTGAGCGAGAGACACCTCCAACGAGGATGACGGTGTGACTTGCTACAGGCGCATCCGTAACCGTAAACAAGCTTGTAGTGGGAATCCACTACATGCTAGAAGGAAGGCAGTACAATGATTAATTCATCATACTGGATCTTGATGACAAATTTGGTGTCATCCTCGGGCTGCCATGGCATATAAAATACCAGCCATGGATCAGCTGGCAGCATCGATCCGTGAAGATGCTTGCCGTTTGTTCATCAGATGGTCATCTGCTAAAAGTCTTGGAGCGTCCACAAGCGTGTGGATGTACTACGGTTGAGTGCAATGGCCTCACTTGTGGTACGGTCGTTAGTACGACTGCACAAGATCACAGTGCAGAAGGCCACTACACTGTGGAACCAGCTTCCGGCACCTGTGTAGAGACACAGGCTGCGCCGAAGGTTCACCACTCGAAATGATTGAGCGGACTGCAACACGGGTGGATACCAAGCAGGGTGCATACAAGGAGAGAGAATAGTGTTGTTCAGGATGAAGAAAATGTTAAAGCGAGATCTACTAACAGAGAGTCGATCATAGAGACAACCCGATCGACTAAAAGAGAGTTGATCGAAGAGGATGGACTGTGGTAGCGCACCCACAGTCAGTACACGTATTGGAAGAAAGTTCCAGCTTTCCTGAGAGTGATAACTCCCGAGAGAGTTATGCTGAGGGTGTGGATTCCCAACCACCTGCGGATGTGTTTTCCCAGAAAATCGCCGAGACAGTGAACGTCTTGGTAAATGACGGATCAAGTGTACGCGCTTATACACTTGATCTGGTTACACCTCCGAAGTCAGATTCGGAGGTAATCAAGTTGCCAACGCTAGAATCTAAAGGATTCTTTCGAGATCTGCGTAGTAACAAGATCAAGCAGATCAGCGTACTCACCACAGAGGACGAGTACGTCGCCGATGTTCGGTTGGCACAAGTGTTTGGTGAGAACGAACGGGTTCACAGTAGCTCATTAAAATGTTTAATTAATGGATGAGAGTGTCCTCGATGAGAAGACCAGGATTGAGCAATACACATCTCAATCTTGGGAGTCTTTTAAGACAAATCCTTTGCATAAGGATTTGATTGAATTCAGGGATGTTTTCCCCGAACCCGTGCCATGCGAGTTTCCTAAGGACAAATTTAATCGGCATGAGATCGAACTAAAACCCGGTTCAAAGTACTGTGTCGTGAAGTAGTGAACACTGCCTCGTGAACAGGTCACAGCGATCGACAAATTCTTTGCCGATCGCATAGCGGCTGGCCATGTGAGGGAATCAACATTCCCACACAGCTCTCCGACCTTCTGTGTGCAAAAGGCCACACGAGGGTGGCGGATAGTGCACGTGTTAAACAAATTAAACGCTGCAACGGTACCGGCTTAAACGCCGATCCCAAGAAAGGACTTCATCATAGATGGTATGGCAAAGAGTACCATCTTTTCGTCCATGGATTTGATGGATGGATTCTATCATACCCTCATGCGTGAACGGGACATCCCGTACACAGCAGTGAGCACGCCTAGCGGCACGCTCTGGGAATGGCTAGTGATGCCACAGGGGCTAAGTAACGCCCCTGAAACGTTCAACAGATGTGTTACGAATTTGTTGTGATCGGTGCGAGACTTCGCACCGAGTTACTTTGACGTTGTCTTCATCCGTAGCCGGGCTATGGATGGAAAGACGGACGCGGAGGTTCATAAACACGTCTTTCAGGATCTTACACTTATGCGTGAGCATAAGTTGTTTGCGAACCTCGAGAAGTGTGTATTCGCAGCGAACGAAATACCACATCTTGGCTGCATCTGTACTATACAGCAGACAACGGCGACACACCTCGTGCCGTAGTTCCCGCTCATGATGATTTGCGACTACGCATCATGTACGAGTGTCACGATGCCTTAACAAGTCGGCATTGCGGTAGAGAAAAGACTTACCTCATGGTGAGTCGTGACTTCAACTGGCCCCGCCAGTATGAGTTTCTGCGCAAATGCATTCAGGCTTGCGAAGTTTGCCACCGAGTGAAGCCTAGTCCTTCGTCCCGTGCACCCTTGCAGCCTATACCAATTCTGGCTGAGTGCTGGCAGTCCGTATCGATGGACTTCGTCTTCGAGATTCCCAAATACGCTCACAAGAATACAGGCATTCTCGTGTTTGTTGATCGGTTCAGCAAGATAGTACATCTTGTTGCTGTACCGGAGTCAATCACAGCTCAGGGCTGTGCTCGTGTCTTCATTGATACCATCTTCCGACCTTACGGGATGCCCCGTGAACTCGTGTCGGATAGGAACCCCCGCTTCACATCGGAGTTCTGGCAATCCATGTTTCGTTCACTAAAAACACGTTTAAAGATGTCGACTTCTGACCATCCTGAAACAGATGGTCAGAAGGAATGCGTCACCGCGTCCTCGAAGAGATACTTCGAGGTTACGTCCACTTGTTTGCGAGTTAGAGTGAATTCTTGCCGATGGCGTAATTCTCCATCAACAACTCGGTGCATGCGTCGACAACGCATACACCGTTCTTCATGAATGGCCTACGTCATCCACGTTTACCCGCCTTCTTAGATTGTGACTCTGGTTAAAAGTGGGGGTTGGACTCGCTCGAACCAAAACCGATCTGGTTCTTGCTCATCACACGTCGACAACGGTGTCGACGTGATGGATGCCGATGCCGACCACATCGACATCGATGATGATAATGATGACGATGCTGGTATGTTCAGCATCGTCAATGACTGCTACAGTGAGGGAGATGACACCCTCACCGTTGAAGACAACGTTCTTTCAGCAGTGCACACGAAGCGCACTGCTGTTGACAAGGATGAATCAGCAGAGGAATTTCTGCTGACTCGCGAAGCGGTTGTCCGCTTCGTTCAAGACTCTATTGCAGTAGAGTCTTGAACGAAGCGGACAACCGCTTCGCGCGCACTAGACAGACAGAAAAGAAACGCATACATCCATGAAAGAGCAAATGTTCTTTCATTTAATGAAGGAGATTTAGTTTTACCTTCTACAGTAAACCTACCGAAACACGCAGTGACAAAAGTGAGCAGCAGTAAATTACTGCCCAAGTGCATCGGTCCATTTCGTGTATTGCGCCGCATGGGCAGCGCATACACGATCGAACCGCCTCGTGGGATGTGTACGCGATCTCGTTTTGCATTGGACGTCTCCATACTTACTATCAGTACGAGCCCGTTTCGAGAGGCGATGAACACCTCCGCGGTCAAGGAACGAAACCACCTTCAAGTAATCTCATTTCAGCGGGCCAGTCTGGTCGACTAGCGAAGCGACCTGCTCACGCAGTTGAGCGATTTCCTGACGAGCTTAAGTCAGCTCGTTACGAAGAGAATGAGTCGAACTCTCGCTCTCAAGTTGTGCAAGCGAAAATGCAGCACGATCGTTTGAATGATCGTGCTCCAAGAAATTTTGATTTCCATTACAATGTCATGAAGCTCATAACGCCGAGTCCATTTGATCTTCCTTTACAATTCCATGAAGCTCATAACACCGAGTCCGTTCATGAGCCAAGTCCTCGTGTGACTGTTTCACTACACGGTTCAGTTCCTGAACCTTAAGCTGATCCGACCCTCGAGCCGGATCAGGTACTCCCGCCACCACCACATCCTTCGGTGGATTCTGGCGGTGGTCAACGTTTTCTGGCGTACCTTATTTTTAAACAACCTCAACGTGAAGGGCGTCCAGACGAGTTACCTCGTCTTCTGGCGTGGCTATCCACCGTCCTGGGACAGCTGGGAGCCTCGCGTCCAGCTGCTTGTTGATGTTCTGGGTCTCGTCGAGCAATATGACGAGACCCACCCGCTGCGTTCAAATAAGGGCCGTCGGAATACGACCTACCCGAGCGCGAGTACAGGGATTGCAAAGTGTCAATCCCTTAGGCCATCTCGGAAGAGATGCGCGCCCTCCAGTAGGGAACATTAGGGAGGTAGGCCTTACTAGGGGCACGATAGGAGCTGTCCGGGCAACTTGGACATGAATTACCCCACGAGAGACAGGGTAATCCTGCCTCTCTTGACAGTCGGTGCAACTTGTATTGTACACTGACTAAATTACATTTTTCAAGCCTGATGCGAGCTGCATCAAGTTTATCGAGCCAGGCCTCACAGTCAATGCACTCGATGTTATGGATGAAGGCATTCCATCCTTGCACCAAAGCCTTACCGTCTCGACCACGGTTGCCGTTGTACCACCGATGTTTGAAAATGCATCGGTGAAGAACTCTTCCTCAGCACGGATGGTTTCCATGCTGGAATTCGGAGGACAGACCTCCTACAGTCGAACAACGGGATTCGATCCTGTTCGGTGGTCATACCGGCCACTCAATCTAACTCCTTGGATGATGGCATCCAATGAGACTTCACTTGAGGAGCGTGGCGCAGGACATTTCGGTCCCTGGCCTCTTGAGTGGTGTCAGCATGAGCACTGACGCCAGTGGCAGCTCGATCCCTCGATTTGCTTCTCTCGTGGTGATGCATAAGTACATCACCACCTTCAATACGTGTCCTATCGTCAGATGGGCTTGCATGAGATGAGGATTCGTCAGACGAATCGCTTAGTCCGAAGATATCGCACATGATGCCGCCACGTTCCCCAAGCCAGTCAACCTGGCTCTTGCAGTGTCCGCCCGGGTGATCCGGAGGCGTGAGGTGTCGCCTTTAAGTCGGATGCATCATCCGATTCACCAGAGTAGATGAGCCCTATCTCAGGCTCATCTACATAACGATTAGCACCACCCGCTGCAGACGCAGCAGATGTATCTGTCGCACGTGGTGACTCACCACGTGGACTCTTCACAACAAGCACTGCCTGTTGCTGAACCGCAGCAGCAGGCGAAGGACCACCTGCTGCTGGAGCAAGAGAAGAACCCTCTTCGTCTGCACGCATGCGTACAACCTCCTTTCTTGCTGCTTCGGCAGAACATCGCATGGAATTTGACAACATGCGATAAATTGGCAAATGAGTTGGAATTTGACAACATGCGATAAATTGGCAAATGAGTTGAAATTTGACCAAAAAGTGCCCCCTTCCCAAAGTGATCCAACGGTGATCATCCTGTCCCAATCAATTCTATTCAATCAACAGGTAATTGCAGGTTGGGGGGGTGATGTAACGGGGTAGCCTGTTACATGATATTGAAACCAAACAGTGTCAACAAGGAGATTGTCTAGCATGACAATTCTCTAGCAACTTATCCGAGATACATTAAATTCCTGCGCTGCTCAAAGATTAATTGATAAAAGAAACGTCAGCCAAGATTACCACCAATCGCTGCTAGGCGCGCGCAACGAGTGGTGAGCAGGTTGTCGTCATGCGACAACATAGACTAGTTTAGCAAGATAAAGACTGAATATATCTTAATAGCTTTACTACATTAAGTACAGTTCTCTTTTCTACCCTTTACTTAGACTAGCTGTTTGAGCAGATTAGCTTCTCTGCACGTACTAGTGTACGTGAAGTTTCGTGGCACCCCGAACGAAGGGGGCCCGTTACACTCAAAGTCAAGTGTTTAGACTAATATTGCTCTGTGAGTACTAGATACCAGCTCGACGATGTTGCAATCAGTAAATTAATTTTTCGTAGCTTTTCTGGCCTTTTCATGCAGGTGCCAAGTAGCGAGGCTGAGGTAGTGCTCCCACTGATCACATTGCTTGTTCGAGATCCAGTACAACTAACACGGTGCTGTAATGCTATTTCAACTGTCTTTGATAGCCTCATAAAACTCAATGTCCATATTTTTACAAGCGATAGTGCGTGTCGTCGAGCATTGAGAATATCGCTATCCTTGACGTTGACGATTTCACTTATGGTACTGGCTCAAGCCCTAATTTTGTAAGAGCCGTAGCTGTATACTTACAAAAAAATTATGTTTCCCGTCGTCACATACCGCAAAAGCATGCATCGAAAGTTTTTAGGAATCAACTCTATATCTTCGTGGCGGGTGTCGCGAGCATTTTTATTGTACATCACCCCAGCACAACTCCCGAAGGCAACATAATATTGCCCTGATCTTCGATTGTACGTATTCGTGTATAAAATCGTTTGATATGCGTAAAATCGTTTGATATGCGTGATATTCCAAATCTACTACGCCGTGCGCTTATCTAGTTCTAGTGGTCTGCATTTGTGCAATTACTACTGCGACATTGCCATTTGACTCGTGTGCTGATATGACACGAGATGCTTTTGTCAAGTATTCGACAACAATTTATTGCGTTGGGCCAATGCGACAATGTTTCAAAAATATTAAGCGTAGCAATCGGCATTGACGCGATCAGGGCTACTGAAGTTATTTCTCTCCAGGTCAATGGTCAAAGAATTCATACAATTTTGACGTATCTCATAATTTTTCGAATTTGTTGTTTGTACCATCATGAGTGCTACGCAATTTGTTGGCGCCACACGGCAATCTGGCGTACATTTAACTATATGCGAGCAAATACCCGACTTAAAAGTTGCTACTGGTTTGTTAATACCTGATTAAAAGTTGTAGCTTCGAACCGTCTTGTCGGAAGCACCATCCCATTTTGTCTCCAACGGAGCTTAGCCTCCTGGACGACTATGCCGGTGCGTCTAAGCTTGCAGAGCTTTAAGCAGCAAAGCTGTTACGGGGTAGCCCGTTACATTATATTGACACCAAAAGGTGTCAATATGGAGATTGTTAAGCGTGAGAATCTCCTGCCAATATCACCTGATATAGATAATACTGAAGGATTATTATCCCCTTGTAGGATACTATTCATGCGCTGCTCAAAGATTAGTTGATAAAAGACACGTCAACCAAGATAACCATCAGTCGCTGCTAGGTGCGCGCAATGGGTGGCGAGCAGTTTGTCGTCATGCGACAACGTAGACTAATATAGCAAGATAAAGATTAACGTTATAACAATAGCTTAATTGCAATAATCACAATTCTCTTTTTACCTTTACTTAAACTAGCACTTAAAGTAAATTTACCTTCTTCTGCACTTGCGAGTGTACATAAAGTTTCATGGCCACTAAAGCAAAAGGGTGCCCCGTTACAGAAGCAGTACTGGCATCTCCTTCCAGTCTAAATTATGTACTATCTGCCTAAGTAATATTGTCCGTTTGCACAATTGTTGTCGTTAACAAGCAGGTTCCAGTCTACGGCTTGCCACAATCAGCACAATCTTGCAGCTTCGTATATTCCATTCGGTGAGGATTCGGTTTTAGCTTCTCATTTTCAATGCACGACAACACACTGTTGCAACTACTTCGCACCCTGTCCACTCTTTTTAAGCTTATAAGCGTTTTCTTTGCCTAACCTCTGAGTCAAATACGATAGAACCCGTAGAAATTAATGATGCTAGGTTTCTTCTTGGTAATTTATAGAGGTATTAATTAAGAACATGTTGCAGCACTCCTTTAACTAATAAGTTTATTTCTTTTTTAGAGAGCTGTTTGAATGAGTATAAGGTCTTTTTTTATTAAAGTGTTTTTTAGCTCAGCCAGTTTGGTACGAAAGTGCTAACCCGATGGTCACTGGCTAGATACCAATATGGAACATAGACGAGAAAGTTAAACCTTCGGGTCTGGTTTTGGAGGTCACCAGCACCGTCCTTCCAGACTTGTTGTCCTCCACTTTAGGTAAGATTTGGTGTTGTAAAACTCACGACCAGAATTAGATACGTACGACTAGACGAACAAGCAATGCGCAATGTGGCGATTGCTAACGTATAGGCTGAAAGAATCCATCGGGCTTTAAGAAGCAATAGGAGTTTGTGAACAAAAGACCTGAGTATATTCACTTTTCGTTAACATTCCAGTACTCAGCCTACGTCTTCAGACCTTCCTCCTGATTCCCCTAGAACAACTCAGCAGCATATCAACAATGCCTCTGAGAGGAGCACGGCACACCCCAATGACATACGATGTCCGTGTGGCTCTGTGCAAATATCATGCCAAACATCCGGCACTGACTCAGGCTCATCTTGTCAATTGGCTACAGGACAACCATTGGCTACGGGTCAGACTGACAAAATTTTCCAACACGCTGAAGAGGAAGGACATGCTTCTTCGGCTTCCAGAGGAAGCAACATGAATTTCAAACGTCAGCGTTCCGTCAGGTATTCGCTGATGAAATCGGCTCTTTTAAATTGGTTTATTGCCCAACAGTCTTGCATCAATGTCATCAGAGAACTTGTCTTTCAACTGGCAAGCTGATTTTTAGGTATCTTCGTCCAGGACATGAGCCGTTTCGATTTTTAAATGGATGGCTGGAATCCTCTAACGCTCGCAACGGAATACGCTCATATCACCGATTCGGGGAGAGCGAAGATGGATATGGTTGCGGTGGAGGATGCACTTTCTTCTCGACGTGAGGTCCTCAATCATTACAATTGGATGTATCTACAAATGGATGTGTGGCAAAGCGGTCACAAGGAAATTAATCTTTTATTTAAAGAGAAGGACTGGGCACATCGCACACCATAGCTCGGTCCATAGCGTTATGATTAGTGAACACAAACCAGAACTGGTGGCTAGCAACAGCGCACCTACCCCCAATTAGCAATAATCATATTACTTGAAACAAGGCAAAATTACAGTGGGACCAGTTGAAATGCGTGATTCATCGTGAGACAGGGCAAAAAAAGATTCGTGATATCTCAACTAGGGATCACGATCCTGGATTAGGATCATGATCCGGACCCAGCACCACGATCCGCACCCAAGATCACTATCAGGACCTAGCATCGCGATCCATACCCAAGATCACGAACCGGACCCAAGACCACGATCCGCACCCAAGATCACGATCCGGACTTAAGATCGCGATCCAGACCCAAGATCACGACCCGGACCAGGATCACGACTCGGACCTAGGATGGCGATCCGGACCAAGATCACTATACGGACCCAAGATCACGATCCGGACCTGGGATTAGGACCCGGGTTAAACTGTTGGTGATATCTCGGGTGGACCACAAAAATATTCGACTGCCGATAGACCTGATGTGGGCCACACCAATACGAGAGGATGATCTTCCTGGAACAGGGATGCGTAGCATCCGGTTAGGATGTACGGATAATGCAGAGGGATAGATTATAGGTCAATTGGCTAGCATTAAAGAGATTTCAATTTGCTTCATTGTAAAGGGGTGAATCGTTACATAACAATTTATAAGAAATTGTTAATAGAATATAACTATAAGAGTTGTATTCTCAGAATATTGTCATAAGGACAATATTCTGTAGCACTTACGAGTAGTTCCTAATTGGTTGATACAGGCCATTATATCAACCAACGAAGACGCGCCACGACAGACGCACGCAATGAGTGGTGAGTAGATAGTTGATTTACGCATTTGTAGTTAGACATAGTTAGATGAGGATAAACAGTGGTTTATTGCAGACATTAACTATTATAAATACAGTTCTACTTTTTACTTTAACCAAGTACTCGCTTCTTCTTACCGTCTTACTCTGCACGTATGAGTGTACGTGAAGTTCCGAGGCACCGCCTTATTCTGTCATCAGGTTAAGTAGCTTGTACTGTCACCAGTACAAGCTTCGGGGTGCCCCGTTACACCTGGTAGCACTTCGTAGTCCGTCCAAGGACCGCGTTCACATCCAATATGAATATGTTGGATAATGAAGATGACCAAAGCTTTCACGCTACGCGTGACGGCTACTCCCATTTGAGCGATGTCGAATGGGATGCGGTTGAACGGATGGGTTCAACCACGGGCATCCATGCTGTTAGCGTCATGCTAGAGGCTCTCAATAGAGATGCCCAACATGCTACTATCGCCAAGTTCATTCAAAATGAACTTGACGCTGAACGCGAGAAAGTAGCCTTGCTTCACCAACAAGGTTCTCAACAAGCAGAGTTGTTGAGAGAACAGGGTGCTCAACAGTTTGAACTGTTGAGACAGCAGCAGGCTGCTGCTGGTGGGTCGATGCACTCGCGTCGACCCGAGACTTTGAAGATTGACATCTCAAAGTACAGGGGAGTCGAAGAGGACTCCCTCTTGAGATTGTTTGTCAAATTAGACGACGCCATAAGGGCGCGTCGCATCGACGACGGGGATATGCAAGTTGCATTTGCCCAGTCAAATCTGGCAGGACGTGCCAAGACTTGGGCACTGGGGCTCAAGTTGCACGACCCATATGCGTTTGGGTCGTTGGAAGTCTTCAAGTCGCGGCTCAGACAAACGTTTGAACCGCCTAGAGCTGAGTTCAGAGCTCGAACTGAACTCTTGAAGCTCAAACAAGGTAAGCGTGATGTGCACGCTTACGCGCAACATATACGACATCTCACGAGTTGTATAAGTTCCAATCCGGTGGATGAACACACGTTGGTCTCGGTGTTCATGCTGGGTCTTGCGGATGGTCCCGTCAAGGCTCACCGGTTCCGGCTTGAACTAGATTCACTAGAACAAGCCATTTCCATTGCGGAACAGGAAGACTTTAGTCTGAGACATGCTCGCGCCAGCTCGACATCATATCGTCAACCGAGACGATATGACAGCGGAGGTCCAGAGCCGATGGAACTCTGTTATGTAGAGAGCGAGAAGGCTCGCTCTACAGACTACGAAAAGTTGCAGAGATGCAACAGATGTCAAAAGACAGGACACTACGCTTAAGAGTGTAGTGCCCCTCGTCCAGTGTCTCGCGATACTGGGCGTAGTGACCGTCCACCCATGCGAAAGGGCAGGGACGCGGGTCCGCTGTTGGTGCAAAGACGCAACAACGGGATGGACCGTAAAGAAACGGACACGATCAGTAGGTGCGGAGCACCCTACTGGTCCAGCAACGTCAAGAGAATTTGTAGACCTCTTGATGAAGGTTGCTTCCAACACACAGACGTTGTGCGTTGCTGCTCTAGGTAATGAGGTCTCACTCATTACCTTGAAACTCGAAGTGACGAATAAGTTGTCCCTTCGAGCTCTAGTCGATTGTGGGGCGTCCAACAATTTTGTGCGACGCCAATCGCTAGAAGATGGTCACTTTAAATTCAGATAATGTGACACACCTCCTACGAGGATGACGGTACGTCTTGCGACAGGCGCATCTGTAACCGTCATGAAGCGCATAGTGAAGATCCACTATACGCTAGAAGATACCCAATATGATGATGACTTTATCGTATTGGATTTGGATGACAAATTTGATGTCATCCTTGGAATACCGTGGCTCAGAAGGTACGAACCACGGGTAAACTGGCAACATCGAACAGTAACGATGCCTGCCGCTTGTTCATCAGATGGCCATCTGATGAACGTTTTGGAGCGTTCACAAGCGTGTGGATGTACTACGAGTTAGTGCGATGGCCTCACTTGTAATACGGTCGTTAGTACGACTGCACAAAACCTTAGTGTAATAAACGGTTACACTTCGGAGCAAAGTTCCGGCGGCTGTGAGGAAACACAGGCTGCGCCGAAGGTCCACCACTCGAATAAGTCGAGTGGACCGGGACAAAGATGTATCCCTAGCGGGGAACATCTAGAAGAGAAACAATCGATCGCTCAGGTTAAGCGAAACGATAATCCTAGATCGACTGGAGAGTCTTTCGTAGAGGATCTCGCTGTGGTTGCGCAACCCCAGCTAGAGGAAGTAAAGGGAATAAGTCCCAAGATTACAAATACGGCGGAAATAAGTTCCCCGAAACCCGCGGGAATAAGTCCCCGGGAAGCCGAAGGAATAAGTCCTTCGAAGCCTGAGGGAATAAGTCCCCAGGAAATGACAGAGACATTGAATGTCATAGTCAATAACGGATCAAGTGTAGGCGCTTATACACTTGATCTGATTGCGCCTCCGAAGTTGACTTCGGAGATCACTCAGTTGCCAACGCTCGAACATAAAAGGTTCTTGCGTGATCTGCGTAGTGGCAAAGTCAAGCAGATCTGCGTACTCGTCGCTGACGACGAGTGTGTAGCCGACATAAGGTCAGCAACAGTGTTTACTGAGAACGAGAGAGTTTTCAGTAGTTCATCTATGGACGAGAGTGTCCTCGATGAAAAGACACTAGTTGAGCGATATGACTCCCAATCGTGGGAATCGCTCAAGACAAATCCTCTCTATGAAGATTTGGTTGAATTCAAGGATGTATTCCCTGAAACTGTTCCGTGCGAATTACCGAAGGATAAAGGTACTCGGCACGAGGTCGAGCTTAAACCAGGCTCGAAGTACTGTGTCATGAAGCAGTGGCCACTGCCTCGTGAACAAGTACTTGCGATCAACAAGTTCTTTGCCGATCGTTTAGCTGCGGGCCATGTGAGGGAATCAACTTCCCCATATAGCTCTCCGATCTTCTGTGTGCGAAAAGCATCAGGAGGGTGGCGGATAGTGCAAACGTTAAACAAATTGAACGCTGCAACGGTACCGGCTCAGACGCCGATACCGAGGAAGGACGTAATCATTGATGGTATGTCAAAGAGTGCCATCTTTTCGTCCATGGATTTGATGGATGGATTCTATCAAATCCTTACGCGAGAACGATATATACACTATACCGAAGTTAGCACGCCTAGCGGCATGCTCTGGAAATGGCTAGTTTTGCCACAAGGGCTTAGTAATGCCCCATCCACGTTCAACAGATGTGTATCACATCTGTTGAGACCAGTACGAGAATTCGCGCCGAGTTATTTCGGTTAAGTGTTCATCCATAGTCGAGCTATGGATGGAAAGTCGGACGTTGAGGTTCAAAGGTACCACGTCCGACAGGTTCTTGCAATCATGCGAAAGCATCAATTGTATGCAAATCTCAAGAAGTGTATATTTGCAGCAAGCGAAATACCACTTCTTGGGTGCATCGTTGGTAAGAACGGTGTACGTCCTGATCCCGAAAAGATCAAGGCGATCACCGACTGGCCTGTGCCAGTTGATGTCAAGGGTCTTCGAAAATTCCTTGGGCTAGCGGCGTATTTGCATAAGTATTCACGCAATTACGCCGAGATGACTGTACACCTCTCTCTTTTGTTAAAAAAGAACGAGAGGTGGTTATGGAACGCTGAATGTCAGCGCTCCTTAGATGTTATCAAGCAGAGCTTGATACAATCCCCAATCCTAGCAATAGCCGATCAGGACAGGCCATTTCATGTGGTCTGTGATGCCAGCGATTTCGCAATCGGCTGTGCATTAATGCAGTACGATCTTGAAGGCGTTGAACGCGTCGTCTGCTATCAGTCGCGTCAGCTGCAACCAGCTGAGCGGAACTATCCAGTGCATGACAAGGAACGCCTTGCCATGAAGTATGCACTCGCGAAGTTCAGAGTCTATCTATTAGGAGATAGACCCTTCATTGTTTACACTGATCATGCGTCATTACGCACGGCAGTGAACAGCCCGCACCTTTCACAACGAATGGCGCGGTGGTTGTCATTCTTTGCAGAATACAACCTTACGGTCGAGTACAAACCAGGACGACTTAATGTCGTCGCTGATGCACTCTCACGTCGTCCCGACTTTGAACCAGTCGCGAAACCCAACAGTGAGACAGTCACTGTTGCGGTTATGACGTCCTCAGTCCCATCTACAACGTTGTATGATGATGTGAGGCGGGCATACGCCCAAGATGGTGAGATAGTGAAGTTGTTGACACATCTCTCCCAACCATCTCGAGAATCGCTGAAACGATTGTCGCCTGCGTATCGATCTGCATCAGATCGATACACTACTCGCAACGGTTAACTGTATTATACAGCCGTTTCTGGTGACACACCACGTGTTGTCATTCCAGACGATACTGATCTGCGTTTGCAGATCATGTTCGAGTATCACGATGCTCCTATAGGAGGACATCGTGGCCGGGAGAAAACATATCTCACGGTGAGTCGAGACTTTTACTGGCCCCGCCAGTATCAGTTTGTGCGAAAGTATGTTCGCGCATGCGAAGTCTGCCAACGAGTGAAGTCACGTCCTTCACTGCGTGCACCTTTACAGCCTCTACCGGTTCCGGCTGAGTGCTGGGAATCCATCTCAATGGATTTCGTCTTCGGGTTACCCAAAGACGCACGCGGGAATACGGGTATTCTCGTATTTGTTGACAGATTCAGCAAAATGGTACACCTTGTGGCTGTACCAGAGACAATCACGGCAAGTGGCTGTGCTTGTGTCTTTATTGACACCATCTTCCGACTTCATGGGTTGCCCCGTGAACTCGTATCAGACAGAGATCCACGATTCACTGCTGAGTTCTGGCGTTCAGTGTTCAAATCACTCGGGACGCGCTTGAAGATGTCGACATCTGATCATCCAGAGTCAGATGGTCAGACGGAACGTGCCGAACGTGTCCTTGAAGAGATGCTTTGAGGATACGTACACTCCTTTAAGAGTTGGAGTGAGTTTTTGCCAATGGTAGAGTTTGCCATTAACAACTCGGTGCATGCGTCCACGACACATACACCGTTTTACGTGAATGGCTTACGCCATCCGCGTGTACCCACCTTACTAAAGTGTAACTCTGGTTTAAGGGGGGGAGGGACTCGCGCGAGCAAAAACCGATTTGGTTCACGCTCATCACGCTCTGACGAAGAAGTCATTGCGTTTGATGCCGATATCGATAACATCGATATCGAAGAAGATGATGCCAGTGAGAGTGCGGAAGCCCTCACTGAAGACAATGATCCCAGTGAGAGTGCGGAAGCCCTCACTGAAGAAAAGGTTGTTGTCGCTGCAGTGCGCTCACAGCACACTGAAGCTAACGAGTCATCAGATGAGTTCATACTGGCTCGTGAAACGGTAGTCCGTTTTGTGCAAGACTCCATCGCCGAAGCGGTGGATAAGCAAAAGCAAAACGCTGACAAGAATGGAAGGGCAAACACTCTTTTATTTAATAAAGGTGACTTAGTCCTACTGTCTACGGTTAATCTACCAAAACATGTAGTGACTAACTTGGGTAGCAGTAAACTACTACCCAAGTACATTGGCCCATTTCGTGTATTGCACCGCCTAGGCAATGCATACACGATCGAGTTACCACGTAAGATGCGAACGCATCCCACGTTTTACGTTGGTCGGCTTAAGCCGTACCATCAGTACGCTGCTTCTTCCGATGAAGAACGCCCTTGCGCTCAAGCATCTCGCAGAGAGCCTTGTGCTCCCGATGGTGGGCATCAACAAGGGTCTGAAGAGCAGTTATCTCAGCCCGAGACCGATCAACAATCCCACGAGCTACCCTTAGCTCGTCACGAAGAGATGTCAGAGATCTCTCGTTCTCAAGCTGAGCAAAGGCAAACTCAGCTCGATGCTTCGAGGCAGTGTCCGCCATTTGGAGACGCCTGTCCCGCTCATGTTCGAGATCGTCGCGTAACCCTTGCGTTACGCGATCAAAGAAGCTCTCGGGAACACACCGATCCACATGATCGTGTGGAGAGCGTCTTTCCTCCTCCTCCACCTCCATTAGAGGACTCTCGCGGTGGCCAGCGCTATCTAGTTGAGAAGCTGTTGAACCACCGCGACGTGAACGGACGTCGGACGAGTTATCTCGTCCGGTGGCGCGGCTATCCCCCGTCCTGGGAAACTTGGGAGCCCCGCTCCCAACTGATGATCGACGTACTGGGTCTGGTTGAGCAGTACGACGCGGCACATCCTGTGCAGCAGAAGGACCGCCGGAGAAAGTCTTCCCGGCACGGTCGTAAAGGGATTTCAGATTGTCAATCCCTTCGTACATCTCAGTAGAGACACGTACGCGCCACCAAGGGCTAGTAAGGAGGTAAGCCTCCTTAGGTGCTCGTGCAGAGTTGTTCACACAACATGGGCACGAGTCTCCCCATGAGAGGCAGGGTAATCCTTTCTCCCTTGACAGACGATGCAGCTTGTAGCGTGCACCTTTCGGGGTTCGCTTTTCAAACTTATCACGAGCTTTGATAAGTTTGTCGTTCTAAGCGTCACGACCTACATCCTCGAGGTTATGGATGTAGGCGTTCCACGCCTGAAGTAGTGAGGGACCATCACGTTTGTGATTCCCACTGTACCATCGATGTTTGAAGAAAGCATCGATGCAGAATTCATGTTCAGCGCGATAGTTTCTCGCACTGGGGTCAAGGTGATGGATCCTTGACGAATCGAACACCCGTGTTCGATAACGATCACTCGTCGTCGCCGACAAGTGATCCATGACGGATTTTGGAGGCATCCATGCCTTCTTTTCTGGAGCGAGACGCAAGACATTGCGGTCCCGCTCTTCCTGCGACGTGCCGACAGAAGTACTGGCACCTCGTTGCGAAGTGGTGTCCATAGGAGAACCGACACCACTGTGAGCGCCCGAGTCTCGCGACCTCGAGCGCCTTCGCTTCAGCGATGGTTCATCTGATGAATCAGATGAACCAAAGATGCTGCGACGCAAAGCATCATCCATGCCACGCTTGGCAGGCGGCTTGGATTCGATCGCCGTCGATACGGATCCGTCATCCGTATCAGGAGAGTACGAGACACCGAGCTCGTACTCTGTGAAGACATGAGTGTCTTTATGACGAGCGCCTGCATCACCAAGTGACACAGGCTGGGTCGCTTCAGCAACCGATGAGACATCAGTTGCTGTGGTTTCTGCTTCGGCGCCCGCACAGAGACGTGCGGACGCGCTCTCGGCGGCCTTGCTCGCGCATCGCATGGGCTTGTTAACCCTGCGATGATATGTTGGAAAGTGGACTCGGACCAACAAGTGCAAACCCTGTCCCAAATGATTTGGGACGAGTATCCATTTAGTCAATCAGTCACTAAAGTGACTGATGGTTAAGGGGGGGTGATGTAACGGGTTGAATCGTTACATAACAATTTATAAGAAATTGTTAATAGAATATAACTGAAAGAGTTATATTCTCAGAATATTGTCATAAGGACAATATTCTGTAGCACTTACAAGTAGTTCCTAATTGGTTGATACAGGCCATTATATCAACCAACGAAGACGCGCCACGACAGACGCACGCAATGAGTGGTGAGTAGATAGTTGATATGCACATTTGTATTTAGACATAGTTAGATGAGGATAAACAGTGATTTATTGCAGACATTAACTATTATAAATACAGTTCTACTTTTTACTTTAACCAAGTACTCGCGTCTCCTTACCTTCTTCCTCTGCACGTACGAGTGTACGTGAAGTTCCGAGGCACCGCCTTATTCTGTCATCAGAATAAGTAGCTTGTACTGTTACCAGTACAAGCTTCAGGGTGCCCCGTTACATTCATAAGACGCACACAGCCTCTTCCGGGTAGGATCATTGGCCTCCCAAAGCATAAAAAGTCGTGTTACCCATCTATATAAGTGTCGCACCTGAAATGTTTGGCCAGGTGCATTTAAGAATTTTAGGCAACTACAAATGCGATCGGACGCAGCAAGACACGTAAAGGAAAGGCACATGATCGCGAGGCGGCTCAAGTGGTCAGAAGGCTTGCGGATTAAGAACCCACACAGTGGTCAAGACGATCTTGCTGAGATCAGGGTAACTTATATCGGTACCCCACCGAAACCCCAGTGATCGTGCAAAGATTTTCGCCCGATCACACAGAGACATCCCCGACACGGTCATGTTCTCCCTCGAGACGAGTCCACCTGTAAGAGTGCAACCCGACCTACCAACGGTTGCACAAGGTGAGGATCGCACTCTACACGATATCGGAGTACCCTCTCCGTTCGTTGGTCGTCTTGGCGCCAGTGGAGAGTCTGAATCGTCTCAAGAAATGAGCGATCACCACTCCACCACAGATGAGACTGGATTGTTCTGTCGAATGCATGTAAGCGCTGTGCAAAGGACGTCAAACCTTTTATCGTATCTTGACTAAAGTATCTCTTATGTTTCAGGCTAACAATTCATTAAGAACGCGGCAACTGGAGCGAAGGAAGCAAAATAAGGAACGAATTACTGTGGCTGTCTGCTGCAACGGTAAATGGGTCCGACAAAATGCCCCTGTAGATCATGGGCAAGTACGCCACTCCTCGCTGCTTCCGCCATGTCAATCTCCCGAACCTTGCCTGTCAGTAACGCAGCAAAAAGAAAGCCCGGATGACACAAATCATCTTCTTGGAGTGGCGAAGGAACTTTGATTAAAATATGGCAATCCGCAAGGTGTTGCAGATGCTGGACAACTGCAGCACACACGTCCCTCTTGCTAAACTGCCCCAGCGGTGCGCATTTCGCAACACGACAGTCCACTAGCCTTTATTCAATATGACATCAAGACTCCAGCCTAGTGACCGAGGAATCATACGAAACTCAAATCATACTACCGACGCAGCTTCAACCGTAGCTCCTTCAGATCTTGACAATGGTGTAGTTCACAGCCGGCAAAGATTCACATCCTTAATGCTATCCAGATGTAAGCCTCAGTATCGGCTAACGATGGAAGCACTGAGACTATCGACAAGTATTTGTAACAGTGCAATATCTGGCCCAGCTGATGCTTCACCAGTCCTCGAGGGGCAGTGTGTAACGGGGTGAATCGTTACATAACAATTTATAAGAAATTGTTAATAGAATATAACTATAAGAGTTATATTCTCAGAATATTGTCATAAGGACAATATTCTGTAGCACTTCCAAGTAGTTCCTAATTGGTTGATATAGGCCATTATATCAACCAACGAAGACGCGCCACGACAGACGCACGCAATGAGTGGTGAGCAGATAACTGATTTACACATTTGTATTTAGACATAGTTAGATGAAGATAAATAGTGATTTATTGCAGACATTAACTATTATAAATACAGTTCTACTTTTTACTCTAACCAAGTACTCGCTTCTTCTTACCGTCTTCCTCTGCACGTACGAGTGTACGTGAAGTTACGAGGCACCGCCTTATTCTGTTATCAGAATAAGTAGCTTGTACTGTCACCAGTACAAGCTTCAGGGTGCCCCGTTACACCTGGTAGCACTTCGTAGTCCGTCCAAGGACCGCGTTCACATCCAACATGAATATGTTGGATGATGAAGATGACCAAAGCTTTCACGCTACGCGTGACGGCTACTCCCATTTGAGCGATGTCGAATGGGATGCGGTTGAACGAATGGGTTCGACCATGGGCATCCATGCTGTTAGCGTCATGCTAGAGGCTCTCAATAGAGATGCCCAACATGCTACTATCGCCAAGTTCATTCAAAATGAACTTGACGCAGAACGCGAGAAAGTAGCCTTGCTTCACCAACAAGGTTCTCAACAAGCAGAGTTGTTGAGAGAACAAGGTGCTCAACAGTTTGAACTGTTGAGACAGCAGCAGGCTGCTGCTGGCGGGTCGATGCACTCGCGTCGGCCCGAGACTTTGAAGATTGACATCTCAAAGTATAGGGGGGTCGAAGAAGACTCCCTCTTGAGATGGTTCGTCGAGGTGGATGACGCCATAAGGGCGCGTCGCATCGACGACGGGGATATGCAAGTTGCATTTGCCCAGTCAAATCTGGCAGGACGTGCCAAGACTTGGGCACTGGGGCTCAAGCTGCACGACCCATATGCGTTTGGGTCGTTGGAAGTCTTCAAGTCGCGGCTCAGACAAACGTTTGAACCGCCTAGAGCTGAGTTCAGAGCTCGAACCGAACTCTTGAAGCTCAAGCAGGGTAAGCGTGATGTGCACGCTTACGCTCAACATATACGACATCTCACGAGTTGTATAAGTTCCAATCCGGTGGATGAACACACGTTGGTTTCGGTGTTCATGCAGGGTCTTGCGGATGGTCCCGTCAAGACTCACCTGTTCCGGCTTGAACTAGATTCACTAGAACAAGCCATTTCAATTGCGGAGCAGGAAGACTTCAGTCTGAGACAGGCTCGCGCCAGCTCGACATCATATCGTCAGCCGAGACGATATGACAACGGAGGTCCAGAGCCGATGGAACTCTGTTATGTAGAGAGCGAGAAGGCTCGCTCTACAGGCTACAAGAAGTTGCAGAGATGCAACAGATGTCAAAAGACAGGACACTACGCTTACGAGTGTAGTGCCCCTCGTCCAGTGTCTCGCGACACTGGGCGTAGTGACCGTCCACCCATGAGAAAGGGGCAGGGACGAGGGTCCGCAGTTGGTGCAAAGACGCAACAACGGGATGGACCGTCAAAAAACGGACAGGATCAGTAGGTGCGGAGCACCCTACTGATCCAGCAACGTCAAGAGAATTTGTAGGCCTCTTGATGAAGGTTGCTCCCAACACACAGACATTGTGCGTTGCTGCTCTAGGTAATGAGATCTCACTCATTACCTTGAAACTCGAAGTGACGAATAAGTTGTCCCTTCGAGCTCTAGTCGATTGTGGGGCGTCCAACAATTTTGTGCGACGCCAATCGCTAGAAGATGGTCACTTTAAATTCAGTGAATGTGACACACCTCCTACGAGGATGACGGTACGTCTTGCGACAGGCGCATCCGTAACCGTCATGAAGCGTATAGTGAAGATTCACTATACGCTAGAAGATACCCAATACGACGATGACTTTATCGTATTGGATTTGGATGACAAATTTGATGTCATCCTTGGAATACCGTGGCTCAGAAGGTACGAACCACGGGTAAACTGGCAACATCGGACAGTAACGATGCCTGCCGCTTGTTCATCAGATGGCCATCTGATGAACGTTTTGGAGGCGTCCACAAGCGTGTGGATGTACTACGAGTGAGTGCGATGGCCTCACTTGTGGTACGGTCGTTAGTACGACTGCACAAAACCTTAGTGTACCAAACGGTTACACTTCGGAGCAAAGTTCCGGCGGCTGTGAGGAAACACAGGCTGCGCCGAAGGTCCACCACTCGAATAAGTCGGGTGGACTGGGACAAAGATGTATCCCTAGAGGGGAACATCTAGAAGAGAAACAATCGATCGCTCAGGTTAAGCGAAACGATAATCCTAGATCGACTGGAGAGTCTTTCGTAGAGGATCTCGCTGTGGTTGCGCAACCCCAGCTAGAGGAAGTAAAGGGAATAAGTCCCAAGATTACAAATACGGCGGAAATAAGTTCCCCGAAACCCGCGGGAATAAGTCCCCGGGAAGACGAAGGAATAAGTCCTTCGAAGCCTGAGGGAATAAGTCCCCAGGAAATGACAGAGACATTGAATGTCATAGTCAATAACGGATCATGTGTAGGCGCTTATACACTTGATCTGATTGCGCCTCCGAAGTTAACTTCGGAGATCACTCAGTTGCCAACGCTCGAACATAAAAGATTCTTGCGTGATCTGCGTAGTGGCAAAGTCAAGCAGATCTGCATACTCGTCGCTGAAGACGAGTATGTAACCGACATAAGGTCAGCAACAGTGTTTACTGAGAACGAGAGAGTTCTCAGTAGTTCATCTATGGACGAGAGTGTCCTAGATGAAAAGACACGAATTGAGCGATATGAGTCCCAATCATGGGAATCGCTCAAGGACAAATCCTCTCTATGAAGATTTGGTTGAATTCAAGGATGTATTCCCTGAAACTGTTCCGTGCGAATTACCGAAGGATAAAGGTATTCGACACGAAGTCGAGCTTAAACCAGGCTCGAAGTACTGTGTCATGAAGCAGTGGCCACTGCCTCGTGAACAAGTACTTGCGATCGACAAGTTCTTTGCCGATCGTTTAGCAGCCAGGCCATGTGAGGGAATCAACTTCCCCACATAGCTCTCCGACCTTCTGTGTGCGAAAAGCAACAGGAGGGTGGCGGATAGTGCACGCGTTTAACAAATTGAACGCTGCAACGGTACCGGCTCAGACGCCGATACCGAGGAAGGACGTAATCATTGATGGTATGTCAAAGAGTACCATCTTTTCGTCCATGGATTTGATGGATGGCTTCTATCAAATCCTAATGCGGGAACGGGATATACCCTATACCGCAGTTAGCACGCCTAGCGGCATGCTCTGGGAATGGCTAGTAATGCCACAAGGGCTCAGTAATGCCCCTGCCACGTTCAACAGGTGTGTATCACATCTGTTGAGGCCAGTACGAGAATTCGCGCCGAGTTATTTCGATGACGTATTCATCCATAGTCGAGCTATGGATGGAAAGTCGGACGTTGAGGTTCACAAGTACCACGTCCGACAAGTTCTTACAATCATGCGAAAGCATCAATTGTATGCAAACCTCAAGAAGTGTATATTTGCAGCAAGCGAAATACCACTTCTTGGGTGCATCGTTGGTAAGAACGGTGTACGTCCTGATCCCGAAAAGATCAAGGCGATCACCGACTGGCCCGTGCCGGTCGATGTCAAAGGTCTTCGAAAATTCCTTGGGCTAGCGGCGTATTTGCATAAGTATTCACGCAATTACGCCGAGATGACTGTACACCTCTCTCGTTTGTTGAAAAAGAACGAGAGGTGGTTATGGAACGCTGAATGTCAACGCTCCTTTGATGGTATCAAGCAGAGCTTGATACAATCCCCAGTCCTAGCAATAGCCGATCAGGACAGGCCATTTCATGTGGTCTGTGATGCCAGCGATTTCGCAATCGGCTGTGCATTAATGCAGTACGATCTTGAAGGCGTTGAACGCGTCGTCTGCTATCAGTCGCGTCAGCTGCAACCAGCTGAGCGGAACTATCCAGTGCATGACAAGGAACTCCTTGCCATGAAGTATGCACTCGCGAAGTTCAGAGTCTATCTATTAGGAGATAGACCCTTCGTTGTTTACACTGACCATGCGTCCTTACGCACGGCAGTGAACAGCCCACACCTTTCACAACGAATGGCGCGGTGGTTGTCATTCTTTGCAGAATACAACTTTACGGTCGAGTACAAACCAGGACGACTTAATGTCGTCGCTGATGCACTCTCACGTCGTCCCGACTTTGAAACAGTCGCGAAACCCAACAGTGAGACAGTCACTGTTGCGGTTATGACGTCCTCAGTTCCATCTACAACGTTGTATGATGATGTGAGGCGGGCATACGCCCAAGATGGTGAGATAGTGAAGTTGTTGTCACATCTCTCCCAACCATCTCGAGAATCGTTGAAACGATTGTCGTCTGCGTATCGATCTGCATCAGATCGATACACTACTCGTAACGGTTTACTGTACTATACAGCCGTTTCTGGTGACACACCACGTGTTGTCATTCCAGATGATACTGATCTGCGTTTGCGGATCATGTTCGAGTATCACGATGCTCCTATAGGAGGACATCGTGGCCGAGAGAAAACATATCTCACGGTAAGTCGAGACTTTTACTGGCCCCGCCAGTATCAGTTTGTGCGAAAGTATGTTCGCGCATGCGAAGTCTGCCAACGAGTGAAGTCAAGTCCTTCACTGCGTGCACCTTTACAGCCTCTACCGGTTCCGGCTGAGTGCTGGGAATCCATCTCAATGGATTTCGTCTTCGGGTTACCCAAAGACGCACGCGGGAATACGGGTATTCTCGTATTTGTTGACAGATTCAGCAAAATGGTACACCTTGTGGCTGTACCAGAGACAATCACGGCAAGTGGCTGTGCTTGTGTCTTTATTGACACCATCTTCCGACTTCATGGGTTGCCCCGTGAACTCGTATCAGACAGAGATCCACGATTCACTGCTGATTTCTGGCGTTCCGTGTTCAAATCACTCGGAACGCGCTTGAAGATGTCAACATCTGATCATCCAGAGTCAGATGGTCAGACGGAACGTGCCAATCGTGTCCTTGAAGAGATACTTCGAGGATACGTACACTCCTTTAAGAGTTGGAGTGAGTTTTTGCCAATGGTAGAGTTTGCCATCAACAACTCGGTGCATGCGTCCACGACACATACACCGTTTTACGTGAATGGCTTGCGCCATCCGCGTGTACCCACCTTACTAGAGTGTAACTCTGGTTTAAGGGGGGGAGGGACTCGCGCGAGCAAAAACCGATTTGGTTCACGCTCATCACGCTCTGACGAAGAAGTCATTGCGTTTGATGCCGATATCGATAACATCGATATCGAAGAAGATGATGCCAGTGAGAGTGCGGAAGCCCTCACTGAAGACAATGATCCCAGTGAGAGTGCGGAAGCCCTCACTGAAGAAAAGGTTGTTGTCGCTGCAGTGCGCTCACAGCACACTGAAGCTAACGAGTCATCAGATGAGTTCATACTGGCTCGTGAAACGGTAGTCCGTTTTGTGCAAGACTCCATCGCCGAAGCGGTGGATAAGCAAAAGCAAAACGCTGACAAGAATGGAAGGGCAAACACTCTTTTATTTAATAAAGGTGACTTAGTCCTACTGTCTACGGTTAATCTACCAAAACATGTAGTGACTAACTTGGGTAGCAGTAAACTACTACCCAAGTACATTGGCCCATTTCGTGTATTGCACCGCCTAGGCAATGCATACACGATCGAGTTACCACGTAAGATGCGAACGCATCCCACGTTTTACGTTGGTCGGCTTAAGCCGTACCATCAGTACGCTGCTTCTTCCGATGAAGAACGCCCTTGCGCTCAAGCATCTCGCAGAGAGCCTTGTGCTCCCGATGGTGGGCATCAACAAGGGTCTGAAGAGCAGTTATCTCAGCCCGAGACCGATCAACAATCCCACGAGCTACCCTTAGCTCGTCACGAAGAGATGTCAGAGATCTCTCGTTCTCAAGCTGAGCAAAGGCAAACTCAGCTCGATGCTTCGAGGCAGTGTCCACCATCTGGAGACGCCTATTCCGCTCATGCTCGAGATCGTCGCGTAACCCTTGCGTTACGCGATCAAAAAGCTCTCGGGAACACACCGATCCACATGATCGTGTGGAGAGCGTCTTTCCTCCTCCTCCACCTCCATTAGAGGACTCTCGCGGTGGCCAGCGCTATCTAGTAGAGCAGCTGTTGAACCACCGCGACGTGAACTGGACGTCGGACGAGTTACCTCGTCCGGTGGCGCCAACTATCCCCCGTCCTGGGATTCTTGGGAGCCCCGCTCCCAATTGATGGTTGACGTACTGGGTCTGGTCGAGCAGTACGACGCGACACATCCTGTGCCGCAGAAGGACCGCCGGAGAAAGTCTTCCCGGCACGGTCGTAAAGGGATTTCAGGTTGTCAATCCCTTCGTACATCTCAGTAGAGACACGTACGCGCCACCACGGGCTGGTAAGGAGGTAAGCCTCCTTAGGTGCTCGTGCAGAGTTGTTCACACAACATGGGCACGAGTCTCCCCAAGAGAGGCAGGGTAATCCTTTCTCCCTTGACAGACGATGCAGCTTGTAGCGTGCACCTGTCGGGGTTCGCTTTTCAAACTTATCACGAGCTTTGATAAGTTTGTCGTTCCAAGCGTCACGACCTACATCCTCGAGATTATGGATGTAGGCGTTCCACGCCTGAAGTAGTGAGGGACCATCACGTTTGTGATTCCCACTGTACCATCGATGTCTGAAGAAAGCATCGATGAAGAACTCATGTTCAGCGCGATAGTCTTTCGCGCTGGGGTCAAGTGATGAATCCTCGACGAATCGAACAATCGTGTTCGATAACGATCACTCGTCGTCGCCGACAAGTGATCCATGACAGATTTAGGAGGCATCCATGCCTTCTTTTCTGGAGCGAGACGCAACACATTGCGGTCCCGCTCTTCCTGCGACGTGCCGACAGAAGTACTGGCACCTCGCTGTGAAGTGGTGTCCATTGGAGAAACGACACCACTATTAGCGCCCGAGTCTCGCGACCTCGAGCGCCTTCGCTTCGGCGATGGTTCATCTGACTCATCAGATGAACCAAAGATGCTGCGACGCAAAGCATCGTCCATGCCACGCTTGGCAGGCGGCTTGGATTCAATTGCCGTCGATACGGATCCGTCATCCGTATCAGGAGAGTACGAGACACCGAGCTCGTACTCTGTGAAGACACGAGTGTCTTCATGACCAGCGCCTGCATCACCAGGTGATACAGGCTGAGTCGATTCAGCAACCGATGGGACATCAGTTGCTGTAGTTTCTGCTTCGGCGTCCGCACAGAGACGTGCAGACGCGCTCTCGGCGGCCTTGCTCGCGCATCGCATGGGCTTGTTTACCATGCGATGAGATGTTGGAAAGTGGACGCGGACCAACAAGTGCAAACCCCGTCCCAAATGATTTGGGACGAGTATCCATTTAGTCAATCAGTCACTAAAGTGACTGATGGTTAGGGGGGTGATGTAACGGGGTGAATCGTTACATAACAATTTATAAGAAATTGTTAATAGAATATAACTATAAGAGTTATATTCTCAGAATATTGTCATAAGGACAATATTCTGTAGCACTTCCAAGTAGTTCCTAATTGGTTGATATAGGCCATTATATCAACCAACGAAGACGCGCCACGACAGACGCACGCAATGAGTGGTGAGCAGATAACTGATTTACACATTTGTATTCAGACATAGTTAGATGAAGATAAATAGTGATTTATTGCAGGCATTAACTATTATAAATACAGTTCTACTTTTTACTCTAACCAAGTACTCGCTTCTTCTTACCGTCTTCCTCTGCACGTACGAGTGTACGTGAAGTTACGAGGCACCGCCTTATTCTGTTATCAGAATAAGTAGCTTGTACTGTCACCAGTACAAGCTTCAGGGTGCCCCGTTACACACTGCCTTGACAATGAAGTTACGAAAGAAGTGTAACATCAGATTGGACGCTTCAAGTGTCCCAAGACGATGTACATCCGCAACCTGCTCGACTATCCTGCTGAGCGGATTATATCGTACATTCCGGACGTAAGTGACATCATAGCAGACCACCTTTTGATCAGCCTGAGGATGAGCAGGATGACAGCCAGGAACAGCCTAAAATCGCTGTCATGGATACTAAGAAGGCAACTGAGTTACTTGAGACATTCTGGCTGCAACATGATGGTGATGCCCAGACTTTTATCAAGTCACTACAGCGAGTGAAGGACGAAGTCGGGGCGATCCGCACAAATTAAATGGTTCAGCCTGACAACGAGACTTCTTTAGTCGTGTTTAGGCAGTACTTCACATCACTTTACAGTGCCAACACTTTTTCTAAGGAAAAACTATTCGATTTCTTTTTAAAAAATAAGAACTTACATTGCAATTGATATTTAAATACAGAGGTTTTTTAAATGTTGCATGGGCCTGAACTTTGGACGGATTTTATCATCAATTCAGGGCTTTTTTAATTTAGACAATATTAATCGATAGGTTCTACTGTAAACAGCCTGAACGCTCGTAAACAAGTGGGGGAGGGATCAAATGCTTTCTCTAACCTGAAGATAAAACATTAAGCACAAGAAAGCGACTGTAAACGTGTGTTCATGATTAGGCATTAAGTACAGAAGCGTCTAAGCTCAAGCAGCCACGTTGCAACTGCACAATGCTACATCACACACGACCACTGTGGGGCACTGCCTACGGGTACCTCGAGACCTTGATGACCTGGTTCAGAGTGTACGAATCATCAGGAAGAACCCCGACCTTTCCACTCACTGTCCCAACTCCAATGGCGACCAAGTGAATGTACTCCTCGTTACTGAAGTCACTCTTGGTATCTTTATTCCAGGGGTTCGAGACGACGCAGTCAGTACTGAGGGGGACCGGTGGGACGGTACCAGTATGGAGCAGCGCGGATTTCTCGACGACGACCTTCTTGGTGTATCCTGCACCCTTGATGGTGGCGGTCACGTCGTTCTTGACGTCCTTGTAGAGGTTGTCGACTCGTGACATGATGCCGAAGCTCTCACGCATATCGTTCTGGGTTTTCCCCGTCACCCGGTCGAAGTACTCGACGCCCTGAAGGCCCGAAACCTCCACACCATCGTCGCGGACGTCATTGACATAGAAGTGGTTGTTCAGCAGCGCTTGGAACACCATGCCTTTGGAGCCAATGTTCATCACGGTCAGCTCCGATTCGAGACAAGTAGAGTACAATCGCACCTCGTAAACCAGCCTGAAATCGAAAGGCCACATCCGACGGGTGTTCTCACTGGATTCCAAGCGGAACATGGCAGAACTGTACGAGTTTTTGTCACTCGTCAGGTCCACGTTTTCGAGGGTCCATTTGCTGACACGAGCAAACCCGAGCTCAGGAACGGGATAGTCCTTGGAGACGTCACGGTTCGGGAACACGACAGTAATGCCGCCACTGAGGGGTTTAATGCCGTCATAGACCGAATCGTTGGACATGACCAGCACGTCCCCGTACGGGTCATAAGCCGGGCTAAAGGAGAACACGGTCGCACCGTGAGTGGACATCTTCGCAAAGGAGCCAGACGGATGCGAGAGGGCGACGACCCCCCCTTGACTCACGTAAGTGGATCCGACCGACGTCAGGAGAGTTGATGACACCAACGCCGCGGTCTTGAGTAGGAGCGAACAGATCATGGCTTACGTCAGAGGAGTGTCAGTGGTCGAAGGTGCGCTTGTGGTGAAGGAGGTGAATTCCGAAATGACAATTGAGACGATCGAGAAAGTGGTGAAGGAGATGACGGGCAGATTTTTGTTGTAGAATGAGCCAGCGCCAAGTGGACGGCACAGCACGAAAAGATCACGCAAAGGAGCTGGGACACGTCTGATCGCTGGCTGAGGAGGTTAGTGTCCAATGCATACAAAACCTAAGACACGTATTCCATGATTCGTCATGCGTGCGTCACAACGTAGCGCAATGCGCCCGTCATACAAATTTGCGCTCGTGTCCCTGCTACACCTTGAGACAGGTAGATTCAGACAGGGTGCAACGTTCGACAGGGTACAACGTCGTGCACCCATTCATGTGGAAGCTGTTGCAGTTGCCCGTCTGATCTCATCACCGATCCCCCTCGTTCAAGATTGTGTCCGACTCTCCACGTGCCCTAGGCGGAGTGTCCCCTGTGATGCCCGCAGTATCGAGCCAAGCAGTCTGAGCCAGCGAGACGAGTATGATGTAGCCAGGTAGAAGCACACCGATATCGTATGGTGATAAGGACTTAATCGACGTTCAGGTTCATCTAAGATTGTATCCGACTCATGGCACACAAATATCGTGAACACTCTCGAGCGTTCCAGTACGTAGCCCATGGGCCAATTCTGCGCGTAGGATGATGGTACGGTCGACTCATCCTAAAGTTTGTAAAACGTTCTCGTACGATAATCGGTCTGGCTGCAGGAAGCGCGCCAAAAGTAATTGCGCCGGCTCTCGATGTACAAAAGCACACGAAATTTTCGCTCGAGTTCGGTCACTCCACGTGTCACACCAAGCCGGTTTATTGCAGAGGTCGTGGAATCACCGAGTTTGATGGACTGACAGCATTATGCAAGCGCTCGTGCCAACGAAGGAACATGCACGTTGGATAAGCGGCCCCCCTGCTTCGTTGCTCCATTAAAAATTGGATGACAAGCTTTACTGCAGCACAAGCAGCTGCTCTGGACCCATCCAAACTTTGTCGCAGTCCATGTGGTCAGGTTGGCCTATACAACTTCGGCAGCAGCCACAGAAACTGTGGTCTGTCGCCACTATTTTGCAGTACATGTAGCAGCCATCCTATCCATAAAAGGCACTACAGACACTACGGTAATGCCTGGGGTTTCAGGCTGTTTTATAACGAGTAGCTATACTACTCTCCGACTCTTCTTTGACGTAATCAATACGCAATGACTTGGACATAAACTTCCCAATTTGCGCCTTTGGCCAACAACGGCCAAGCGACACAGATTTCTAAAGAGCCGGACAACCGGCCCCATTTTTTGGACGGGAACTCACCTTAAGTGGGGCCCAGGTTAAAAAAGGGGAGGCCTTCTATCCGCTGTGTGCGCTGCGGGGGGCAGAGCAGCGTGCGAACCGCAAGGAGAGCAACAACCCAGACACCCCGGGGTGAGGGCACGGCGCCAGCGGTGTCAACCTCTCACCTAGTTCCTGCTATTATACGTCAGCCTTCAAATTGTCGGCCGGTCGCCGAGCATGATTCCCGGTCCACGAAGCGAACTTGCCTAGAACGTGAATTGATCGGCCCCGTTCAGGTGCGTCAGGGGCCATCGGGGGTGATCAGTTTGGTCCCCGGCGTTTTCCGCGATACCAGCGCCCTGTCAGCCCGTATAACTGGATCCCCGATTCCACGTGACCTAGGCGTAGTGTTCCCCGTGATGTCCGCAGTATCGAGCCAAGCAGTCTGAGTCATCTAGGAGGATTGTGATCTAGTTCAGGTAGAAGCACACCGGTTTTTATAGTCATAAGCACTTAATCGACGTTCAGGTTCATCTCTCGAAATGTACTGGATATACACTCATGTCCCCATTGAAAGGGGTGAGCCTGTTCCGTGTAATTTACCTTGATACTTGTTGATTAGAATATTATCAAATAGATTGGTAATGTTGTGAAGACCATCATAGGAATCATACTCAGAAACAATCACCGATTGGCTGGTATGGGCCATCATGTAAGCCGGTTCTAGCGGTCCAATTAACGATTGACGCGCGCAATGAGTGTTGAGCGAGTTATTAGCATACAGTTTTTTAGACAAAGACGATTAAATTTAGAACTAAAACATGGGATAATAATAGGACTTAAATTTTTTTTAATGCAGTTGTACTTACTACTTCTATTGAACGCGTTGTTCACTAGCTACCTTTCCTATGCACGTACATGGTACGTTTAGGGACGTGCGGCACTGACTACACAATTATCAGTGTAGGTGCACTAGCTCCTAGTCAGCATAGTGATCAGTGCTCCGTTACACCCATCGAAATCGTGGTATCCAATTCGATGACACCGGGACCCACAGTGGCGTCCAACACCCTAATCTAGGGAAGCTTATAAAGGTGTAGACCGTTACGTGATATTGACACCAAACGGTATCAATAGGTATATTGTCTAGCATGACAATATCCTATCACTACGATTTGAGATGGATACTTTTGAAGGAATATTATCCTCCTTTGATAATATTCACGCGCTGCTCAAAGATTGGCTGATGTAAGACATACCGACCATAGATTGCCACCAATCGCCGCTGGACGCGCGCAATGAGTGGTGAGCAGGTTGTCGTCATACGACGACGTAGTTTAAGACAGTTAGATAAAGATTAAAGTTTTATTGATATCTTAACTATATTAAATACAGTTCTCATTTTAGCCTTTACGCAGCTTAGTCGTTGAGTATATTAGCTACCTCTGCACGTACTAGTGTACGTGAGTTTTCGTGGCGCCCTAACAAAGGGTGCCTCGTTACACCTGGTAGCACTTCTTAGTCCGTCCAACGACTACTTAGTGTCCGCCCAATGTGAACATGTTGGAGGTAAAAGACGACAGCTTTCACGTCACATGTGAAGGCTACTCCCATCTGAGTGACTCAGAATCGGAGGAAGTCGGCCGCATGAGTGTGCTCATGGGCGTACCCGCCATCAGTGGTATGCTGGAGTCTCTAAGCAGAGAACAGCAACATGCTGCTATCAACAAGCTCCTACAAGGGGAACTTGCCGTCAGAAGACAGATGATAGCCTTGCTACAACAGCAAGGCTCTCATCAGTCGATGGGCGGACCGACGCACACGTGTCGACCCGAAATCTTTAAGATTGATATCTCAATGTACAAGGGTACCGATGAAGATCTCTTTTGAGATAATTCGCTGATTTAGACGATTCCATCAGGGGCCGTCACATCGAGGGTGACGAGATGCAAGTCACCTTAGCCTGTCAAATTTGACAGGACAAGCAAAGACTGGGGCCTCAGGGCTCAAGCTTTACGACCCAAACGTGTTTGAGTCGCTCGATATCTTAAAGTCTCGCTCAAAGAAACGTTTGAGCCGCCGAGAGCTGAGTTCAGAGCACGCACTGCACTCTTGAGGCTCAACCAAGGTAAGCGTGACGTGCACGCTTACACACAACACCTATGTTACCTTGCGAGTGGCGGTACGTAAAACCCTAATGATGAGCACACGCTCATCAAAGTCATAATCTACGGCCTTGTAAATGAACCGGTGAAGACCTACACGTTCCGAGAGGACTTCCATACGCTGGAAAGGGCGACAGCGTATGCGGAACAAGAATACTTCAGCCTGAGACAGTATCAGGCTAACTCGTCAAACTATAGTCCGACGAGACGACAGGAAACAGGAGGTCCCGAACCAATAGACCTCTGTTACACCGAGAGCGAGAATTCTTGCTGTCTAAGTCACAAGTGAACGGCAAGATGCCATCGCTGTCAGAAGATCGGATACGACGCCCGTGATTGTAGTGTCCCAAGCACCGAATCACGTCTAACGACAGGACGTGATGACCGCTTTTGGCCAAGGGAAAGTCCAAGGCACCGATCCAACCATGTCGCTAAGCCGCGACAGCAAGTCGGACCGCCAAACAACGGTCAGGGTCAGTAGGGGCGGAGCACCCTGCTGATCTAGCAACGTCAAGAGAATTTGCAGAATCTTGACGAAGATTGCTCCCAACACACAGTCGCTGTGTGTTACTTTCCCTAGTGATGAGGTGTCCCTCATCACTTTGAAGATCGAAGTGACAAGTGGAATTTCACTTCGCGCTCTAGTTGACTGTGGGGCGTCGAGCAGTCTTATTTGACGCAAGTCGTTAGAAGATAGTAGACTCAACGATGTTGAGCGAGAGATACCTCCAACGAGGATGACGGTGTGACTTGCTACAGGCGCATCCGCAACAGTGAACAAACGCGTAGTGGGAATTCACTACACGCTACAAGGAAAACAGTACGATGATGACTTCATCGTATCAGATTTGGATGACAAATTTGATGTCATCCTTGGTCTGCCATGGCTTAGAATATACCAGCCATGGGTTAGCTGGCAGCATCGATCCGTGACGATGCCTGTCGTTTGTTCATCGGATGGCCATCTGATGAACGTCTTGGAGCGTCCACAAGCGTGTTGGATGTACTACGAGTGAGTGCGATGGCCTCACTTGTGGTACTGTCGTTAGTACGATTGCACAAGATCACATTGTAGGAGGCCACTACACTGTGGAACCAGCTTCCGGCACCTGTGTAGAGACAAAGGCTGCGCCGAAGGTTCTCCACTTGAATAGATCGAGTGGACTGGAACACGGATGCACACCAAGAAGGGTGCATCCGAGAAGAGAGATTAGTGTTGTTCAGGATGGACAACACGTTGAAGCAAGATTGAGTATCATAGAATCGATCGTAGAGCAAGCCCGAACGACTGAAAGAGAGTCGATCGAAGCGGATGTGACTGTGGTAGTACACCCACAGTCAGTACACGTATCGGATTAAAGTTCCAGCGTTTCTGATAGTGATAACTCCCGAGATAGTTTTGTTGATAGTGTGGATCCCCAACTACCTGCGGATGTGTTTTCCCAGGAAATCAACGAGTCAGTGAATGTCTTGGTGAATGACGGATCAAGTGTAGGCGCTTACACACTTTATCTGGTTACACCCCCGAAGTCAGCTTCGGAGGTAATCAAGTTGCCAACACTATAATCTAAAAGATTCTTGCGAGATCTGCGTAGTGACAAGATCAAGCCGATCTGCGTACTCGTCACAGAGGACGAGTACGTCGCCGATATTCGATCGGCTCAAGTGTTTGCTTTGAACTAACGGGTTCTCAGTATTTCATCGATGGACAAGAGTGTCCTCGTTGAGAAGACTCGGATTGAGCGATACACGTCTCAATCTTGGGAGTCTTTTACTACAAATCCTTTGTGTAAGGATTTGGTTGAATTCAGGGATGTTTTCCCGGAATCCGTGCCATGCGAGCTGCCTAAGGACAAAGGCACTCGGCATGAGATCGAACTGAAACCTGGTTCGAAATACTGTGTCATGAAGCAGTGACCACTTCCTCGTGAACAGGTTACAGCAATCGACAAATTCTTTGCCGATCGTTAAGCGGCTAATCATGTGAGGGAATCAACATCCCCACACAGCTCTTTGACCTTCTGTGTGCGAAAGGCCACAGGAGGGTGGCGGATAGTGCACGCATCCAAAAAAATTGAACGCTGCAACGGTACCGGCTAAGAAGCCGATACCAAGGAAGGACGTCATCATAGATGGTATGGCAAAGAGTACCATCTTTTCAGTCATGGATCTGATGGATGGATTCTATCAGATCCTCGTGCGTGAACGGTAAATCCCGTACACAGCAGTGAGCGCCCCCATTAATCTGCTCTGTGAGAGGCTAGTGATACCACAGGGGCTAAGTATCGCCCCTGCAATGTTCAACAGATGTGTTAAGAATCGGTTGCGATCAGTGCGAGGTTTTGCACCGAGTTACTTCGACGATGTCTTCGTCCATAGCCGGGCTATGGATGGAAAGGCGGACGTGGAGGATCATAGAATCCACGTCCGGAAGGTTCTTACTCTAATGTGAGAGCATAAGTTGTTCGAGAACCTCAAGAAGTGTATATTTGCAGCAAGCAAAATACCACTTCTTGGCTGAACCGTGGGTAAAAACGGCGTACGCCCTGATCCGGAAAAGACCAAGGCGATTAGCGACTGGCCTGTGCCAGTCGAAGTCAAGGGACTTCGAAAGTTCCTTGGCTTGGCGGCGTACTTGCACAAGTACTCGCGCAACTACACCGAGATGACCGTACATCGCTATCGTTCGTTAAAGAAAAACGAGAGGTGGTCATGGAGTGCTGAGTGTCAGAAATCCTTCGAAGGTATCAAGAACATCTTGATACAATCGCCCGTGTTCGCGATTCCAGACCAGGACAGATCATTCCATGTGGGCTGTGACGCCAGAGATGTTGCAATCGGCTGCGCGTTTAAGCGCTACGCCTCAGACGGCATGAGCGTGTCGTCTGTAATCAATCGCGTCAGCTGCAAGCAGCTGAGCGTAACTACCCGGTGCATGACAAGGAACTCCTTGCCATGAAATATGCACTGGCCAAGTTTCGGGTGTATCTCTTAGGAGATAGGCCCTTCATCGTTCATACCGACAGTGCGTCTTTACGCACGGCCGTAAACAGTCCACACCTCTTGCAATGAATGGCGAGGTGGCTGTCTTCCTTCGCGGAGCACAACTTCTCCGTCAAGTACAAACCAGGACGACTAAATGTCGTCGCTGATGCTATTTCGCTTCGGCCCAATTTCGAGCCGACTGCTCGACCCAACAGTAGGGGTGATCATACTGTAGCAACAATAACAGTGAGTGTTCCGTCGTTGAATCTTCTCGAAGACGTGCGGAAAGCATGCACAGAAGATGAGTCTCTTCTGAGATTGATGGATTACGTGTCTCATCCGTGCATTCAAGCTTTGAAAAGCTTGTCGTCTCAATACCGCACCTCAACCGAACGGTATTCGGTTCGCGATGGACTTTTGTACTATACAGCAGTCAACGGCGACACACCTCGTATCGTCGTTCCCGCTCATGATGATTTACAATTGCGCATCATGTATGAGTGTCACGATGCACCAACGAGTGGGCATCGCGGTAGAGAAAAGACTTACCTCACGGTGAGTCGTTACTTCTACTGGCCCCGCCAGTATGAGTTTGTGCACAAATACATTCGCGCTTGCGAGGTTTGTCAACGGGTGAAGCCTCGTCCTTCATACCGCGCAACCTCGCAGCCCCTACCGATTTCAGTAGAGTGCTGGCAGCCCGTATCGATGAACTTCGTCTTTGGGTTTCCTAACGCCGCTCAAAAGAATACTGGTATTCTTGTGCTTGTTGATCGTTTCAGCAAGATAGTACATCTTGTTGCTGTACCGGAGTCCATCAAAGCCCAGGACTGTGCTCGTGTCTTCATCTATACTATCTTCCGACTTCACGAGTTACCCCGTGAACTCGTGTCTGAGAGGGACTACCTCTTTACGGCAGAGTTCTGGCAATCCGTGTTTCGTTCACTTGGAACACGTTTAAAGATGTAGACTTCTGACCATCCAGAAACAGATGGTCAGACGGAACGCGTCACCCGCGTCCTTGAAGAGACACTTCGAGGGTGCGTTCACTCGTTTTCGAGTTGGACTGAGTTCTTGCCGATAGCGGAATTCGCCATCAACAACTCGGTTCATGCGTCAACAACGCATACACCGTTCTTCGTGAATGGCCTACTTCATCCACGTTTGCCCGCCTTCTTAGAGTGTGACTCTAGTTTATAGGGGGGTTGGACTGGTTCAAGCAAAAACCGATCCGGTTCTTGCTCATCACACGTCGACAATATTGTCGACGTGATGGATGCCGATGATAACGATGCTGGTATGTTCAGCATCGCCAATGACTGCTGCAGTGAGGAAGATGACGTCCTCACTGGTAGAGACAACGTTCTTTCAGCATTGCACACGAAGCAACTGCTGTTAATAAGTATGAATCAGCAGAGGAATTTCTGCTAACTCGCGAAGCGGCTGTCCGCTTCGTTCAAGACTCTATTGCAGATGCACTAGACAGACAGAAACGAAACGCAGACAAACATGGAAGAGCAAATGTTCTTGTA
Organism: Peronospora matthiolae; assembly: GCA_921007115.2. Lineage (NCBI taxonomy): Eukaryota > Oomycota > Peronosporomycetes > Peronosporales > Peronosporaceae > Peronospora > Peronospora matthiolae. The sequence goes on along the minus strand of CAKLBY020000227.1, from coordinate 1,279,751 downwards.
TTTAATGAAGGAGACTTAGTTTTACTGTCTACAGTAAATCTACCAAAAACATGTAGTGACAAACGCGGGCAGCAACAAACTACCGCCCAAGTATATCGGTCCATTTCGTGTGTTGCGCCGCATGGGCAACGCATACACGATTGAACTGCCCCGTAATATGCTACGCATTCTACTTTTTACGTTGGTCTTCTCCGCCAGTAATATAAGTAAGAGCCCGTTTCGAGATTCGAAAAACACCTCCGCGGTAGAGAGCCGAGACCACCTTCGAGTGGTCCCATTTCAACGAGCCAGTCTGGTCGACTAGCGAAGCGATCTGTTCACGCAGTTGAGCGATGTCGCAACGAGCTGCAGCCAGCTCGTCACGAATAGAACGAGTCGAACGTTTGTTCTCAAGTTGCGCAAACGCACACGCGGCACGATCGTCCGAACGATCGTGCGTTAAGGAATTGTGATTTATATCTGACAAAATGCTTAAGCCCATAACGCCGAGTCCGTTCATGAGCCAGGTCATCTTGTAACTATTCCGTTACACGGTTCAGCTCCTGAACATCAAGCTGATCCGACCCTTGAGCCGTATAAGGTGTTACCGCCGCCACCACATCCTTTGGTGGACTCAAGCGGTGGTCAACGCTTTCTAGTGAAGCTGTCTGAGCCACCGCGATGTGATGGCGTCCGGACGAGTTGCCTCGTCCGCTTTTGTGGCTATCCACCGTCCTAGGACAGCTAAGAACCTCACCACCAACTATTATTTGATGTTCTGGGTCTCGTTGAGCGACGTGACGCGAAACACCCGCTGCGTTCGAAGAATGGCCGTCGTATAACGACCTCCATGAACGCGAGTACAGGGATTGCAAGGTGTCAATCCCTTCGTCCAGTTCGGAAGAGATACGCACCCTCCAGTTAGGATCATAAGGGAGGTAAGCCTCCCTAGGGGCAAGATTTAAGTTTTCCAGGCACCCTAGACACGAAACATCCCACGAGAGACAGGGTAACCCTGCCTCTCTTGACAGTCGTTGCAACTAGTATCGTACGCCGAATGGGTTGCGATTTTCAAGCCTGATGTGAGTAACAGGCTGAGCAAACGAATGTGGAGAAGGATATGTCCATTTTAAAATCTAGTCAGCGCACTGTGGGACCTCCAAATTATTTGCTAGAACCGCTGTAATCTTTGAGTCTAGGTTCGAAGAAATGGTGGCACGCTTAGCTAAAGTACTTGCTGCACTGCGCTCCCTGCATCGCTCGTTTGGAGTCATCTTTCTGTACGGTTAGAGGACTTTAAACACTCGAGCATCATGTGAGTCCCTTTAAACACCAGACAGCCAAAGAGAGGTTAATGTGGAAGTTGCGAATTTTAATAAGCGCTGCCGTGGAAATCGAGACATGCCCTAGCCCTTCATGAGATTGTAATATTTGTGTACAACAAATGGATTGAGATATGCCTTGCTATAATAAGTTTGACTTAGCTTTTCTTCGATCGTTATTAGGAATTAGTTCTGTTGCGAATGTGACCATCCACAATTAGGTTGTAGCACTCTTCTTGGCTAGCCTTCACTCTTCGATGATTGAATGTAACCAAGGGCTTAATCTCAGGCTTCAATGTTTTAGACAAGAAGTTGTTTGATAAAATCGTAGTCCGAATTTTTGTTAGCGCCATTACCTTAAGATCTTTAGCCTTAGTGCTATCCGTCACTTTTGAAATTCATAAATTTCCACAATCTTGTTCAGACAAAAAAAGTTTGAAAGGATCCGAGCCGCAATCTCGTCTATTTCGAGATCTTTTTACAGCTCCTCGGCAGACAGATCCTCAACTTCTAAATAGAAAGATTAATTTAACCATACTGCAACGTTCACTAATCTTCATTACATTTTAAGAGTTGGGAAGCGTCTCCACATCCCTGCCTAAGGCACTGAGCACCATACTGATAAGCATGTTTGCATCGATTGAGCCCCGATTTCTCACTGCCATGGCGTCATACCTGCTAGCCTGTTGTATAACCGCGATCGCGAAGACTGTTAAATTTATGCTTTTAATTGCTTCTACAGCTTATTTAGGAGCGGGGGTTCTGTTATGAAAAGATACCCGTCCTCATTACCACAAGAACCCCCACTCGTGCCCAGCTTGAGCCCCAACACACGCTCACTCCTGTGCCTAAAGAGCTCTATACAGTGACTGTGATTGTGACCGTAACTGGAGCCTCGTGTACTGTGATTGTGACTGTGACTGGAGACTCGTGTACTGTGATTGTCACTGTATCCAGAGACTGTGTATTGTGACTTATAACTCTCTTGCGTCACGACGCACGCGGATGCCGGAGACAGAGGGCGGCCAATCAGTGCCAACATCTTGTTGCACTGATATGGCGGCCGTAACTTATGTTAATCTCTTTGTATCAAATATGCTTTTTAATTTCTTGTAATTTAGAAAAAAATGGAAAAGGTTTTTTAAGGCGATATACATGCTAGTTGCTATGGCGCTCCTGTCTTCGTCCAGACTAGCTTCTGTGCAATAACCGGTAGTACTTGCGGTAATCGGTTTTTTTTAACTACCGTAGCATGATGCGATATTTTCATTACCTTTATAGCGAATGTTTATGCATTGAAATCTTTGAAAAAACAACAATGCTCCATCGTTCGTCTCGCGAAATATGTACGAAAAATGTAGGTTTAAATTAGAAATTAATTAAACGCAAGCCCCGCATGCATGCTGTACACATAAACTTCGTATGTACGTACTGTTGCTTGGGTCCACTAGAAATATTTACAGAAGAAGTGGACACTGCACCTCCCGCTCCGTCTGCGCTCTTGAATTTAGGTCAACGTTTCGACGATTATAAAAAAATTATTTCTTACGTGTATATGTCGAACAGTGTGACAGATAAAATGGCATTCTAAAACTTAACATAGGGTATGATCTTTGGCAGATTTAGTCCCAATCCAGGTTTTGCAAGTTAAAAATACATTAAAAAGGTGGGGGTGATATCAGTAAAAATTGAGCTTTTCAAAAAATTAATGACTAAGATACTTTATTATTAGTTCATACCAGCTTTATACTCTTTTGATTCTAATCTTTTTTATTCTGCGTACATGTGTGAACGGTACGGAACCCGATTTGTTTTAGCTGCTGTCGAAAAGACGTGCCACGAAAAGCAGACTGACCAAACTTCTCCATGCATTTGCTATTCCTGTGACGTACACTGTCGCACGAAGCATTTATGTCTTAGCAATCACTTGAACACAAGATAAATCTCAAGCATTTTTTGGATCGGTAAAGATTTCAAGTGATAATGCTAGAAGCACGTTTGACCTACCAAGTGCAAAATGTATTGGTCGAGTACTTAGATCGTCAAAGAGGGTAACGCTTAAGGTAATATCGACAGTACAGGTGTAATAGTAGTAAGAGTAAAAGATAGGGATCTATGTACAATAAAGACATCTGCTATTAAGTCTATAAGTCAAAATTCTACGCACAAGATATAGTGCAACTGTATTTTTTTCCCTACGTGTGGCATGTTTGCCTGTCGGTTGATATGTCTTGCTCATGCATGTCAACTATTATAAGCTAGATGGTGACAAACAAAATTGAGCCACATCATTTCAATTTACAGTAAGGACCGCACTACAAAACATAGCTGTTGTGTCAAATTGATCACCTCTTTGCTCATTTCCTTTATCCTATACCGTGATACTTTTTGTCCATGAAGTCTGTCCGTTTTGTCAAGTCAGTTAAAAGGAGAAAAAAGGTGGCATATGCCATCCATCGTGCAGTTTCTGAAAATTAATATAGTACAAATATGTCTGTGCCATTAGATGTAAAATAATCATAAAGTATATTAGTGGAACTTAAGCTGAAATTGGCACCTATTTGAGGCAGCAAAAAGTATAGATGAAGATGAATAGCCCTCTAGGCGCACAAAAAGATGACAGCTATCTACAGAGCTGCTATAGAAGTCCTTCCGATGATAATTGCTATCGTGTAAAGCATGCAATTAACTTTGGCAGAATAAAAATGTATCCGTAGTGAGTAGTTTGGCTTGCGCTTACTGAAACAAAATCTCGAATACCTATATCTCATTGAACGTGTACGAAGCTTTACAAGTTGAGGTGAACATACCGAAATGTATTTTTAAAATGATGGAGTAGACACGAAAACTACAAGACAAACTAAACACCACGATGTCTAGTCACTAAAAGATGTTTTGCTGGCTTGAAAAAAGTGGTCGGTTTCGTGCAGGAAACCATCGCTTACACGGTGGACAGGCAGAAATCTACCGCTAAAAATATTGATGAGCAAACGTTATTCTATTTGATGTCGGTGACTGAGTCCATTTATCAACATTAATTTACCTAGATACGTAGTGACTAATATGGGAAGCAGTATATTGCTGCTCAAGTACATCGGCTCCTTTCGTGTTCTGCGCCGACAAGGCAACGCATACAAAATCGAGCTGCCGCACAGGATTTGTACGCATCCTAGGTTTTACTTGGGGCGTCCTCTCTCATGGTGCCAGCACGAGCCCTTATCCGACAATGAAAATAGCCTTACGCTTAAGATCATCCATCCGGTTCTTGCGCTCTCTTTCCAGGCAATAGTCTGGTCGCGCAGTAAAGAGAACTCTTCTTTTAAGTAAAATTTTCTTTGCAAACTGTCGCTAGCTCGTCAATTATGGAACGGACGTTATGCTCGACCTGAAGCTGTGCGAGGGTATAATAAGCAAAAAATTTCGCACGACCAGCCTCACGATCCTTACGGTCCTTCCACAAACAATTATTCAAAGCGTAGATTCTGTACCTTTCGTACTCCAAATCCTCGCGCAATTTAACGATTGCGCAATCCATGTCGTGTATCGAGATGGTGAGTCGAAAGACTTGGAAAGGTTTTTTTTCTCCAACTTAATATCTTTCGAGGACTCACACGTTGGTCAACACTTCTTTGTGGAGTGTATCTTATCCACCGTGAAGATTGAATATCAGCAACGAGGTACCTTGTCCAGTGATGGGATTTTCTTTCCGTGGAACATCTAGGAGCCTCACTCCCAGCTGATGATTGATATACCAAATCTTTATAAGCAGTACGACGAACTGCACTCTTAATTGTGGGTAGCCATCGTCGAGCAAACTCCTGGAGCTTTCGAAAACATACTGAAAAGTCTCAATCCCATGATTTATCTAGGACAGATGCATCCAGTGGGGCTCATTATGGATTGAGGCCTCCCTTAGGGTGCGAACAGAGTTGTCTACACAGCTCTGACATTTTTATCCCTACTAGAGGAAAGGTAAAGCTGCGTCTGATCAAATGGGTGCAGCTTAAACCGAGCACCAATTCGCTACTTCTTCTCAAACGTATTGCGAGCTAAAATAATTTTGTCCAGCCAAGCCTCGTGGTCATCATTTTCGATGTTAAAGATAATAGGATTGTACTAGTGAAACAACTATACTCCGTCTCGATTGCGGTTGCTGTGGCACCATCGACGTCTGATATATACATCGATGTAATGCTTTTTATCAGTGCAATAGTATATCGCACTGACATCAAGACTATGGAGTCTGGACAAATAGAAAAGTAGTACCCGACAACTCTTACTATAAAGATAATATCACTCTCTCAGAATGCGTATGGAAGGCAATCATGGTTTGTTTTCAGGAGCAAATCTTAACAAGTTATATTCCTGCTCCTCTTGCGTAGTGCAGACATAAGTACAATCGCTACAATCGCCACAAAAAAAATGTATTGCAGCAGCTGCGATGATCACGCAAACAGTTATCCGTATCATCGTGATGACATGTATCCTCGTAATTCGCACTTGAAACATGTGAATGCGAGCGCGACCGATTGATACCCGAGCGAGTGCTCGGGGAACAAATTGATCGCGCTCGCATTCGTTCTATATCGTCGTATCGAGCCGAACATTTTAGACGCAAAGCTACTTCGAGACTTTTTCGAGGTACAGCAATCGTCGGTCCGCATCCAAAGCTTTACAACCAAGCTATTCGGGCAGCTTCGAGTCGTACGGGGAGTCTGACACGCTCGAGTAAAGAGCCGTAGATTCGAGTCGACGTCAGCAGAAGCTAATCGTGGATGACCACACGCACCTGCATCAATGGATGTTGCAGGCTGCTGTTAGCAGTAGCAGACAATAAAACCCGCCGTTGAGTCTTGAATAGCTTCTTCACCGGCTGTGCGGATATGAGAAGTTGCTTTCAATGCGGCCTTCATCACACAGCGCATGGACAACCTGTCATGAGCTTTTTAGCTGAAAAAAAGATCAACAAATGCTTCTGTTATTCACAGGAACAAGAAGGTGGTCACTCTGACACCAGTTACATTAAAATTACTAACTATAGTGACCGATAGACAAGATGGTGTGATGTAACGGGGTGAGTCTGTTACATAAATTTAATACGAAGGTATTTTGTTTGAACATTATCAGCTCAGATACTAATTCAATAAACATCACTCGCGAAGTACTGATGTTGGCGGAATATGACCCCCGGAAACAATTATTTGGGCGCTCCACTTTTGATTGGTATAGACAAAACAACATTTTAACTAAACATCAATCGTTGCAGGACGCGCGCGATAGGTGGTGATCAAGAATCACACATAGGATGTAAATAACTGTAGCTAGACGAAGACAAAGACAAATTACAAAAAAAACTAAATTGTATTGAATGCAGCCTATATTCCCATATTAAAGGGCTCCTAGTCCTGTTTAATTCGCTGCGCTTCCTCACAAAATGTTTTGTGTAACGTCGGGGGCAAACACCCTTGTGGATATCCGGCACAAGGCTTCTATGTCATCTGGTAAGGAAGTGCCTCGTTACACGCACTAAAATACCTTACCTGCTTCGACGTAAACTGCACGTTCCTATTAGGGTCCTCGGCCATATAAAACGATTGCGCACCGAAGGTCGACATTTTTACATGCGGGCTGGACATATGCGAAAGTTTAGCAGTCTCGGGTGCGGCGTCGGCATCTTCATGAAACGCCGAAAGAGTCGAAGCCAGCAGTGCCAACGATAACAAAGGAACGAGAGGAATAAAATTCACGTGAAAGATAAACCCGTGGGCTTTGTGAAGGTCGAGGCTGCGCCTGTGGCGGATGAGGTGAATTCAACATTAAACAATGGAGAAGATCAAGAAGGAGGTTTGTAATGATGTGCAAGATTGATGTAGCAATGCTGAAGGGACAGATTTTACACGAAGGTAAAACTGTTACAAGGCACCCTTTACCTGGGTGCCAAGAAATTTCATGTACACTAGTCGGGGCAGAGGAAGCTAATATACTCAGTAACTAAGCTGATTAAAGAGGGAATAGAGAACTGCATCTAATGCAGTTAAGCTATCAGTGTAGCTTTAATCTTCATCTAACTATCTTAAACTACGTCGTCGTATGACGACAACCTGATCACCACTCATTGCGCGCGTCTAGCAGCAGTTGGTGACAATCTATGGTTATTATGTCTTTTATCTATGAGTCTTGGAGCAGCGCATGAACAGTATCAAAAGGGGATGATATCCCTTCAAAAGTATCCATATCAAATCGTAGTGATAGGATATTGTCATGCTAGACAATATCCCTATTGATACCGTTTCGTGTTAATATCGTGTAACGGGGTAGCCCGTTACATCACACCCCTTATCCATCAATCACCCGTTGATTGAATTAGAATTGATTGGGACAGGGTACCACCGTTGGATCAATTTGGGAAAGGGAGCACTTCTTGGTCAAATTCCATCCATATGCCAATTTAACGAACGGTTCTAATATCTATAAGAGTTTATACTGCATCAGCAAGCTGCATGCACGCATGCGTGCAGCCGAAGAGAGTACTTCTCAAACCTTAGCGGCAGGTGACTCGTCGCCTGCTGATATGAACAGTCCACGTGGTGAGTCACCACGTGCGACAGGTACATCCGCTGCGTCTGCAGCGGGTACCGCGAATGGTAATCCAGATGAGCCTGAAATAGAGATCATATATTCTGGCGAGTTTAATGATGTATCCGACTCGAAGGCGACACCTCACGCCTCGGGATCACCCGGGGCGTGCACTGCAAGAGCCACGTTGACTGGCTTGGGGGAATGTGGCGGCATCATGTGCAAGATGATTCGGACCGAGCAATGGTTTCGACGAATCCTCATCTCGTGCAAGTCCACCTGACGATAGGAAGCGTGGTGATGGTGGTGATACTCCTATACATCACCACGAGCGACGTAATTCGAGGGAACGAGGTTTCACTGGTGTCAAAGCTCACGCTGGCGACAATCAAGAGGCCAGGGACCGAAATGTCCTTCGCCACGCCCCTCAAGTGGAGTCTCCCCGGATGTCGCCATCCAGAGAATTGGACCGGTTGGCCGCCATGACTACCGATCGAGATCGAATCCCGTTGTTCTATTGTAGGAAGATGAGCCCACGTAATTTCATCACGGAAACTATCCGTGCTGAGAAATATTTCTTCACCGATGCGTTTTTTTAAATCGGTGGTACAATGGCAGCCGTGTTCGAGACGGAAAGGCCTCGGTGCAAGAATGGAAATCTCTCATCCATAACATCGAGTGCACTGTCCGTGAGGCCTGGCTTGGTAAATTTGATGCACATTGCTTCAGGTTTGAGAAGTGCAACCCAGTCGGGGCGCGATACAAGCTGCACCGGCTGTCAAGAGAGGCAGGATTGCCCTCTCTCGTGGGGTAATTCGTGTCCAAGTTGCCTGGAAAACCCTAATAGTGCCCCTGGGTGCGCCCTCCAGTAGGGAACATAAGGGAGACAAGCCTTTCTAGGCGGATAGCCACGCCAGCGGACGAGGCAACTCGTCTGGACGCCATCACATCGCGGTGGCTCAGACAGCTTCACTAGAAAGCGTTGGCCACCGCTTGAGTCCACCAAAGGATGTGGTGGCGGTGGAAACACCTGATCCGCCTCGAGGGTCGGATCAGCTTGATGTTCAGGAGCTGAACCGTGTAACGGAACAGTTACAAGATGACCTGGCTCATGAACGGACTCGGCGTTATGGGCTTAAGCATTTTGTCAGATATAAATCACAATTCCTTAACGCACGATCGTTCGGACGATCGTGCCGCGTTTGCGTTTGCGCAACTTGAGAACAAACGGTCGACTCGTTCTCTTCGTGACGAGCTGGCTGCAGCTCGTTGCGACATCGCTCAACTGCGTGAACAGATCGCTTCGCTAGTCGACCAGACTGGCTCGTTGAAATGGGACCACTCGAAGGTGGTCTCGGCTCTCTACCGCGGAGGTGTTTTTCGAATCTCGAAACGGGCTCTTACTTATATTACTGGCGGAGAAGACCAACGTAAAAAGTAGAATGCGTAGCATATTACGGGGCAGTTCAATCGTGTATGCGTTGCCCATGCGGCGCAACACACGAAATGGACCGATATACTTGGGCGGTAGTTTGTTGCTGCCCGCGTTTGTCACTACATGTTTTTGGTAGATTTACTGTAGACAGTAAAACTAAGTCTCCTTCATTAAATACAAGAACATTTGCTCTTCCATGTTTGTCTGCGTTTCGTTTCTGTCTGTCTAGTGCATCTGCAATAGAGTCTTGAACGAAGCGGACAGCCGCTTCGCGAGTTAGCAGAAATTCCTCTGCTGATTCATACTTATTAACAGCAGTTGCTTCGTGTGCAATGCTGAAAGAACGTTGTCTCTACCAGTGAGGACGTCATCTTCCTCACTGCAGCAGTCATTGGCGATGCTGAACATACCAGCATCGTTATCATCGGCATCCATCACGTCGACAATATTGTCGACGTGTGATGAGCAAGAACCGGATCGGTTTTTGCTTGAACCAGTCCAACCCCCCTATAAACTAGAGTCACACTCTAAGAAGGCGGGTAAACGTGGATGAAGTAGGCCATTCACGAAGAACGGTGTATGCGTTGTTGACGCATGAACCGAGTTGTTGATGGCGAATTCCGCTATCGGCAAGAACTCAGTCCAACTCGCAAACGAGTGAACGCACCCTCGAAGTGTCTCTTCAAGGACGCGAGTGACGCGTTCCGTCTTACCATCTGTTTCTGGATGGTCAGAAGTCGACATCTTTAAACGTGTTCCAAGTGAACGAAACACGGATTGCCAGAACTCTGCCGTAAAGCGGTAGTCCCTCTCAGACACGAGTTCACGGGGTAACTCGTGAAGTCGGAAGATAGTATAGATGAAGACACGAGCACAGTCCTGGGCTGTGATGGACTCCGGTACAGCAACAAGATGTACCATCTTGCTGAAACGATCAACAAGCACAAGAATACCAGTATTCTTTTGAGCGGCGTTAGGAAACCCAAAGACGAAGTTCACCGATACGGGCTGCCAGCACTCTACTGAAATCGGTAGGGGCTGCGAGGTTGCGCGGTATGAAGGACGAGGCTTCACCCGTTGACAAACCTCGCAAGCGCGAATGTATTTGTGCACAAACTCATACTGGCGGGGCCAGTAGACGTAACGACTCACCGTGAGGTAAGTCTTTTCTCTACCGCGATGCCCACTCGTTGGTGCATCGTGACACTCATACATGATGCGCAATTGTAAATCATCATGAGCGGGAACGACGATACGAGGTGTGTCGCCGTTGACTGCTGTATAGTACAAAAGTCCATCGCGAACCGAATAACGTTCGGTTGAAGTGCGGTATTGAGACGACAAGCTTTTCAAAGCTTGAATGCATGGATGAGACACGTAATCCATCAATCTTAGAAGAGACTCATCTTCTGTGCATGCTTTCCGCACGTCTTCGAGAAGATTCAACGACGGAACACTCACTGTTATTGTTGCTACAGTATGATCACCCCTACTGCTGGGTCGAGCAGTCGGCTCGAAATTGGGCCGAAGCGAAATAGCATCAGCGACGACAGTAAGCCGTCCTGGTTTGTACTCGATGGAGAAGTTGTGCTCCGCGAAGGAAGACAGCCACCTCATCATTCGTTGCGAGAGGTGTGGACTGTTTACGGCCGTGCGTAACGACGCATGGTCGGTATGAACGCTGAAGGTCCTATCTTTAAGAGATACACCCGAAACTTGGCCAGTGCATATTTCATGGCAAGGAGTTCCTTGTCATGCACCGGGTAGTTACGCTCAGCTGCTTGCAGCTGACGCGATTGATTACAGACGACACGCTCATGCCGTCTGAGGCGTAGCGCTTAAACGCGCAGCCGATTGCAACATCTCTGGCGTCACAGCCCACATGGAATGATCTGTCCTGGTCTGGAATCGCGAACACGGGCGATTGTATCAAGATGTTCTTGATACCTTCGAAGGATTTCTGACACTCAGCACTCCATGACCACCTCTCGTTTTTCTTTAACGAACGATAGCGATGTACGGTCATCTCGGTGTAGTTGCGCGAGTACTTGTGCAAGTACGCCGCCAAGCCAAGGAACTTTCGAAGTCCCTTGACTTCGACTGGCACAGGCCAGTCGCTAATCGCCTTGGTCTTTTCCGGATCAGGGCGTACGCCGTTTTTACCCACGGTTCAGCCAAGAAGTAGTATTTTGCTTGCTGCAAATATACACTTCTTGAGGTTCTCGAACAACTTATGCTCTCACATTAGAGTAAGAACCTTCCGGACGTGGATTCTATGATCCTCCACGTCCGCCTTTCCATCCATAGCCCGGCTATGGACGAAGACATCGTCGAAGTAACTCGGTGCAAAACCTCGCACTGATCGCAACCGATTCTTAACACATCTGTTGAACATTGCAGGGGCGATACTTAGCCCCTGTGGTATCACTAGCCTCTCACAGAGCAGATTAATGGGGGCGCTCACTGCTGTGTACGGGATTTACCGTTCACGCACGAGGATCTGATAGAATCCATCCATCAGATCCATGACTGAAAAGATGGTACTCTTTGCCATACCATCTATGATGACGTCCTTCCTTGGTATCGGCTTCTGAGCCGGTACCGTTGCAGCGTTCAATTTTTTTGGATGCGTGCACTATCCGCCACCCTCCTGTGGCCTTTCGCACACAGAAGGTCGGAGAGCTATGTGGGGAAGTTGATTCCCTCACATGGCCCGCTGCTAAGAGATCGGCAAAGAACTTGTCGATCGCAAGTACTTGTTCACGAGGCAGTGGCCACTGCTTCATGACACAGTATTTCGAACCAGGTTTCAGTTCGATCTCATGCCGAGTGCCTTTGTCCTTAGGCAGCTCGCATGGCACGGATTCCGGGAAAACATCCCTGAATTCAACCAAATCCTTACACAAAGGATTTGTAGTAAAAGACTCCCAAGATTGAGACGTGTATCGCTCAATCCGAGTCTTCTCAACGAGGACACTCTTGTCCATCGATGAAATACTGAGAACCCGTTAGTTCAAAGCAAACACTTGAGCCGATCGAATATCGGCGACGTACTCGTCCTCTGTGACGAGTACGCAGATCGGCTTGATCTTGTCACTACGCAGATCTCGCAAGAATCTTTTAGATTATAGTGTTGGCAACTTGATTACCTCCGAAGCTGACTTCGGGGGTGTAACCAGATAAAGTGTGTAAGCGCCTACACTTGATCCGTCATTCACCAAGACATTCACTGACTCGTTGATTTCCTGGGAAAACACATCCGCAGGTAGTTGGGGATCCACACTATCAACAAAACTATCTTGGGAGTTATCACTATCAGAAACGCTGGAACTTTAATCCGATACGTGTACTGACTGTGGGTGTACTACCACAGTCACATCCGCTTCGATCGACTCTCTTTCAGTCGTTCGGGCTTGCTCTACGATCGATTCTATGATACTCAATCTTGCTTCAACGTGTTGTCCATCCTGAACAACACTAATCTCTCTTCTCGGATGCACCCTTCTTGGTGTGCATCCGTGTTCCAGTCCACTCGATCTATTCAAGTGGAGAACCTTCGGCGCAGCCTTTGTCTCTACACAGGTGCCGGAAGCTGGTTCCACAGTGTAGTGGCCTCCTACAATGTGATCTTGTGCAATCGTACTAACGACAGTACCACAAGTGAGGCCATCGCACTCACTCGTAGTACATCCAACACGCTTGTGGACGCTCCAAGACGTTCATCAGATGGCCATCCGATGAACAAACGACAGGCATCGTCACGGATCGATGCTGCCAGCTAACCCATGGCTGGTATATTCTAAGCCATGGCAGACCAAGGATGACATCAAATTTGTCATCCAAATCTGATACGATGAAGTCATCATCGTACTGTTTTCCTTGTAGCGTGTAGTGAATTCCCACTACGCGTTTGTTCACTGTTGCGGATGCGCCTGTAGCAAGTCACACCGTCATCCTCGTTGGAGGTATCTCTCGCTCAACATCGTTGAGTCTACTATCCTCTAGCGACTTGCGTCAAATAAGACTGCTCGACGCCCCACAGTCAACTAGAGCGCGAAGTGAAATTCCACTTGTCACTTCGATCTTCAAAGTGATGAGGGACACCTCATCACTAGGGAAAGTAACACACAGCGACTGTGTGTTGGGAGCAATCTTCGTCAAGATTCTGCAAATTCTCTTGACGTTGCTAGATCAGCAGGGTGCTCCGCCCCTACTGACCCTGACCGTTGTTTGGCGGTCCGACTTGCTGTCGCGGCTTAGCGACATGGATGGATCGGTGCCTTGGACTTTCCCTCGGCCAAAAGCGGTCATCACGTCCTGTCGTTAGACGTGATTCGGTGCTTGGGACACTACAATCACGGGCGTCGTATCCGATCTTCTGACAGCGATGGCATCTTGCCGTTCACTTGTGACTTAGACAGCAAGAATTCTCGCTCTCGGTGTAACAGAGGTCTATTGGTTCGGGACCTCCTGTTTCCTGTCGTCTCGTCGGACTATAGTTTGACGAGTTAGCCTGATACTGTCTCAGGCTGAAGTATTCTTGTTCCGCATACGCTGTCGCCCTTTCCAGCGTATGGAAGTCCTCTCGGAACGTGTAGGTCTTCACCGGTTCATTTACAAGGCCGTAGATTATGACTTTGATGAGCGTGTGCTCATCATTAGGGTTTTACGTACCGCCACTCGCAAGGTAACATAGGTGTTGTGTGTAAGCGTGCACGTCACGCTTACCTTGGTTGAGCCTCAAGAGTGCAGTGCGTGCTGTGAACTCAGCTCTCGGCGGCTCAAACGTTTCTTTGAGCGAGACTTTAAGATATCGAGCGACTCAAACACGTTTGGGTCGTAAAGCTTGAGCCCTGAGGCCCCAGTCTTTGCTTGTCATGTCAAATTTGACAGGCTAAGGTGACTTGCATCTCGTCACCCTCGATGTGACGGCCCCTGATGGAATCGTCTAAATCAGCGAATTATCTCAAAAGAGATCTTCATCGGTACCCTTGTACATTGAGATATCAATCTTAAAGATTTCGGGTCGACACGTGTGCGTCGGTCCGCCCATCGACTGATGAGAGCCTTGCTGTTGTAGCAAGGCTATCATCTGTCTTCTGACGGCAAGTTCCCCTTGTAGGAGCTTGTTGATAGCAGCATGTTGCTGTTCTCTGCTTAGAGACTCCAGCATGCCACTGATGGCGGGTACGCCCATGAGCACACTCATGCGGCCGACTTCCTCCGATTCTGAGTCACTCAGATGGGAGTAGCCTTCACATGTGACGTGAAAGCTGTCGTCTTCTACCTCCAACATGTTCACATTGGGCGGACACTAAGTAGTCGTTGGACGGACTAAGAAGTGCTACCAGGTGTAACGAGGCACCCTTTGTTAGGGTGCCACGAAAACTCACGTACACTAGTACGTGCAGAGGTAGCTAATATACTCAACGACTAAGCTGCGTAAAGGCTAAAATGAGAACTGTATTTAATATAGTTAAGATATCAATAAAACTTTAATCTTTATCTAACTGTCTTAAACTACGTCGTCGTATGACGACAACCTGCTCACCACTCATTGCGCGCGTCCAGCGGCGATTGGTGGCAATCTATGGTCGGTATGTCTTACATCAGCCAATCTTTGAGCAGCGCGTGAATATTATCAAAGGAGGATAATATTCCTTCAAAAGTATCCATCTCAAATCGTAGTGATAGGATATTGTCATGCTAGACAATATACCTATTGATACCGTTTGGTGTCAATATCACGTAACGGTCTACACCTTTATAAGCTTCCCTAGATTAGGGTGTTGGACGCCACTGTGGGTCCCGGTGTCATCGAATTGGATACCACGATTTCGATGGGTGTAACGGAGCACTGATCACTATGCTGACTAGGAGCTAGTGCACCTACACTGATAATTGTGTAGTCAGTGCCGCACGTCCCTAAACGTACCATGTACGTGCATAGGAAAGGTATCTAGTGAACAACGCGTTCAATAGAAGTAGTAAGTACAACTGCATTAAAAAAATTTTAAGTCCTATTATTATCCCATGTTTTAGTTCTAAATTTAATCGTCTTTGTCTAAAAAACTGTATGCTAATAACTCGCTCACCACTCATTGCGCGCGTCAATCGTTAATTGGACCGCTAGAACCGGCTTACATGATGGCCCATACCAGCCAATCGGTGATTGTTTCTGAGTATGATTCCTATGATGGTCTTCACGAACATTACCAATCTATTTGATAATATTCTAATCAACAAGTATCAAGGTAAATTACACGGAACAGGCTCACCCCTTTCAATGGGGACATGAGTGTATATCCAGTACATTGCGAGAGATGAACCTGAACGTCGATTAAGTGCTTATGACTATAAAAACCGGTGTGCTTCTACCTGAACTAGATCACAATCCTCCTAGATGACTCAGACTGCTTGGCTCGATACTGCGGGCCTCACGGGGGACACTCCGCCTAGGGCACGTGGAATCGGGTATCCAGTTATACGGGCTGACAGGGCGCTGGTATCGCGGAAAACGCCGGGGACCAAACCGATCACCCCCGATGGCCCCTGACGCACCTGAACGGGGCCGATCAATTCACGTTCTAGGCAAGTTCGCTTCGTGGACCGGGAATCATGCTCGGCGACCGGCCGACAACTTGAAGACTGACGTATAATAGCAGGAACTAGGTGAGAAGTTGACACCGCTGGCGCCGTGCCCTCACCCCAAAGTGTCTGGGTTGTTGCCCCCCTTGCGGTTCGCACGCTGCTCTGCCCCCCGTAGCGCACACAGCGGATAGAAGGCCTCCCCTTTTTTAACCTGGGCCCCACTTAAGATGAGTTCCCGTCCAAAAAATGGGGCCGGTTGTCCGGCTCTTTAGAAATCTGTGTCGCTTGGCCGTTTTTGATCCAAATGCGCAAATTGGGATGTGAGAGAGAGAGGTTAGATTGTCTAGTTACAAACATTAAGTTGTGCAAGACGTCTGGAATATTCTAAGCCAGGATAGCAATGCCGGTGTCGAGTGATTCGGTAATTGTACGTGTCTAACCGCTGTGCACGATGCTCTCAAGGGTGATAAGGTCATCAATTTAATGCATTGCATTAGAATGGTGCCGTTCACCCGTGTAGATAATTGTCGACGCTCTTGCGTCGCCAGTGCTTGTAATTGCCAAATTCCGTGTCTTTGAAATTCATAATTGCCTCACGCCAGCGTTACGCTCTTACCTTCATAATCGAATCGATTGCGCTGAACCCATAAGGTTTAATACACTCTGAACTTAGGAAACACCTCATACGCTTCCATTGAGATAGATACGCCGGCAGGATGTCCCCGGAAGCTCTTTGCAGCCGCCTAGAGATGAGGAAAGACAACGGCGGTGGCCTCCGGACCATGCAGAAGCACGCGTAATTCTGTAGGCTGTCTGGTGTCGCATGGTAACCGGTCCAGTAGGTAACAATAGCCTATCATCACCCTTGAGCGACCGGATCCCCCCACAAGATGTGATCGATCGTCTCTTTTTGGTCACTACAAGTGTTAGGTGTAAGGTAGTTTCCGGTAGCAAGAATTGAGTTCTCTGCCGGGGCTGTATAAATTGAGCTGTTGTAGCACCATCCGGTAATTAACCCATACTTTTAGCGGCGATCGCGTTACGGTGACTCCACAGCTCTCGCGCTTTCTGTTGTGAAGCAGCAAATTGCCTCGGATATCGTTCGGCCAACAAAAGTTATCCTTCGGAGTATTCCTGCGAGGCCCCTGCCGAGTTCCTCTTTGACGCGTGCGTACGGCTGACGTTTAAGATGCCGAATGACGTGACGATTGAATACAGACAAGGATTCCTCCTAAGAAAAACTGCGCAAGGCCGGGTGTACTTCCACGACGACTCATTGGTAGCGTTGAGCTTGTATTAGGTCGTCTACGTCGCGCCAGCATGCCAAGAGGGTGATCATTGCTTCTTCTATCATCCAGTGTAAACCGTCATCCTCCTGCTGGAGCACGATCTCTCCATGCTCGGTGCTTCTTAACATACCTGCCACCCTATGTACACGTCCGTTGCCCCGCACTGAACATCGATAAGCCAGGCGGAGCTCCGGTAGATTTTTAAGCGTCAGAACACTTTGCACTTCGCACTTTTCAGCAATTTCAAGTGTTGGGCTGCCCAAGATGATCGCCAATGCCCACCGTGTCAGTTTGCGATCCGTGTGATATTGCGTTGCACCTAGCGCCAAAGGGGTGTGCCGAACGTACGTAGTGAGCCCTGTACGCTCCATACCCACTTCGGCGAGTACACAAGACTGAATCTGGTCATACTTCCTTGCTGTCAGTGAGTCCCCTGTTCAATCCCGGAGCCATGGGTTGGCCACCCAGTGATAAGTTAGCCAGAACCGTTTAACCTCAGCCGAAAATGACCACGGTACGTCTGGTAATAATTCCACCAGAGAAATACTTAGACTATCCATTTACCGCCACCCCATCGTCTATGAAATGAGGAGTGTCATATAGGTGTAGTGCTTACCCGTGAGAGCCGCACGTTCTGTTCCCTGTGGGCGAAACCAAGTCCTAATTCGTCCCGTAAGCTTGCCCAAGGCAGCTGATGTCTGGAATGTCCATTGCGTCCTGTATCTTGAGGTGTAAGAATTGGCTTCCCTGGCATGACAGCTCCTTGAAAAGCCCAGTACGTCCAAGCCGTTACGTACCGATCCGATCTCTTTTTTTGATTATGATAAAGCATGGCCACACGCTGTGATTTAATCACCACTAAATTCAAGATTAATCGACAAGCCCTGCCGCTTGTGGCGTAAACAAAAGTAAGGATTCACTTTTTGTTGGATTTTCTCTGTAGACAATGAGTGCCTCCACAGGAATTGTTTTTGCAAAATTTAAATCTCGCTGTCTGCCCCGTCCGGTATGTCAAATACAGCTGCTGTGAACAGATTTTATGGTAGTAAAATGACAATTAAAATCTGTGCCCGCAGCGCCACACTAGTCGCCACCCGGGTCGCTGTTGCAAGTCGCCGTCGTATCGTTAAAGTGCGTACTGCCCAATTAGCGTCTTTCAAATTTCCGGTACCCATTTGGTGACCGAAGTAGCGAGTCGTCTCAGCTGGCGTAAATCCTGACAGCTTGCCGAACTGGGTCACTATCCGAAACACGTTTGGGAGCTGCCTTGCTTCCTGCAGAAAGACCGTTGAGTCATCAACAAACGCTGAAAAATTTGACGATCCTTGCTTGGGCCTGGCACCGCAATGCCTTGAAGTTGTGTTATTGCTAACGCCAACACCGCCGCCAACAAGAGTAATGAAGGCGCGAGCGGGGAAGTTTGATGTGTCCCCGTTTTGATCCCTATATAATGAGATAGTATACCATTTACTGAGAACTCCAGCCGTCGTTGAATCTTGCCGTCTCCGCACCATCTCAATAAAGCCTTGTGAGGATCCAAATTGGTCGAGTAAGAGAAATAGAAAATCTCGAGCAACTGTGCCATACGCTTTCCTAAATCCAGCTGCAAAATCATCCGACTATCCAAAGCATCCACATTTGGATCCTATTCAGAAGTAGACAGGATTGCCAGCATCATCATCAAGGTTTTCATCATTTGTCGACCGTGAAAATACACCATCTGAGTATAATATGAGTATATACCCCAATAGGTCGATTCATGCAGCGTTGTAGGAGGGTCGCCAGAACCTTTGTAAGCAATTAATACCTAGTTTGTAGTGACGAGATTGGCATGTAGAACATCGCATCCTCCGGGTCCCCTTTCTTCGTGAGCAGGATGATTAATTCTAAAGAATAGATGCAAGTGGATCCTTGCTGCTATAATCTTATTTCCAATCAGAAATATTGTTGGAGATAATAAAGCTTGATTGTCAATGAAATAGTCATTGTTAAGCCCATCCGGCCCTGCTAATTTGTGTCAATTAAGCACAACAATCGCCAAAATCATTTCAGATTATTGAATCGGTTTAAGTAAGTGATAATTGTCCGTCTGAGTTTATCGACGGACCGTAGGAATAGTGGCAAACGCGTAAAACAGTGACGAAGCAGGTCCTGGGATTTAGAATTGTGTCGACGCCCAAGAATTAGCCTCCACTCTGTTGCAATTATGTCTGCAATGGTGGCGTGTCGCGGAAATTCTTGTCCATTTGGATGCTGGATGCGAGTGACCTTCTTGTCTGTTTCACAAATGGAGACCCGCTTAAAGTCCCACCGTAGTCTGTCGGTCGTGCGTTGTAATTGCGTCCCCGCTCAAATTTAGATTTTAGCCATACTGTATCCTGACTGGCCTGGATAAGCTGCTTTCGAGTGCGTATACGCGCTCGCGCTTGTCCGTATACCTTGACGGTATACCGCTTACAGCGCTGTAAATTCTGCTTTAGGACGGCCCTAATGAAAATTTACACACTTGAGAATCATGTCATCCTTTGTTGCTATTGTGACCGATCGCCCCAATTCCAGGCGTACAAGCTCCGCCGTAAATGCACCGCGAACGCGCCTCGGGTGTGAAGATCTAATAGGGTACGTGACATACCTCCTTTTACATGTAACCGGAATATTCCACAGACTTTGCATGACTGACATCGATACCAGATAGTGGTCGGACTCTTGCGATGAAACTCTGACCTCCACCGATAGAGCCCGTGAAATCTACTGGTAGGGCACATAAATCTATCAATTCTGCTTGCCGACAACTGTGTCCAACACGTAAAATGCTTTATTAGATAAAAGGTTCCCTCTCCTCCTTCGGTTTTGCTAAAATAAAATTGCATTAGCGAGTCCTAGCGAGGTAATCAAGTCTGTAAGCGCTGCGCTTTCGGGTCGTCCAGTCCGATTTCCTCCCAAACGATCCAAAACCGGGCTCTGGACGGCTTTAAAGTCCCCTGTGATGACGATGGCGCATGATGGCCAGGGCCAATGTCTTATTTTGTGAGAAGAACAATTTTCGTTTGCGGTGATCATTCGGAGTTTATACATTGATCACTAGTGCTCCCGACACCCTGAGACACGCGACGCGTTTGTTCCAGAGTTCTGGATGCCGCGCTGCTGTTGATCATGCTCTACCTGGATCTAGATGGAATGCAACCCGTCCAGTTTTTTCTGTGCCTAAGCTCCAGTACGAGAACGGCGTACCATTCGAGTGATGTGGGTGTACCCACATACGTTTCCATTTTTGCCTAAGCTCCTTCGCGCCGGATTCGCTGCCCACATGAGTTTCCTGTAATAAGCGCATGATGGATCGTCGCTGTGTAGATTCTCTTTGTCATGCCTCCATCCACACGTCCCGAGATCCCGCCGAAAAATCAAGCACATTCTGCAAGTCCACGCGTACCACGTTTGCACCCCTACAAAAGGTGTCATGGGTGACTTTTCGCGCACATTGACCATTCTGAAGCTGATAGTGGGTGTCGTACTGAAGAGTCCTCTGTGGACTCAGGTGGGCGAGCGCATGCTCAAAGAATTGTTGTATATTAAACCAGTCCGTAGAAGTCTCAATCACCGTGTATGCCTTTTTGTACTGTCTTATGCCTTTAAGCCCCTTAAAATGACGACGGAGCCGTGTCGTGATACCGGTTTTGTTATCCTCCTCAGTGCCCGTAAGAGCCTTTAATTTCATCATGGTACGAATTTACACACAGAATGTGCCATGATAATTGTGTCTCAAACTGTGTATCGCACCGACGTAGTAAATCGTCACTGGCGTATCTAAAATCCCGTAGACGGCGCCAATGATCGCTGCTGTCGACCAAAGATGACGATGAAGACTCCGCTAAATAACGTGAAGTCCTTTCCTTTCACTCGTCGAGTCACTGTCGAGTTGCACGATTTTTGGTCCGGTCTCGTTATGATACTAGACACAAATACATGCATTCTTGCCGCCAGGTCGCCGTCCAAATCTCCAGCGTAGCGTCGCTTAAAATACGTAAAATGTCGCATATCTGCGGAAATGGCTAATGAATCGTAGGATAAGCCTCGGTTACACTTGCGCCATTCGTGTCCATTGATCAGCCGTGCGATAAACCTTCGGAAAAGGCACTTTTGCCGCCCGCTCGCAATCCGGAGCTAATTTTCGCCACATATCTTGACAGTTTGTCTTAAGCAAGGGGAGTTGTGTCATCGCAGGAACTGCCTCAATTAGCAGCATGTCGTTTTTTTCACCCTTGTTGAAACTAGTCGTTGTGCTTGTTTCGTACGATCACTTCACACTTTCCCGTACTCCAGTGTCGCTACATGCAACCTTTTGATGCCGCTTCTTCCGTGGCGCTCGTAGCGGTGTCTGCAGCGCAATGGATGTAGTTTCCGCTGTTACTCCAAGTGTCCGCTGGATGAGTCTAAATAGGGTCCCTATCCACTGTCTATGTGAGATTGAGAGGTTCGTGCGAGGCTGATGAGGAAAAAGTTCCCCCATGGGTGCTTTCTCTTCTTTTCAGCATTGACATTGCTACATCATTGCCTTCAAAAATGTTGTAGTCCTGTTGAAGGAGCTTAAACGCCTCACTTGCAATCGGTTTCTGTACAACCTGGAGGATACGTTGCTATTCCGAGACCGAAGCCGCACTCAATTTTGATTTTGAAAACCTGTGAAGGTCAGCGTATTGTCCGGTCCCTGCAATCTGGTTTATCTGATGGGTAGTATCGGAATCTGTTAGCGATTGTGTGCGTGCTTGTGGCGTGTTGATCAAATATTTGCTAGCTACCGTCCCACCGGGTGTATTGTACCTGTAACGGGGCACCCTGAAGCTTGTACTGGTGACAGTACAAGCTACTTATTCTGATAACAGAATAAGGCGGTGCCTCGTAACTTCACGTACACTCGTACGTGCAGAGGAAGACGGTAAGAAGAAGCGAGTACTTGGTTAGAGTAAAAAGTAGAATTGTATTTAGTATAGTTAATGTCTGCAATAAATCACTATTTATCTTCATCTAACTATGTCTAAATACAAATGTGTAAATCAGTTATCTGCTCACCACTCATTGCGTGCGTCTGTCGTGGCGCGTCTTCGTTGGTTGATATAATGGCCTATATCAACCAATTAGGAACTACTCGTAAGTGCTACAGAATATTTGTCCTTATGACAATATTCTGAGAGTATAACTCTTATAGTTATATTCTATTAACAATTTCTTATAAATTGTTATGTAACGATTCACCCCGTTACATCACCCCCCCTTAACCATCAGTCACTTTAGTGACTGATTGACTAAATGGATACTCGTCCCAAATCATTTGGGACGGGGTTTGCACTTGTTGGTCCGCGTCCACTTTCCAACATCTCATCGCATGGTAAACAAGCCCATGCGATGCGCGAGCAAGGCCGCCGAGAGCGCGTCTGCACGTCTCTGTGCGGACGCCGAAGCAGAAACTACAGCAACTGATGTCCCATCGGTTGCTGAATCGACTCAGCCTGTATCACCTGGTGATGCAGGCGCTGGTCATGAAGACACTCGTGTCTTCACAGAGTACGAGCTCGGTGTCTCGTACTCTCCTGATACGGATGACGGATCCGTATCGACGGCTATTGAATCCAAGCCGCCTGCCAAGCGTGGCATGGACGATGCTTTGCGTCGCAGCATCTTTGGTTCATCTGATGAGTCAGATGAACCATCGCCGAAGCGAAGGCGCTCGAGGTCGCGAGACTCGGGCGCTAATAGTGGTGTCGTTTCTCCAATGGACACCACTTCACAGCGAGGTGCCAGTACTTCTGTCGGCACGTCGCAGGAAGAGCGGGACCGCAATGTGTTGCGTCTCGCTCCAGAAAAGAAGGCATGGATGCCTCCTAAATCTGTCATGGATCACTTGTCGGCGACGACGAGTGATCGTTATCGAACACGGTTGTTCGATTCGTCAAGGATCCATCACCTTGACCCCAGCGCGAAAGACTATCGCGCTGAACATGAGTTCTTCATCGATGCTTTCTTCAGACATCGATGGTACAGTGGGAATCACAAACGTGATGGTCCCTCACTACTTCAGGCGTGGAACGCCTACATCCATAATCTCGAGGATGTAGGTCGTGACGCTTGGAACGACAAACTTATCAAAGCTCGTGATAAGTTTGAAAAGCGAACCCCGACAGGTGCATGCTACAAGCTGCATCGTCTGTCAAGGGAGAAAGGATTACCCTGCCTTTCTTGGGGAGACTCGTGCCCATGTTGTGTGAACAACTCTGCACGAGCACCTAAGGAGGCTTACCTCCTTACCAGCCCGTGGTGGCGCGTACGTGTCTCTACTGAGATGTACGAAGGGATTGACAACCTGAAATCCCTTTACGACCGTGCCGGGAAGACTTTCTCCGGCGGTCCTTCTGCGGCACAGGATGTGTCGCGTCGTACTGCTCGACCAGACCCAGTACGTCAACCATCAATTGGGAGCGGGGCTCCCAAGAATCCCAGGACGGGGGATAGCCGCGCCACCGGACGAGGTAACTCGTCCGACGTCCGTTCAGGTCGCGGTGGTTCAACAGCTGCTCTACTAGATAGCGCTGGCCACCGCGAGAGTCCTCTAATGGAGGTGGAGGAGGAGGAAAGACGCTCTCCACACGATCATGTGGATCGGTGTGTTCCCGAGAGCTTCTTTGATCGCGTAACGCAAGGGTTACGCGACGATCTCGAGCATGAGCGGAATAGGCGTCTCCAGATGGTGGACACTGCCTTGAAGCATCGAGCTGAGTTTGCCTTTGCTCAGCTTGAGAACGAGAGATCTCTGACATCTCTTCGTGACGAGCTAAGGGTAGCTCGTGGGATTGTTGATCGGTCTCGGGCTGAGATAACTGCTCTTCAGACCCTTGTTGATGCCCACCATCGGGAGCACAAGGCTCTCTGCGAGATGCTTGAGCGCAAGGGCGTTCTTCATCGGAAGAAGCAGCGTACTGATGGTACGGCTTAAGCCGACCAACGTAAAACGTGGGATGCGTTCGCATCTTACGTGGTAACTCGATCGTGTATGCATTGCCTAGGCGGTGCAATACACGAAATGGGCCAATGTACTTGGGTAGTAGTTTACTGCTACCCAAGTTAGTCACTACATGTTTTGGTAGATTAACCGTAGACAGTAGGACTAAGTCACCTTTATTAAATAAAAGAGTGTTTGCCCTTCCATTCTTGTCAGCGTTTTGCTTTTGCTTATCCACCGCTTCGGCGATGGAGTCTTGCACAAAACGGACTACCGTTTCACGAGCCAGTATGAACTCATCTGATGACTCGTTAGCTTCAGTGTGCTGTGAGCGCACTGCAGCGACAACAACCTTTTCTTCAGTGAGGGCTTCCGCACTCTCACTGGGATCATTGTCTTCAGTGAGGGCTTCCGCACTCTCACTGGCATCATCTTCTTCGATATCGATGTTATCGATATCGGCATCAAACGCAATGACTTCTTCGTCAGAGCGTGATGAGCGTGAACCAAATCGGTTTTTGCTCGCGCGAGTCCCTCCCCCCCCTTAAACCAGAGTTACACTCTAGTAAGGTGGGTACACGCGGATGGCGCAAGCCATTCACGTAAAACGGTGTATGTGTCGTGGACGCATGCACCGAGTTGTTGATGGCAAACTCTACCATCGGCAAAAACTCACTCCAACTCTTAAAGGAGTTAACGTATCCTCGAAGTATCTCTTCTAGGACACGATTGGCACGTTCCGTCTGACCATCTGACTCTGGATGATCAGATGTTGACATCTTCAAGCGCGTTCCGAGTGATTTGAACACGGAACGCCAGAAATCAGCAGTGAATCGTGGATCTCTGTCTGATACAAGTTCACGGGGCATCCCATGAAGTCGGAAGATGGTGTCAATAAAGACACAAGCACAGCCACTTGCCGTGATTGTCTCTGGTACAGCCACAAGGTGTACCATTTTGCTGAATCTGTCAACAAATACGAGAATACCCGTATTCCCGCGTGCGTCTTTGGGTAACCCGAAGACGAAATCCATTGAGATGGATTCCCAGCACTCAGCCGGAACCGGTAGAGGCTGTAAAGGTGCACGCAGTGAAGGACTTGACTTCACTCGTTGGCAGACTTCGCATGCGCGAACATACTTTCGCACAAACTGATACTGGCGGGGCCAGTAAAAGTCTCGACTTACCGTGAGATATGTTTTCTCTCGGCCACGATGTCCTCCTATAGGAGCATCGTGATACTCGAACATGATCCGCAAACGCAGATCAGTATCATCTGGAATGACAACACGTGGTGTGTCACCAGAAACGGCTGTATAGTACAGTAAACCGTTACGAGTAGTGTATCGATCTGATGCAGATCGATACGCAGACGACAATCGTTTCAACGATTCTCGAGATGGTTGGGAGAGATGTGACAACAACTTCACTATCTCACCATCTTGGGCGTATGCCCGCCTCACATCATCATACAACGTTGTAGATGGAACTGAGGACGTCATAACCGCAACAGTGACTGTCTCACTGTTGGGTTTCGCGACTGTTTCAAAGTCGGGACGACGTGAGAGTGCATCAGCGACGACATTAAGTCGTCCTGGTTTGTACTCGACCGTAAAGTTGTATTCTGCAAAGAATGACAACCACCGCGCCATTCGTTGTGAAAGGTGCGGGCTGTTCACTGCCGTGCGTAAGGACGCATGGTCAGTGTAAACAACGAAGGGTCTATCTCCTAATAGATAGACTCTGAACTTCGCGAGTGCATACTTCATGGCAAGGAGTTCCTTGTCATGCACTGGATAGTTCCGCTCAGCTGGTTGCAGCTGACGCGACTGATAGCAGACGACGCGTTCAACGCCTTCAAGGTCGTACTGCATTAATGCACAGCCGATTGCGAAATCGCTGGCATCACAGACCACATGAAATGGCCTGTCCTGATCGGCTATTGCTAGGACTGGGGATTGTATCAAGCTCTGCTTGATACCCTCAAAGGAGCGTTGACATTCAGCGTTCCATAACCACCTCTCGTTCTTTTTCAACAAACGAGAGAGGTGTACAGTCATCTCGGCGTAATTGCGTGAATACTTATGCAAATACGCCGCTAGCCCAAGGAATTTTCGAAGACCTTTGACATCGACCGGCACGGGCCAGTCGGTGATCGCCTTGATCTTTTCGGGATCAGGACGTACACCGTTCTTACCAACGATGCACCCAAGAAGTGGTATTTCGCTTGCTGCAAATATACACTTCTTGAGGTTTGCATACAATTGATGCTTTCGCATGATTGTAAGAACTTGTCGGACGTGGTACTTGTGAACCTCAACGTCCGACTTTCCATCCATAGCTCGACTATGGATGAATACGTCATCGAAATAACTCGGCGCGAATTCTCGTACTGGCCTCAACAGATGTGATACACACCTGTTGAACGTGGCAGGGGCATTACTGAGCCCTTGTGGCATTACTAGCCATTCCCAGAGCATGCCGCTAGGCGTGCTAACTGCGGTATAGGGTATATCCCGTTCCCGCATTAGGATTTGATAGAAGCCATCCATCAAATCCATGGACGAAAAGATGGTACTCTTTGACATACCATCAATGATTACGTCCTTCCTAGGTATCGGCGTCTGAGCCGGTACCGTTGCAGCGTTCAATTTTTTTGGATGCGTGCACTATCCGCCACCCTCCTGTGGCCTTTCGCACACAGAAGGTCGGAGAGCTATGTGGGGAAGTTGATTCCCTCACATGGCCCGCTGCTAAGAGATCGGCAAAGAACTTGTCGATCGCAAGTACTTGTTCACGAGGCAGTTGCCACTGCTTCATGACACAGTACTTCGAGCCTGGTTTAAGCTCGACTTCGTGTCGAATACCTTTATCCTTCGGTAATTCGCACGGAACAGTTTCAGGGAATACATCCTTGAATTCAACCAAATCTTCATAGAGAGGATTTTTCTTGAGCGATTCCCATGATTGGGACTCATATCGCTCAATTCGTGTCTTTTCATCTAGGACACTCTCGTCCATAGATGAACTACTGAGAACTCTCTCGTTCTCAGTAAACACTGTTGCTGACCTTATGTCGGTTACATACTCGTCTTCAGCGACGAGTATGCAGATCTGCTTGACTTTGCCACTACGCAGATCACGCAAGAATCTTTTATGTTCGAGCGTTGGCAACTGAGTGATCTCCGAAGTTAACTTCGGAGGCGCAATCAGATCAAGTGTATAAGCGCCTACACATGATCCGTTATTGACTATGACATTCAATGTCTCTGTCATTTCCTGGGGACTTATTCCCTCAGGCTTCGAAGGACTTATTCCTTCGTCTTCCCGGGGACTTATTCCCGCGGGTTTCGGGGAACTTATTTCCGCCGTATTTGTAATCTTGGGACTTATTCCCTTTACTTCCTCTAGCTGGGGTTGCGCAACCACAGCGAGATCCTCTACGAAAGACTCTCCAGTCGATCTAGGATTATCGTTTCGCTTAACCTGAGCGATCGATTGTTTCTCTTCTAGATGTTCCCCTCTAGGGATACATCTTTGTCCCAGTCCACCCGACTTATTCGAGTGGTGGACCTTCGGCGCAGCCTGTGTTTCCTCACAGCCGCCGGAACTTTGCTCCGAAGTGTAACCGTTTGGTACACTAAGGTTTTGTGCAGTCGTACTAACGACCGTATCACAAGTGAGGCCATCGCACTCACTCGTAGTACATCCACACGCTTGTGGACTCTCCAAAACGTTCATCAGATGGCCATCTGATGAACAAGCGGCAGGCATCGTTACTGTCCGATGTTGCCAGTTTACCCGTGGTTCGTACCTTCTGAGCCACGGTATTCCAAGGATGACATCAAATTTGTCATCCAAATCCAATACGATAAAGTCATCGTCGTATTGGGTATCTTCTAGCGTATAGTGAATCTTCACTATACGCTTCATGACGGTTACGGATGCGCCTGTCGCAAGACGTACCGTCATCCTCGTAGGAGGTGTGTCACATTCACTGAATTTAAAGTGACCATCTTCTAGCGATTGGCGTCGCACAAAATTGTTGGACGCCCCACAATCGACTAGAGCTCGAAGGGACAACTTATTCGTCACTTCGAGTTTCAAGGTAATGAGTGAGATCTCATTACCTAGAGCAGCAACGCACAATGTCTGTGTGTTGGGAGCAACCTTCATCAAGAGGCCTACAAATTCTCTTGACGTTGCTGGATCAGTAGGGTGCTCCGCACCTACTGATCCTGTCCGTTTTTTGACGGTCCATCCCGTTGTTGCGTCTTTGCACCAACTGCGGACCCTCGTCCCTGCCCCTTTCTCATGGGTGGACGGTCACTACGCCCAGTGTCGCGAGACACTGGACGAGGGGCACTACACTCGTAAGCGTAGTGTCCTGTCTTTTGACATCTGTTGCATCTCTGCAACTTCTTGTAGCCTGTAGAGCGAGCCTTCTCGCTCTCTACATAACAGAGTTCCATCGGCTCTGGACCTCCGTTGTCATATCGTCTCGGTTGACGATATGATGTCGAGCTGGCGCGAGCCTGTCTCAGACTGAAGTCTTCCTGCTCCGCAATTGAAATGGCTTGTTCTAGTGAATCTAGTTCAAGCCGGAACAGGTGAGTCTTGACGGGACCATCCGCAAGACCCTGCATGAACACCGAAACCAACGTGTGTTCATCCACCGGATTGGAACTTATACAACTCGTGAGATGTCGTATATGTTGAGCGTAATCGTGCACATCACGCTTACCCTGCTTGAGCTTCAAGAGTTCGGTTCGAGCTCTGAACTCAGCTCTAGGCGGTTCAAACGTTTGTCTGAGCCGCGACTTGAAGACTTCCAACGACCCAAACGCATATGGGTCGTGCAGCTTGAGCCCCAGTGCCCAAGTCTTGGCACGTCCTGCCAGATTTGACTGGGCAAATGCAACTTGCATATCCCCGTCGTCGATGCGACGCGCCCTTATGGCGTCATCCAATTCGACGAACCATCTCAAGAGGGAGTCTTCTTCGACCCCCCTATACTTTGAGATGTCAATCTTCAAAGTCTCGGGCCGACGCGAGTGCATCGACCCGCCAGCAGCAGCCTGCTGCTGTCTCAACAGTTCAAACTGTTGAGCACCTTGTTCTCTCAACAACTCTGCTTGTTGAGAACCTTGTTGGTGAAGCAAGGCTACTTTCTCGCGTTCTGCGTCAAGTTCATTTTGAATGAACTTGGCGATAGTAGCATGTTGGGCATCTCTATTGAGAGCCTCTAGCATGACGCTAACAGCATGGATGCCCATGGTCGAACCCATTCGTTCAACCGCATCCCATTCGACATCGCTCAAATGGGAGTAGCCGTCACGCGTAGCGTGAAAGCTTTGGTCTTCTTCATCATCCAACATATTCATGTTGGATGTGAACGCGGTCCTTGGACGGACTACGAAGTGCTACCAGGTGTAACGGGGCACCCTGAAGCTTGTACTGGTGACAGTACAAGCTACTTATTCTGATAACAGAATAAGGCGGTGCCTCGTAACTTCACGTACGCTCGTACGTGCAGAGGAAGACGGTAAGAAGAAGCGAGTACTTGGTTAGAGTAAAAAGTAGAACTGTATTTATAATAGTTAATGTCTGCAATAAATCACTATTTATCTTCATCTAACTATGTCTAAATACAAATGTGTAAATCAGTTATCTGCTCACCACTCATTGCGTGCGTCTGTCGTGGCGCGTCTTCGTTGGTTGATATAATGGCCTATATCAACCAATTAGGAACTACTTGGAAGTGCTACAGAATATTGTCCTTATGACAATATTCTGAGAATATAACTCTTATAGTTATATTCTATTAACAATTTCTTATAAATTGTTATGTAACGATTCACCCCGTTACAGTACCGGTCACCGAGTTTGTCGAGCCCTGCTACGTCTTCCGTTATATCTTCATCGTAGTCGATGCCTCTGTCCCCAGAGTCTCCACCCCAAGATCCACGCCGCCATTGTGAGGTTGCTCGACCATTGGCGTGATAAGGGAAAGAGTTCGGTGTACGAATGACGGGAAGGGAAAACCTCAGTCTCGGATAATTAATGGCTATGGACCCGTTTCACCCCATTTGACTGCTACAATAAGCTCGATGAATTCTGTTATTGTCAGACTAACATTTTCTCCTATTTCAATTACCCGGCTAGCCTTGGACATTGAACTCGGCCGACCTAGCTAACAACTTCACTGCTGCGCGTCAGCCGAGGCTAGAGACAGGGCATAGAGATTCCTTAGCAAGAAGTTCGTCGCCATAAGCAGAAATTTTTTTCCTCCCTAATTATATTTGTCAACTGGTGCTGTCCAATCTGTAGCACTGGCCGCAAAATCATCAAGGTACCACTTGAATTGTTTTGTGGATTTAACTGCTAGACATCCCCACTCACCTGCGCTGGACGTCCATCAAAGTTTTTTTTGTGTGTCGTGACTAAATTGATCCATCATGTGCATCTGGCCCGTGTATTTTATCCCCATCTTCAAGTAGGCTGTCGCTCGTAATAAAACACCATCTTGGTCCTGCAACTCATTGTTGGCGGGCGCCTGTACCAATGATACAGCTTGACAATTACCAAATTCCGGCGTGTCAATCTGCACCAGACCAAGTGCTTGGATCAAAGCGTCTGGTAATAGAGACTTAAAAACACCTGATTCAGAGCACTCCGACCGAGGAAACAGGTCGCGTTGTCTGCTCACACTGCGCAAACAACTTCTAAGCTCTGTCCGCTCACCTTTTTTATGCTACAATCTGCGGCGTTAACGGAAGCTTCGGTAATTTTTTCTTCCACATTACGAAAGAGACCGTATCTGTATTTCACTGAGACCCCTTGGAGTGACCTTTGTCGTCACTTACCCCTGTCACATGTATGGCTTCTCGATCGATAGGAGCAAAACCCGGGGAGGCCTAAGGCTCGTCTCCCGCGTCTGTGTCCTCATCTTGCTTGGATAGCACGGCATACCTCGAGTATAAGACCGCACGCCTGCTGGATAATAATTTTTTTGTTTTAAATTCCGCGCGGCGTCGCTTGTAAGGAATAACAATCCACCGCTCTTTATTTTTGTCTTAGGATGGGCGGCTGCACCTGCCCTACTTGCTTCACTCGTGTCATCGGCTGGCTTCCACGACCACCCACAGCACCATTTCCACTCTCTGATCCGTCTGCTCTCGCACAATCGACGCCAGATTGTCGAAAGTTCACCGCTGGAGGCTGAACAGACATGGATGATGCCGTGTCCGCTTGTTCATTTAGACAATTTTGCTGTGCCGCTATGCCTCACATTTCCTCCAAGCTGCGAAACGGAACTGCGAAATCTTTTAAATTGGAAATTACCTCTTTCGCAGCCACTACACTTCTAGGTACTCTCAATTTCTCGGTAGAATAATCACATCGTGCCATTGTATGACCGAGGTGGTCACACTTTAAATACTGCAAACGCTTACTTATTTCGGGATTTAAGAATAGTAACTGTTCTAAAAAATTCCGAAGTAAGTAAGCGTTTGCAGTATTTAAAGTGTGACCACCTCGGTCATACAATGGCACGATGTGATTATTCCAAACCACGCAAGACGCACCACATCTCGTAGAAAATCTGGACTAGCCGCAAGTCGAATCGCTAGTTTATACACTGTCGACGTCCTGTAGTTCGGTGTAAAAGTACCCTATCTTCTAAATTAAAATTAGAAGTAATGTGTTCCATAAAAACGCAGCCAAGCGTCCGATGTCGAGGAAGCGCGTGACGTTGTATGGTCGAGCCACACATGCAGTCTGCAACGTGAGACGCGTTCCGTCTGCTCCCACCTGACGATTCCACACCGACCCAGGAGTTGGTGCGTGTCGAACATGTAGCCGATTCACTTTCCGTCGAAATGGAACCAATGTTTGCTGGTATTTTCTTGCTGCCGACCGGTTAAGGAAGTGAATTTGAATTGACTTTTGAATTGAGTTGTAGCAAATAGTCTTTGCTTGACCCAACATTGTGTGAAGGTGCTGACGATTAAATTTTAAACCCTCCGCAGCAAACAGCATTTCGGCGTTTAAGACTTAAGAACGCTGTCTGCTTGCCGGTATAGTTCCATATCCCCATAAAGAAAATGGTAGTTCTCCTTAGACTTGCGCCTATATCGTAGACTGAAAGCGCAACCGATCCTTAGCGTTTAAAGCTTTTTGATGAATTGAGGGCATGACCGGCTTACAATGTGGCCTTACACCATCCCCTTGATAGTCTCATACTCGTCATCCGTCCCCTTACGAAGCCGAGTCCCCGAGTAGTTTCTATCGTGCGCTTTAAAAAGAGAACGGAGCTTTTCTATCTCCTCCGCCCCGTACTTAGCCGGTTTGTTAATAAATTGCTGGTAATGTTCCTCGGAAGGCTGTTGCCCGACAGAGGTGTCTGCCCTAGCATGACCGGTCACTTGTGCCGCCCACTGGTTCATGCCTGGCTTTCGTACCCACTTAACATGATCGTCATGTTTTTCAGGATAGTCGATAAAGTTCATGTGGTGTTGTACAAGTTTCTGCTGATGGCGCGCGCATGGTTGCACCATTGCTCGTAGGTACACTTTTTTACCACACTGACTTTCTTTAAAAAACTGAGGAATAGTGCGGACTCGATTCCCTTCTTCCTAGGATACCGTTTCTTTGCCGGTGGGACTCGGTCAAGAAATTTTTTTACGGTCACAATTCGGCTCCAAACAACTCATCAACCGTTATCTTCCATGCTTCACGTTGTCCTGCTTCCGGGGCTGCGATCAATTACCCTTTAATCGGTGTAAATATCGCCTCTGCGCTCATTATTGGGGCTGTTGAAGTTGTACATCCTGTGGTACGTCTCGTGGAAGAAGAGGAACCGACCCCTCTCGGTGTCCTCCACCGACCCCGACCCTTTAGTAGGTTCGCCTATCACCTGCCGTGCTTGAATTTCAGCCTCCGGAGGTGACTGAACTTCTTACTGTCCATCCACAGAGGTCAAGGAGTCACCTAGTGACAGTAGCACCGCCTCGGTAATGCTGCGACCACCTTGCTGGTCCTCTGTGAATCGGAAATCCGTATGGGCGGACTGCACAGCGGGGTCCTGGTCGGTACGGGCCCCATCTGTAACGTTGACCGCCGAAGAGGCAACGGGCTCAGTGCTGAGCCTGAGTTGCCGGATGCCCGCACTCGAAGCTGCACTGTGACCCCCTGTGACCCCCTTTACTGATGATACAGTTCCCCGGTGTAACAGTCTGTGAGGGTCGCGAAAGCCGGTGTCGTTCACAAAGGTTTTGCAAGACAGGCTCATATCCCGTTTCCACCTGTCGTAGGATGCTGGGCGTCACATGCCGCCCTGACCCTCCGGGATATGGAATGGACAGCTCCCCCAGCGACCCCCTTGCGCCGGTGTTGTCTGGGGCCAAGGCCATGCTAAAAAGTCGCCCTTGCTTGGACACTGGTGATCCTACACGCTGTAACGGCCTAAGTGTTGGAAAGTAATATTTCGTACCTAGCCAGGTACAAGGTGTACGCCAATGGAGTTTGCTAGATAGTTTTAGATTAGTCCGCATAAGAGGTAGTTCTAGAATGTTCGATGCTTGGGGAAACTTGTGGCTGCGGCAGAGGCCGCTGCACTGAGAGGTCTCACTATGCGTTTAGTTAGCCACTGAGGAGGCCCGCGGCGGAGGGCTGAAACGCGTCTGGCACGCGTCCGAAAGTAAGGTCTTTTGTATCATGTGTTATTAGTTGTCTACACTAGATAGTACTGGTCCGGGTCCTCCGTCTAATTCCTGCTCTGTGTACGGCCATTTGAGGAGAGGATATCCAGAAGAGTAAATCTCACTATCAGCACCATCCCAGGTCAAAAGTCTCATTATCAGCACCAGTCCTAAAAGCAGCACCAGCCAATAATCAAATAAGTGTAGATCACCTTAAAATTCTCTTAAAAGTGAATCTTTGACTATAGCGTTTATAAAGAAGTTATAGATAGTTGGAGAATGCGCTTTGCGAGTCGACGCGACGTGCGATGCGTGAGCGAGACATGCGTGACGACAGGAACATGTGTGGTATGTTGCACAATTTATGTGCATGGTTTGGTGAGGAAGTGACGCAGAGCCTGCCTGTGTGCTGTATGACTTGCGATGTCGGGGATTACGTAACAAGAGCAGCTAAGGCTTTCGCCCGATTCACAATCCCATGAAAGTATTAAGGCCATGGAGACGCTGGATCTGGAAACTTGCTCATGCTAAAACTGTCAATCATGCTGTTTAGGTCCCATGCAATCGGATGATGCGCTTGATACATTCATGCTGAAACAACATACTCGACTGGCTCGCGGAATGAAGTAGGACTTAATTTGTGATGACGTGTAGACAACAGTAGTCAAAAACAGTAAGATCTTGTGGCTGAGGTAGCTCACAAACTAAATTGACATTTGGTCATTACTCTGTACTTGATGAAATATGTATGCAAGGACGCAGGTGCGCGTCGATTTGGGTTATTCTTTGGTGTGCTGGTTGCGCGAAATACGGTCGAGCCCTCAACGTCCAACTAGTCACTTGAAGTAATTTAATACACTACGAGGGCGTGTAAATATCGTATAAAGCTAGGCTTTCACAGTGTGTGTATGGTTTTTTGTATTTGTTGTCATTGTAGGATTTCTACCAGGAAAGCGCGCGTAGTGAGTACGCAATGCCGTTTTCAGACTAAGTAAGCGGGACGTACAAAAGTGATGTCGACAATTTTGTACGTAAGCTTTTGTGGATTTGTGAACTTTGGAAAGGAACAAACCACTAAACAGCACCTTTACTCTTGAACAGAAAAGTGGGAAAATACTGAGAGTGCCGAGCATGTTATGCTGATTCTGGATCAGAAAAATTGGAGAAGAGCTGCGATACGTAACAGTTTTAAACGGTTGCACGCTAAACATTTGATGCTGCATATTCTATTGTGCGTATTGTTTGTTAGGTCCTTGTAAGAACTGAAGAAGGGACAGCAGACTCAAGGTTATGGTCAAATGCTTTCTCCTGTATTGCTGGACTATGTGGTGCGCTAACAGCACGGAATGACTGATCGCTGCAAAGTATTGTGCGTAGGGCTGCTTAGTCACGCGAATTCTTCGCGCTCGACAAAATTAGTTACCTACCGATAGCGCTAACAACAAGGACAAGGTTAACATGACCTTAACTTCTGTTACAATGTCGCAATTAGCTTGTAAGATGCAAGTGTACTTCATCTATTGTATCGCTTACTGTAGTCAACAACGTCTAACTCCTCCTCTTCAGGGTCGCAAAAAACCTGCTGTATTGTATGAACGTTGATGTGAAGCCATCTTATTTACCGAGAAATTGGCTTGGCGATTGTTAGACACACGTCGGCGTCAATATCATGTAGGGTGAAAATGTAGTGCTCTGAAGCTGCACCCATCCGATTTCTCTCCGTCAAACGAACCTCCCATAAGCAACGATCTTGTGGGCACACATACGTCTTGCTGTTGCCACCAACTTTTCAACCCTGCAGTGCCAGTTCTGATTGAAACATTAGTCTTTTAGAAACCTAGTTGCAGCAACACTCGACTTAAAAATTAGTCCATGAACCATTGAGTGGCTCCATTACTTGCACCTAAATCAACCGCCACCCTTTAGGGGTGACATCGTGATAAATCTTGCTGTTACTGAGCGCTTAAATTCATGGCGCTAATAGCGTTATACAGTTTTCATGATTGGGAGCAATAAGTAGTTTATTTACACTAATTAATTATGGCTGGTGCTGCTTTAGGGACTGGTGCTGATAATGAGACTTTTGACCTAGGATGGTGCTGATAGTGAGATTTACTCTATCTAGTACATTGCGCATTGATTACGCTAAAGAAGAGTCGGAGAGAAGTAAAGCTACTCGTTATAAAACAGCCTGAAACCCCAGGCATTAGTGTATCTGTATTGCCTTTTATGGATAGGATGGCTGCTACATGTACTGCAAAATAGTGGCGACAGACCACAATTTCTGTGGCTGCTGCCGAAGTTGTATAGGCCAACCTGACCACATGGACTGCGACAAAGTTTGGATGGGTCCAGAGCAGCTGCTTGTGCTGCAGTAAAGCTTGTCATCCAATTTTTAATGGAGCAACGAAGCAGGGGGGCCACTTATCCAACGTGCATGTTCCTTCGTTGGCACGAGCGCTTGCATAATGCTGTCAGTCCATTCCACGACCTCTGCAATAAACCGGCTTGGTGTGACACGTGGAGTGACCGAACTCGAGCGAAAATTTCGTGTGCTTTTGTACATCGAGAGCCGGCGCAATTACTTTTGGCGCGCTTCCTGCAGCCGGACCGATTATCGTACGAGAACGTTTTACAAACTTTAGGATGAGTCGACCGTACCATCATCCTACGCGCAGAATTGGCCCATGGGCTACGTACTGGAACGCTCGAGAGTGTTCACGATATTTGTGCGCCATGAGTCGGATACAATCTTAGATGAACCTGAACGTCGATTAAGTCCTTATCACCATACGATATCGGTGTGCTTCTACCTGGCTACATCATACTTTTGACTTTTGGCAACAGCCAAGAGCGAGTTGAGGTGGGAGAGCTTAGAAGAAGGTAAAATGGAAAGTGAATTATCATCTAGCTAGGTCCTTAGTTCGTCTCGTTGTACTACTCTAAGCCTATCGATATCGACTCTATAATATTAGTAACAAAACGATGAGTCGATCCCATCGTTACACACTATCACACAGTGTCGTCCATGACATATGGTCATTAGTATCAGTAACCAACACCGTTACCAATACTCCCCCTCGACTAGAAGTCTCTGATCCTGGCCTTGTCCAGCAGCGACTCGAACTTCTTTGTCGAAATCGGTTTGGTCAGAAAATCTGCCAGCTGTGACTTGGTTTCAGTATACTGCAGGTCGATAATCTTGTCTTTCACCTGTTCGCGCACAAAATGGTATCTGATGTCGATATGTTTCGCTCGACTTTGATAGCCGTCGTTCTTAGCGATAGCGATTGCACTCTGGTTGTCTTCGTGAATCTTGACAGCATAGTTAATCTGCACTTGCATCTCCTTGAGTAGACTTCTTGTCCACAGAACCTCCTGCACACATAAAGAAAGAGCCATATATTCTGCTTCTGCCGTGCTCAGTGCCACGCTCTGCTGCATCTTCGACTTGAAAATCACAGGTGCGCCATTAATCATGATAAAAACTCCCGAAATCGATCTGCGATTCCACTTGTTACTTGCCCAGTCTGCATCGGTGTACGCGCTCAGCTGAAGATTGCCTGAAACTCCTTCATAACAAATTCCTTTGCTCTGCGTCGTCTTCAGATATCGCAACACTCGAATCGCTGCATTCCAGTGCTCTTCATGTGGAAATTCCAAATGACGACTCAGCTGACATACTGTATACGCAATATCTGGTCGTGTGCCTGTTGCCACATACAACAACGACCCCACTAACGATCGATACGGTCGATTCTTCATTCTTGTGTCAGCTTTGTCCATCTTGACCATCGCTTGCCCTTCAACACTTGGATTTGACACTGCTTTCGCATCAACTTGATTAAATTTCTCGACCATTCTTGATATACACGATCCTTGACTGATCTTCAGACGTCGATTGTTGCGCAGGTACTTGACTTCGATTCCAAGAACGTATCGAACACCCCCCTAGTATCTTCAACTGGAAACGACTTGATAGTTGAGCTGCCACATCTTCCATCACTCCAGTAGATTCAGCCCCAATTAGAAGGTCGTCCACATATAATGCAGCGTAAATCCACGAGCCCTTGGTCTCTTTGACGAAAATGCATGAGTCTGCCACGCATGAAGAGAACCCCATCTCCACAAACACACACGAAATTGTCTTGTACCATGTAGCGGCCGCTTGTTTCAGCCCATACAGACTGCGATTCAGCTTAAGCACTTGATTATGTTCTGCACGAACACCCAGAGGAGGGTATACGTATACCTCTTCTTCCAAAACGCCATACAGAAAAGCAGTGTCGACATCATATTGATGAATCAAACATCCCCTTTTGACAGCACACCGCCAAAAACACCCGTATTGAGTTGAGGTTTGCCACAGGTGAATATGTCTCCATGTAGTCAACTCCATACGTCTGCCTGTAGCCAAGTGCTACAAGACGTGCCTTGTATCGAATAATCTCACCCAGCTCGTTTCGTTTGAGTGCGAACACCCACTTGGTTCCAATCACTTTCTGGTTTGGACGCTGTATTTGAACAGTCCAGGTGTCCTTTTCCTCTAATGCCTTGAGCTCAGCTTGAATGGCCTTGTACCAATTATCACGACGAGGTGACTTAAGAGCTTCTTCGTATGTCGTTGGGGTCTCGAACGCTGCACATGCTTGCTCATACCCAATACGTAGTCTCTTTGTGCCTTTTTCTTGACACACTTCTGAGCCGTCATAAAAGTCCTCATCAGCACCATTCACTGGTATTAACGCTTGAGATTGTCCATGTTGAACCGATTCTAGTGGAACCATCGCGGTTTCTTGCGATGCTTGAATACTTGTCTGTCGACTTGGTCGTATCACCATCTGTCCTTGTCTTGACACGTCTTCAGCCGATTCTTGATCTTCTTCAATCATCGTCACATCATCAATTTCAAACATTGGATCGTCAGCATTGGAACCCACGTGTTCAGGCATCTTGCTACTGCATCTTGATGGTAGAGCCATCGTTGTTGTACGCCTGTCTTGCATGTGACTCTCTTCTTGAACACTGTGACTGTCCTCCATTGCTATGTCCATGTCTTTCGTGACTCGTGGCTGTTCTAAATCGATAGAAACAGTGTCTTCGTCATGAACAGCGCGAAACTCTTGGTCACTTGATCTGCTGTAACGTTGCACGTACTGAAGTGGTGGTCTCTCATCGAATTTAGCCGATCTCGTGTGCGTCACCCTCTTGGCATCTTCATCCCATATTCGAAGCCCCTTGATTTGATCCGAGTAACCTAGAAAAATACATCGAATCGCCTTCTTGGTCATCTTGGTCCTGTTCGACTTGTCGACATGTGCATATCCCTTTGATCCAAATACACACATCTCGGAGAGGTCAGGCTTCTTCCCGAAGATGAACTCAAATGGAGTTTTAGTCGGGTGACTAGCACATGGAACTCGGTTTGTCACATAGACTGCCGTGTTCATCGCCTCAGCCCACCAAATTTTATCCACTTGCATATGGCTGAGCATTGCTCTGGCCCGCTCTGTCAGTGTCCTGTTCATGCGTTCGGCCAGCCCATTCTGTTGTGGCGAATAGGGTACCGTCGTCTGATGCATGATACCAGATTTTCGACATACACCGGAGAAACGTCTGTTGACGTATTCCGTCCCGTTGTCCGTCCTGATACACTTGATCTTCTTGGACAGTTGATTCTCCATAAGTGCCTTATACTCTATAAAGCGATCCGTCACTTCCGACTTGTTCTCAATATAGTATGCGACTATATATCTCGAATAATCATCAATAAAAGTCACGACAAATCTTGATCCTCCTCGAGACTTCGATTCCATAGGTCCCATGACATCACTGTGGACCAACTGCAACACCTCCTTGGTTTTCACGTGTCCGTATGGTGACTTCGGAAACGTCTTGACGGTTGCTTTACCCATGATGCACCCTTCGCAGATCTCGATATCATCTTCAACGCCTTGATTCTTCTTGATCTTTAATCCATTGACGCAACCTGCCATACCCTTGAGCATCTTCGTTGACAGGTGACCTAATCTTGCATGCCACACTTGTAGATCAGCCGCTCCTGATCCGTCACTTGATTCTTGCTCTTGAGATGTCTCTCCGCAAACGTTGGCTACCTCAGCCGGACTGCACTCTAAGACGTACATCTTGTTTCGTCTTGGTATTTGGGCAACGACTTCCGTGTTACTTCTGATCTGACAGCTCAGATCTGAGAAGATCACTTGTAGACCCCTCTTTGACAATGCCGATATTGACAGTAGCCTTCGGTCTAGGCCCGGCACCCATAGCGTTTCTTCGATCCTGATCACTTCACCAGTCTTGAGTTGCACGCGCACTGTCCCAACACCTTGCGCTTCCACTTCGCTGCCGTCTGCTATGGTGATCATGATCGGGTCCGTCAGTGAGTTTAAATTCGAAAACTCATTTCTGTCGGGACACATGTGGCTGCTTGCCCCACTGTCCAATAACCATCCAGCTGACGTCCGACTTGACGCAGTAAATGCTCTCTCTTCTCCAGATCGCTCTGTCTCCACTTGTTCAGCCTTGCAATCTTGACGCTTGTGCCCATATTTGTTACATCGGTAACACCTTCCCGAAAACTTTTCACCTCTTGAACTTGATCTCCCCATATGTCTGCGCGGACCTTTCTTGTACTTGGAAGTGTGCGTACTTTTCAGTGCGATTTCTTGGTGTTCTGTCCTCGCCATTCCATCGTACTCCCGTCTCAGCATTTCCTTAGCGTGAAACAGTGTCATTCCGGGCATGTTCTCAATTATCTTGACGATAGGGTCATAGTCTCTCGTTAGACTACCCAATAGGATGACCAAATGCTCATCCTGTGAGATCT
The DNA here is from genome assembly GCA_921007115.2 of Peronospora matthiolae. Taxonomy (NCBI): domain Eukaryota; phylum Oomycota; class Peronosporomycetes; order Peronosporales; family Peronosporaceae; genus Peronospora; species Peronospora matthiolae. Next base: position 1,239,020 of record CAKLBY020000227.1, on the reverse strand, counting down.
CTTGTCCCACAGCTTGCATAGTCATGCACAGCTCGTCGACTTTCGGAAAGTGATCCATAATGCTTCCTCCCTTCGCCAACCTGAACTCATGTTGTTGCCGCCGCAACTGCACACGATTGTGCATACTTTGCCGCAGGAAGAAAGTCTTCAGTATGTCCCATGCTTTTGCCGTTGTCTCTGCCGTGCGCACCATTGACTGAAGATTTGTGCTGATCATTGTGGACACAATCGCGAAGGCCTTCATGCCGTTGAATTTCCAAGTTGACGCGCTTGCGTCTCCTTCTTCTGGGGCCTTCATAGCGTCTAGGTGCTCTAGCAATCCCTTCTTTGCCAGCCTCATCCTTGCGTTGAACTCCCACACGAAGTAGTTATCTTCGCGGAGTATGTCGCCCGCATCCGGCGTAGTTGGGCTCATAACCTTTTGACTTTTGGCAACAGCCAAGAGCGAGTTGAGGTGGGAGAGCTTAGAAGAAGGTAAAATGGAAAGTGAATTATCATCTAGCTAGGTCCTTAGTTCGTCTCGTTGTACTACTCTAAGCCTATCGATATCGACTCTATAATATTAGTAACAAAACGATGAGTCGATCCCATCGTTACACACTATCACACAGTGTCGTCCATGACATATGGTCATTAGTATCAGTAACCAACACCGTTACCAATACATACTCGTCTCGCTGGCTCAGACTGCTTGGCTCGATACTGCGGGCATCACAGGGGACACTCCGCCTAGGGCACGTGGAGAGTCGGACACAATCTTGAACGAGGGGGATCGGTGATGAGATCAGACGGGCAACTGCAACAGCTTCCACATGAATGGGTGCACGACGTTGTACCCTGTCGAACGTTGCACCCTGTCTGAATCTACCTGTCTCAAGGTGTAGCAGGGACACGAGCGCAAATTTGTATGACGGGCGCATTGCGCTACGTTGTGACGCACGCATGACGAATCATGGAATACGTGTCTTAGGTTTTGTATGCATTGGACACTAACCTCCTCAGCCAGCGATCAGACGTGTCCCAGCTCCTTTGCGTGATCTTTTCGTGCTGTGCCGTCCACTTGGCGCTGGCTCATTCTACAACAAAAATCTGCCCGTCATCTCCTTCACCACTTTCTCGATCGTCTCAATTGTCATTTCGGAATTCACCTCCTTCACCACAAGCGCACCTTCGACCACTGACACTCCTCTGACGTAAGCCATGATCTGTTCGCTCCTACTCAAGACCGCGACGTTGGTGTCGTCAACTCTCCTGACGTCGGTCGGATCCACTTACGTGAGTCAAGGGGGGGTCGTCACCCTCTCGCATCCGTCTGGCTCCTTTGCGAAGATGTCCACTCACGGTGCGACCGTGTTCTCCTTTAGCCCGGCTTATGACCCGTACGGGGACGTACTGGTCATGTCCAACGATTCGGTCTATGACGGCATTAAACCCCTCAGTGGCGGCATTACTGTCGTGTTCCCGAACCGTGACGTCTCCAAGGACTATCCCGTTCCTGAGCTCGGGTTTGCTCGTGTCAGCAAATGGACCCTCGAAAACGTGGACCTGACGAGTGACAAAAACTCGTACAGTTCTGCCATGTTCCGCTTGGAATCCAGTGAGAACACCCGTCGGATGTGGCCTTTTGATTTCAGGCTGGTTTACGAGGTGCGATTGTACTCTACTTGTCTCGAAACGGAGCTGACCGTGATGAACATTGGCTCCAAAGGCATGGTGTTCCAAGCGCTGCTGAACAACCACTTCTATGTCAACGACGTCCGCAACAATGGTGTGGAGGTTTCGGGCCTTCAGGGCGTCGAGTACTTCGACCGGGTGACGGGGAAAACCCAGAACGATATGCGTGAGAGCTTCGGCATCATGTCACGAGTCGACAACCTCTACAAGGACGTCAAGAACGACGTGACCGCCACCATCAAGGGTGCAGGATACACCAAGAAGGTCGTCGTCGAGAAATCCGCGCTGCTCCATACTGGTACCGTCCCACCGGTCCCCCTCAGTACTGACTGCGTCGTCTCGAACCCCTGGAATAAAGATACCAAGAGTGACTTCAGTAACGAGGAGTACATTCACTTGGTCGCCATTGGAGTTGGGACAGTGAGTGGAAAGGTCGGGGTTCTTCCTGATGATTCGTACACTCTGAACCAGGTCATCAAGGTCTCGAGGTACCCGTAGGCAGTGCCCCACAGTGGTCGTGTGTGATGTAGCATTGTGCAGTTGCAACGTGGCTGCTTGAGCTTAGACGCTTATGCACTTAATGCTTAATCATGAACACACGTTTACAGTCGCTTTCTTGTGCTTAATGTTTTATCTTCAGGTTAGAGAAAGCGTTTGATCCCCCCCACTTGTTTACGAGCGTTCAGGCTGTTTACAGTAGAACCTATCGATTAATATTGTCTAAATTAAAAAAGCCCTGAATTGATGATAAAATCCGTCCAAAGTTCAGGCCCATGCAACATTTAATAAGCCTCTGTATTTAAATATCAATTACAATTTAAGTTCTTATTTTTTAAAAAGAAATCGAATAGCTTTTCCTTAGAAAAAGTGTTGGCACTGTAAAGTGATGTGAAGTACTGCCTAAACACGACTAAAGAAGTCTCGTTGTCAGGCTGAACCATTTAATTTGTGCGGATCGCCCCGACTTCGTCCTTCACTCGCTGTAGTGACTTGATAAAAGTCTGGGCATCACCATCATGTTGCAGCCAGAATGTCTCAAGTAACTCAGTTGCCTTCTTAGTATCCATGACAGCAATTTTAGGCTGTTCCTGGCTGTCATCCTGCTCATCCTCAGGCTGATCAAAAGGTGGTCTGCTATGATGTCACTTACGTCCGGAATGTACGATATAATCCGCTCAGCAGGATAATCGAGCAGGTTGCGGATGTACACCATCTTGGGACACTTAAAGCGTCCAATCTGATGTTACACTTCTTTCGTAACTTAATTGTCAAGGCACTGCCCCTCGAGGACTGGTGAAGCATCAGCTGGGCCAGATATTGCACTGTTAAAAATACTTGTCGATAGTCTCAGTGCTTCCATCGTTTGCCGATACTGAGACTGACATCTGGATAGCATTAAGGATGTGAATCTTTGCCGGCTGTGAACTACACCATTGTCAAGATCTGAAGGAGCTACGGTTGAAGCTGCGTCAGTAGTATGATTTGAGTTTCGTATGATTCCTCGGTCACTAGGCTGGAGTCTTGATGTCATATTGAATAAAGGCTAGTGGACTGTCGTGTAGCGAAATGCGAACCGCTGGGGCAAATCAGCAAGAGGGACGTGTGTACTGCAGTTGTCCAGTATCTGCAACACCTTGCGGTTTGCCAACCTTTGATCAAAGTTCCTTAGCCTCTCCAAGAAGATGATAGGTGTCATTCGGGCTTTCTTTTTGTTGCGTTACTGACAGGCAAGGTTCTGGAGATTGACATGGCGGAAGCAGCGAGGAGCGGCGTACTTGCCCACGATCCACAGGGCCATTTTGTCGGACCCATTTATCGTTGCAGCAGACAGCCACAGTAATCCGTTCCTTGTTTTGCGTCCTTCTCTCCAGTTGCCGCGTTCTTAATGAATTGTCAGCCTGAAACATAAGGGATAATTTAGTCAAAATACGAAAAAAGGTTTGACGTCCTTTGCAGAGCGCTTACATGCATCCGACAGAACAATCCAGTCTCATCTGTGGTGAAGTAATGATCGCTCATTTCTTTAGACGATTCCGACTCTCCACTGGCGCCCAGACAACCGACGAACGGAGGGGGTGCTCCGATATCGTGTAGAGTGCTTTCCTCACCTTGCGTACCCGTTGGTAGGTCGGGTTGCACTCTTACAGGTAAGCTCGTCTCGAGGGAAAACATGACCGTGTCGGAAGTCTCTGTGTGATCGGGCGAAAATCTTCGCACGATCACTAGGGTTTCGGTGGGGTACCGACATAAGTTACCCTGATCTCAACGAGATTGTCTTGCCCACTGTGTGAGTTCTTGATCCGCACGCCTTCTGACCACTTAATCCGTCTCGCAAATATGTGCCTTTCCTTTACGTGTCTTGCTGCGTCCGATCGCAATTTTTGTTATCTGAGCATTCTTGAACGCACCTCGCCAAACAATCCAGGTGCGACACTTATATAATTGGGAAACGCGACTCTTTATTGGTCGGGAGGCCAATTATCCTGCCCGGAAGAGGTTGCGTGCGTCTTATGAAGTTAGTTAAATTCTATTTAATGCTAGCCAATTGACCTTAATCTATCCCTCTGCATTGTCCGTATATCCTAACCGGATGCCACGCGTCCCTGTTCCAGAAAGATCGTCTTCTCGTATTGGTGTGGCCCACATCAGGTATATCGGCAGTAGAATCTTCTTGTGGTTCACCCGAGATATCAACAACAGTTTATCTCGGGTCCTAATCCCAGGTCCGGATCGTGATCTTGGTCCGGATCGTGATCTTGTGTCCAGATCGCGATCCTAGGTCCGGATCGTGATCTTGGTCCGGATCGTGATCTTGGTCCGGATCGTGATCTTAGGTGCGGATCGTGGTGGTGGATCCGGATCATGATCCTAATCCAGGATCGTGGTGCTGGGTCCGGATTATGATCCTAATCCAGGATCGTGATCCCTAGGTGAGGGATCACGAATCTTTCCTTGCCCTGTCTCACGATGAATCACGCAATCCAACTGGTCCCACTGTCATCTATCCTTGTTTCAAGTAACATAGATATTGCTAACTGGGGGTAGGTGCGCTGTTGCTAGCCACCCGTCCTAGTTTTTGTTCACTAATCATAACGCTATGGACCGAGCTATGGTGTGCGATATGCCCAATCCTTCCCTCCAACTAAAAGGTAAATTTCCTTGTGACCGCTTTGCCACACATCCATTTGTAGATATCCTTCCATTCGTACTGATTGAGGACCTCACGTCGAGAAGAAAGTGCATCCTCCACAGCAACCATATTCAGCTTCGTTTTCCCCGAAGCGGCGATATGAGCGTATTCCTTGGCGATCCTAAAAGGATTCCAGCCATCCATTTAAAAACCGAAACGGCTCATTTCCTGGACGAAGATACTTTAAATTCGCTCGGCAGTTCACAGACAAGTTCTCTGCTGACATTGATGCAAGACTGTTAGGCAATGAACCAATTTAGCAGAGCTGATTTCATCAGCGAATACCTGACGGAACGCTGACGTTTAAAACTCATGCTGCTCTCCTCTGGAAGCCGAAGAGGTATTTTCTTCCTCTTCAGCGTGTTGGATAATTTTGCCTGTCATACCCATAGCCAATGGTTGTCCTATAGCCAGTTGACAAGATGAGCCTGAGTCAGTGCCGGATGTTTGGCATGATATTTGCACAGAGCCACACGGACATCGTCCGTCATTGTGGTGTGACGTGCTCCTCTCAGAGGCATTGTCGATATGCTGCTGAGTTTTTCCAGGGGAATTAGGAGGAAGATCTGAAGACTTAGGCTGAGCACTGGAATGTGAATGAAAAGTGAATATAATCGGGTCTTTTGTTCACAAACTCCTGATGTTTCTTAAAGCCTGATGAATTCAGCCTTTACGTTAGCAATCGCCACATCGCGCATTGCTTTTTCGTCTAGTCGTACGTATCTAAGTCTGTTCGTAAGTTCTACAACACCACACCGTACCTTAAGTGGAGGACGTCATGTCTGGCAGGACGGTGCTGGTGACCCCCAACACCAGGCCCGAAGGTTTAACTTTCTCGTCTATATTCCATATCGGTATCGAGCCAGTGACCATCGGGTTGGCACTTCCATACCAAACTGGCTGAGTTACAAAACCCTTTATAAAAAAAGCCTTACACTCATTCAAACAGCCCTCTAAAAAACAAAGAAAAAACTATTTGGAGGAGTGCTACAACATGTTCTTAGTTAGTTCCTTTATAAATTACCAGGAAAGGAACCTAGTACTATTGATTTCCACAGGATCTCACGTATTTAAATCAGAAATTAGGCAAAGAAAACGCTTTTTAGCTTAAAAAGAGTGGACAAGGTGCGAAGCAGTTGTACCAGTGTGTTGTCGTGCAATGAAAATGAGGAGCTGGAACCGAAATCTCGCCGAATGGATATACGATGCTGCAACAGCATGCTGATTGTAGCAAGGCGTGACTGAAATCTGCTTGACAGCGACAACAATTGTGCAAACGAACATTATCAATCAGGTAGCAAGTACATAATTTAAACTGGAAGGTGATGCTAATACTGCTTTTGTAACGGGGCGCCCTTTTGCTTTGGTGGCCACGAAACTTTACGTACACTCGCACGTGCAGAGGAAGATGAATCTACTTGAACTGCTAGTTTAAGTAAAGGAAAAAAGAGAATTGTGATTATTGCAATTAAGCTATTATTATAACGTTAATATTTATCTTGCTATATTAGTCTATGTTGTCGCATGACGACAACCTGCTCGCCACCCATTGCGCGCACCTAGCAGCGACTGATGGTTGTCTTGGTTGACACGTCTTTTATCAATTAATCTTTGAGCAGCGCATTAATATTATCCTACAAGGGGATAATAATTTTTCAGTATTATCTATATCAGGTGAAATTGGCAGGAGATTGTCACGCTTAACAATCTCCATATTGACACCTTTTGGTGTCAATATCATGTAACGGGCTACCTTGTAACAGCTTTGCTGCTTGAAGCTCTGCAAGCTCAGACGCACCGGCATAGTTGTCCAGGAGGCTAAGCTCCGTTGGAGACAAAATGGGATGGTGCTTCCGACAAGACGGTTCGAAGCTACAACTTTTAATCAGGTATTAACAAACCAGTAGCAACTTTTAAGTCGGGTATTTGCTCGCATATAGTTAAATGTACGCCAGATTGCCGTGTGGCGCCAACAAATTGCGTAGCACTCATGATGGTACAAACAACATATTCGAAAAATTATGAGGTAAGTCAAAATTGTATGAATTCTTTGACCATTGACCTGGAGGGACATGACTTCAGTAGCCCTGATCGCGTCAATGCCGACTGCTACTTATAAAATTTTCGAAAATTTGTCGCATTGGCTCAACGCAATAAATTGTTATCGATTACTTGACGAAAGCCTCTCGTGTCATATCAGCACACGAGTCGAATGGCAATGTCGCAGTAGTAATTGCACAACTGCAGACCACTAGAACTGGATAAACGCACGGCGTAGTAGATTTTGAATATCACGCATACTAAACGATTTTGGACACGAATACGTATAATCGAAGATCAGAACGATATTATGCTGCCTTCGGGAGTTGCGCTGGGGTGATGTACAATAAAAATGCTCGCGACACCCGCCACGAAGATATTGAGTTGATTCCTAGCAATTCTTAATGCATGCTGTTGCGGTACGTGACGACGAGAAACATTAACAATATTGTAACTATACAGCTACGGCTCTTACACAATTATGGCTTGAGCCAGTACCATAAGTGAGATCGTTAACGTTAAGGATAGCGATATTCTCAATGCTCGACGACATGCACTATCACTTTTAAAAATATAGACATTGAGTTATATGTGGCCATCAAAGACAGTTGAAATGGCATTACAGCACAGTGTAAGCTGGACTGGATCTCGAACAAGCAATGTGATCAGTGGAAGCGGTAACTCAGCCTCGCTACTTGGCACCTGCATGAAAAGGCCAGAAAAGCTGCAAAAAAATAAATTTACTAATTGTGACATCGTCGAGATAGTATTTAGTACTCACAGAGCGATATTAGTCTAAACACTTGACTATGGGTGTAACGGAGCCCTCTTTGTTTGGGGCGCCACGATGCTTCACGTACACTAGTACGTGCAGAGGAAGCTAATCTACTCACATAGCTAGATTGAGTAAAGGGTAAAAAGAGAACTGAACTAAATGTAGTTAATCTATTAAGATATATTCAGTCTTTATCTTGCTAAACTAGTCTATGTTGTCGCATGACGACAACCTGCTCACCACTCGTTGCGCGCGCCTAGCAGCGATTGGTGGTAATCTTGGCTGACGTTTCTTTTATCAATTAATCTTTGAGCAGCGCAGGAATTTAATGTATCTCGGATAAGTTGCTAGAGAATTGTCATGCTAGACAATCTCCTTGTTGACACTGTTTGGTTTCAATATCATGTAACAGGCTACCCCGTTACATCACCCCCCCCCAACCTTCAATTACCTGTTGATTGAATAAAATTGGATGGGACAGAAATATCACCCATTGGATCACTTTGGGAAGGGGAGCACTTGTTGGTCAACTCATTTGCGAATTCATCGCATGGTGTCAAAGTCAATGCGATGTTCTGCCGAAGCAGCAAGAAATGCGGTTGTACGCATGCGTGCAGCCGAAGAGGTTTCTTCTCTTGCTCCAGCATCAGGTTGTCCTTCGCCTGCTGCTACGATTCAGCAACAGGCAGTTCTTGTTGTGAAGAGTCCACGCGGTGAGTGACCACGTGCGACAGATACATCTGCTGCATCTGCAGTGGGTGGCGCGACTCGTAATGTAGATGAGCCTGAAATAAAGCTCATCTACTTCGGTGAATCGGATGATGTAAATGTCTCGAAGGCGACACCTCACGCGGTCCGGATCATCCGGGGTGGACACTGCAAGAGCCAGGCTGACTGGCTCTGGGGAACGTGGCGGCATCATGCTCGAGATCTTCGGACCGAGCAATGTTCCGACGAATCCTCATCTCATGCAAGCCCATCTGACGATAGGATGCGTAGTGACGGTAGTGAGGCACTAATGTATCGCCACGAGAGAAGCAACTCGAGGTATCAAGCTGCCACTGGCGTCAGTGCTCATGTTGACACCACTCAAGAGGCCAGGGACCGAAATGTCCTGCGCCACGCTACTCAAGTGGGGTCTTTTTGGATGCCTTCATCTAAGGAGTTAGATCGAGTGGCCGGTATGACCACCGAACGGGATCGAATCCCGTTGTTCGACTGTAAAAGGATCTGTCCTCCGAATTCCAGCATGGAAACCATCCGTGCTGAGGAAGAGTTCTTCACCGATGCATTTTCAAACATCGGTGGTACAACGGCAACCGTGGTTAAGATGGTAAGGCCTTGGTGCAGGGATGTAATTCCCTCATCCATCACATCAAGTGCATTGGTCGTGAGGCCTAAGTCGATAAACTTGATGCAGCTCGCATCAGGTTTGAAAAATGTAACCCAGTCAGTGTCCAATACAAGTTGCACCGACTGTAAATAGAGTTAGGGTTACGTTGTCTTTCGTGAGTTGATTCGTTTCCAAGTTGCCTGGACAACGCGAATCGTACCCCTAGCGAGGCTTAGATCCCTAATGATCCCTACTGGAGGGCGCGCATCTCTTCTAAGATGGACGAAGGGAATAACACTTTGCAATCCCTGTACTCGCGTTCAGGGAGGTCGTTTCCCGACGGCCCTTCTTCAAACGCAGCGGGTGGGTCTCGTCGAACTGCTCGACTAGACTAGAAAATCAACAATCAGCTGGGCACGAGTGTCCCAGCTGTTCCAGGCCGGCGGATAGCCACGCCAGAAAACGAGGTAACTCGTCCGGACGCCATTCACATCGCAATGGTTCAAAATACGCTCCACTAGAAAGCGTTGGCCACCGCTTGAGTCCATTAAAGGATGTGGTGGTGTCGGTAACACCTTGTACGGCTCGAGGGTCGGATCAGCTTGATGTTCAGGAGCTGAACCGTGTAACCGAACAGTTACAAGATGACCTGGCTAATGAACGATCTCGGCGTTATAGCCTTGAGGATCTTGTAAGGGATATTTACAATTCCCTAACGCACGATCGTTCGGACGATCGTGCCGCGTTTGCGCTCAAACAACTTGAGAACAAACGTTCGACTCATTCTCTTCGTGACGAGCTGGCTGTAGCTCATCGAGACATCGCTTAACTGCGTGACAGATTGCTTTGCTAGTCGACCAGACTGGCTCGTTGAAACGGGACCACTCGAAGGTGGTCTCGGCTCTCGACCGTGGAGGTGTTTTTCACATCACGAAACGGGCTCGTACTGATAGTACGGGCGGAGACGTCCAACGTAAAAAGTAGTGTGCATACGTATCTTACAGGGCAGCTCAATCGTGTATGCGCTGCCCAATCGGCGCAACACACGAAATGGACCGATATACTTGGGCAGTATTTTACTGCTGCCCACATTTGTCACTGCGTGTTTCGGTAGGTTAACTGTAGACAGTAAAACTGGGTTTCCTACATTAAATACAAGAACATTTGCTCTTCCGTGTTTGTCTGTATATCTCTTCTGTCTGTCTAGTGCATGTGAAATAAAGTCTTGAATGAAGAGGACAACCTCTTCGCGAGTCAGCATGAAATTCCTCTGCTGATTCATCCTTATTAACAGCAGTTGCTTCGTGTGCACTGCTGAAAAAAACGTTGTCTCTACCAGTGAGGACGTCATCTTCCTCACTGTAGCAGTCATTGGCGATGCTGAACATACCAGCATCGTTATCATCGGCATCCATCACGTCGACAATATTTTGGACGTGTGATGAGCAAGAACCGGATCGGTTTTTGCTTGAACGAGTCCAACCCCCCTTTTAACTAGAGTCACACTCTAAGAAGGCGGGTAAACGTGGATGAAGTAGGCCATTCACGAAGAACGGTGTATGCGTTGTTGACGCATGAACCGAGTTGTTGATGGCGAATTCCGCTATCGGCAAGAACTCAGTCCAACTCGCAAACGAGTGAACGCACCCTCGAAGTGTCTCTTCGAGGACGCGGGTGACGCGTTCCGTCTGACCATCTGTTTCTGGATGGTCAGAAGTCGACATCTTTAAACGTGTTCCAAGTGAACGAAACACGGATTGCCAGAACACTGCCGTAAAGCGGTAGTCCCTCTCAGACACGAGTTCACGGGGTAACCCGTGAAGTCGGAAGATAGTATAGATGAAGACACGAGCACAACCCTGGGCTTTGATGGACTCCGGTACAGCAACAAGATGTACCATCTTGCTGAAACGATCAACAAGCACAAGAATACCAGTATTCTTTTGAGCGGCGTTAGGAAACCCAAAGACGAAGTTCATCGATACGGGCTGCCAGCACTCTACTGAAATCGGTAGGGGCTGCGAGGTTGCGCGGTATGAAGGACGAGGCTTCACCCGTTGACAAACCTCGCAAGCGCGAATGTATTTGTGCACAAACTCATACTGGCGGGGCCAGTAGAAGTAACGACTCACCGTGAGGTAAGTCTTTTCTCTACCGCGATGCCCACTTGTTGGGGCATCGTGACACTCATACATGATGCGCAATTGTAAATCATCATGAGCGGGAACGACGATACGAGGTGTGTCGCCGTTGACTGCTGTATAGCACAAAAGTCCATCACGATTCGAATACCGTTCGGTTGAAGTGCGGTATTGAGACGACAAGCTTTTCAAAGCTTGATTACACGGATTGGATGCGTAATCCATCAATCTCAGAAGAGACTCATCTTCTGTGCATGCTTTTCGCACGTCTTCGAGAAGATTCAACGACGGAACAGTCACTGTTAGTGTTGCTACAGTGGGATCACCCCTACTGTTGGGTCGAGCAGTCGGCTCGAAATTGGGCCGAAGCGAAATAGCATCAGCGACGACAGTAAGCCGTCCTGGTTTGTACTCGATGGAGAAGTTGTGCTCCGCGAAGAAAGACAGCCACCTCGTCATTCGTTGCGAGAGGTGTGGACTATTTACGGCCGTGCGTAACGACGCATGGTCGGTATAAACGCTGAAGGTCCTATCTTTAAGAGATACACCCGAAACTTGGCCAGTGCATATTTCATGGCAAGGCGTTCCTTGTCATGCACCGGGTAGTTACGCTCAGCTGCTTGCAGCTGACGCGATTGATAACAGACGACACGCATAACGCCTTCAGAGTCGTACCGCATCAACGCGTAGCCGATTGCCACATCTCTGGCGTCACAGACCACATGGAATGGTCTGTCCTGGTCTGGAATCGCGAACACGGGCGATTTTATCAAGTTGTTCTTGATACCTTCGAAGGATTTCTGCCACTCAGCACTCCATGACCACCTCTCGTTTTTCTTTAACGAACGATAGCGATGTACGGTCATCTCTGTGTAGTTGCGCGAGTACTTGTGCAAGTACTCCGCCAAGCCAAGGAACTTTCGAAGTCCCTTGACGTCGACTGGCACAGGCCAGTCGCTAATCGCCTTGGTCTTTTCCGGATCAGGGCGTACGCCGTTTTTACCCACGGTTCAGCCAAGAAGTGGTATTTCGCTTGCTGCAAATATACACTTCTTGAGGTTCGCGAACAACTTATGCTCTCAAATTAGTGTAAGAACCTTCCGGACGTGGATTCTATGATCCTCCACGTCCGCCTTTCCATCCATAGCCCGGCTATGGACGAAGACATCATCGAAGTAACTCGGTGCAAAACCTCGCACTGATCGCAACCGATTCGTAACACATCAGTTGAACGTTGCAGGGGCGTTACTTATCCCCTGTGGTATCACTAGCCTCTCACAGAGCAGATTACTGGGGACGCTCACTGCTGTGTACAAGATTTACCGTTCACGCATAAGGATTTGATAGAATCCATCCATCAGATCCACGACTGAAAATACGGTACTCTTTGCCATACCATCTATAGTGACGTCCTTCCTTGGTATCGACTTCTGAGCCGGTACCGTTGCAGCGTTCAATTTTTTTTGGATGCGTGCACTATCCGCCACCCTCCTGTGGCCTTTCGCACACAGAAGGTCAAAGAGCTGTGTGGGGATGTTGATTCCCTCACGTGATTAGCCGCTTAACGATCGGCAAAGAATTTGTCGATTGCTGTAACCTGTTCACGAGGCAGTGGTCACTGCTTCATGACACAGTATTTCGAACCAGGTTTCAGTTCGATCTCATGCCGAGTGCCTTTGTCCTTAGGCAGCTCGCATGGCACGGATTCCGGGAAAGCATCCCTGAATTCAACCAAATCCTTACACAAAGGATCTTTTTTTGAATACTCCCAAGATTGAGACGTGTATCGCTCAATCCGAGTCTTTCATTGAGGACACTCTTGTCCATCGATGAAATACTGAGAACCCGTTAGTTCAAAGCAAATACTTGAGCCGATCGAATATCGGCGACGTGCTCTTCCTTTGTAACGAGTACGCAGATCGGCTTGATCTTGTCGCTACGCAGATCTCGCAAGAATCCTTTAGATTAAAGCGTTGGCAACTTGACCACCTCCGAAGCTGACTTCGGGGGTGTAACCAGATTAAGTGTGTAAGCGCCTACACTTAATCCTTCATTCACCAAGACATTTACTGACTCGTTGATTTCCTAGGAAAACACATCCACAGGTGGTTGGGAATCCACACCCTCAACATAACTCTCTCGGGAGTTATCACTATCAGAAACGCTGGAACTTTCTTCCGGTACGTGTACTGACTGTGGGTGTACTACCATAGTCACATCCTCTTATATCGACTCTCTTCAAGTCGTTCGGGCTTGCTCTACGCTCGATTCTCTGATACTCGATCTTGCTTCAACGTGTTGTCCATCCTGAACAACACTAATCTCTCTTCTCGGATGAACCCTTCTTGGTGTGCATCCGTGTTCCAGTCCACTCGATCTATTTGAGTGGAGAACCTTCGGCGCAGCCTTTGTCTCTACACAGGTGCCGGAAGCTGGTTCCACAGTGTAGTGGCCTTCTACAATGTGATCTTGTGCAATCGTACTAACGACAGTACCACAAGTGAGGCCATCGCACTCACTCGTAGTACATCCAACACGCTTGTGGACGCTCCAAGACGTTCATCAGATGGCCATCCGATGAACAAACGACAGGCATCTTCACGGATCGATGCTGCCAGCTGATCCATGGCTGGTATTTTACATGCCACGGCAGACCAAGGATGACATCAAATTTGTCATCCAAATCTAGTTCCATGAAGTCATCATCGTACTGCTTTCCTTCTAACGTGTGGTGGATTCCCACTACGCGTTTGTTCACTGTTACAGATGTGTGGTGGAGTGGGGTTCGCTCATTTTTTGAGGCGATCCCGACTCTCCACTGGCGCCCAGACGACCGACTAATGGAGGGGGTACTCCGATTCCGCTTGCAATTGTTTCCTCCTCACCTTGTGTACCCGTCGGCAGGGCGGGTTGCACTCTTCTAGGTGGACTCGACGAGATGCTAATCTTGACCGTTGTAGAGATTGGTGCTGATCGGGTGGAAAATCCTCACCCGATCGCGTGTTCTGGGTTGGCGCTCTCCTAGAGTCGCCGTGATCTGCCCTGATCACCTTGTGCCAAAATGTGTACTTGAGTCGCGAGCCTTTCTGGCCACTTGAACCGTCTCGCGATCTTGTACTTCAACCGATACGGTTGGCTGCGTCCGATCGCAGTAGGGGTGTGTTAGGAGTCCTAGCACTCCTGGCCAAATAGCTCCAGGAGTGATCGTTCTATCCCTAATGTAGAGATTCTCAGACATCGGGAGGCCAAAATATCCAACCTGGGAGAAGATCGACACGAATGTGTTTAAAGCAAATTGAACTCTGTTTAATCTTTACCAATCAGACCCTCACACCTTACCCCTATAACTCAGAAAATCAGATGCCACGCGTCGCCTCTACAGATCGCCCCCTGTATCTATGTGGCACAGACCTGACACACCAACCGTCTGATCACATCAGGGCATGGTCCACGCCAGATCGCGGTCCCCTGATCGCGGTCCCCTGATCGCGGTCCCCTGATCGCAGTCCCCTGATCGCGGTCCCCTGATCGCGGTCCCTCAATCGCGGTCCCTTGATCGCCGTTCCTGAACCGTTCTGACCCGTTCTGACCGGATGAGATATTTCCGTGAATGATCCCAACGGTGCCATCCAAATGATTGGTCCTCGTCCCACGATCATCCACTGGTCCCCAATCCGTACTTAGGCATACGTTTGAGGTTATACGACACCGATCTTAAATCGACTTAACCACAGTCGCCCCCTGCACAAATAGCCGATCTGCAACATCTGTCTCGCTTGTGCACGTTTTAGTCACCAATTTCCGTTTCATCATCTCGTTGCCTTCCATGGTTTCCCCGTCGGCCACGCCCATCTTGCCACCAACTGCTTATGCGCCATCTCCCTCGGTGATGACGAAATCTGGTCCCACACCTTCGGTCGGTGTTGAAGTTTCGCCACGCGATCACCCACTGGCCCCGATTCCACTACAGACGCGGTCGAAGGTATCTCGGTGAGCGGAGGCCCGATCGGCCCTGCTTTGGGACTCGATGCTGTTGTGGACCTCGCTTCAAGTACGGAACCGATCGGCTCCACATTGACGCCTGATGTCCTTGACAGTTCCGCTGCAAGTGACGAGCCGATTGGGGTCGGAGAATCTGCTGCAACCACTGATCCGATGAGCTCCGCGTTGACGCTCGATGTCGTCGACAATTTTGCTGCAAATGGCGACCCTATTAGGGCTATTCCGTTGCCGACCACTCGAGTTGAAACACCGATAGTCGATGAAACGACCGCGGTTGGTATGATCGCTGGACTTTATCAGCGGCTCGCATCCCAGCAGGATCTTGTAGATAGCTATCGCGATCTGGAGCAAGCGTTGCGGGAGCCAACTCGGAGGGGTGATCGACTAAATGGGAACTCCGTTCTCTTACCGAGTCGGCCTCTCCTTTTGTGATCTTCGCCCAAACTCGTTGTGATCTCCTTCGTATGGATTTAAAAAAATGCACTGAAGTCGCTTTTCTTCAGGAGACAATTCGCGCGAGGATTTGCTTCGAGCAGCAAATTAGCAACCTAAAGTCAAAAAATATGAAAACGACCCGATCCCTTCATACTTTTAAAGAACGTCATGATCTCGAGCTGGCTTCCTTGCGACGACACAGGGATAAGGGGAACGCTCGATTTCAAGCCGCACTCTTGAAGGCCAAATCTAAGAGAGCCAAGTGCAAGGCAGACTGTAACAAGGCTATGACAACAGTTCGCCACCTGCATGCTGCTCTTCCCGCTGTATCAGTGGAGCGCGATCAACTTCGGGATGATCTGGCTGAGTTGAAAGCTGAGTATGACCGATCGCGCTCCTTGCTCTCCGATCGTGACGATCGGGTGGGTCTGCTTCAAGATACTATCTCGGGTTTAGAGCTAAAGCGCGATCAGGCGTTGCGCAATCGCGACGTTCTTCGAACGATCATTGCCGCGCTCGTACCGGCCCCAGTTTACCTTCTTCGTCCCGTTCAGTTAAGACGGCCCCATCTACGAGTGCTCGTGTCAAACTCCCTAGTACTTCCGCTTTAACTCCTCCTTTGCAGACCAAGAGAGCCAGAATCGAGGCTACCTCGCAGTCGGTCGTCAAGGTGACACCCAAGACTCATTCTCCGACTGCATCCGGTATCGTCGCCGAGCCTTATCCGCCGTGTAAAACCCCGAAGAACAACCCTTCCCGATCACCCCGCAATTCCACACGATCTCAAGTAAAACTTACGGCCAAGACTACCGCTCTTCCCGGACCTGGTGTTCGAAAAGGCAAAGGCAGAGTGCGCAATCCGACGCCTGCTCCAGCTAGCTCGGATGATGACGATTCATCAGATGCTGGGCCTCGAATGTTGGCTGCACTCTCCCGATCACGCTCTTCTTTACGGCGTAAAGTCCCATTGGGTAATCCGACGACTCCGTCTTCTACGTTACCAGAGTTGATCGTATTATATACCTCCAGACCGGATTCCCCCACCTCCCCAGTTGCCGCTTCCCTTAGGCCAAAACCCAAGTTTTCCAAGGTCGACTTATTTGGCGAAGCTTCTAGCAGTTCGGAGAGTCCGATCAGCGTTACGGAAGACGTCCGAGCCCCAGCCAATAATCTGTTGTCTTCGGCCGAGTACAAAGATCTTCCCAAGACTAGGGTGATCTACGATCAGTGGATACCCGCGTATCACTGTCGCGTACCAAAATCCTCTATTCAAGTTTCACCTTGGTCGGCGCGCCAAGTGAGCTATATTAGCGTGTTAGAATTGGATTTGGAGTTCTTCTATCTCCATCTCGCCAGGTCCAAGCATTACCCTTTTCCAGCCTTTCCTGCTGTATCGAAAGCACCTCCCATGTCTGAGTGGTCTCCCCACTCAGTTTCCTCGGCGCGGGTTGCCGCGCTTTATCGTCAAAAGCAATGAAATATATTGCGCGTGAAGATTAAGCCCATATCTTTCCAGCTCGTTGGGTGGTTCGAGCAGTTTCTGGACTTGTACCACTCTTTCGAAGAGCGCTATATCTAGACATCGTGGGAATCAACCCATACCTTGCTGATTTCTTCCGCCGATCGGGTTAAACATTTTGGGCTGGCGTTATTCTGCAATCAGCGCAAACAGCGGCAATCGCGATTTGGACCTCCTTGGAAAACCGTACTCAAGTTCATACTCCAAGGAATGGTAGAAGACCATTGCGACTTGGACATTCTGCTGGACCCGATTTTCTTGCACCTAAATCGCTTACATGAGAAGCAGTTCTGGTACCCTGGGTTTGGGACTGGAAAGACTAACATTCCCAACCTGGCTTCCACTTTGTCGTTGACGAATTCTGCTGAGCCATGGCGTAATCAGTACCGGACTTCGATCGCGAATCACCCAGGCATGTCACTCCCTCGCCTATCCGGTAGGTTACTCGCCCGGTAGTCGATCGAGTTCAACACATTTCGTGAATTACTTTTGTTTCTTCATACTGTATTTAATCTTGATCTCTCCGGAAATGTCTTCTACTTCAGGCCTCTTGGGCCGCGATCGTGCTTCGATCGCTACACATACTTACAAACATACCTTCCTCCTTCATACACCGCCTCCTGGTGTAACTTTTCCCACCGTACGACCATGTGCAACCTCCTTGCACACTTACACACCCCATCCACCTCGATCTGGTCTAGACTCCTGGCTCTTCTTCGTGCGTTTGCATCACTTCGAACCTATTTCGACTTATCCGATCGCGATCGAATTCTTGTAATAGAGCGCCACAATTCAAGTCTGCTTCATCCACCCATGATGGATCGCTATTACCTTTCCATTGAACCAGAAATTGACGGTGTACTCGTCCGTAACGCGTCTTTCGACCCGATCGGACGTCCACAATCTTTGTCACCTCGAATTCACCATCATCCAACTCGCCTTCCCAGCTATCTTCTGGTAGTAAGGCTTCGTCGAAATCGACCCGATCGGACTCGTCTACCTTCAGTTGACTTTGAGGCCGCTCTGGGAACATCTTCACTGGCTTTAGCTTGGACACATGTACTATCGGGAACAACCTATAAGGTGTGCCTGCGATATCCAATTTTACTGCATGATCTCCGCATTTTTCCATTACTCGAAAGGGTCCGTGCCACATATGGGCTAACTTCCGAGCATATCCATCCTTCACGCGATCCAAATACAACCACACTTGTGCCCCTTGATCGATCTCTAGCAGATTTCGGTCGTCATTGTGACGATCCGATCGGTCCTGGATAGCGATCTTTAACCGATCGTTCACGATTGCTCTTGCCTGTTGATACTGACGCTGTATGTTATATCTCCATCTTCTTGGATCTCGATCGCGAGGTTTGACACTTCCCACTGGTAATGCCGCTTCCAACGTCGATCGGGGGTCCCAGCCATGGATTAGATAAAATGGTGTCTCTCCGCGGACTCGATCTTGTGCGGTATTAATCGCATAGGTTAATCTTTCTGCATATTCATCCCAATCTCTCTGGTTTTCGTCAGCGACATACATCTTAATCGATCGCGTTAGAGTTTGAACCATACGTTCTGCGGTTCCGTTCGCTTGAGGTCGATACGCCATTGTGGCTCGTTGCTTCTGTCCCGCGATCTTGTTGAAAGCTCGAAAGAAGTCAGACATAAATCCTGGCTCCCGATCATGACGGATGATTTCACTCGCACCAAATCTTCGAAATACGCTTTCTTCATAGTTCTCTGCAATCGTCTGTGCAGTTCGGGACGAACTCGCTTTTGCGATCACGTAACCCGAGAAACAGATCGACCCACAACAGCAACTCAGTATTCCCCTTAAACGATCGCGGTAAAGATGGGATATGATCCATTGCCAGAATTTGGAATGGGTGCGTCGCTTGCAAGTTGCCTGAAGATCTACCTCGATCTTGCGGGCGACCTTTGCCGGTTTCACAATCAATACATTCGCCAATATAGCGTTGCACGCTCCAGTACAATCCTCGCCAATGGAAATCCGTCCTGATCCGATGATATGTACGGCCTACCCCTTGGTGCCCACCCTCTAGACTAGTGTGGTGATGGAGTAGGACGTCTTGATGCAGCAATTCTGGAATTATCAGAAGAATTGACTCTCCACGATCTTCGCTCTTTGATGCCACCCTGGGGCAGAAAAATAGCAGTCCACTTTGGTCGACTTCGTAGTCTGGTGAGATCAGTGCGCAAATCTTTGCGTCTCTAGCACTCAGCGTGGCTATATCCCCGATCAGATATGTCTTCAAGTCCGATATCCAACTTTCCTCATCTTGCGCCTGGTTTATGCGTTCGATCCGGACTTGTTGTACAATTTCTTCTTGTAAAACTGTCTGGGAGCATCGCCTTCGCGTCGTTGATCGCGTGATCGCGGCTACCTTGACTGGGTGGTTAGTCTGTTTTGGTATCAGTAGTTCATTTAACCGATTAAGGGTCACGAGATCGTCTCGTTCTTGGTTTGATACTGCGACATTTCCTTTCCCCTGACGTAACGCCTCGCTCGCTAGTCGATCAGCACTCTGGTTCCAGTCCCGTTTCACATGTAGCAATTCTTGTTTTGGACAAGATAGGAGTTTCTCCATTGCCTTATGTTTCAAAAGTTGTAGACCTGGTGCTTTACAGTCGATTTCACCTCGCATCTGTCTTATTACCAAGTTCGAGTCACCACAAAAGATCACCCGACCTCTGATCTGATCGGACAGTGACTCCAGACCCAGCAACAGCCCACGATATTCAGCCTCGTTTACCGTCAAATCTTCCGCAAATTCTGAAGTAGCCACCACGATCGTCCATTCAGGCAACTTCCATAATATTGCGCTGTAAGCGCCACCTTTCTTCTTTACCCTAGCCGATCCATCGAAACTGACCACCAGGACACTTTCGTCTACTTCGACTGTGGGTGGTGGCATACTAATGTTTTTTCGTGGTTGTTTCCTTGGAGCGATCGCGATCAGCACTTGATCTACTTCTTTGCGAGGGGTTATACTTGCAGCCAGCGTACCTAGCACTTCGTCTTCGCCTTTTTCGCACCGTCTGATCTCTAACTTTTAGTTCGATAGTAACGCCGCCCATCTCCCTAGTCTTCCGTTAAGACCCGACGACTGCAATAGCCAAGCCAACGTCGAGTATCTCGTAAGCACCATAATCTCCCGCGAAACCAACATCGTATAACAAATGTCTAACATTCGGAGGAGGGCTAGCACTTCTTTCTCAACAATTCCGTAATTGACTTCGTTGGATTTCAGCGTGCGACTAGAAAAAATGACAGGCCAATACGTGCCGTCATACTCTTGAAGCAATGCGGCTGAAACTGCCCACTTACTGGCGTACCCCACAATCACCGGTGCTCGATCTGGATCGAAATGTCTTAAGATCGGTGTTTCAGCAAATATGCCCTTTAGCGAGTTAAAGCCATGATCGCTTCCTTCCATCGACTTCCATCTACAGAATCTAGATCGCCCCCTGATTTCCGGTCCAGATTGCCCCCTGTTTCATTGGTCCAGATCGTTGCAGGACTCAATTCGCGAATCGTGATCACGATCGGGTTCACTGTTGGATACCATTATCCGAACTTCTTTATCTTGGCTGATCTCGTGGAAATCTGCTTCCCGTAGCTCGTAGAGCACGGACGCATATATGGCGAAGTCTTCGATAAAACGACTGTAGTAATTTAGGCTTCCCAAGAATGATTGCATTGATCGCAGAGTTCGAGGGAAGGGAATATTCGCAATTGAGTTTAAATCCTTGGGGTGGGCTTCCAACCCTTTGTGTGAAACTTGGTGGCCTAGATAGTCGACCTTACAGCGCCCCCAGAAACTCTTTGCCACACTGATCGATAGGTTCCATCGGTCACACACCTCTAGCAATCGTTCCACCTTTTGATACAGGGATGACCAGGATTCAGCAGGTATCAAGATGTCATCGATATAGGACCTTCGGCCTAAAACTGATGGTCTTGGATCTGTGTCCGGCAGTCCGTCAGTGAACACATCGGTTGGTGTCGACGATGTTACTGCATGCGAGTTAGGTGTTGGGTCGATCTTGAGATTACCATATAGTGCATTGTCGATAAGTCGTTGGTATATCTGGGGAGCGTTTTTTAGCCCAAAAGGCATTCGCAACCATTCAAACAAACCCGAAGGCGTGATGAATGCAGAAATAGCTCTTGCTCGTTCCGTCATTTCCACAACCCAGAATACACTTGCCATATCTAGAGAACAATACCGCATCGCCTTATCCAAGTCTTGTAATAATTCGCTGATTAGTGGCATGGGGTATATCATCAATCTTGTCAACTGATTCACCCTCCTGTAATCGATGCACAGCCGTATGTCCTCCCCATTTTTCTTGATAATCACCACGATCGGCGAAGCCCAAGGTGAAATGGACGGTCGAATGATCTTGGCCGATAATCATCCCTTGATCAAATCTGCAAATTTTTCACGAAACTTAGGTGCCACCGGTCGTACACTTTGCGCGATCGGTTTGGCACCTCCAACATCAATGTCACATACTGCTCCACGAGCAGCTGGAGGCAAGGCGTTCCCTTTGCCTATGAGTAAGTGGCGTTTTTTCTTAATCAGTTGCTCAGCTTCTCCTGATCGTCTGTCAGCGGGACACCTGGATCGCCAAACTGGATGTCATCTATAGCCACTTCCTTCGTGGGCGCAATTTTTTCTGGCAAGAGTGCCATATGTTGGTACACATCTTCCGCAAATAAATCCTCACCATCGTGGCGATAAGCCACCGATTTCGTTTGAGTCTCGTCTGTCACGTCTCCCTCGCGATTCAGTACTGTAGCATTCTGTATCTTAAGATCTGACAATTAGAGCTCTTGATCGTCTCCGAATGGGTGATCATCGCCGATCGCGATATCTTGTGCTTGTCTGATTATGTCGTCCGAGTGTTCCTGTGACCGATAGCCCTCTTCTACCTTCACTGCGGTATTGAACACGGCAGGTGCCTTTATTGATCGCTGCTCGTGGCTTTCGGGGCGATCCTCTTTCACGATCTGGCGCTCTGTGACATCCGTCATCTTTGCTTGTGGAGCTAGCAGATCTGATCGGCTTCCCCCCATATTCCTTACTTGTTTATCTCTGTGGGTCAGAATCTTCTCTTGGATGAGTTATGACGGGTGATTCACTAAGTACCTCGAATACTCGATCGGGTGTTCCTTGCTTGATTCCGTTGTAGCTTCAAACGCCAGAGTCTGCCATTTATTATACCGGCGTGATCCAACTGATACATAGCCCGGCGATCGGGGTATCATGTCCGTCATCATCCACCACCCTAAGGGATATCGTGATTGAGAATCACCTGCTGATCGACGATGTTGGTCAGTATCAAGAGCTTGATCTGGCCCGGTCCAGTATTCACCGTCGGCACCCATTTTTTATCCCGTCTCACCCATAGTTTGGACTTAGGGAAACCTGCTCCAATTCTCATCTCCGTGGATTCTCCAGCAGGAATTACTATATGTTGGTCTGGGATAACGATCGGTTGCATGTTTACCCCATACGGAGGCCTGCGCCCTGCCAAGTGAATTTTCACCTCATCTGGCAAACAAAGCGTACTGTCCGCCAGATCTGCACCATAAAGTCCATACCTAAAACCGCTTCTTGGCCCACTTGATCGCCCACCCAAACGTCAAAGTAATACACCAGCGTTCCGCTTAATGTGATCTTGATTTTGGTGCGTCCTTCCGTCATGTAGGAATTCTCCCCGATTCCCACACATTCCTGTCTCTGGCTGTCATCAATAATACATTCCACCTTACGGGCAAAGGTGGCGTCTGTGATTGAGACTTCGACTCCAGAAACGAATAGCATGGTGGCCTTCTCATTATTGATTTTACCCACCGCTTTAGCCTGTTTAAATCATTTTCCTGGCGTGTGATATTTCCAATATCCTCTCGATTCCCCCGGCGCTAGATCGAGTTCCATCTTAACGGGAGATCGTAAATGTTCATCCACCTTTTTTACACTTGAAATATCACACAACCGATGGTGTTCCAAATCACATGTTTAGCGGTCGGGTCGATCCGATTGTTACTCCCTTGATCGATCCTGCCCTGCTCCACAAATGTATACATGCATAGCCTAGAACGCTCGGCTCGTGCCAGATTCCATCCTGGCGAGCGTCCTAGTTTAACATCTCTTCTGCCTTGGTCGGTAGTAGTCCTGCGTGCTTGGTTGGGACGTACCACTTGCGGATCAGGTTGTAAAACTCTTCCATGGGACATTGGCCGCTCTCGTGAACTTCCCCACAAGCGGAACACACATGTAGACATTTGTCCGAGGGGTGCCCTTTTCGGCCACACTTCTGACAGGTCAATCTTTTCCAGCATCCGCGATTGTCATGTCTTTTCGAGCCGCAGTGTGTGCAGGCTTTCGCAACTCCGCCCCGATCGCGATCATCATCTCGGTCTGTCTTTCGCGATCTGTCTCGTTGATCCCCTGGGTCTGCAGCCTGATCAGTGATAGTCGTCACACAAACCTTACGGCGAAAATCTTCTTCATCTGCATCGTCCGAACTTGAGCCTGAGTCGCTTTCCTCACTTTCTGCACGAATGGCCTTCACCATCCGTGGTGTCTTTGAATATGCTTGGGCTGGAGTCGTAGCCGATCGCGATCGGTACTTGTTCGAGTCAGTCGGATTCTTATTCTGCCGAAAAGGCATACGCTGATAAGCGCGTAGAGCTACTTCCATCGCGTTAGCATCATGCACTCGCAATAGGGTCAGTTGCTCCGCCAACTTTCGATCATCCAAAGTGTCAATGAAGTGTTCTACATGCTCACGTTGGCTTGCTGGCGATCCATCTCTGAACGCCACTTTTGCTCGCATTCCTGCTACATTCAACCGGTCCAAGTATTCCAACGGGGTTTCATTCGGTCTCTTCCGCGCGTGGTAGTATTGTCTTCCAGCTGACATTCCATATCCCCCATATCGGACCATGAAGCCTTCCGACAACGACTTCCAATCATCACGGGTCGATCGGCTCAACCGGCTGTACCAATTTCGGGCAAACCCTGTGAGCAGGTCTCCAGATACCAGACATTTCTCGTCGTCTGGAGCCTGATCGCGTAGAAAGGCAGTCTTCATCTTGTCAAACCAATCTCTAGCACGTTCTTCGTCTTATCACGTCCTAAAATTCTTTCAGATCGGCCATCGTCGACAATCTAATCCTCTGTGCGCTGAAACCTCCCGTAGGGGCGGTTCCTGCAGTTGCAACTTGTGGTCGTCTTAGGTCATATGGCTCCCTGCGATCTGACTCATGTTCTCCCGGTCGATCGCGGTATCAGTCTACTGACTCATGTCTCCCGGTCGATCGCGGTATGAGTCTACTGACTCCATTTCGACGTCTGGGACGATTGGGTAGATAGCTCCTTGTTCTTCGCGATCGCGAATGAAATTGTCCATGGTGGCCTTAAAATATGTTTGCAACTGGCTTGGCTCCACCGTGTTTGCATTCTGTGAAGCCGAAATTTGAGTCGATCGTATTCCACTGTTAGCCGGGTCGAGCCTGTTTTTAAGCATTGCTGCCCCTGTCGGTCCCAGCGACATCCGCTGCATCCCAAACGACTCGTCTGAGTCCATATCTGATTCTGACGAGGCATAGCGTGACGACCCCGTGTATTCCTCTTTCACGTTGCGGTCGGTTGAATCTCTCTCTTGGCTCAGGTGTTCTTCTTCTCTCTTGACTCTCTGGCTCAGATGTCCTTCTTCACTCTTGATTCGCTGGCTCATAGGGTTGTGAGACCCTGGCAGTGGACTTAGCTTTTCGAATAGTAGCTGTCATGCTTTGATCACCTCATCGTGATTAAATTATAATAGCGTTTGTGCGTCGAAAGCTTTAGCGGTAAATCCAGCGTCTCTTAGCAGCTGAATAAGCCGATGCAATGCCTCCAACTGATTCGAGGTCACTTTCGGTGGCGATACTGGACTTTGGATCGACCCGATCAGCTTAGATTTCAGCACCTTTAGGACTGGGTATTCTGCAAGAAGTTTCTTCAGTTGTTGCCAATGGAATTCCCAGGTGATCCGTTCCAATTGCCAGCCTTCTGATTCCACATCCTGACCTTCTGCCTTGATCTCTTGCTTGTTTTGATGTTGCTCTGCCGTCTTCGTCTTTGAACGGGCCAACTTAGGAGTGTGTTTCTTCGCCTTTGGTTGGGCGGTAGTTTTGGAAGAAGATCTTTCTGTTTTGACTGAAGTATATCCATCTGGCAGATCGTGATTTGCAGCACGATCCGCTGTGGTACCCGAAGAGACCTCAAGAGGGGTTTGAGGTTTTTCTTCCAGATCAGTTTGGTAATCTTACTCTTTGACTTTCTTGTCATCATAGCCCCTCCCAAAACTATGACGATCTTGGGATCTTTCTCTTCGCGCGTCTGGGGCGATCCGAATTCCGCTGATGCTCCAATCCCAGCTTCAGTCTTGATCTTAACATCATTATTTTGGGACTTACGGTGAATCCTTGAGTCACCAGAAGATCCGGGCACGCGCACCTTTGTGGTGGATTGGGGTTCGCTCATTTTTTGAGGCGATCCCGACTCTCCACTGGCGCCCAGACGACCGACTAATGGAGGGGGTACTCCGATTCCGCTTGCAATTGTTTCCTCCTCACCTTGTGTACCCGTCGGCAGGGCGGGTTGCACTCTTCTAGGTGGACTCGACGAGATGCTAATCTTGACCGTTGTAGATATTGGTGCTGATCGGGTGGAAAATCCTCACCCAATCGCGTGTTCTGGGTTGGCGCTCTCCTAGAGTCGCCGTGATCTGCCCTGATCACCTTGTGCCAAAATGTGTACTTGAGTCGCGAGCCTTTCTGGCCACTTGAACCGTCTCGCGATCTTGTACTTCAACCGATACGGTTGGCTGCGTCCGATTGCAGTAGGGGTGTGTTGAAAGTCCTAGCACTCCTGGCCAAGTAGCTCCAGGAGTGATAGCTCTCTCCTTGATGTCGAGATTCTCAGACGTCGGGAGGCCAAAATATCCGACCCGGGAGAAGATCGACACGAATGTGTTTAGAAGCAAATTGAATTCTGTTTAATGTTAACCAATCAGACCCTCACACCTTACACCTATAACTCGGAAAATCAGATGTTACGCGTCGCCTCTACAGATTGCCCCTTGTATTCATGTGGCACAGACCTGACACACCAACCGTCTGATCGCATCAGGGCATGGTCCACGCCACATCGCGGTCCCTTGATCGCGGTCCCCTGATCGCAGTCCCCTGATCGCAGTCCCCTGATCGCAGTCCCCTGATCGCGGTCCCTCAATCGCGGTCCCTTTCGCCGTTCCGAACCGTTCTGACCCGTTGTGACCGGATGAGATATTTCCGTGAATGATCCCAACGGTGCCATCCAAATGATTGGTCCTCGTCCCACGATCATCCACTGGTCCCCAATCCGTACTTAGGCATACGTTTGAGGTTTTACGACACCGATCTTAATTGACTTTACTACAGATGCGCCTGTAGCAAGTCACACCGTCATCCTCGTTGGACGTATCTCTCGCTCAACATTGTTAAGCCTACTATCTTCTAGCGACTGGCGTCGAATAAACTGTCCGACGCCCCACATTCATCTAGGGCGCGAAGTGACATTCCAGTTGTCACTTCGATCTTCAAAGTGATGAGGGGCACCTCATCACTAGGGTCAGTAACACACTGAGACTGTGTGTTGGGAGCAATCTACATCAAGAGTCCTGCAGATTCTCTTGACGTTGCTGGATCAGCAGGGTGCTCCGCCCCTACTGACCATGAACGTTTTTTGACGGCCCGACTTGCTGTAGCGGCTTAGCGACTTGTTCGGACAAACGCCTCGGATCTTTCCTTGCCAACGGTGGTCATCACGCCCTGTCTTTGGATGTGTTACGGTGCTTGGGACACTACACTCATGACCGTAGTGTCCAATCTTCTGACGGCGATGGCGTCTTGCCGTTCTCTTGTGACTCAGAGAGCGAGAGTTCTCGATCTAGATGTAACAGAGGTCCATTTGGTTCGGGATCTCCTGTTTCCTGTCGTCTCGTCGGACTATAGTTTGACGAGTTAGCTTGAGACTGTCTCAGGCTGAAGTCTTCTTGTTCCGCGTACGCTATCGTTTTTTCTGGCGTATAGAAGTCCCCTTGGAACATGTAGGTCTTCACTGGCTCATCTACAAGGCCGTAGATGAACACGTTGATGAGCGTGTGCTCATCAACAGAGTTCTCCGTAACGCTACTCGCAAGGTAGCGCAGGTGCTGTGCGTAAGCGTGCACGTAACGCTTACCTTGCTTGGGCCTCGAGAGTGCAGAGCGTGGTCTGAACTCGGCTCTCGGCGGCCCAAACGTCTCTTTGATCCGAGACTTTAAGATCTTCAATGATTCAAACACGTTTGGGTCGTGAAGCTTGAGCCCTAAGGCCCAAGTCTTTGCTTGTCTGTCAGATTTGACAGGGCGAAGGTGACTTGCATCTCGTCACCCTCGATGTGACGGGCCCTGATGGCGTCGTCTAACTCGACGAACCACCTTAGAAAGGGAATCTTTATCGTTTCCCTTGCACCTTGAGATATCAATCTTCAAGGTTTCGGGTCGACGCATGTGCGTCGGTCCTCCCGTCGACTGAAGGGAGCCTCGCTGTTGTAGCAAGGCTATCATCTGTCTACCGAAAGCAAGTTTAGCCTGTAGAAATTGTCAAATTTTAATATAAAAAAAATTAAAAAGGATTAGCAGCGTGTTGTTGGTCTCTGTTTAGAGACTCCAACATGCCACTGATGGCGGGCTCGCCCATGATCACACTCATGCGGCTGACTACCTCCCATTCTGAGTCACTCAGATGGGGGTAGCCTTCACGTGTGACGTCGAAGCTGTCGTCTTGTTCGTCCAACATGAACATGTTGGACGGACACTAAGTAGTCGTTGGAAAGACGACGAAGTGCTACCAGGTGTAACGGGGCACCCTTTGTTAGGGTGCTACGAAAATTCACGTTCACTTGTACGCGCAGAGGAAGTTAATCTACTTGAACGACTCGTCCAAGTAAAGATAAAAAGAGAGCTGTACTTAATATATTAAACTATCTATGTAACGTTAAAATTCATCTACTTATTTTTAAACTACGTCGTCTTGTGACGACAACCTGCTCACCACTCATTGCGCGCGTCTAGCAGTGATTGGTAATCTATGGTTGATAAGTCTTATATCAACCAATCTTGGAGCAGCGCATGAATATTATCAAAGGAGGGATATAATCCTTCAACAGTATCTATCTCGGATAATGTTGGTAGAATGTTGTCAGGCTAGACAATATTCCTATTGACACCGTTTGGTGTCAATATCATGTAACGGGATACCCTGTTATATGAAACGGATGTGACACCGTCTAATAGATGGCTGTAGAGATCAGTTGGTAGGCCAGCTTCAATCTTAAAATATTGATTACGCATTACAATTCGAAGATGCACGTGACATATATGAATCGCATAGCATTTCAAAAAAGTCTTTTAGACCGTGTACTAGCTGCACACAGCTACGGATAGACTCCACCTTGCGACAGGATGCAACGCCGTGATCGATGCTAATCATGTGAAAAAAAGGCAGCCACCGCAGCTGTATAGCAGATAATTACAACTGTACTTAAATGAATCTCTATCGTGCTCGAAGCACGCAAAGATCATGCACTCTTTATCTCATTGCTCACATACTAAGGTCGACCTTGCGCCTGAGATCGTTTTTTCTCACGATGCACGTACAGTAGACATTACAACAATAAACATACTCGAACATAAACGGAAGGAGTCAATTAAAGCTACCACGGGCAGTGCACCGAAGTAATTGCGCCTATACTTCGACCGATAAACACTGCAGAATGTTTTACTTTAGATCGAGTAAAAGAGTTTGACAGCAGATAATGAATACTAACTAGCAGATACTTTAGCAGCTTTACAGAATGGCGTTTTTTGCCGCTTTGGTGTTTTATGCGCGTTTATCGAACCTAGAGAGTCGAATGTTGTGACGGCAGATCTACAACAACTGGAAGTGAAACGGAAAATTAAATGAAATAGAGACTAAATAGTGGGAGAAACAACGCTGCAACAGGTGATGATATCATTCGCTATTAAGGACTAACAGACGAGAAGGGTATGTTAGTGAAGAAGTGAAGAAGAAGTTATTTGTAGACGACGGATTCAGCGGCAAAACATTCATTTCAGCTACCAGCCATTATTTAATCTCTTTTTTTTAAGCGATCACATTTATATTTCTAGAGATCCACAAGTAAGAGACGCCAAATGTTTCCATTAGCCTGTCGTATAACCTGTCGTGCTGTTAGCGCTCGCAACAGGTTCAAACAAAAATCTACTACAAATGGGCGCCTTGTAAGCAGCAGAAAAAGTACTGATATACTTGGTAGCAGCGTGTAGAGGCTCGCCGGAGAAGTTGATCGTGTAGTACCGCCAAACTTCTTAGCTATAGTTGCTCATCGGCATCCTAAAGATGAATTCAGGCGAGCATTCCGCTACCCCTCAGGAATTTCGCCGCTCAACGGAATAGCTTTAGCGTATTGTGGCAGGCAAAACCCGCAATGTATACCGATTAAAACTTTCTGATAATAATAATCGAAAATTGCACCGATCTTGTAATCAATGCAATGATATTAACTTCTATAACGGTCCATACAATGCGCTTAAAAATTAAATGTAGAGTTGCACTTGTTCATGGTCGCCCAGAGTATTTGTGATGGACTTGACCATACCTATAGATCACTATCCTGGCTCGATATGAGGAGAGTGTAGAGGGGGTAGAATTGATCTACTATGTCAAGATCATCTGCTTACAGTATTGCGTACAGATTAATGTCTCTGTGCCAGAAACAATATGCTGTCGTCGCAAATTATCGAAAGATTCCTCGTAAAAACAGAAACGGGCGTTGAGCAGAACTCGACTGCCTTAATTATACCTTTGTGAGCCTGTAATTGAATCGTATCCAGTGCATACGCTGCCTATTGCATGTCGTAAAGATGAATGCAAACGCGACCGACATGCCGTAAGTATGCGACGCCGAGAACACGTCTGGAAATTGAGGTCGCCGCTGCCATCGACGGTGAGTCTAAAATGGCCGATGACGCAGCCTTTCGACTGGAAGGGCGATCACTGAAGCGAGTGTGAGGCGCAAGGAACGAGTGTTGTGGGGATAGGGGAATACGATATACACTCTAATCATAGCTGCACTAAATTGGTTATCTGCGTTCAACAGACGCGCATAAAACGCCGAAAGGGCAAAAATTGTACAATTTGTGTATTAGCTGCTGCAGTAGCTGCTTGCTGGTCTTTCAGTATCCACCGTCAAGCTCCCCCCCCCCGAGGTCGAGTTAAGGTGTGCGTGACTCATAGATACAATGACTTTCTACACAAAAGCAACTGCGTTCGTACTGCGATCGGTCGACAAATATGCATAAAAACAAACCCTGTGTCCACAAACCAACCTTGCCCTTTGATTGCAAATCAGAAACTAATACTGATTTATAAGATGTACTCCTACGCCTCCTTATACCGTAGTCATTTCAGCCACAGCGCGGTCTTTTCACTGACGCCGTAGCCTTGAGCAGTCGCCCATCACCAAAACTCCTCCAACGTCATGTAAGCCACATAAATTTATTTCTAACAATCCTTCTCGGCCGTGTTGTGGTTAACGCAGTTTACAAGAGCGCGCAGTTTCCAGCTTGTGCAAATCCAGCGCCTTCGTCAACACGTCAGCTACTATTTCGTTCGAAGGTACGTATTGGGAAGATATTTTACCTCGTCTCGCTTGATCACAAACAAACGTGACTCTTATCACAATGTGTTTTGCTTTCGAAGATGATGACTCCCGGTCCAAAAGCTTGATGGCAGCCTGATTGTCAACCATCATTGGCATGGGATTCAAGATTGCGAGGCCCAAATCTTGCATCAATTCACGGATTCCAAGTAGTTCACGAGCCGCGACTTCTGAAGCGGCGACAATTCTGCTTCCATTGTCGATAATGATACTCCACCTTGTTTTTTGCAAGTCCAGATAGTATTCATTCCATTAACATCTTATTTGCACCTGTCAACGACTTACGATCGTATTATTCAGCTTCAAAACCAGCGTCGCTACACGATGAAAGTCTCAAAGGGCTTCCTCCAGGATAAACGGTTGACATGTGCATCATGAGCGCTTAAGTTCCGTTTAGGTAGTGCAGGATGCTTTTCGCTAAATTTCCAGTCGCAAATAGTTGGCTGATGTGTTTGTCTTGTTGCTTTACGGACAGAGAAAGCAAGATCTGGCCTTGTGCAGCGTGCCACTCACAGCAAGCTGCCCACAAGAGATAGGAAATCCTTCACACACGACTGACCTTCACTCGCGTGTACCGGTAGCAGATCGTCGTGTCCAAGCGATCTTTTGTAGCAATCGTCACCAGTTGACGTGCCTTCTCCCTTTACAAACTCCATATTGATACTTACAAGTATGTCATTGATCGCTTCTTGTTATCGAAAAAAGATCCTCCTTTATCCATCATTACAATGCGCCTTCCGATGATTTTGCTGGCGCGTCCAAGCTGCTTGATCGACAGAGATGAAAGACTTTAAAAAACAATTATATACACACGAGACGATGTTACTAAAAGATCATCGACGTAAACACTAACAAATATTAAGTCCTAATCGATAACTTTGTGGTAAAGACACATCTCCGTGATGCATCGCCAAAACCCAGCTGCAGTGAGCTTGTTGTGAAGCAGTTGGCTCCACAAAAGACCAGCCTACTTCAATCCATTCAGCGTCTTCTTTAACTAAAGCACAAGCTCGTAGCCAGACTTGGCTTTAAATTTCGTTAGCTCTTCATCCGTGAAAAATAGTTAACCTGGTACACGCAAGTACATGTACAATTCGCTTCCCTTGTCAGCTTGCGCGTAGGCATTAGGCATATCGACATGATGAGTAGGAGCTTCCAAAAAATAAACGCCAACGCCCAAATGACCTCAATTTTCTCCATATCAGTGACTGCAGCGTAAGTTAGAAAGAAATTAACTCCGAACTTTCGCTCAATTCCACAAGCAACAAGTCGGGCCTTAAAACGCTCAGTGTCTCCTTGCGCATTAGTCTTCGTCTTTAAATACCCATTTACTGTGCAGGGCACTCATGTCTTTAAAAATAAAATGACTTCGAAAACACCAAGTCGTCTTTACACAGACAGCGCTTCGTCCATAGCCACAAACCAACTCATCCGAAATTTGACTTCTCGTGGCCTCGCAATAATTCATCGAATCATTACCAATGATGTGATTCACTTCCGTCGTGCTGATCTCCTTCTGACGATCATCATCCAGCGAAACACTAGTTCTCGAGTGTGTACCATACCATGATCTCTGCCAGGATCTAATCTTCTTCTTTTTCTTCTGAGTCTTGTTACGAGCTACAATCTCTGACGAAGAACTCGTTGCTTCATCTCCTTCTAACTCGGCCTTGTCATCGTCATTATCAACATTATTTCCACGCTAAATATGTTAATTATGTGCATCAGTCAATGTCTCAATATTTTTCGCATGCTAAGTGACAATGATTACTCTTTTTTGCTTCAAACACAGACGATATCATTTCACTTCGTCACTACTACCAGCAACTACTCCGACTCGTGCTTGTTACTTAAGGGAATATTTGCGTGGATCATTGTAGACCGTGCATATCGATCCAAACGCAACGATAAAGCTTAATTAAATCAGGAACCTTCTTTGTCAGCACTTCGATAGACGATGCCCTATTTTGGTTTGAGCGGCTCGGATTACGATTAAGTATGTATGCAGCGTACTTCACGGAATCTTCCCAGAAGTACAAAGGTAGTCCATAGGCGAACATCATACACCGGGCCATGTTCAAGATGGTCCTTTGCATGCACTCTGCCTTTCCGTTTGCAGCTTAATTTTTGGCTTCAGACACTTGGAGGCAACCTCAGTTTTCTCGCAAGACACATCAAGGTTCGATATTCACCTCCACCGTCAGTACGCAGAATGTGATTTCCTAAGATCAAACATCTTATCGAAGAAAGCCAAAAAAAGCCCGAATTTCTGGCCGCAGCGTCCTTGTTCTTGGCTAAAACATGCGGAAATAATATGACTTGTGTTCAACAAAATTAATCAGGTATCGTTTGCCTAGACAATTCTTCGGCGTCCTAGAACCCTGCAAATTGCTGCATATCACCCCACCGATTCTTTTTTGTCTGGGACTATTTGGATTGAAGAATTCTTGTTAGTATCCTTTTCGACTGACTTTTTTTCTTGCGC
Source organism: Peronospora matthiolae (assembly GCA_921007115.2). Classification (NCBI taxonomy): domain Eukaryota; phylum Oomycota; class Peronosporomycetes; order Peronosporales; family Peronosporaceae; genus Peronospora; species Peronospora matthiolae. The sequence goes on along the minus strand of CAKLBY020000227.1, from coordinate 1,205,603 downwards.
ACACGTCAAACAATTCACGCAGACCTTGTCGCTCAGCTGTATCCCCGATCTTGGGTCTTTTGCAATGCGTTTGATGGTGTCGTAAGACAAATGTGCCAAACGTCGATGAGAATTTATCAACGCGTCAACTTGCAGATATAAATCAGCTTTGGCATTCTATACTTCATTTAGATAGACATGATTACATCGTGCGGCGCTAAGACTGACAGTCCTGGTTCAGCTTTAAACATCAGTACGTGGTTAATTGTTCATCTGAACATTGAATGCCACCATGCCAGTCTTAATTTGCACCAGAGATCGAACAACATCCACGTACTTAAGACTAAAAACATTCTCCTCCAGCTTCCCATACGACGTAATGTTCCTCGTAATTAATGGTGTGAGATGGACATCAGTCAGTCTAATTGTACTGGACTTACCAGCAACATGCACTCAAAGTAAGACTTACCCGACTTTTGTGATATGCAGCGTTTGAACGTCTGGTAGCATCCATTCTAATTCACAATTACTTGATTCTTCGAGCATGCGCTCATCACTTACAAGATGACGACTGTAGCCACTGTCCAAAATCCATTAATTTTGAACGTTGGTCAAATAATCTACTAAAGCAAGAGTCATGTAAATTCCACGCCTTTGTCTGTTATCTTTGATCTTCTTCTTTTTTCCACGACAATCCTTGTTCTAAATGAAACACGTCCTCTCGTTGACGTTCTTGGCCCTGATCCTGCTACAGGCAGTACGAAATCCTTTCCAGTAGTCTTTGTGCCTCACTGTAACGGGACACCCTGAAGCTTGTACTGGTAACAGTACAAGCTACTTATTCTGATGACAGAATAAGGCTGTGCCTCGGAACTTCACGTACACTCGTACGTGCAGAGGAAGACGGTAAGGAGAAGCGAGTACTTGGTTAAAGTAAAAAGTAGATTTGTATTTATAATAGTTAATGTCTGTTGATCAACCACAGTTTATCCTCATCTAACTATGTCTAAATACTAATGTGTATATCAACTATCTGCTCACCACTCATTGCGTGCGTCTGGCGCGTCTTCGTTGGTTGATATAGTGGCCTATATCAACAATTAGGAACTACTCGTAAGTGCTACAGAATATTTGTCCTTATGACAATATTCTGAGAATGTAACTCTTATAGTTATATTCATTTAACAATTTCTCATAAATTGTCATGTAACGGTTCACCCTGTTTCATCACCCCCCCCTTAACCATCAGTCACTTTAGTGACTGATTGACTAAATGGACACTCGTCCCAAATCATTTGGGACAGGGTTTGCACTTGTTGGTCCGAGTCCACATTCCAGCATTTCATCGCATGGTTAACAAGACCATGCGATGCGCGAGCAAGGCCGCCGAGAGCGCGTCTGCACGTCTCTGTGCAGACGCCGAAGCAGAAACCGCAGCAACTGATGTCTCATCGGTTGCTGAAGCGACTCAGCCTGTGTCACCTGGTGATGCCGGCGCTCTTCATGAAGACACTCATGTCTTCACAGAGTTTGAGCTCGGTGTCATATACTCTCCCGATACGGAAGATGGCCCTGTATCGACGGCGATTGAATCTAAGCCGCCTGCCAAGCGTGGCATGGATGATGCTACGCGTCGTAGCATCTTTGGTTATTTTAACGAATCAGATGAACCATCGCCAAAGCGAAGGCGCTCGATATCGCAAGACTCGGGCGCTCACAGTGGTGTCGGTTCTCCTATTGACACCACTTCACAGCGAGGTACCAGTACTTCTGTCGGCACGTCGCAGGAAGAGCGGGACCGCAACGTGTTGCGTCTCGCTCCCGAAAAGAAGGCATGGATGCCTCCAAAGTCAGTCATGGATCGCTTGTCGGCGACGACAAGTGATCGCTATCGAACACGATTGTTCGATTCATCAAGGATCCATCACCTTGACGTCAGTGCGAAAAACTATCGCACAGAACATGAGTTCTTCATCGATGCTTTCTTTAAGCATAGATGGTACAGTGGGAATCACAAACGTGAGGTCCCTCACTGCTTCAAGCGTGGAACGCTTACATCCATAACCTTGAGTATGTAGGTCGTGACGTTTGGAACGACAAACTTATCAAAGCTCGTGATAAGTTTGAAAAGAGAACCCCGACAGGTGCACGCTACAAGCTGCATCATCTGTCTAGGGAATAAGGATTACCCTGCCTCTCATGGGGAGACTCGTGCCCATGTTGTGTGAACAACTCTGCGCGTGCACCTAAGGAGGCTTACCTCCTTACTAGCCCGTGGTGGCGCGTACGTATCTCTACTGAGATGTACGAAGGGATTGACAACCTGAAATCCCTTTACGACCGTGCCGGGAAGACTTTCTCCAGTGGACCTTCTGCGGCACAGGATGTGCCGCGTCGTACTGCTCAACCAGACCCAGTACGTCAACCATCAGTTGGGAGCGGGGCTCCCAAGTATCCCAGGACGGGGGATAGCCGCGCCACCGGACGAGATAACTCGTCCGACGTCCGTTCACATCGCGGTGGTTCAACAGCTGCTCAACTAGATAGCGCTGTCCACCGCGAGAGTCCTCTAAGAGTCCTCTAATGAAGGTGGAGGAGGAGGGAAGACGCTCTCCACACAATCGTGGGGAAGCGTGTGTTCCCCAGAGCTTCTTTGATCGCGGAACGCAAGGGTTACGCGATGATCTCGAACATGAGCGGGACAGGCGTCTCCAACTGGCGGATACTGTTTTGAAGCATCGAGCTGAGTTTGCCTTTGCTCAGCTTGAGAACGAGAGAGCTCTGACATCTCTGCGTGACGAGCTAAGGGTAGCTAGTGTGGATATTGACCGGTCTCGGGATGAGATAACTGCTATTCAGACCCTTGTCGATGCTCACCATCGGGAGCACAAGGCCCTCTGTCAGATGCTTGAGCGCAAGGGACTTCTTCATCGGAAGAAAAAGCGTACAGGTGGTACGGCTTAAGCCGACCAACGTAAAATGTGGGATGCGTTCGCATCTTACGTGGCAGTTCGATTTTGTATGCGTTGCCTAGGCGATGTAATACACGAAAATGGGCCGATGTACTTGGGTTGAAGTTTACTACTGCCGACGTTAGTCACTACATGCTTTGGTAGTTAACCGTAAACAGTAGGACGAATTCACCTTTGTTAAAAAAGAGTGTTTGCCCTTCCATTCTTGTCAGCGTTTTGCTTTTGCTTATCCACCGCTTCGGCGATGGAGTCTTGCACAAAACGGACTACCGTTTCACGAGCCAGTATAAATTCATCTGATGAATCGTTAGCTTCATTGCGCTGTGAGTGCACTGCAGCAACATCAACCTTTTCTTCAGTGAGGGCTTCCGCGCTCTCACTGGCATCATCTTCTTCGATATCGATGTTATCGATATCGGCATCAAACGCAATGACCTCTTCGTCAGAGCGTGATGAGCGTGAACCAAATCGGTTTTTTCTCGCGCGAGTCCCTCCCCCTCTTAAACCAGAGTTATACTCTAGTAAGGTGGGTACACGCGGATGGCGTAAGCCATTCACGTAAAACGGTGTATGTGTCGTGGACGCATGCACCGAGTTGTTAATGGCAAACTCTACCATGGGCAAGAACTCACTCCAACTCTTAAAGGAGTGTACGTATCCTCGAAGTATCTCTTCTAGGACACGATTGGCACGTTCCGTCTGACCATCTGACTCTGGATGATCAGATGTCGACATCTTCAAGCGCGTTCCGAGTGATTTGAACACGGAACGCCAGAAATCAGCAGCGAAGCGTGGATCTCTGTCTGATACGAGTTCACGGGGCAACCCATGAAGTCGGAAGATGGTGTCGATAAAGACACAAGCACAGCCACTTGCCGTGATTGACTCGGGTACAGCCACAAGGTGTACCATTTTGCTGAATCTGTCAACAAATACGAGAATACCCGTATTCCCGCGTGCGTCTTTGGGTAACCCGAACACAAAATCCATTGCGATGGATTCCCATCATTCTGCCGAAACCGGTAGAGGCTGTAAAGGTGCACGCAGTGAAGGACTTGACTTCACTCGTTGACAGACTTCGCATGAGCGAACATACTTGCGCACAAATTGATACTGGCGGGGCCAGTAAAAGTCTCGACTCACCGTGAGATACGTTTTCTCACGGCCACGATGTCCTCCTATAGGAGCATCGGGACACTCGAACATGATCCGCAAACGCAGATCAGTATCATCTGGAATGACAACACGTGGTGTGTCACCAGTAACGGCTGTATGATACAGTAAACCGTCGCGAGTAGTGTATCGATCTGATGCAGATCGATACACAGACGATAATCGTTTCAACGATTCTCGAGATGGTTGTGAGAGATGTGCCAACAACTTCACTATCTCACCATCTTGGGCATACGCCCGCCTCACATCATCATGTAAAGTTGAAGACGGTATTGTGGACGTCATAACCGCAACAGTGTCTGTCTCACTGTTGGGTTTCACGACCGGTTCAAAGTCGGGCCGACGTGAGAGTGCATCAGCGACAACATTAAGTCTTCCTGGTTTGTACTCTACCGTAAAGTTGTATTATGCAAAGATAGACAACCACCGCGCCATTCGTTCTGAAAGGTGCGGGCTGTTTATTGCCGTACGTAATGACGCATGGTCAGTGTAAACAATGAAGGGTTTATCTCCTAATAGATAGACTCTAAACTTCGCGAGTGCATACTTCATGGCAAGGAGTTCCTTGTCATGCACCAAATAGTTCCGCTCAGCTGGTTGCAGCTGACGCGACTGAAAGCAGACGACGCCTTCAACGCCTTTAAGGTCGTACTGCATTAATGCACAGCCGATTGCGACATCGCTGGCATCACAGACCACATGAAATAGCCTGTCCTGATCGGCAATTGCTAGGACTGGGGATTGTATCAAGCTCTGCTTGATACCATCAAAGGAGCGCTTACATTCAGCGTTCCATAACCACCTCTCATTCTTTTTCAACAAACGAGAGAGGTGCACAGTCATCTCGGCGTAATTGCGTGAATACTTGTGCAAATACGACGCCAAGCTAAGGAATTTTTGAAGACCTTTGACGTCAACTGCCACAGGCCAGTCGGTGATCGCCTTGATCTTTTCGGGATCAGGACGTACACCGTTCTTACCAACGATGCACCCAAGAAGTGGTATTTCGCTTGCTGCAAATATACACTTCTTGAGGTTTGCATACAATTGATGCTTTCGCATGATTGTAAGAACCTGTCGGACGTGGTACCTGTGAACCTCAACGTCCGACTTTCCATCCATAGCCCGACTATGGATGAATACGTCATCGAAATGACTCGGCGCAAATTCTCGTACTGGTCTCAACAGATGGGATACACATCTGTTGAACGTGGCAGGGGCATTACTAAGCCCTTGTGGCATTACTAGCCATTCCCAGAGCATGCCGCTAGGCGTGCTCACTGCGGTATAGGGCATATCTTGTTCTCGCATAAAGATTTGATAGAATCCATCCATCAAATCCATGGACGAAAAGATGGTACTCTTTGACATACCATCAATGATTACGTCCTTCCTCGGTATCTGCGTCTGAGCCGGTACCGTTGCAGCATTCAACTTGTTAAATGCATGCACTATCCGCCACTCTCCTGTTGCTTTTCG